>JAQQTP010000025.1:4525000-5725000 GCA_029884605.1 Ormosia emarginata
CAGTGTACTTGGTTATTTTTAATACAAAACAAGTCTGAGTTATTTTCTATCTTTCAAAATTTTTATAATGAAATAAAGACTTAATTTGGTGTTCCAATTCGTACTTTGCGTAGTGACAATGCCCGTAAATATTTTTATCTTAGCCTCTTCAATATTTTATGGCATCTAATGACATTTTTCACTAAACATCTTATGCTTATATCCATTAATAGAATGAGGTTATTGAGCGCAAAAATAGACACCTGATTGAAATAACTCGAACCATCTTGCTTCATAGTCGTGTCCCTTTCCATTTTTGGGGCGATGTGATTCTTACTACCTGCTACTTAATTAATCCCATGCCCTCTTCTATGTTTGATAACTAGGTACCCCACTCAATGTTATTTCCTTGTCAACCCCTCTATTGTCTTCCGCCTTGTGTTTTTGGGTCGTCATATTTTGTCTATCATCTCATTCCCGGTATTGATAAGCTTTCTGCCTGCTCTATCAAATGTGCTTTTTTCAATTATAATCATTCTCAAAAGGGTTATTATTGTTTTTCACCTACTCTCCATTGTTAACTGGTCTCCGCTGATGTAACATTCTTCGAGTCGGTTCCCTTCTTTGACTCTTCTAGCTTGACTCTTGAACCCATTATTGAGGTATTTCCTAGTCCTTCTCTTCTTGTCTCAGTTGAACCAGAAACACCACAACCTCCTCCTATTGGTGGATCGGCAACTATCATTTGTCCCTTTTAGGTTTATCATCGTCGGCCACATCCACCTCCACTAGAAGTTGTAGAGGTCACTGCGGATTCTCCTCCGGAACTAACTTCTTTTTCCAACTACGACATTGTCTCCTGATCATGACCTTCCTATTGCTCTCTAAAAAGGTATATGGTCTACTTATAACCGTTCTCCCCATGATGTTACTTTGAGTTATCACTGTCTATCTTCTTCGCATTATGCTTGTCTTTCTTCCTTATTTTCTATGTCTATTCATAAATCTCTAGGTGAGGATTTATCCCATCCTAGGTGGAGAAAAGCTATGATTGATAAAATGTGTGCCCTTCAGAGCAATAATATTTGGGAACTTGTTCCTTCTCCTCCAGGAAAGTCTGTTGTAAGCTACGGTGGATCTATACGGTCAAGGTTAACCCATATGGCAAGCTTGATTGCCTTAAGGCTCGTCTGGTGGCACAATGGTATACCCAGATTTTTGGCTTAGATTATGGAGATACTTTCTCGCCAGTGACGAAGATAGCTTATGTTCGGCTTTTTCTGTCTATGACTGCTATTTGTCACTGGCCTCGTCATTAGCTAGACATCAAGAATTCTTTTCTCTATGGTGATCTCGAAGAAAAGGCTTATATGGAGCAACCACTAGGGTTTGTTACTCATGGAGAGTCTTCTGGCCTTGTTTGTCCTCTTCATAAGTCTTTGTATAACCTCAAACAATCTCCTCGGGTTTGATTTAGTCGATTTAGTACTGTAATTCAGCAGTTTGGTATGATTCGGCATAAGACTGATCACTCTATCTTTTATCGCCATACAACCTGAGATTGCATTTATTTGATTATGTATGTGGATTACATTATTATCATTGATAGCGATCACCAGGGCATAACTAAGATAAAACAACACTTATTATCAATTTCAGACCAAAGATCTTGGAAAACTTTGTTATTTCTTAGGAATTGAAATGACATAATCCAAGGATGATATAGTCATCTCACAAAAGAAATACGCTATAGACATTCTTGAAGAAATAGGTCTGTTGAATGAAAAACTTATTGACACTCATATGGGTCCTAATATCAGGCTTCTACCGGATTAGGGGGAGCCACTTTAAGACCCAGAAGGATATAGAAGATTTGTTAGAAAATTAAACTACCTCACTATTACCCGTTTAGATATATCTTTTGCAGCGAGTGTGGTAAGTCAGTTTCTAAACTCACCTTGTGAAGGTCATTGGGATGCAGTCATTTCTATCTTGAAGTATATTAAAGGAGCTCCAAGAAAAGACCTAGTCTATGAAAATAAAAGTTATACTTAGATTGTTAGATATTCAGATACTGACTGGTTAGACTCTCCTATTGATAGAAGACCCACTTTTGGGTATTGTGTATTCATCATGGGTAATCTGATATCATGGAAGAGTAAGAAATAAAATATGATTGCAAAATTAAGTGTCAAAGCAGAATATCGAGAAATGACTTTAGTCACTTGTGAACTCATTTAGTTAAAACAATTACTTAATGAGTTTTAATTTGGAAAGATTATGCAAATGACACTCATTTGTGATAACTAAATTACATTACATATGCTCCTTCAATCTAGTGTTTCATGAGAGTAGCAAACACATTAAGATAGATTGTCATTTTATTAAAGAGAAGATCCTATTTAGAGACATTACCACTAGCTTCGTCAATTCAGATAATTACCTGACGAATGTTTTCACTAAGTCTTTGAGAGATCCTCAGATAAGTTATATTTGTAACAAGCTTAGTGCATATGACCTAGATGCTCCACCTTGAGGGAGAGTGTTAAAAACTATGTAAATAGTGTATAGATTTATTGTATAGGTTAATTAAATCATAACAAAATCAAGTAATTTCAGTAATTAGGATTTTTGTAATCTTTGTATTTTTTATGATAACTCTATATAATTCAACTTCTATTACGTAATTTAAACACACAATTTTCATCATATGTCTCTATTTTCTCTATTCTCTCTTCTCTCTTCACTCAGCAATAATTAAGTTATAAACGAGCTAAACAAGTCAAACCTTAACTTTATATTTTTTAAACAAGCCAAGTACAAACTTTAAATTTGTCTCGTTTAAATAAATAAATCAAACTTGAGTAGTTTCTATTTTTCACAAGTCAAACTTAAGCTTTAAGTACTCGACTCGTTTACACATCTAACATTTAATAAGTAAAAAAAAATATCATTTCATTATTTGGCTTTAGGCCCCAAATACCTTAAGCTACCTTTGCTCGCAAGTCCCTAACCCTCATTTTTTAGTTATATAAAAAAAATTATTGGTTTGGCCGAATTTTATCTAAGTTACTAACTTTAACAAAAAATTATTCAAACTTTTTAACAAGATTGATCGAGTAGCTGTTCCAGTTTCATAAATGGTCTGAGTTCATTCGGTCTGTTAATCAAACCCAAGACTTGGGTCCATTTGCTCCGCCAACACATTGATGAATAGTTTTCTCATTGCAAAGTTAGCACTTAGCAAGAGTAACACATTGCTCATTGTAGTTGATCACTTAAGGAATAAGAAAATCAATTCAAATGCTTTATAGTTCATACGGATGGCAATTCGGCCCGACCTACCTTGTCTTGATCTGTACCCGACTTGAACGGGTCGAATAATTCAATGGTTGACTGGGTTTTGGGGCAGGTTCGGGTAAAACCCAAATATACTACCTTCGGGTATGGGGAGCAGTTAGGTATAGGGTAACCCACCCCGAACTATATATATGGTGGCAGCAAACTACTTGAGAGGTTTGTCTTTAGTCATATTATGCGTGAGAGCAATCAAAGAGCTGATAGCTTGACCAATTTGAGTTTATCTCATGACTATGACCTCAATTTATGGATTCTTATGCTACAAGAATTCTTTTGTTTGATTCTTTTTCTTTTTGAGCTTAAACTCACCTTTATAACAAAAAATAAAAACTAATTGGCAACATATAAAGTGTGATTTGAGGTAGGGTAGGGTAGAGGCGGGGGAGATAAATCCCCATGGGTTTAGGTATGGGGCAAAAAAATAAACCCTGCCGGATAATGGGGCAAGAAATAGGGCAACATATGAGTGAATGAGTCGGGGACAAGTAGTGAAAAACATGCCCCGATCTGTCCCAGTGCCATCCCTAATAGTTCACAATTGATGAACATACGTAAGAAAACCATAGGCACATGCTTGTGAAACAATACAAATGTTGGTCTCAATTGTCATCACTTGTCACTGATCTGATTCCATGAAATAAGTATTCAATATTGTGCTTTCCATTCAGTTAGATTTAAAGTATATAAAAATGTTAGGTTCCTTTTACATTAAATGTGTGTTTGTTTCAGTTGTGAAAATTTTGATTATTTTAATAATCGACTACTATATAATCAATTATAATAGAATTAGTTTTATGTTTAGATATATTAGTTCAAAAACGATTTTAAAATAAATTGTTTTGTTTGGATGATCTAAAAAGAATTACTTTTATATATTAAATTATTAAAAAGAGTATTAAATGATTACAAAAATTATTTGATTGAAGATAAAATGATATTTACATCTCAAAATTTGTATAATCTAAAATAATAAGTTTCAAATTTCAAACTTATAAAAAAACATGTTATAATGTATTAAATTTTATACAAAAATTAAAATAAAAATTGTCAAACATGCGATAAATAATTTTTTTTTAAAAAAAAACTGTTGGCACAATAACAAAATCTATGCTAAACATCCTCTAAAAAAACAAGAGTTTTGTTTAGATTCCACCTCTTTAAAGAAAAGGAAAGTACTATTGTAAAAGTTTTGCTATTAAAAAACCTGTCAAAACTAAAATATTAAAAATCTTTAGACAAATTTTAGTTAGAAAAAGCTTGAAATTAGAATTAAATTAATTAATGCTATTGGGGGATAAATTCCTGCAGAAAATAGTTAGTTTTCTTGTAAAAAATTATTGCAGGTACAATGAAAAACAATAACAAATAAATTCTAACACATACAGTTGAAATTGCAATATATTCAAAGAAAATCTCCACTGATTTTACACATTTTCCGATATCTAAATTTTAGTAAATGACCAGGATAGTGATACATAGCTTTTTAGTTCTTACAAACCACATATTCAAATAACTATTCAATCATTCACATCTAATGAGTTGCACACAAGGAAGTCTAATATAACAAATGAAAAAGCAACGATGAAAAGTTTTCATAGATAGCATCCAGAGTCTGTTGGACTCAGAAATTAACACTATATTATCGAGTTAAATCCCTAAGTACCCTGTTTTAAGCCCTCTAGGGTTTCTTACACCTGTTTCACTGATGTTCTTTGGACACTGCAAGCACTAAAATTGCTAACTCTGCCACTGCAGTTATAGTTTCCATTACCCTATTATCTTAATCAAATCCAAGGCTTGGATCCACTAGCTCTTCCAATGCATTGTTTTAAGATTTTTCACATTGCAAAGCTAGCAAGGGTAAAATATTGAGGGCCCTCTGCTTCATCATTCAAGCACTGATATGCTAACACTGCCACTGCAGTTAACATTTGCTTTGTGCCAGGGTCTGATTCAAACCCAAGGCTTGGATCCATTAGCTCCTCTAATGCTTGGTTTTGGATTTTTCTGATTGCAAATGTAGCAATAGTCATGGGTTTATTGTTCTCCCAAACCATTGTTGGCTTGGATGATAAAAGTTGACACAACACCACCCCAAAGCTATATACGTCGCTTTTGGTGCTAAGACTGCCATTTTCTTAGTCTGGATCCATATAACTAATTCTCCCTCTAATTTTATGGGTTGTGACATGGGTCACACAACCTGAAATACCTGTTCGAGTTGGAAGTTGTCATGATAAAAGAGTGTCATTAAGTTTAGCACAAAGAAAAATATTAATAACACATTTTTTTGAATATTTGTTTTATTATTGATTTAAAAGCAAGTGTTACAATCATTCTCTTATAATAATCATTTCAAGTATATAAAGTAGACTAATAATAAAATAAATATTAAAAAAATGTTTAAAAAAATATGTTATAACATTTTTCTTAACACAAAAGTTCTGGTGGAGGAGAATATTGTGGGGTGATACGTCAATGTGGATGATGGCAAAATGGTGAAGATATTCCAATGCATTTGCAATATCAATAGCAAGAAAAGTACTGTTGAAATCTGTTGAACTCATCTTCACAAAAACGTTGGATTGCAATTTCATGCCCACTTTCAAGTTTACCTAAAAACAAATGTACATAAATATAGTTGTATTTTACTTTTTTTTTTCTGTACTAAATTAATTAAGAGAAGTGGGGGGAACAATAAATGCCCTTGGCCTGTTACCACGATATACCTCGGCAAAGCTTCCCCTTCCTAGATTCTTGGATGGATGAAAATTATTACTGGCATTTGCAAGTTCTGTTTCTGTATAGTCCAAGATTGGTAACTTTAACTGAGTAACAACCTTAGAAAATGCATCAGAAGTGCTGACAACCTTAGAAACTGCATCAGAAGTGCCTGCGAAGCAGCACTCAAAAGGGGCACACCTCAACCTCATAAGTTCAGCTCTGCACGTCAACTGGTATTTAAGTTAAAGAAAAGTTTTATTAGAAGTGCAAATATATAGTAGATTTTTTGGTAATGACAAATATATATTAGATGGTAATATTGTATAAATTTGTCAATATATTTTCAAGCAAGTATTTGTAGGTTTTTACGGCATGGGTGCATGCTAAGTTGGTAACTAAGAAGAGCAACTAGCGTTGAATCAGAAAACAACTATGCCCGCTAGTGTAAGTGTAGATAGGAAATTTAGTCTATGTCCTTTGTCCGGCCTAGGTAGGTTATTGGCAGTCATAATTCAGCAGTCTCTGCTTATTTTTACCTCAGCAATTAGCACAATAATGTACACAATATTTTTGTGGTTACTAGCTGAGTCAGTTCTAGTAAGTGTAAATTCAAGTTCAATGAAGAACCAAAAAGAAATCATGATGGATTACATGAAAAAAAATGTGTAATTTACAAAAACGAATTCATCCACTGATTAACATAATCAGCTGTATTCAGATGAAATAAATTAAATAATTACACGACGCCACATATATATATATATATATATATATATATAATGTTAGAATGTCTAAAATATATTTTAAGATTAAATTAGACTTGATTTTATGTTATTTTTAAGATTTAATTCATATATAATTAAAGATATTATTTTAATTATATTTAATTGTATTTTTTTATAAATAAAAAATCTTCTTGTACATGTTAATTAATTAAAATTAATTCAAAAATTCAAAAAAATATATAAATTTTTTAATATTTACTTTTCTATTTCTATTTCTAACATATAAAAGCCTAATAAAACCGTGAAAAGAAAATAACAACCTACCTATTGTTGGAACACTGAAACCCAGAACCAGATGGGTTGCTCCATTTTTCTTGACGCGGTATTATTTGATTGTTAAGAGATTATTATTATTTGATTGACGCCGTATTCTGGTCAACCGAAGAAATTGTTGAATACTTTGGAGGTAGGAAACTTTGATAGAGATAATTCAGAAGGTCGAGTGGTACCTTGGGGGATAGAGCTGTCATAATAATATTCATTAGGAAAAATAGTATTTAAACACCCTAAATTATCATTCAGTTGCAAACATTTATCATAAACTTTCAAGTTCTTAAACTATTCTAATTATTGTAATTAGTCATTCGTCCAATTTAAATTAATTGACTAATAAAATATTACTCACGTTTAAACATGTAAATCATTAATTGTCTTAATAATTAGATCATTAATAATTTACGTAGACACAAAAAATTTTTTACTACACTGCTCGATTCAAATTATAATATGTAATATTTATACTGTACTTATTATTGGATCACAAAATAAAAATATCATTAAATTACATATGAACACACAAACTTACTTAGAATATATATTTTGAAAGTATTTTAGAATTTATGTTACTACAATGCTTCGTTAGTTAAGTAACTTAAATTGGAAAAATTACGAAAGATTATTTGCAAAAAATAATGTAGTTTGAAAGATTTAAAATTTATAATGACTATTTATAACTAAATAAAAACTTAAGATAACTTGATGTTATTTTCTCTATTAAATAATCAGCATAGAGAAAGCCCATTTGGTCAGGTCTGCATATTCGACGAGCTTAGCTGCAGCCTGCAATTTTAGCAACTTACTTAACAATTGGGCTTTTTGGCTGCTGGTATGTTTGCCGGCCCACATAAAGGGGACCAACAATCCGTTTCAGTCAGTCTCACAGAACACGGGATGAATTAACGACAACAAGTGGGATACCATGTGTCATATCACGAAAAAAACTCGGATAAGTTTAGGTAATTTACTCTTCACTTTATCAGCTATTTACATATTATTTACTTGCTTGCAGCTGATCAATCAGTCAACAAGAAAATCAATTCAAATGTAGCTATCTTGATACCTGTTCACGAAACAATACAAATTTTGGTCTCATTGTGATCACTACTCTGATTCCAAGAACGAAGTATTTCGTAGTATTATGTTCCCTGTTCAGTTAAATTTGAATCATATACAACAATGTTAGGTTCCATTTTATCCCAAAAAACCTATGTTTTTAGATTCCACCTCTTTAAAGAAAAGGAAAGTGCTATTATAAAACATTTGCTAATTGCAATTAAAAACAATACAATTGCCAAAGCTAAAATACTAAATATCTTCTGATGAATTTCGGGTAGACCAAGTTTCACAGAAGAATTAATGCCATAGAGATAGAGGATGAATTCCTGCAGAAATTAGTTACTTTTCCCACGAAAATAGTTACAGGCAAAATAGAAAAGCATAACAGCTTATCCTTGATGCTTACTTTGAAACATACTTTTAATTTCTTGTGCATTGTGTTGCTGTTACTGAGGCGGGTTGCACTGCTTTGGTGCATCTGACTTTATGACAAGTACAGTAGTAATTCATTCAGAGAAAAAAAAAACTGTTTTTACACATTTTCAGGTACATAAACTTTGGTAAATGACCAATATAGTGATGAAGAGCATTTTAGATTTTAAACCTCATAGATTCAAATAATTATTCAATCATTCACATTTCCTGTGTTGCACACCAGGAAGTCTAATATGATAATAGAAAAAACAACAATGAAAAGTTTTCATAGATAGCATCCAGAGTATGTTGGACTGGGAATCTGAAATTAACACAATGTTATCTGGTTGAATCCCCAAGCACCTTGCTTTATGCCCTCCAGGGTCTCTAACACCTAACACCTAACACCTGTTTCATTGATGGTCTAAGTTCTTTCGGACATTGCAATTATAGTTTCCATTACCCTATTATCTGAATCAAGCCCAAGACTTGGATCCACTGGCTCTTCCAATAAGTTGTTTAAGATTTTGCCCATAGCAAAGTTAGCAAGAGTAAAAATATTGAGGGCCCTGCGTGAAAGAGGAAGGTTTGGATAATGTGAGACAATATTTTGGTGGCTTAAGAGACTTAGGATCTCAATTTCTTTCAGGAATTGCTCAATTGTCTTGTCTTTCTTTTCATGGAAATGTTTGATTGCAACTCACGCCCATCTGGAAGTTTGCCTAAAAAGGAAGGTACTCCATCAAAGAAATATACATGTATTTTTCAAAGTAATGCTGATGGAATACAAAAATGATGTTATTAGCCTCTTACCATAATAAATGGTGCCAAAGCCTCCTTTTCCAAGATAATTGCCAAAATGGTTGGTTGCTTCTGAGAGTACATCTTTGGAGAAAATTTTGAACTGAGAGTTGATGTAGTCCAGGAGATAGGCTGGTTTCAGAGTATCATGTTTTAAATATGATTAATTATAACAAAACAGAAAGCAAACTTTTACTCCCATCTTGTTGATACTGGACATGAGAAATGAACAAAGGCATGTAAGAAGATCTTAATTAATTAACCATGGTTTCGTTGCACTATGTCTTCACCTGTAATCGAATTTAGGTCCTGTCTCCCCTCTCTTACGCCCTTAAGTCTCTCAAACACCTGTTCCATAGACAGCCTTAAGTCAGCGTCATTATTCAAGCACTCGTACGCTAACACTGTCACTGCAGTAACATTTGGGTTGTTTTAATATGAACCTTTTAGTCAAAGGTTTACTGATGGACCTTTGACTTTATCTTTGATAATAAGTTTATGATATTTATAACAAAAGACAAATTATATATTATATTTAAATCCTTTCACTCTATATATTTTCATATTGTAGAAAAGAAAAAATTCTTCGTTACTCTTAGACCCTTTAACTATTGGTATTTCCACCTCAATAGTTTTCAATCTTTTAACTAAGTTAATGTATAAACTTCAAGAGACTCAATGTCCCGTGTATATTTTTAACTTTCATCTCTTCCATGACATGAAAGAAATGATCTAATTTTAACTTTTCATCAATTGTTTTCTATATTTGATTACAACAAACAAATCACATAAACAAATCAGAACAATAAACACATCACTTAACCATAGATCTAACTCTCTCTTCTATGTGAAAATCCAAAGCATAAGACAACAATTTTTTAATTTCTTTTACAAGTCGGAATGAATCAAAGAAACATAAATCATCACTTAACCAAGTTAGTTTGAAATCCCTGATCATAAATCATCATCTAAAGACAGAAAAATGAATCAAAATCATTCCTTTTGAATAATCTAGAACAACAATTCCTCCATTTGTAGAGCTTGATTCCTTGCACGATTGTTCTTAGTTGTTGTAGCAATTGCCACACTGGCATCATCACTATCTTCTCCTGGTAAGAATCAACCTCTGACTTCGACGGAACCGCTGGGAGCAGCCATTACACCGGCCACGCCCCCACTCGTCTTTGCCCCTAGATCCATGAAACAGAGCCACTGTAACCGCGAGATCTGGGCAGAGGCGTAACGCGAATCTGGGAAGAGACGACCCACCAACTCGCATCTCAGATGTAGCCGCTTGCACTTGTAGATCGGCGACCACCTCGTCACGCCGCACCACGAGCTCCCCGTAGACCACCGTGAGCAGCATCACCTCCATCATCCCTGCGCGCGTATGCCTAAGCTGTAGCAGCAGACCCAGATCCGCACCTAGAGAGAATATTGGTGTGAGGCAAGTTTCGGTGATAACAAAGTGTACAACTTGGTATGAGCAGAGGTTGAAGGAGTAGATGAAAATAGTGATGTGTGAAAAAATAAAACTTAAAAGTCTAATAGTCGCGTGTGAAAAGATAAAACTTAAAATATTGTTATGTGAAAATAGTGGCTTGAGACGTCAGTCATGTGATTGAACTTGAGTAGGTTACGAGTTTACTAATTGAACGTTAGTCATGGAAACTATTTTTTTTTTTAAATATTAATGAGTCGTGTTCAAATCATGTCCTAGTCGTGTCCAAGTGTGTTCGAGAAGTGTCTGAGCGTATCCGAGAAGTGTTCGAATATGTCCGAGACGTGTCCAAACTGAAAAAAATAATCTTTTTAATCGGACACATTCGAACACGCAGGACACGTGTGTCGTACGGGTGTCTCCATGTGTCTGACACGGACACGTGTCCGACACACGGACACCCCTCATAATTGGCGTGTCCATGCTTCATAGAAATAGACAACAACTCCTATCAAGTGGAGGAGTCGGAACCCTTTTCAGCACTTGAATTTGAAAAACATAAAAATAATGGAGTGAGTTGCAAGTCTCAGTGTGAGATAGCATAAACCATAATGAAATTGGGATAAGCATAAGCACGAGTTTTTCAAGTCCAACATGCTCTCATTTTTAAAACATATACAATGAATAATATGTGACATAAACTTCATCAATTCAAAATAATTGTAAGATAAAACACATAGTGCAAATCAAATGCAAGGTCTTAATTCAAAATAGTCATATAGCAAACTCAAATTGGGAGGTCCCTAATCTAAAATCAAATATACAAATATCTCACCAACGAGCATAACACTCGAAGGATTGAAGAATGTCCACCTACTAGGGCTAAAACTAAGTTGGCTGTGCGGGCCAAACATGCGAGGCTAGCAACTCCCCTGTTATCTGGGGTTCGGACCAAGGTGCACCAAGGCTAATCCTGTCAAAGTTTCCTCTAAAGAAAACAAACTTTATGTCCAAATATAATCATAACCATAACATATTCCAAATTCCAAACATCATTATAACTTCTCAAACATTACCATCATGTTCAAATTTCATCATTTATATCATTAAAGTTCTGTAAATATAATCTTTTAGCAGGCCAAAAATTTCAAAGGGCATGTCTCAAAATGTAAGTTCTCTAAAAATTCTAAGAGACAAAGTATGTTAGTAAAATACCTCAATGGTCAATAAAAAAGTTGTATATGATAAAATAAATACATGAGAAATATGCAAAGTTCATGAAAATATTTTATAACTTATGTTATCAACTCACTTAAGAAGCCAAACAACTTGGGTCCTAAGGCTATGGTGCTACAAAACCAATGGAAAGATCTTCCGGCAAATTTAAGATCACAAACATCATAATCAAAAGTGTAATTAACATTTAGAACTAAGAATTAACCCAAAACAACTTCTATTCAAAAACTCCCAATTGAAACCCTAGGCCAAATTCTGCTCATGAACCAAATAACGCAATACTCGCTATAATCTAACTTCTAAAAAGGTGATTGAACTTAAAAGATTACTTATATGAGCCACAAAAGTGAAAGAAAGGAGTGGGTAGCATGGTCTGTCCCCAAAACTGTAGAACCTAGCCTCCACAAACAAGAGCACTAGCTCCCAGCCACAGGGAATGTTAAAAGGCACAAACAACAATTGAGATGGAGGGGAAAATAGTAAGGACTTGGTGGTTTGGGTGAGAAACGTGGTTAGGAAGGAGAGGATGATGAAGGGGATGACAAGGGAGCCGAAATGAAGGTGCTGGACAGACACGGGGTGGGGGTCGTCGACACATACAGGGTGCTTGCATACTTTCATAGTTATTTACATTTCTTTTATTTTAAGTTAATATACAGTAACTTTGTAACTTTAAAACATTAATATAAATATCTCTCATTTGAATTCAATAAAAACATAAAAATAAAATAAAATCTTTAAGAATCAAAATTAAAACTTGAATTTTAGTTCAAATTTTTTAATTCTAAGGCTTTTAAAACTTTCTCTTTTCAAAATGAGTAAGTTAAAGAGTCTAAAAAATTTATTAAAAAATCATTTTATAACTCTTTAATATCCAACGATCAATTACTACTAATTTGATTCTAAGTAAATATATATTTTATATAGTCCTCTATTGAGGTATTAAGTTATAGACTACTAGAAAATTTCAGGATCTACAATGATAGATAGTCATTAAAATTGGTCCAATAACTTTAAATATATTTTAACAAAGTAAGATTAACTTAAAGAAATTTATAACCAAGATAGAATGATTCACAAGGTCCATTCTAAAAGTTCAAGATAACACAAAGGAATCTACAAGTAACCTAAAAAATTCTATATGAGATAGGGATATTACAATTTTAATGGCACAAGTGACTTAAAATCTCAATTTCTTTCATGGATTGCTCAATTGTTTTGTTTTGTTTTTCATGAAAATATTTTATTGCAATCTCAGCACCCATCTAAAAGGTTGTCTAATGTTGAGTAAAGAGTGAGTATTTTGTGTAAAATAAACTAAGCTTTATGTTACTAATATACTTATATAAGATAACTCTTTAAAAAATTCTCTCACACATACACTTGATGACACTTCTCACTCACTCACTCACTTTTACTTTATCTCTCACTTCTCTTTCTTTCTTGTTCTTGCTTCTTCACTGCACGTGCTTGTTTCTTCACTCTATGCTCAAGATGGTAGTAGGTAAGGCCTATTTATAGACGAGGTAACAAGGCTTGGATTAGAACTTGTAGCAATCAATGAGGTAATATTTCCTAAGCTTCATCCACCAATTGTCATCCATTATCCACCATCCACCAATGCATGCATCCACCATAATTTTCACATGTCCATTAAGTGCTAGCATCATTATCACATGTTTCTTGTGATTACCGTACAAGGAATTAGTGTTGACTCTTCCCCTAAAAAGAAAGGTACGCTATCAGAAGAAATATACATGTATTCTTCAAATTAATGCAGAGGGGATGCAAAAGGAATAAAGGATGTTCTTAGCCTCTTACCATAATAAACTGAGCCAAACCTTCCTTTTCCAAGATAAGTGCTACTGTCAAAATGGTTAGTTGCTTCCTCAAGTACATTATGGGAGAAGATTTGGAATTGAGGTTTGATACAATCATCCTCCTCGGGAACATGCTTTAAACCTGATTGGAAGTTATAACAAAACAGAAAGCATAATTTTATTCCCATCTTTCTAATTAACAGCAAAACAAGAAACATGAAGAAAGCCATGTAATACTATCTAAATTAATTGACCTTGGTTTTGTTGTTCAAGTTCTTCACCAGCAATCAAATTTAATTCCCTTCTCCCTTCTCTTATGCCTTTCAGTTCCTCGAACACCTGTTTCATAGATGGCCTTAGTTCTTCCTCATTATTCAAGCACTGAGTTGCTAACTCTGCCACTTCAGTTATCATTTGCATTATGCCAGAGTCTGATTCAAACCCAAGGTTTGGATCCAATGGCTTGTCCAAAGCATGGTTACGGTATTTTCTGATTACAGAGGTAGCAGGTGTTATAGGTTTATTAATCTCCCAATCCATTGCAGGCTTGGATGTTAAAAGCTGACACAACACCACCCCAAAGCTATATACGTCGCTTTTGACACTAAGCCTGCCATTTTCTAAATAGTCTGGATCCATATAACTATATTTCCCTCTAATTTTGTGGGTTATGACATGGGTCACACCACCAGAAACACCTGTTGGAAGTTGCCATGACAAAAGAATGCCCTTAACTTTAGCACACAAGTTCTCATCTAGGAGAATATTATGGGGTGTTACATTACTGTGGATGATGCCATTAGAATGAAGATATGCCAATGCATTTGCAGTATCAATAGCAATATCCAATCTGGTAAGCCAAGGCAACATGATGCTCTCTGCTCCTTCACCATGAAGATGATAAGCAAGAGTGCCATTTGGAATGTATTCATGTACTAGCAGGTATTCTTTCCTATTAAAGGCACACCCATAAATTGACACTAAATTTTTGTGAGGCAAGAGACTTAAGATGACAGTTTGATTGACATACTGTTGAAATCTCTTGAACTCATCTTCACAAAAGTGCTGGACCGCAATTTCACGCCCATCTTGAAGTACACCTAAAACAAATGTACATAATCAGGATAAAATAAATCTACTTGTATCTATATGAAATTAATAGCATGTGCAATAGCATGCCCTTGTCCTCTTTGGCTCTTACCATGATATACCATGGCAAACCGCCCCCTTCCAAGAAACTTGAATGGATGAAAATTTTTAGTAGCTTTTGCAAGTTCTCCATAAGCCAAGTTTGGCAACTTTAACTGAATAACAACCTCAGGAAATTCATCATAAGTGCGTGCGATGCAGCACTTCCTCAACCTCATAAGGTCAGTACTGCACGTCTACTGGTAATATCATTAAGTTAAGAAAAGGTTGATTAGAAGTGCAAATACGTATTACATTGAACTATATAATAAATTTGTCAATATATTTTCAAGCAATTAAGCATTTCTTGAGGCCAAGGTCGCAGAAGCATTTCTTGCTCTTGTGAGGCGCAGCAATCTAGGGTGGGGGCTTTGGATTCACCACCAACATAAGGAAGAGAGGTAGCCAGCCCAACTAGTTTGTCAGCACATTCTGCTTTTTATTGGTTTAAATTAATGTGAGCTTGCAAAACCAAACAAAAGGAGCAGCAAGCTAGAAGAGAGTGCTAGATTCGTTGCCCTTTTGGAATCCACTGGAGATGGAGAAGGATAAGCCGATAAAGGAGTCAAGAGAGTTGGTTGTTTTGTTGGGATATATGATAGAGTAGTAGCATCGTTCCTCTCTCTTTTTATGGGGCTTTTTTATAAAACTGGTAAAATTATTTACCAAAATATCATTTTTTTAAATTATTTACCAAAATGTCACTTTTTTGAAATTATATATCAAATTATTATCTTTTTTGTTAACATTATATTTTTTAATATTTTTCATTTCAGGTGAAAAATACTAAAGAAGGTGGCATATCAACGTGGAAACATCATATATGATGATGTTTTCTTTTTGGATACGTCATGTAAGATACATTTTTTGACTTGAACACATCACCAAGTTTGACGTTTTTAGCGTAAAGTACAAACACACCCAACATTATATAGAGGGAAGAGCTGATGAGCAGTAGTTACTAGAGTTGCATTGGAAATTGACCTATGATCGTATGAGGTAGGTCCATGTCCTTCGTTAATATTATTTAAAGATAAAATTATGAATAAACTCTTATATTTTGCTCCACCTGAGATCCCATTTTTTTTAATTTGATCTTTGTTATGACAATATTTTCAATTAAGAATTCATATGCATTTCTTTTATATTTTCATAAACATGTTTGACATAGCTCAACGAAAGTTTAATTATGAAGATTCTATGAAAATTTTGACAGAGTTTTTCCTGAATATTGAACTTTCCCAAAAACACATAAACATGTTTAATTCAACCATGATACCAAGATCATCAATAGAAAAGTCGCAAACGTGTTTAATCCAATAAGAATATCAAAATCACAATAGAAAATCATCAATAGTGATATAACAAAAACCACTAAATAAAACATTCTCAGATACAGTAAGAATATATAATTGCACGTCAATGAGATGAGTCAGCATCAGAATGTGGTGACCTGTGAGAGCGATCGGAAGAAGGACGTGATTATGATGGGTATGGCGGGTAACTGGTGCACCCATGAGATGCACTGGTGCAAGACATCCAACGTCTGGTAATTTTTTATACCAACACATATACTCAGAACACAAAGTGAGCGGTGCTTACAATGAGGTTCCTGTAACAAGTTTCTCCCTTCGACTATACCAACACATATACATTTTCTTAGAGTCTCAACTTTGAATGAATCTTATTTTTCAGGGCGTCCAAAGTCATATTGGTTGTGATTACGATAAGCCTAGGAGGAAGACCTTGATATATTAGACCATCTTCACCATCACACATTATCTCATTGAAGTAAATGAGCACATTAAGGAGTTTTGTCATGTCAATCCCACTTCTGAACAAGAACAATTCAACACATATGCAATCAATTTACATGTCTCAATTACAATAAAATTGCACATCTAACAATGAATTCACACTATTATTTTGTAGAGAGAGTGAGTGAAAATTGAGAAAATGGAGAGGATGGCTCGGTTGGAACCTAAATGTAGGAATATATAGCCTGAATGCGCCAAGTGCATTTATGCTTTTGCCCTCAATACACTAGACTTGTTGGCGTTTTTGTTGTAAAAACGTCATTTAGGATGACGTTTCCACGTAGAATGCGTAACCCGTTTTGATGAATTTAACGTGGAAAACACTAAGCTTGTTGGTGTTTTTCACATGGATACGCCAAATTTATTGGCATTTTTCACGTGGATATGTCATCCTCTTTGACGTTTTCTACGTGGAATAGAAAATATTAAAAAATGTCACGGTGGTTACAAAGGTGACAGTTTGATATATAATTTTAAAAGAATGACATTTTGATAAATAATTAAAAAAAATATTTTAATAAATAATTTTATCATAAATGACAGTTTGATAAAAAAATCCTTTTGAGTTGTGACTTAATTTATTGATTGTATGTGCACTTGCACACTTTTTTTTCCCCGAAATACATACTATAATTCAATTCATGCACAAAAGACTAATTATTGAAAGTATATATAATTTAAGGAGAAGAAATATTATCTCATTTTAATTAAGTCATAAGTTTCAATATAATAATAAAAATTGCTGATAATAGCAAGAATCGAATCTATATTTTTCAATTGAGGTATTTCAATCTTTTAATTGTATGTACAAGCTAATTATTTATGTCAGAAAGTAATGTTATAATAATAATAATAATAATAATAATAATAATAATAATAATAATAATAATAATAATTTATGTTAGAAAGTAATGTTATAAATAATAATAATAATAATATAAGAGAAAAAATGTAAAAAGAAAAAAAAAACTATTACTGAAAAAATAGAGAATGAAAGATTAAAAGAAAATGTCACTTGAAAATAAAGAATAAAAGAATAGTCCAAAAAGTCTTGTAATAAACTCGGACGAGTCTGCATGCATGCTCCATGACAAGTATTCTTGTAATATAAATATTTTTTTAAAATTAAAATCTTGGTTCTTACGATCTTAACTCATTTTTAATTTAGTTTATAAGTTTTTTTATTTATTTTCAAATGAGTCCTCGTATTTTCAAACATTCTCGAAATAATTATAGTCATCAATTTCCGTTTTGATATTGTTATAACACTGACTCTGAACTAATATATTAAGTGTTCTTTTGTCTAGTATGTAATTTTAGATACATAAATTGTCCAATAGATGCTCTTGCACTTAAGTAAGTGTTCATGTAGATGCTCTTGCACTTAAGTAAGTGTTCATGTAAGTGTTTATTTCTTCTGAATAGATATTTATTTAATAAATAGTTATTTATTAAATATTATTTTTTTATTATAAAATGTCTAATATGAATTAAATTAATGGCGTTATAATAAAAATTATCAGTAAAAATTATTTTAAAAATGTTTATTAGTGTAAGTACTAATTTACATAGAAAAAATTATATGAAATAAATTAAAAATATAAAGACTAAAATTTTAATTTAACTTTTTTTTTCTCTATTTTGTTCTGATGTTAACATCCCATTTTTCACTGAAGGTACCCAATTTAACTCAGCAATTACTGAAATTATAAAAATCATGAACAACAAACTGCCCTTAATCATTTATATAATCAATATAAAAAATCAGCTATTCCTTTTTGTAATACTTTTTAGAAATTTTGGAAGAGACCTGACACAATTAAACACATCCTTGTTGTGTAGAAACGTGTAAAATAGTAAACAAAACAAATAAAAAGGAGATACGAAAATGAAATAACAGTATTAATTGAAGGAAAGGATTGAAGAAATAGCATGAGAAGAAAATAGAAGGAAGAAGCAAGCCAGGCCTGGCTGGTTCGAAAAAATTAGTCAAATAAAAGATTTAGAAGTAAACATAAAAAATTAATTTTTAAAAGAGTTACTACATTTTTACCCAGTTCATTCCTATTGGTTTGGCCGAATTTTTTTCTGAGTTACTAAGTGAACCAAAAATTATTCAAATTTTTTTGAACAAGATCAACCAAGTTGCCGCAACCAGTTTCATAAATGGTCTGAGTTCCTATTCCTTTGGACACTGCAGGAGGCACTGAAATGCTAATGCTGCCACTTCTGTTACCTTTTCCATTATCCTTTTGTCTGAATCAAACCCAAGACTAGGGTTCATCAGCCCCATCAACGCGTTGTTGAACATTTTTCTCATTGCAAAATTAGCAAGAGTAACACATTGCTCATTGTAGCTGATCACTCAGTCAACAAGAAAATCAATTCAAAAGCTTCATAGTTTACAACAGACGAACATAAGAAAACTCTAGGCACCTGCCTGTGAAACCATACAAATGTTGGTTTCATTGTGATTACTAATCTGATTCCAAGAAATAAGTATTTCATATTGTGCTTCCCTTTCAGTTAAATTTGAAGTATATAAAAATGTTAGGTTCCTTTTACTCCAAAACAAAAGTTGTTTAGATTCCACGAATTTAAAGAAAAGAAAAGTACTATTGTAAAAGTTTTGCTATTAAAAACCTCCCAAAATTGCATAAATCTGGAGCACTAAAAGTTGGGTGCGTTATGCTAATCATAGCATCGATCGACATAATGAGGATTCATACACGATAGTATGAAAGAGATCACATACTATACTATGGATGTATACTACACTCGCACATACACTTGTTTGTAATCATGTCTGGTCATGGAAGAACTAAATTCTAAGTAATTTATCTTCGTTTATGACTCTTAGTTGATAGTTTTGTTGGTGGTTTTGATCATGTTTTGTGGTGATAATAATTGTCAAGTTATGTTAGTGGTTACAAAGTTGTTCAACTCGAGAGTCGTTTTTAAAATGATTTCGAAAATAATTAAAACTCAATCAATATTTCCTAAGTGAGAGAATGTTATAATTTTTTGGGTTTGGACTTCTATTAATTGATGTATTTTGTTTTATTAAAAACGAGTTGAATGAATAGTCTGATATTTTTCTTAGAAGCCTATATTAATTATGTGATCCATTATGAATTTAAAAGTCATCATATTTATTGTCATTGGGTTTGATTCCAATGATGGGTGTGCTCGATTGCGTTATAGGACAAGTAGTTTATTTGTGATGGATGAACTAAGTTACTGATATATTATATAAAAGGTAGGATCCGTACTCCACTCTTAGCACGTCTTGACCACACACGACTCCATTGAAGTGACAGTTAGAAAGACAAAGGCTTGGGGTACTAGTAGTAGATTGCTCTGATGTATACACGTGTGTACATGCTTCCACTAAAACAAATCGATGAGATTGCTTCATGTCAATACGTCTTCAAGAGATACACGATCTATCAATATTAACATAATTTATTATAATTATGGTGTTCTAAATTTCAAGTATAGATAATATAACATGATCTCCACCATTAATTTTAAATAAACTTATATAAATTTTAAGTTATTAATTTAAAATTAAAGATATAAACCTATCTTAAAACATGTATTTATTATGTTCCGAGAGCATGTAATACTTTTTCTTGTTTAGCATAGGATTCGTAGGCCATTGTGGACGGAGAATGCTAGTGAAGCAATGAGGCTCTTGATAGTATAGAGAGGTTTAAAGGAACGTATATTTCTTTCATTAACAGTAGTGAGTACATTCAACATCTATACAGCAATCCCAAAGTAAACAAGGAAAATGAATATCACACACTATTTTCTTTTACACTATATGTTACAAGTTTTTTGTTTAGGAAAAAAAAGACGAGAGAGTGTATATTAAGAAATGTGTTTATCGTATTTTATTATTAAAAAGATGATGTAAAAATAGTGTATAAATATCATTGTTGAAATACAAACTGGTTGTTATAATTAAATGAACTTAGGTGATAGAATCATGCAATACTCCAACAACTACAATCAACGGTTATTAGGGGTTGTTGTATGGTATTGAAAACGCAGCCCCTATGACATGTGATATAATAAGGAGATCGACTGTCTTCAATGGGTTAATTCTCATCGATGCAATTGTACAATATTTAATACAATATTTAGGGTTGACTAATCCCCACAAAAAAAGACAAGCAAAGAAAAGGGAAAAAATAATTAAAGATCCTAAAATCATGCTACGATCAATAATAAATACTCTACAAAAGGTATTGTTGTTACTTCACAAGAAGACTTTGCAACTGCTACTTAATTTGGGCTGAAAATGATAGATCTTGTCTCCCTCAACTAACAGACTAAGGTGTTTAGAAGGAGAATTGATATCAGAAGTCATGTACAGCAGATTTGTATTGGTGCTGAAACCTTCCCAGCTGTTATCGTTACTCTAAGGATGTGGATTGCCTGCAGTTTCAAAAATAACTGTTGTGTAATTTTACATCTCACCGTCCAAAATTTGTTTAGTGTAATTTTTATCAAAATTTTATCAAACTCTACAATAACTTCAAGGGTGGAGATCCGAGCAGTTCAAAAAGGAATTTAAAATGGCTGACACATTTGAATTTGTCAAACTAATATATTGGTCAGGCTGTTCTTTTCAGCCAGTATATTTTAATTTTAAATGGATTGATATAATAATAAGCAATCAAACTTCAGAAAATAATAATTGAAACTTAGGTAAACTTCATATGCCAGGTTGCATTTTCCTTAGTTAGAAGTCAAAACATCTTACATATTTATTTAGATAAACATTATTAGAAACACATGTAATTCTAATACTCATCTTGAAAGAAGTTGAGGTGAAAAAGGTGTAGATACAACTTTGAAATACTTGCCTATTTGGTAGAATACATACGCACAAAATATATATATATATATATATATATATGAAGGATCAACTTATATCAGTGTAAGTTTTTTGATTTACATTTATTTTCAATTATTAAATCAATTTTTATCTAATAGTTATTTTTAATAAAATAATCTCAATTATTAGATGAAAGTAGATCTAATGATTGAAAATGAGTATAAATAAAAAAAAACTTATCTGATTTAAACTAATCCCTACTCATATATATATATATATATATATAAAAAGACATATATGATGAGAATGATGTTTATTACAAGAGAGGAAAAGAATGATAATCATCCTAATAAGCTTTTCAACAGTCCAGGCACAAAACGCAGACCAGGAACAAGAAACACAGCCTTTCAAAATCAGTCGATTTTGAAAAATCATATGTCAAATGACAAAGAGAATATAGATTATAGAAAAGAAAAGTCTATTATAAATATAACTACGTCATGTCAATCAATCACTCAGATTTTCTTAGGGGAAAAAGAGGATCAACCGTAAACCAAAAAAAAAAAAAAAGATCAACCTTTACTTATTTCATTTTCATTTTCATTTTCTTCTTCTCCTTCGATGGCTTTGCACATGGATGATCATGTTCATATCCCCTTATTCCTCACATCAATACTCTCTATTTCCTTCTTCTTCTTGACCACTTTGCCAACATCCACTTCCCAAGAATATGACAAACACGTAGACTGTAGCAGACCATACAGCTGTGGAGAACTATCCAACATCTACTACCCTTTCTGGGGACAGAACAGACCAAGTTATTGTGGCAGCAACCAGCAATTCCAGCTCAAGTGCGAGGGTCAACACAACACCTCCATTCAAGTTGGCACACAAACTTTCCAAGTGTTGGGTATTGATCAATTGGGTTACACCATGACAATGGTTCGAACAGGCCTTGCCTATGATCATTGTTCTTCTTCGAGTTTAACCAACACTTCTTTGAACACAACTTTCTTTCGTTACATGCCAAACGTTAGGAACATTACCATCTTCTACGACTGCCCCAACAGCAATCTTTCAAATGGAACAAACACTTTTCCGTGCCAGGAAGATAGGAACAAGCGTGCTTTCTATGTGAATCATTCTAGTTTGGTGGAAGTCAAGAACTGCCATGGAGTTCGTATTGAAGTGCAAGTGACACAGGAACTGGGGCCTGATGGTGGAATTCAAGGGCTGAACAAAGCCTTGGGTTCTGGGTTTGATGTGAATTATACTTTAGATTATTCAAGATGCTTAAGGTGCCTTGGAACTAATGGAACCTGTGGTTCCAATGACAAGTCTCAGTTTACCTGCTATTGCCCAAATGGAACTGAAGCTTTAGATTGTTCTCAAAATCACAGTACGCCTTCTTTCCCTTCTCTTCTCTTCATGTACACACACAGTTATTAATTAGTCATGGACTCATCTATCTTTTATGGCATATAGATATACATGGTTTTATTTTTATTTTTTGGTTATATTGCAATTGGATACATAAGGATTGTAGTTAGGTAAAGCTCTCCTTAAGAAGCAACTCCAGAATTCGATTCAGAGTCACAATTGCAATTATAATATTGCAGATTTTGTGATTTTCACAACTGCATAACAACCGTAATTACAACTACATCAACTATATTTTCCTGCAATTTTCACAATTTCAATAAATGCAATGCAACTGTAGTCACAACTGTCACCACAATTTAAAACCATGCCTGGAGTTATAGTCCACTAATACCAACCATTGCTGGCTAGATATAGATGAGTTTAAATTAAAGAATAGATTTTTAAGCAATTTGGTTGCAGGAATTGAAGATGAAGCATTTTGATTGATGATTTCAATGGCCATTATAGAAAATTCAATAGAACTAGGGACCCTTGTTCAACTCAACAAAAAAGAGGAGTTAGATGAGAAAATTACTGCTGGGGACAGCTGTGATTACAGGAACCCTCTATTATTAGGTGGGTGCTGAAATCTTCATAGTTGTTGACTTTACTAAAGGTGGCCTAGAATTTATTACTCTTACTCCTCAGTTTCACACTTGGGAGTTCCTTTACCTGGTTCTGGTTGAGGATTCCCAGTAATCCTCCCCCATTTCTTCAGAATTTAGTGTCACCCCACCAGTGAAAAGCAAAGCATAGTATGCTCTGGTTGTATAGATTTTTGGAAATTAATTGTAGGTCTGCCTCTGTTCAGAAAAAAAAAATGTAGGTCTCCCTCATAGTTACATTTTATTTTATTTTGGTAAATTATTTACATCTTTATTTTATTGCATAGAAAACCTTGTTCCAATTCTTTGTGGAGAAAAGCCAGTGTGGTTAACAGTTCATTTTGGTCCTTACAACTTGCCTAGTACCTTCACGGCTTCAACTGAAAGGACCCCGTATCTTCCTTTGAACAATTGAGCTTGTCAATTGTCTAATCATTTACTTTTTCTTTTCTCCCCTCTTGGTCTATATTTTGTGTAAAACTGTGTGTACATTTGGTGATATTTTTGAAAAAAAGAGTATGACCTCCCTTAAATTTTGATTCTTTTATAAATTATTATTATAAATTTTAATTTTTTTAATTAATTTTTAAATTTTAATTAATGTTTTAATAAATTTTTATATTTAATTTAAATTTATTAATTTACTAATAATAATATTATATGATATTATTTTATTTATATTAATATTAATTAAGAATTATTTATTAATTTATTTATTTATTAAAATTTAATTTTAAATATATTTTCTTCTTTACAAAATAAATAAAACAAATTTGTTTTTAAAAAAAAATTTATTTTTTATTTTTTAAGAAAGAAATTATATTTAAAATTAAATTTTAATAAATAAATTAATAAATAATTCTTAATTAATATAAATACAAATAAAATGATACCATATAATTTTATTATTAGTGAATTAATGAATCCAAATTAAACATAAGAATTTATTAGGACATTAATTAAAGTTTAAAGATTAATTGAAAAAATTTTAAAGTTCGTGATGATGATTTGTAAAAGCATCAAAGATCAGGAAGACTGCATACTATTTTTCCAATTTTTTTTACTTTGACCATTTTTGCATTATTTGTAAATTTTGTAATTTTTTTCTTTTATGAAGTTTGTGTTTCACTAATTCCTAATTGCTAAACTGTAGTTCTTTGATGCAACCATCAACTCTAGACACATAACAAAATCAACTGTAGTTCTTTGATGCAACCATAAACAACCTCATAAAAAGACTCAGTGACCTATATAACGTTTGGCCTTGTCTCTAGTCATTATGCCTTCATCAATTGTCGGGCAATACATGCTTATGCAGAAAATTGGCTGAAATAAAGTATTTTGTATGTTCAAATAATTAGGAAACAACCCAAATGCTCTCCAGTCACAAACTAGCCGTATCATTAATTTGAAATGGGAAATGAATATAGGTATGCTTAATTTTCAAATTGTCTGATGTTAGTTATACAGTTATTTGTATTTCCCATTTTACCTTTACCTGCGTCCAAGGCCTCATGCAACTTTTGGTGCATTAAGCCATTACCATGAAGCCTTTGGTGAAAGTACATTTATATAAATGTTTATGTTTGTTAGCTTCGAGTAGAATATCCTCCTTGAATTAGCATAAACTTTCAGCAAGATTTCCTTAACAATGCTCTAACTCAACTTAGCCTTCTATGTTAACTGTTTCAGGCAATCAATCGAATTGGAGAAGGAAGGTTGGTATAGGTAATAGATAATATTTTCCTTGATAATTTCTTTTCACTATGTTGCATTTATTTCATTAATATATTATATTAATTGAAAACACCAATGATTCTTCTTAGGTGTTAGTGCTGCTGTGGTCAGTGCAGTTGCAGTGAGCATTGCCATTTATATCTATTATTGCCGAAAGAAGAAGAATCTTCAGGCAGTATCATCTTCATCTATACCATCTCAGAGCATCTCTTCTGGTCCTTCTTTAGAAGACTCTGAGAATGGATGTAAATACTGTGGACTTCAATTCTTCACCTATAGTGAACTTGAAGAGGCCACAAACAACTTTGATAAAGCCAGAGAACTAGGAGATGGAGGCTTTGGGACAGTGTATTTTGGTAAGAGCCAACATCCTTAGTTGTAACTACAGTTATGCTACTCACACACATAATACATTTATGTTCACCAGTTATTTGCATGCTGATCATCGATTCATCGGTGTAAAAGTGGTGTACACAATTTGGTGTACAAATATCTTTTATATTGTAACTATTGGTAATTGTGTGCTTTCAATGATCACTGACCAAGGTTCCTCCTATCTTCTGATGTTTCTTGGCTTAGGCAAACTTCGCGATGGGCGTTTTGTTGCAGTGAAACGGATGTATGAGAACAATTACAGGAGAGTTGAGCAATTCATGAATGAAGTTGAGATCTTAACTGGCCTACACCACCAAAATCTTGTGTCACTATATGGATGTACTTCTCGCCACAGCCGCGAACTTCTGCTTGTGTATGAATATATTCCTAATGGAACTGTTGCTGATCATCTTCATGGTAAAAAAGCAAAACCTGGAACAATCCCCTGGCATATCAGAATGAACATTGCCATAGAGACTACTAGTGCATTGGTATATCTTCATGCATCTGACATCATCCATAGAGACGTGAAAAGCAGCAACATTCTCCTTGATGATCACTTTCGTGTCAAAGTAGCAGATTTTGGACTTTCGCGCCTTTTTCCAAACCATGTCACTCACATTTCAACTGCTCCACAAGGGACTCCTGGCTATGTTGATCCAGAATACCATGAGTACTACCAGCTCACTGACAAGAGTGATGTTTATAGCTTTGGAGTTGTGCTGATTGAGCTAATATCATCCTTGCCTGCTGTCGATATCTCAAGGCATAGGCATGAAATCAATTTGTCTACCATGGCCATTAAAAAGATTCAAAATGGGGCATTACATGAGCTTGTGGACCCAACACTTGGGTTTGAATCAGATTTCAAGGTAAGGAAAATGATCAATGCTGTGGCAGAGTTAGCATTTCAGTGCTTACAGAGTTCTA
This sequence comes from Ormosia emarginata, assembly GCA_029884605.1. Lineage (NCBI taxonomy): Eukaryota > Viridiplantae > Streptophyta > Magnoliopsida > Fabales > Fabaceae > Ormosia > Ormosia emarginata. The sequence continues at coordinate 4,551,819 of JAQQTP010000025.1, forward strand.
AAGATGCAAGACCATCCGTGGTGGAAGTGCTGGATAAGCTGAAGGATATACAAAGTGATGGGAAATATAAAAGCAAACCCGAGGTGATGGATATCTCAGAAGATGATGCTGCTTTGCTGAAGAATGAACAACCGCCACCATCACCAGATTCAAATTTGGTGAGCACATCTACACCACCAAATAGTAACGGATAATTGATACTCCTTTCTCATTTCAACAAGTTAACCTTATCCAAATTTTTATAGTGGAGATGGCATCAAGAAGGTAGCATCCACCTAGTAAAAAAAGAGTTCTGTCACCTACTATTACTGATAAGATTGAGGTGTGAATAGAATGATAAAGCTGCCATAGTATGAAAGTTCGTTTTTTTAGTAAATTTTTTTATTACTAATTCGTTTCTACCAAATGCAAGTCCATAATAACATTAGTAACACACTAGAATTCAAATGTAGTACAAAATCAAAATAATTATGGTTAAGAAAGTAATTTGCTGAGTAATTAAGACGCATTTTGACTTCATAAGGGATCACAAACGAATGGTCTACTTTCTTTTTTCTTTTTGGTAATAGAAATTTTAGGAGAGAGTCTCATTTCAAGGTTAGGTCATGTCACAAGCTTACAATAGTACTATGATACTAATAAAGGATCATGGGCAAGAATCGAACTCAAAACTTTTGAGTTAATGTTGTACTGGTCAATTTTTATCAGTTGAGTCAACCCTTATTGATATGAATAAATGATCTATTTTATATTGATTTAAGACCAAATCCAAAGTGTAAGATTAATAATTGAAAATTTAGTTTTGTTTCATATACACCGTGGAAGGCATGCAGCATATATGTAAACAATTCACCACCATATTCTTATAAACTCAGAGACAAGCTTACTGATAATAGCCTAAATTATACATATTTTTCTATTGAAAGTAGGCATAAACAATTGCTAATAGTCGTCATAAAGAATCCAAAGAACAAATTTTTTTTTTCGTTTTATTGAACGAAGCGAAAAAGAAAAAAAGAAATTTAAGATAAGGCCTTATTGTTCTTCAAGAAATCATATCTTAATGCGGTGAAAGATTCTGTTACACATCTTAGAGAAGACATCAAAGGCTTAATTTGGTGGCATCTGCGAGGATTAATGATGCTTCCTGTTCTGAAGTGGATTCAGAAGGTACCTGGAGTCGGTACGTACACGGTGGTTCCTTCCTTGCGCAGCTGCAGCCAGGAGCACGAAGTCCAGGGGGGTGGGTACTTGTAATGGGACTCCAACACTCAAGTCAGGCAATACACCAGAAGGTTAAAGCTAATGGAATAGTAGTAAGGTTCTAATCCCCTCTCAGGGTAACTTAGCCTAGTATATATTGAGAGCGTGATTTGAATCCTCATGCACTCCACGCAGGACAGAGGTACCTTAGGATCGTGTCATGGCAGGGAATTCAGCCCATGATCGTTGAGGTCCGTCTCTGACATTGTCGGACTGTTCCACGATCGTTGAAGTCCGTCTCTGACTGTCGAGACTGTTCTACGATCGTTGAGGTCCGTCTCTGACTCTGTTGAGACTGTCCTATGATCGTGGAGGCTCATCTCTGTTCTGCTGGGGCTGTCTTTCCTTTAATAGCCAATCATTGTACGCAGACAGTCGTGGTCCTCATTACTGAGAATGGGGAGATGACTGCTACGGTCCAAGGTCGCAAGGCCGAAGTGGGGACGTACTTGGCAGAGTTTGGTGGTTCATGTGCCGGGTCGATCCTTCAAGACGGGATCCCGGACCACGGTCCAGAACACTTCCTTCCAACATTTCCATCACTCTACGAAGTGTATGTCGATCAGTTGGAATAATCTGTATAAACCATAGACCCGCTACAACCATTTGATTTGCAATTTCATTTTCTTCTTCGTTCACTACACCCTGAAGTCCGAGATTGTTTCCCATCTCAAAATTCACGTGAACCCAATATGGATAATAGTAATACATCTCTTGTTTCCTCCCTCCAATAATTTCTAGCAGCTATAAATATCATACTTATGTGAAACCCCCTCCCAAATGCTCTCCCTGCCTAAAATCTGAAATCTTGAGGTAAAAGTTTTTATATCCAAAAGGATGTTACGTGGCCTAATGAAAAAAAATTAAGTTTAATGTAAAACTTTATCATTCAATCATGACTTATCATGTCATTAACAAAGTTTGACTTTCACAACTATTATAAGTCTAACTCTTTTAATAAGGTTCCTATATATCTTTAAATAATATTGTATAAAACTTTACATTAACTTAATCAAATTTAAAATCATAAGTGTTGATTCTCCCATGCAAGCTCTTGAGCTATTCCGAGTCCCGACCGCAAGTGCAAGCTTTTCTAGCTAGTGAATTAGACCAGCTTCAACATCCTTGCCGTAGATAAATTTTTCAAGTGATTCATTGGACATAAATTCATACGTTGATAGTCTATTCTATTTAGTTAACTGAGTTGTGTTTATGTTAACTTATTTCTGCAATTGTGTGATTGCTTGTAAGCTCTTTAATTGCATTATACATTTAAGCTTTATCCAATATCGTGGAAAGTATCTTGGACATAAAGTTTTTGTTTTGTTTTGAAAAGGAGGCATGTTTTAAACCAAATAATCCACCCTCTTTTTGTGTGTATGTTGCATTAATTAATAGGAACTACTAACTTGCTTAAAACCTTAATTTTGTGCGCATTTGGATTTGTTTTTCTTGATTAAAAAAATATTTCTAAATTAAATTTTGATGTGTTTGGATGAAATTATTTTTAGAAAATAAGTTTTTTAAACATCTTTCATAGGACTGGCTATCTGTTGCCTTTGCTATAGTGATGAGAAGAACAAGAAATTAACACATCAATTAGTGATGGTAATCACGGCAGATATAATAAATCTTTCCCATTGGTGAGAACGGATTAGGAAGTTAACAAGTAAATCATACCATAACACCAAATATAAAGCAAATAAGGTCACAAACCAATAACATCAAATTTAATACGGAAAACCTCCGTCAATAAGAGTGAGTAAAAACTACAATACTGTGAAAGACTCCACTATCACCAAATAAAAGGTTTAAATAAATTTTTTGTCTAGTCACAACTAGTAGATAGTAGATACATATATCAACTCATTCACAACATCACCCACAAGAGTCCAAAATCATGAACAACATGAAAACAACAAAACAAGAGTTGAAAAACATTACCAGAAAATCAGCTACTGTTCATGAATTATTTTATGGGCTAGCTACGAGCTTGAAATGCAAATCCCACCATCCAACTTGAAGAAGTACGAGTGAGGAATCTAATTAAAATTTTAGCTCAATTCAAGAAGAAATCACCATCTGATCATCCAATTTATGTAAATTGGTCAAAGTAATCTCTAGTTAAAATTTAAACTCAATTCGAGAAGACATCACTATTAGATCATCCCATTGATGAAAACTAGTCAGCGCAGTCCACTTTTGTTTTTCAAAATTCCAGTGACTTTTTTCATATTTAGCAACAGCAAAAAACACGATAACCACTTAGAAATGGATGTCAAGAGAGAATGCAAAAAATATGGGCTTGGGCCTCTACATAGGAGAGAACTCAAATCAACAATTCTCCCCCTTTGTGACAATGTGGAGGACCTCCCTATCCTAGCGATTAAGCAACGTGTTTAAAGCTTCTCCTTGGCAATGTTGTTGTCATCGTAGCGGCATCATTATTATCTATATGAATTTTCTCTAGTTTCAACCTAGAACTTAGCACATCTTGTAACCAATATTACCAAACATCAATATGTTTTCATAGTTTAACCTTGCATGAAAGTTAGAAATTCTTGTTAAAGTAGGCAGCACTCTAGTTATCACGAAACAACACATTACGTTCTGGCATAAAACCAGACTTTTGAAGAAAAATTTTCATCCACAATAACTACTAAGGATTTTCCTGCATTTTTAATTACCGCTTAGCCATTTTCTTAAAATAGTCAGCCCCTCTCTTTATATTCAGCAATCACATAAAACGCAATAAATATTTAGTAAAGGGATAAGATTCTTCTAAAATAAATTTACATTTAAAATGAGTAAGTAACATTGTATTTATCTTTGATTTAATAAAGTGTATAAAGATCTCAATCTACTAAATGATCTAAAAGTAAATACACTCTTACTTGTTCACTTTAAAAATAAACTTATTTTAAATTTTTTTTTCTTAATATAGAACTAGTCTGTATACCTGTGCATCTTTAATTTTATAAAGAAGATTTATTTAATTATATAAAATAATTTAAAAACAATCAAAGTGAAAAAAATACTCTTAAATAATAATAAACAAATAAATATTTTGAAAACCAATTAAATTAAAAATTACATTGATATAATTATTAATAAGACACATCAGTTCATTAATAATTAGAAGCATCAATAAATATTATTATAAAACAAAATGTTATAAAAATTTAAAAGATAATAAAATTAAATCATTTATTGCTTGTCTTTGCAGGAATTTTTTTTCTTTCATCCATTATGTGCTCTTCCTTATTGGAGGTGTGCAACCGTCTCCTAGTTGACAGATACAACCAAACCAGAAAAATGGAGTGAGAATACTTTTTTAGAGAGAAAAACAAATCGAGAATACATACGTAAATGATCGCATGTGTTTACATTAATCAATATTTAAAGGAAATTTCCTTTCTCTTTAACAACAAAAATATGGTAGTTATAATAATATTTAATAGAATTGTAAAGCATTTAATGGACGAATTAACGATTAATTGGCAAAATAAATCAATACTTGGTTATATTGTATTTAATTTGTTAATGTTTGATTGGCAATTGAGTAAAGAATGCATGTAATAATGTTAAATTAAATTATAATGTATTTAATGGGTGTTGAACATTTGATTGGAAAAGAAATGTTAGATTGTATTTGAGCCAATCTCGCGTTTGATCAAATTAATTTATGTATTGACTTTGATGGCGAATATATATGTATGATGTCTTCATCTCACGTTTTCACTTTGATGCTAATGATCAAATTATAATGTATTTAATGTAATATTCATGTTTGATCAAATTCAGCCAGTCTTATAGCACTAATAGCCAAATTTTATTGAGCCAATCTGACAGCAATTACAACCAGTCTTGCAGCACAAATACTATATCTTCACTTTCAAATCTCTATTTAAAATATCACATAATACAATTAAGAATAATGCATTCCAATTGTATTCCGTTCAAAATTCAATTAAATCAATGCATTCCAATTTAATCAATTAAATTAATGCATCCTAATTTTAAAATTGGACCATATCAAAGAAGAAGATTATGAACCAATATCCCAAATTTGGCCCGAAGACCACATCCCTTTCACATATAGGTCACAATGACCCAATTCTCAAGGTTATACTCGACCTGACCCACCTATCAAAACTCGATTCATCAAAACCCTATTACACAAGACTTATTTGACCCGCTCCAACCATTTGCCTAAGAAACCATCCAAAATATTCGTAACAATCAAGACACATGTTAGCACTAGAATTGAGAATTTTCTAGCTTACTGCAGGCCTACTTATGTCCTAGGGTATGCATTGTGTACCTTAAAACTACTATAAATAGGTGTTGTTCCTTTGACATAAATGATTTTTTTCTTTTTCTCTCTACCCTTTTATATTTCCTAACGTCTTCTCTCATATGAGTTACTGACTTGAGCGTCAGAGTCCTTACAGGTACCCCCCAATCTGACGGATTTGACCCATAGAAAGAGGCTTCCGGAGACATCCCAACAACCTACGCTAGCCACCTAAGAAAAAGGAAGGAACAAAAATAATATTTTGTCAAATTTTCATTCATCCCATTTTATATTAAAAATCATCTTTTCAAATTTGAATTCCTTTTATTATCAATATCATCGTGAGTTTAAAAACTATTCAATGCATATTTTTTTAGTTAATTTTTTTGAACTATTTAGCAAAGGAATGAGATTTTTCTAAAGTAAATTTATCTCTAAAATAAATAAATAATGATATATTAATCCTTGATTTGATAATGTACATAGAAATCTCAGCTCACTAAATGATCTAAAGGAGGATATACTCTTACTTATTCACTTTAGAGAAGTCTTTTTCTTAATATAGAACATCAAAAGATAACTTTAGAATAATGAGCTTGTGATGCAGAATAGATTAGGATTATTTATTATTTTAATAATTTAGGATTTTATAAATAATTATGTTATTTAGGGATTTTATCTTTTCATATTTTTAAGAGTTTTATTTATTTTAATATTTCAGTTATAATTAGGATTTCAATTTTAATGGGATTATATTCAAATCCCAAATTTTATCATAGTTAGTTATATTATGATTTTGAATTAAAATATAATTAGTCTATTATCTATTTTAATTATGATTTGTTTCTTTTGTAAGAGAGTTATAAATACTCTCCTATCAAAATTTAGAATATGATTGATTATTATTGATTATTGAATTCAGTGTATTATATTCCTACTTTGAGATCGAGTTTCTTAGCACTGAGTGCCTTTGGAACCTCGGGAGTTCTTTGTTTTTTTTCTCAATTGGTTATACATCAATTTGGCATTTGAGCCTTGTTGATTCCCACACTTTGAGCTGTTTGAAAGCAAAGGTTGTTTACAATCAAAGTTGTTCCGCTGCTTACCGCTCACCAGATCTATGTCAAAAAGCTGCCGAAATCTGCGTTTCCTTTGCCACTAAACACATAATCGTACGAACATCATCAGAACACTGTCATCCAAATGCCATTTTGAGACACCACTACCACCATTAGAATCGGAAGCATCAAATCTACAAAGATTATAAGATTTTTTAGGATGAGTACCAGATTTCTACCTCTCAGATTTACTTGGATTGACTCGGCACGCGTACCACTAGACTCCGCCACCAACATCCCGGCCAAGGCCTCATGACATTGGACCACGACATTGGACTATAACGATCGCTAGGTCTATGCAGATTCTTATAACTACTAATCATGACTCTAAGTATGGGACTCATACTGCCTACAACGAGGATTGGCTACTAAGGGGACAATCATGACATGTTAGAGACAGGCCTTAACGATCGTGGGTTGGCACCTCTATCAAGCCACAATCCCAAAATACATGCATCCTATATAGATTGCATGAGGATTCCAGTTATGCTCTATATATACCGGGTCAAGTTAACTTAATAAGGTATCTGCTATCTCATTGCATAAACCCTAATTGTGCACTGTCTGACTTGAGCGTTGGAGTCCCTTTGTAGGTACCCACCCCTGGTTCAAAACGCTCGAAAGCAGCTGCGTAAGGAGGAAACCACCTTACACGTGCCTATTTCAGGTACTCTCTAAATCCACTTCAGAATATTGGCGCCGTTTGTGGGAATCTATAAACTTCCATTCCTACGTCAACCATGGTGAGCACAAGACAAAGGAACAGAAACACTGCACACGCTGCCCTTAGCCAAGCACAGGGCCTAGCGGCACAGCGCGACCCTCTTTATGTTGCACCACCAGATACCTTCGCTACTAGGAGCATGCCTGTCGTCGTGGAAACTCTCAATGAGGGGCACATGACTTCAACTTCTACTGAAAGCCCTGCTTCGTCATGAAGGGTCTCTGTCTGGGACAGACTTGTTTTCCCTCGGGGCGAAGCCAACAATGCAATTCACGGAGCGAGGATCCCCGTGCACGATCGCTTAAGGATCCCCAACGACGACAAAGACCACATATCTCACTATGAAGACAATGTCCAATATGAAATGACGAGGAATAGCCTTCAAGAGTTGTTGCGTCAACAAACAACACTGATCGAGGATTAGCGACGACAGCTGGAAGAACAACGCTGTCGGTTAGAGGATCTCGAAATATCTGTGAGGGCGGACAATGATAATGGAGAGTGGGATGTAGCCCATAATGAGCAAGCAACCCAACGTGCTGGCACCGAGGTTGTTGGAAACAATAACCCGACCCCTGCTCGTCAACAACAATTCTCAGATGCTTTGATGGCTTACAAGGTCCTGAGGAACTTCAAGCCTCCGAGTAATTTGGAGCCTTATGATGGGACGACAGATCCCCATAAGCACTTGGATGCCTACACTCAGTCCATGCGGCTCTATAGACATATCCTGGAACTGCTATAACGAGCTTTCCCTCTATTTTTGAAGAAAGATGCCCTCCGTTGGTTTGTCACCTTATGAACAAAGGTTATAGGATGAGAAGATCTTACGCAACGTTTTTTACTACACTATACCACAGCAAAGGAGCGACTGAAGTCGATTAACTCCCTTTCCGGAATCCACCAGGGAAGTTTTGAATCCCTGTGCGAATACGTTAAGAGGTTCAATTATGCCTGTGTGGGCATTGAAAATCTGGATGATATGATAGCCCTCCATTATGCCAGAAACGACCTCTGAACTGACTCAGGCTTCTTTATGTTGTTGGCAAAAAAAAAAACCTGGCAAGTCTAGATGAGTTTCACCTACGGGCGGATAAATACGTCGAACTAGAGAAAATTACCAGGGCTAAAGAGAGTCCGAAAAAATGTGAATTCGTTCATCAGAAAAAGAACTAGAACTCCAACCAACCCCGTGACTCCTCCAAGCGCGAACGGTATCGGCCCAAATATTCAAAGTATACTCCTTTAAACACCCCTCGAGAGACAATATCGAAGGAAATCCTTCATACTGAGTTCCAGGATATGAAGAGGCCACTACATGTGGAGAAACAATTCTAGAAAGACCATTCAAAACATTGCAGGTGGTATAAGAGCTATGGCTATGAGACAGAAGATTGTTACCAGTTCCGGGATGTTATTGAGTCCCTGATCAAAGAGGGATGACTGCAAAAGTATATCAGCGATTTCTGGGGTAATAAGGACCACAAAAGACGCATGGATAAGAGACAAAGCCATAGTCCTCGGCGAAGTCTGAACCAACGTCAAAGAAGAACCCGAAGTCCTTCCAGAAGATCCTGAACTCTGCCATGCCATGATGCTGAAAATAGGCAAGATCAGAACCGGGATACTCAAGGTAGGGGTAACAGGAAAGACAGACTTATCAGTACCATCTTCGGAGGGTTTGCAAGTGGCGATTTGTCTAGTAATTCCCAGAAGAAAGCACTCCGGATAACAATCTTAAGCATGTCTGGTTCTTCGCGAAGACCACATGTCGAAGACAAGGATGCACCGCCCATTTCCTTCTCTGAAAAAGACTACGATAATATTATCCGGGATCATGACGACCCATTGTCATATCCATAATAATATCTAACGCTGAAATCCATCGTATCTTCGTCGATCAAGGGAGTTCGGCGGATATTATGTTCATGAACGCCTTTGAAAGACTGAAGTTCCCTCTGTCTACACTCACATCGTATGAAGGTGAACTCACCGGCTTCTCCGGAGAAAAGGTTACCCCGGTGGGATATTTTGAAACATTCTTAACCTTAGGCAACGACAACACATACAGAATTATCAAGGTGAGATTTTTTATTGTGGATTGTCCCTCGGCTTACAACATCATTCTGGGTGATCCCACATTGAACGACATTACCGATGTAGTCTCTATCGCCCATCAGGCTATGAAATTCCTCAATAGGAATAATGAAGTGGTCACGGTCAAGGGCGACCAGATTGTATCTCACAAATGTTATAATGAAAGGTTTGAAGGTCAATAGGGCTTCTAATAAAATAAAGGCACGCACATCTAGCCTGATCCGTAATCAAGTCAACATGCTGATGACCGAGTTGGATATACGTGAAGAAACCCGAGGTACAAGACCCTAGCTTGAAGGAGAATTGATCCCGCTTCAGCTTGGTGATAAGTCTGACCAAATCACAAAGATAGGTACAAACCTTGAAGAGCAGGAGAAGATCCAATTAATCGAGCTCCTACAAAAAACAAGGATCTTTTTGCTTGGACATCTACTGACATGCCTGGGCTCGACCCTGCTTTCATCTGCCATCATTTATCTATTAAACAGGATGTGAAACTGGTCTCCCAAAAGAAAAGGAAAGTTGGCCCCGAGAGGCAACAGGTTATTGAGGAGCAAGTCAAGGAATTACTAAATGACAGCTTCATCAGAGAGATTTCGTATACCACATGGCTCTCGAATGTTGTCCTGGTAAAAAAGTCTAATGGGAAATGAAGGATGTGTATGGACTACACCGACCTGAACAAGGCATGTCCTAAAGATCTATACCCCCTCCCAAACGTCGACAACCTAGTTGATAGCTCCTCCAGTTTCCTACTACTATCTTTTATAGACGCTTACTCCGGGTACAATCAGATTCCAATGTACCCCAGAGACGAAGATAAAACTGCTTTCATCACTGAAAGGGCGAGTGATTGCTACAAGGTAATGTCTTTCGGGGTTAAAATATGCCGGAGCCACCTACCAGAGAATGATGAACATGGTCTTTGAAGAACAGATGGGGAGAATGCTAGAGGTCTACATTAACGATATGATAGTCAAGACCCCATCGTCAGGATCATACACCTCAGACCTCGAGAAAGTATTTGCGCAGCTAAGAAAGCATGACATGAGACTTAATCCAGAAAAATACATATTCGGGGTCCAAACTGGCAAGTTTTTGGGGTTTATGTTGACTCACCGTGGCGTTGAGGCAAACCCCGACAAATGCAAAGCGGTGTTTGACATACATAGTCCTCAAAGCGTGAAAGAAGTACAACAGTTAACCGGACGGATTGCGGCTCTCACATGATTCCTAGCCAAAGCCGCTCACAAATCCCTCCCACTCTTCAAGTTATTGAAAAAGGGGACATGATTTGAGTGGACGCAGGAATGTAAAGATGTTTTCACATCTTTGAAGAGTATTCTATCATCCCCTCCCATTCTTACAAGGTCGGAGCCAGGTGAAACACTTTACGCATACCTCTCCGTCCACGAGGAGGCTGTGAGTTTGGTACTCATCAGAGAAACACTGGAAGGTTAGAAGCTGGTTTATTTTGTGAGCAAGGTGTTGCAAGGCCTCGAACTCCGATATCAAAGGAAACTGGGTCAAGCAGTTGGACCACGTCCTATGGGCCTACCGGATCATTTCTCATTCCTCAATAGGTGAAACTCCCTTTAAGTTCACCTATGGGTGCGAGGTTATGATCCCGGTGGAGATTGGGGAACCAAGCTGGCGTCTTCAGAACTTCTCACCTGATAATAACCCTGGGTTAATCAGGGAAAATTTGGATTTATTGGAAGAAAGAAGGAGCATCACTCACATATGCGATGCTGCAATCAAGCAGAGAACGACATTCCGGTATAACATGAAAGTTATTCCTAGAAGATTCACTAAACGACCTAGTACTTCGCAGGGTCGACATCGGCAAAAGGAATGCCTCCCAAGGGAAACTAGCCCCTAACTGGGAAGGCCCCTATCGTATCATGATTAGCACTGACAAAGGAGCTTATACTCTGGAGACTTTGACAGGCAAGCCAGTGAAAAGTTTTTGGAACGTAAACAAACTTAGAAAGTGCTACAACTAAGTGCCTTATAAGGCCTAGTCTCTTAGTTTACTTTATGTTTGATCTGCCCCAATTGTTATGGGAGCACATTGTATGGACCTTAGTCCTTCACCTACTCAATAAAACAAGTGTTATGGTTTCAACGCATTTTCTACTGAAGTTTTCAAAGGCCTTCGAAAGCCACTACGACGTCCCAAGACGTCATGGTACTGATCGTGAGTTGTCTTGTGCTAGATAGGTCGTGCAATAGAAAAATCACGTCTTAAGAAAATTCTCGCACTAAACCATAAGCACAAAAGACCACGGTAATGACCAGTCCTTTAAACCAAAGTCACGTGGCATCCTAAATATCAGAGCAAATGGTAATGGACCCCAGACAAGGTTTCTTACCTTAGGCACAGTTCTCAAATGTCAATCCACTTTGGAATCAAATCTTAAGCCAATGTTTCTAATTTCTTATCTCGCTAAGTCCTAAAGGGAACCCTAAGCGCTCAACGATAATGGGCGTTGGACTCGGACCACGGTTTTCCTCATCAATTAAAATTCCTAAGTCTACACCAACTGTTTTGAGCAACACGAAGGGCATTGGACCCTAAATAGGTGAAGAAAGAAAAACAAAGTTGATTAAAGTCCTAAAAATTGGGGTAATGTTCGTACAAAAGCAATAACCCTACGTAGGGGCAAGGAAAAGACAAATTGCTCATGTCGCAGCGGGATCTTGACCACAGGCTCTGGTAGACGAATCCCCAGCATTTGGACTTGAAGAAGCAGTGTGGGGAGCCACAAGGCACCCTCCCGGACCACCTTCCCAGAGTCGAGCGCGTCTAAGGCCAAAGCAACCTCGAGATTGAAGAGTTGAATCTGGTTAATGACATTGCGGAATTGCTATTCGTTTATCTTGGTGCAAACAGTGATGAGCTGATTAACATCGGCCTGCAAATAGGTAGCCTTATTTTCAAACTGTTAGGAATTGACACGAAAATTGTCATTCTCAGCCCAGAGTGCGGCCACTTGCTTCTGGTACTCTGTCAGGCTAACCTCTCTTATTTTCTTAGCATTCTTCAAAGACGGCACTTCAATCTCCAAATCTCGGATCCGAGCTTCGGCCTCGTTCTTGGCCTTGACAGCTTCCTCCATGGCCTTGAGAACTTTATTTTCACTCTGCTCAGCCGCCGCCAGCTTATCCATCATTTCTTGACCGTGTTCCTCAAGGGCTTGCTCCCAAAGACGAGCCTCAACAGAAATACAGATTCTCATATTTTGAAAGGATAACAAAGCCTCCCTTTGTGCTACGTCGGGCGAAGTAATCCCCAAAATCTTCATCCAAAATATGGAAGTCAATAAACTTCTTGGGATTCGACTCCTCGTAGAAAAGCTCTATTGGCCAAGAAGACTTTCTTACCGCTACTCTCTTACCTCGGTCACCTGACCGATCTCCTTCCGCCACTTTCCTCTTGCATCTATGAAGTGGTTAGGGAGAAACCTCCATGTTAACAGGCTTTACTTTCACAGGAGGAACCTCAACCGTCGGGATCACCGGAGCCGGAGCGACCTCCACTGGGGGATCCAATGGAGCGTTGGCGTTCCTCGCCCTCAAGGCCTCTAAGATCGCCAAAGACTCCTCATCCTCTATCTCGGCCAAGCTTTTTGCACAATAAATAAAGCAATTAGAAATAATCATAATGCAGCACAAGAAGAAAAAACAAAAATAAACATAGACAATGACCAACACTACCTAGCATGGCCCAAAGCTCATCATCATCCGGGGTGTCTAATATATCTTTAGGCCAGATCTTACTGACCTCATCAACCCACATTTCGAATAAGTTGACATACTCAATCTCTTCATCATTCAGTTGACCTATTGCCCTTTCAAACGATCGAGTGGGGATGCTCCACACCATCGAGTTCCAATATAGGCTGAACGTCGGTTCCCCATCACGTCCTAACCAAAAAGGATGAGTACCGCTATTTACCATCAACTTAAAAAACTTCTCCTTGAAGTCCTTGTAACTTTCTAAGTATAGAAAAAAGACAATCCTTCCTTGCCGTGATCAGACTGACAGCCAGGATCACTGACGAGCGCGGGCACCATGAACAGAGTACCGCATATGGAAATAAAAAAATGCCCCTTCCGAGCATTGCAACCCCACCAACTGGCATATTCTTTCGAAGACCAGGATATTTGCCCAACTATTAGGATGGATCTGACTGGGGGTAGCATGAAGAGTCTGGAGGATAGAAATGTGGAAGTCATTGAAGGGGAGCCGAAGTCCGAACCTCGTAAAGAAGTCCTTGTATAGAAATAAGAAATGTTCCCCCGCTTCTCGGGTCGAACACACCCGCTCCCTCCCCGAGGACATAATCAGGAACTCGTCATCCCTTTCACCTCCCTCGGTAAGCTCCAAATAATCCTTTAACTTATCTAACTCTGCCCCGGACTCATAGCAGAATATCTTATCAAAGGCATCGTTTGCAACCCACGTGTAGGGCAACTCCGGACTCCGGCGAATACAAATCTCCTCCTCATTGGCCTGTTGATTCTTCGGCTCCTGAACTTTCGGAATCGGGGTAGGCGCTTTAACTCTTGGCGCTCTCCTTCTAGCCATTTAATTTCCTGGATGACACACAAAGGCCTAAGGTCAGAATCAGTTAAGTTCGAAGACACACATGACAATGGGAGAACAGAGACAACTGAAAGCACCCGTCCACTGGCCTTCACATCCACTAAGGCAAAAAGCTGCATAAGGACACCTTCGCCGCACGCGGTGTGATGGAGGAGGTGCTCCATAGGGCAACGCCATTGGAAGGAGGGAAAATAGTATTCCGACCATCGTTTATAGGAAAAAAAAAAGAGAAATGCACTCTATCAAAAGAGTGCGCAACCTCTTACGCAACAAGATTAAACAAAAAATGAAGTCAAGGAGAAGGAAAATACCTTAAATAAAATGAAGAATTCATGTCTTCGAATCTCCAAAAATGTTTAAATCACCTTTCGCCACCGTAAAGCTTGTCAGAAATCTCCTTAGGCCACTAGTTTTCAACAAAGGAATAGCAAAACGAAAAAGGAAAAAAATAAAACCCTATTTATAAAGGCTATACAAATAAGGGGTAATTTTGTCCGAGCAGTTCAGATTTAAAAAGATATTCATTATGACGCGCAAAGTACTATGCACGTCCACTCAACCTAAGTGTGCCATGTGGCCCATGTAGCTATCATGGCAGTTGAGGGGACGGTTACCCAGCAGACTAAGAGACACGCAACCTCAGTGTCCAAGAGTTCGAAAAACTTATTCGGATCCCGAAAGATTGACTACCCCGAAAAAGTTCACCCAAGGTACAGAGACCCCAGATCCAAGTATTTAAACTTGGCACTTCGTCGGTCTCGACTAAGTACCAAGTTGGGGGCAACTTAACATATCACGTCGTCAAGGTGAGCGTTGGACTCACCCCGGTATAATATAAATACCACGGTTTTCAAAAGAAAAGAAAATAGAAAACAAAAGATTCTAAAGTAAAAGAAAAATTTTATTAATTATTCTCATTCCATACATCGTCATACATCAAAAAGAGGGAAGTGGAAACATTTGAAACATGAATTTTATAAAGAAAGAACAGCCCAGAGTAAGATGTGAACACCACCGCCATCGACATCCTCGATCATGTCACATCCATATTTCCTCCGGAACCAACACCGGTCTCCTCTTTGTGAAGCGGCCTCTTGAAAAAATGGATTGGCTTTGCAACCCGGAATAGGGCACTGCTACCGAACTCCGGGGCTCCGCCAAATCATTCTTCCCTACCTCCTTCACATCGATAATAAAGGCCAGTGTGTGCTCTCCTTTGTTGGATGATGCATAATTTTTCATGAAAAGATCATTCCACTGGAACTCTTACCAGTTTCATAATCACCCCAAGTGCTTCAAATCACAGAGCAGCCCCAATAGTTCTCCTTGCATATCCAAATGCTCTTAGACAATTTGCAAGGATGGAGAACGACTTTTGGCTCTATTTCTCCAATTGCATCTGTCCAACACGACAGATATCATAAATCTCCCCAACGAAAGAGCGTAGGTCTAATACATCCTCGTACGCTGGGAAAGTGAGATATCTGTCATTAATACGCTGAGAAAGAGAGATATCTAGTAAAAGAACTGTTTGCGAAGATCATGATAAACTTTCAAAAAATTAGGGAAGAATAAGAAGAAAATCTTCGTAAGAGGCAAAGCTCTCCAGGAATGCACAAGGAAAGAAGGAGAAACCATTTCTCTGAGAAATGGTCACTTCCATATAGAAACACAGAAGGGAATGCCAACGTTAAAGGCAAACATTCCTTATTTATAAAGGGAATGAAGCGTTCTGATTAGCTCATAGGAAAAAGAACTTGTCACACCATAAAATTTGAGCTCAATGCTCTCCCTTTCCTATTGATTACGAGAGCAGCAGATGGTTGGGAAACTACGCGAAGCTGACGTTTCCCATTAAAGGCACCTTAATTCTTGATAAAGTTAAAGCAACGGTTTCCAAAGAATCCAAGACTGACAAAGGACGTTGCTGAAAATTAAAAGACCTCGTGAGCCAGACTTGGGGGCAACAGGAGGTAAACCTCAAAATAAGAAATGGTGATGTTGGCAAGGACCCATCGCAGTCTCTAACAACATCACGACCTCAGAGGCATCTCGTACTCGACAATGGACCTCGGCTTTAATGCGAGACACTGCGAAACCTGGCTTCAAAGCTAGGGCGTAGTCCATTGCGAGCCCGATGATCCTATACCTTGACACTTAGGTCTTGTCAGCGTCGGCCAAACCAGCAAGAATCGTTACAGGCAGGTAGTGCAGGGTCCCATCCGAAAGGATAGACCCGGCACACGTACCATCGAACTCCGCCACCAACATCTCGACCAAGGCCTCATGACATCAGACCAGGACATTGGACTATAACAATCGCTAGGTCTACGCAGGTTCTCATAACTGTCAATCATAACTCTAAGTGTGGGACCCATAACTACCTGCAACGAGGATTGGCCACTAAGGGGACAGTCTTGACATGTTAGAGATGAGCCTCAATGATCGTGGGTTGGCACCTTTGTCGAGCCACAATCCCAAAATACCTGCATCCTATACGGATTGCATGAGAATTCCAGTCATGCTCTATATATACCAGGCCAAGTTAACCTAATAAGATATATGTTATCTCATTGCATAAACCCTAATTGTACACCGTTTGACTTGAGCGTTGGAATCCCTTTGCAGGTACTCACCCCCTGGTTCAAAACGCTCGGCAGTAGCTACGCAAGGAGGAAATCACCTCATACGTGCCTATCTTAGGTACTCTCTGAATCCACTTCAGAACAATAAGATTATATCAAAATCTCAAATCTTATCATTAGTTAATTATATTAGGATTTTAAATTAAAATATGATTAGTCTATTATCTATTTTAGTTATGATTTATTTCTTTTGTAAGAGGACTATAAATATCCTCATATCAAAATTTAGAAGATGATTTATTATTATTGATTATTTAATTCAGTAGATTATATTTCTACTTTAAGACTAGGAACATAATCCATTGAATTTAATAATCAATAATAATTAGTCGTTTTCTAAAATTTGATATGAAGGTATTTATATCTATTTTACAGAAGAAAGAAACAAATCATAATTAAAATAGATAATGATTAATCATATTTCAATTCAAAATCTTAATATAACTAACTAATGATAAGATTTGAAATTTTAAAAGTATTACATTAAAATTGAAATCCTAATTATAATTAAAATATTAAACTAGATAGAATTCTTAAAAATATGAAAATATAAAATTTCTAAATAATAGAATTATTTGTAAAATCTTAAATTATAAAAATCATAATCTATTTTGTATCTTTGGCCTCTACATTAAAGACAACCCAACCGACAGTTGGTGGGTCATCGATTATGGCACTTCAGCATTTGCACAGGGACTGAGTCAATGACTAGACTATGACAATTAAGAGTATCCAACGAGTTGGGTTAACTCATAAACCCATGAGTTTTGACTCAACCCAAACCACAAAATGCGGTTTGGGTCGGGTCAGGTTGTAAAACACTACAACCCATATAGTATGGGTTGAGTGGCGGGTTTGGAAAGTGTTGACCCACGCAAACCCAACCCACCCAAGTTTTTTTTTTGTAAAAGTCATTTAGCTATAATGGCAATTTATATTGTTTTTCTCATTACTTTTCTATACTGCCAATTAAGTTTAGGTGTAGGCATTGTAATCATATTAAGAATATAACCAAGAAAATAATGATTAGAAACTTATAAAGTGTCTGACGGACCAATGCAATGAAAATCTAACTGATGGCTTAGATGACAAAGAGTATTATGAGAAAATTGAGAATAAAGTAAATTATTATGTCAATTCATATTCTATATGTGATGACATTGACTTCAATTAGCTAATGTGATTTGTTATTTTTAAATTTTAAGACATGTTAACTTGCTTTAGTTTATTTTAAATTTATGTTAGCTTAGTAAAACTTATTAAGTTTATTTATAATATTGACTCGTGTTTTTTAGAACAAACTATCTAGAAGGATTAAAAGAACACAATAAACATAGAATCTGAATTGTGGATTGCATATATTTATATTTATAAACCAATTAAAAAGAATAAATAACTCAAACAAAATAATATTTATTTTACTAATATTTCATAACTGAATGAAGGATTTTAGAAGAGGTTTTCTACTTACTAGAAAAATTTATATGGTAAGAAACCTATAATGTATTTTAAAAAAGTTAGAGAACAGAAGCAGAGTAGATGAAGTTTTCTTATAAGTATTTGAGTTATGAATAATTTTGTTTAGTTTATTACATACTTAGTATGACTTATTAGTTGTTAATTTGTTATGCACTTATTGACTTATAATATTTAGTTTATTTGAAATTGAGACCTATTATGTTTGAGTAAAGTCAGTTGAAACTTATGGTGTTAATTTGGTAGATTGAGACTTATTATGTTTGATATTAAGACTTATGGTATTAATTTGTTCGATTGAGACTTATTATATTTGAAATTGAGGCTTATAATATTAATTTGTTAGATTTTATATTTTGACTTTTTTTAAGAATTTTTTTTTAAAAAAAATTATATTGGACTCACATGTTTAACCCAACTCAACTCACTCTTAAACGAATTAGGTAAAACAAAAAATCTCCTTAACTCAACTTAATTTAACCCACTATTTTAATAAATAAGTTGAGTCTAAAAATATTGCTTAACCTATCCCACAGAGCCAAGAGACACCCCTAACGACAATAGTGGCTGCCTTGGTGGTTATGCAATGGAGACAGATATAACAATGACATATGTGGCAACAACAATGGTCACAGTGTTGAACCATCAAACTTATTTGGATTGCATCTATTAATCCATGATCCATGCAGTTCATCTTATCTAAAGTTAATCTATTCCATAGTGTTTACGCAATGGAGACAGTAGCAATGACAGATGTGGTAACAAGAATGGTCAGTGTCAAACTTATATAGTCAAACTCAGGAATTAGAGATAAGGGTGACAATAGACCTATTAATCTATGATTCATGTAGTCCACTTATATCTAAATTCAATCTATTCCATCAAATTATAAATAACAAATTCAATGAATGATATAGATTGGGCTAATACGAAGTGCATCTTTTTAGTTTGTCTTGGAATTAAAAATTTAAAATTTTTGTACTTTGAGTTTAGAATTGAGAATGACTTTACTTAATTTTTTTAACACGTCGGAAAAAAAAAATTCACCATTGGAATTGTTATTGAAAACTATAATTGCAAATCTAAAAGGTATGCCACAGTGCCACACATATAATTTTGAATTAAAAAACATAATTCCTAGCCCAATTCAAAGGTCCAAAGGAAACAAGGTGGCAGATTGGCTTGCCACTTATGGTCACTCTTTGGAGTTGGGGTTGCATCTGTTGGAGAACCCACGTCTGGATGTGGTTGTCTTCTTATAGAGGATTTAGCAGGAGTGTCTTGCGTAATATTGTTGCTTAGTTGGGGATTTGCCCTTCCTTCTTAAACAAAAAAAACAAAACAAAAAATATAATCTAAAAGGGACCTTTCTTTTAGGTTTTTTAAACTTAAATTCGCCATTTAGCAAGGCAAAATTTATGGTGCAATTGCAACATTTTCCTTGCAACTGCGCAACAGACACAAGACACTTTGTGTATTAAAAAGTTTAGTCTCAATCTAACACAAAAAAATTTGCTATATTCAGATTTAAAGCTTGAATTCAATTCAAATTTAGATCTCAGGGCACTTCCAGTTAATGTTTTCAATGTTAAATTGAATTTAAAATTTAGATTTAGTTGCACATAGAAATAACTCACATAATCATCACTATTAATTCATTTCCTTCACTCTTTTTTCTTTCTCATTCATCAATACCGATGATGATAATACCCCAATTTGAGAGAGTTTGCAAGAATCATTTTCATAAAATTTATAATTCAGAATGCAACAATAGAACTTCCCAATTAGAAAATTGGGTAATATTATTTGCACATATGTATTTCCTCGCACAATAATTTGACATCTATCAACCATCACCATTGGTGTTGACGATAAAAAGGGAGAGAGAGAGAGAGGAGAACCCTAAGGTGGTGATGGTATGGGAGAGATGTGAGATGGGGGATTTTTATATTCTACACAAAAATTATTGTGGGAAAATAATCTTGAGGACAGTGTCGTGAGAAAATGGGAATGTAAAAATAACATTACCTTTGGCAATTTTGTCAGCAATTAACAATTAACACTACTTAATAACTTTACTTTTCTCCACATTGAGAACGGTCAATTTAATGTAAGGAATGATAGATGCTTACAAAGAAATTTCACATAACCGTTAAAGAGAAATGAGTGACTGAAAAGCTATGAATGAAAATTTTTAACCACTCATTCTTCGTTTTTTTTTTTTAGGGTTTTGTCGCTATCATTTTTTCAATATATAGTAGCTCTTGTAACGCTTTAGCATAAAAGTCCCTTATCTAATGAGAGAAATTCTAATATGTTCTTGTAGCACAATTAATGTGTGCTTTAAGAAGGATCTTTGTTGATACTCAATTTTGTATATAAAATTTTTATTTATGAATTAATAATTGTATTAAATGATGCTTTAGTACAATACACTAAATTCTTTTTTAAAGGTTTTATTTACTTATATCTTATTTTGAATTATAAATATATATAAATAATAAAAATAAAAAATATTTATAATAAAAAAAGGACTTAACCCACTAATCCATCCACTAATCCACTAATCCACCCACTAACCCACTAATCCATCCACTCATCCACTAATCCACCAACTAACCCACTAATCTATCCACTAATCCACCCACTAACCCACTAATCCACTCACTCATCCACTAATCCACCCACTAACCCACTAATCCATCCACTAATCCACTAATCCACCCACTCATCCACTAATCCATCCACTCAACCACTCCACTCACTCATCCACTCAACCATTCCACTCCATTATCACCCCAATCATCTCAACCACCCTATTATCTTCAACTACTCCTTCACAATTACTCCTCTATATAATCCTCACTCATCTTGAACTTCAGGATTTCTCCACATTCTCATCATCTCCACCTTCATCCACCATCATCTTCATACCCAACTCATCATTTTCTCCTTCAAACTCATCACCTTCCATCATCAATACACACACATTCACTTCTCCACTCCAAGCTCTCCAACCTTCAACTTCATTTTCCATAACCTTCACCTCTCATCTTCATTTTCCATTAATAAACACACACCACAAACCACCACACCTACCACCCTCACCATCTTCCTTACCACACCTTCCATTAGCAACGTCATAACCTCGTTCATCAACCTCAAACAACCACTTCCATCTTCACCTCTACCTCCATTATCACCCTACACCATAATCTTCATAATAATCATCAACTCACCATACTTACTTTCATTTCTACCACCCTCACTCACTTTCAACCCATCACTCTAACACCATCACCACTTTACTCCATAATCTTCATAATCATTTTTAACTTTTAACTCACCATACTCATTTTCAACACCATTATCCACAAACCTTTAACCACCACAACACCAAATAACCACAAAACACCACTTTACACCACTGACATCGTCGAGTTCCGTGCCACTCAGATCTACTCCGTCAACTACCACTGGTTTTTCTATTCTTGTGAGTATCTTTTCTTTTGGTAAGTTGGAATTAATCCATTGCTGACAAATTTGATTTTAAAGTTTTAAGTTTTTCTCTTAATTAAAATCAATCAACCCACACTTATTTTCTAAAGAACTACGTGACTTTGAGTTCCTCATTGCACCCGAGGATACGTAGGAGCAGAATCTCTATTCTGTCAAGCCGAAAAAATAAATTTTCATAATTTAGTTACTTCTTTTTTTTCTTTCCTTAAAAAAAATAAAAAATAAAATTAAATTAAATAAAATAGTTGCGAAGTCTTTTCAAAAATGGGTAAAATAAATAAATTTGATATTATTAAAATTTGCACAATTGACTCAAGTCTAGTTCGCTGGGCAGGTGGTGTAAGTGCTAACACCTTCCCTACCTGTAATCGACTCCCGAACCCAAATTTTTTTAAAAGGACCAGTTTTGCCTATTTTAAGGGTTTTTTCTAATGTTTTCCCAAATTAAATAAACATTGCTAGCGACTCCACTGATTTTCAAAATGCGCTAATCTTTTTCGGTCGTCCCATCGCTATTTCGGTTGCGACAGCTGGCGACTCCACTGGGGAATGTTTGATGAGAGTCAAGCCTGTTGTTGTTAGTTGTGCAAATTATTAATAATTTTTATTTATTTACTTTACCCCTTTTGTCTTTATTTCTGTTTTCTTACTTGTTTGTGAATAAATTTTATATGATATTTTTATGTAAATATTTGCTGGCATTATTTTGTGTCCATTTTGACATGACTTACTTGTATATATTTTGTGCTTAATTGTTGAAACCTTAGGGTAGATGATTGCTGGCTGGTTGTTGTATATATACTTTTGCAGGTTGGGGGGTAATTTGGTCTTTTTAAATTTTTGGTACAAGTTTGTATGTTCCCTCACATACGTCACTATCACTTACCTCACACACAAGCTCTATACCCGGGCTCAATACCTTGTAGGATTAGATAGAGGGTGAAGTAGTGTTGCTTTGAGAGACCTTTGGTCTCCGAACAGGCACATGAAAATCTCTCACTCAAATTGATCTCTTTCCGCTTGTAACCTATCATGGGTGAGGATTGAGGACTCTTGCTAGCCAAAGTGTTGGTGACAGTAAGAGACAATTTGGGGACCTTTTGTCTGATAGGGGTCTAGAACCAAAAATATCACGTGTTGAAATACCCTTAGAGCTATCATGGTTCATAGAGCCCTTTTTTTTAAAGACAAGTACCAAGCCTAGACTATCATTTTCCTTTAACACATGAGGAAATTCTTTTTGTCTATATTCTTTTCTTTATTTTCATTTTTGTAGACACTAATTCTCTTTTTTTTTGTTGTTTTTTTTATCTTGCATTTGCATATGTGGTCCAATCTTGTAAAGATATCGGTAAACCTCGAACATGGATAAAAGAAAAAAAACTCTAATGTCTGAGACTACAGAGAGTATATGGGTTGTCATTGAAGAGTCTGCAAGGGTTCAAGCAAAGGAAGGAAACAGTTCGCACCACGGGGATACTCCTTTAGACTTAAGGAGTAACATGATCAACATGATGTAAAAGGAAAACTCCCTATGAAGCTTTTATCTTTGGATGAACGAGGTTTATTGATATCATTTGCTTCATTGGATCATGTTTTTGCATGTATTTTCACTTTAGTTTGCATTTTATTGATCATATTCCTAATAATAATAATAATATGACCACAGAAAAAAAAACTGTCTCTACAACACCCTTATAGGACTCGCTCCCAATCGAAGGTCATGGATGAACTGGGACAGTCGCAAGAAGAACTGAGGGATGAAGTAAGCCAATTGAAGGGACAAATGGCTAAGATCTTAGAAGTCGTGCAAACTTTGGAAAGAACAAAAAACACAGAGGGAACTCCTTCAGGAACAAATGAAGGACACCCGACCACACCTCTTTACCCACCTGGCTTCTCTCCAACCACTCTGCAATATCAAGGCTTCAATCCTCAAGGAGTTATGATGCCGCTAACTATTTATCCAAACAGCGCCACTCAACCCGTTGTCACCAGTTCGCAGGGAACTCAGGCTACACAATTCCCACCATATGGCCTCCCTCCCGGGTATGTACCACCGTTGGCCACAAATCCCCTTGATAATGGCACGTCAGCAGTAACACCGATCCCAAATCCGCCAAATACTACTGAAACTCAGGTTACTCAGCCAAGTGCTAATGAAACACCTCAAACACAACACTCATTTCCCTTCTTTCTTCCACCGTATAGTTTTCCTGCCGGCTTTATACCACCACAAGCGACCAATCCCCCGGACAGCAGCAATCCCACTGCTAACCCTTTGAACACAAGTCAACCACCTGCCAATGGAGCCTTGCCGGCACAACATTTCATTCCCACTTTTATGCCACAATACCCATTGAATTCCTCCGTTGAAAATTCCCAGTCCAGAGAAAAGTTAGAAACTCTAGAAGAAAGACTGCGAGCCATAGAAGGGGCAAGTAGCTACGGTCTCCTTGATGCTTCAGAACTCTGCCTGGTCCCTAATGTGGTGATCCCACCGAAGTTCAAAGTTCCAGATTTTGATAAATACAAGGGGACCACTTGTCCAAAGAACCATTTGACCATGTACATCCGCAAGATGGCTTCATATGCTCACGATGACAAGCTACTGATTCATTTCTTCCAAGATAGTCTGACTGGGGCAGCTTCAAATTGGTACACTCATCTTGAGCGCGCCCATGTTCGATGTTTCAAAGACTTGGCTGATGCTTTCTTGAAGCAGTATAAGTACAACATTGATATGGCACCAGATAGACTACAATTGCAGAATATGACTAAGAAAGATGTTGAAACCTTTAAGGAATATGCTCAGCGATGGAGAGAAATGGCTGCCCAGGTAGAGCCCCCATTGACAGAAAGAGAAATGGTGGCCACATTCATTGACACTCTGCAATCACCCTTCTATGACAAAATGATAGGGAGCGTGTCATCAAATTTCTCAGATATGGTCATCATCAGAGAGAGAATTGAGGGAGGAATGAGAAGTGGGAAGATCATTGAAAGTTCAGCAGGGACATTTAATGCCAAGAGGCCCCCGATGGGGAAGAAAAGAGAAAGAGAAACCCATGCTGTTACCTTCGACTAAAGAAACTTTACCCAAGGGAGATATAGCCAAACACCAGTGAACCATCAATCATCCTTCCAAACCCCTTTCACACCTTACCACCCGTACTTTCCTATTACACCACCAATTCCATATCCCCAGCCTTATTACCCCCATGTCGCCAATACTTCACACGTTCCTCATCCTCAACCTCACCACTCAATGAAGCATCACCAAATGCCATCTCATTCTCAATACCAGACACCCCCTACCTTACCGCCTCAAACAGTTCAACCATGGACCCAAAATCTAAACACGAACCAAAGAAGACCACCAAATAACCAAGAAAGGAAGTTTGTCCACTTCGACCCAATTCCTATGACCTACACCGAGTTACTACCCCAACTCATCCGTAACTCTCTCTTGGCTCCTTGCCCGATGAAGCCATTGGAACCCCCATACCCTAAAGGTTTTGACCCAAACGCCAAGTGTGATTACCATGCAGGAGCCGTAGGGCATTCCACAGAGAATTGCAAAGCGCTAAAGTTTAAGGTGCAAGATCTCATCAATGCCAAATGGTTGAATTTCAAGACAAATACCCCTAGTGTGGGCCACAACCCTTTGCCTAACCATGAGAATCCTACGGTCAATCTTTGTGAGAGGAGTGTTACGCCCAAAGACAACTTATAAGACGAGTGGCAGATGTCAAAACCCCCATGAGGTTTATTTTTAAAGAACTGTGCAAATTCGGGATGATGGAAGTTCATATTGAAGAGAAAGAGGGCGGCGATGATGAAATAATGTGCAATCTCCATGGGAATGTGGGGCATTCTATTGACGAATGTGGTGAGTTCAGACAAATCCTCCAAGATCTAATGGACATGCAACTAGTGCAAATAGGTCATTTATGTGACAATGGTGGCATAAGTATGGTGGATGAATGTGCTATTCCACAGTTTCAAAAAGGTCATGAAGCCATAAACTCTCTGGTCCCTTCCATTGCAAATCCAGCTATCAAACCGTTGGTTATCTATTACACTGCAAGTTCGCCTGCGCCACTTCCATGTGGCCCGAGGCCCATCACCATTCAAGTTCCTAGTCCTTTTCCATTTAAGGACACCAGAGCAGTACCGTGGAATTATGATATACAAGTCCTTGGAAATAATCTCACAAATGATCAACCAAAGGTTTCATCTTGTTCAACCTCCATTATCACTAATATATCGGGGATTGGAGGGATGATGATAATCACATATTTTATTCATTAAGAAACCCTTATGTTTAGTCATTTACACTCTCCATATTCTTAATTGATTGAGTTTGGTATGATTTTGTGAGTTTGAGCTCAAATTGGTCCTAATTGAATATTTTCAGCATTATTGAGATTTGACACTGTTTCTGTATTTTGGCCATAACTTGAGTTCCTAATATCTGATGAACATGAATTTTACCTTGTAGGAAAGCTAAGAGGAAGCTCTACAACTTTGATGAAGAGCTCGAAGTCTGATTCAGATGTCTAAGGGACCTAAGTTTACATGGAAGTCAGAATACGGGTTCTGCCAGTAGAATCCGAATAGTGTGCACTCAAAAAAATCATATCTCAAGATGTAATAATGGAGATGGGCTGAAATTTGGACAGTGGATAGTCAAGATCCAAATAAACAACTTTCATGAAGAACACATTTTGAGAAAAAGAAGTCTAGCAGGTCATTTTGAGCTTACAAGTCGGAACAGAGGTGCTGAAGTTGGGTTTGAGCAACCTACGGTATTTGGGACATATCTTGGGCTTAAGGAAGCCAAATTGGACGAACCAGCTATCCATTTTATAGCCAAGACAAGGATCTACAACTTTGATGAAGAACACTTTTCGTGGTTCTGAAGTATAGTGGGTCGTTTTTGGCTTCCAAGTCAGACACGAAATTTTCATCCTCAACCATCCACTCACCCATCCACTAATCCACTCATCCATCCACTAATCCACTAATCTACTCATCCACTCATCCACTAACTCACCCATTCATCCACTAATACACTAATCCAACCATTTAACCACTCCATCCACTCATCCACTAACTCATCTACTCATCCATCCACTCACCCATTCATGTCCATAATTTTCCACTCACCAAAAGTCCTTTGGCATTTTTCACTAATTCAACCACTCAACCAATCCACCCACTCATCCACTAAACCAATCCACTAAACCAACCCACTAATCCATCCACTCAACCACTCCACTCACTCACCCACTCATCCACCCACTTCCCTTTGTCATTTTGTTACCTTAGACTTCTATAAAAGGCACCATTTATCATGAACAACATGAATTCTCTCCTTCATTTCTCTCTTAGTTTCTTGTTTCTTCATAGTTTCTTCATAGTTTCTCATAGCTTTTGTATATTTTGATGCTTCTCTTCATGGTGATGGAGGGCTAAGCTACTTTCGGTCAATTTAGAACTCTTGAAGAGATTGTGGTTTGGATTCTTGAGACCTTGGTTATGTATTGTATTTGATTTGTAATTGAATTCCTCTTTTCTTCTTCTTTCTTCTTCTTTCTTCTTCTTGATCTTGAATGCATGAATGGTGATTCTATTTATGTTGATCTAATTTGATCTTAGTTTAAGATTGAGATTTGTGATGAAACTTAGAACTAATTGATCTAAACTAATCACATAAATGAAGATTGAGATTTGTGATGAAACTTAGAAGCTGATTGATCTAAATTAATCACGAGAATTGAAGAGGTTAGGTTCTTGATTTGTGCCTAAGTTAATTGAATTCGGTACTTGAAATTAACATAGATTTTCATGAATGGTGCGATTGCGGATTTGTGTTTATCACTTGTTAATTGAATTCTAGACGATCGTCTAGTATGGTCTGGATTTGATGCGAGAGATCTCGGTTAGATCCAAATTAACAATTCAATTGCACTTCAAGTGTTCTATGAAGGAAGGGTCTATGATTGAATCCACCCAATCTTGGATAGGTTTCTAAATTGATTTGCTCTTTAATTGTTATTTCTTCCTTTAATTTTGTTAAGTGCGATCTTAAGCTGTCAAACCCCCTTTTTGCTAACTTTCACTTGATTTGATCAAATTGCATTTACGATCCTTGAGGAGACGATCCGGTGTTGTCACTGTGCTACAAGCTTAGGTAATAACCGGTTATAATTTTATTGAGTTCGGCGCTCGTCGAGAATTTTGGCCTTGGATTCTTAGGGAGCTCGTAGGTGTAATCTTTTCATTTTGAGTAACCTTACTAATTTTTTTTTTTTTTTTTTTTTTTTTTTTCTTACCTATTCTAACAGTTATTTTTCATTTACTAACATTGTTCATACCATACTAACATTTTTATCTTAGCTTTTGAATTTTTTTGAATTAGGAAAGACGGAAAGCGGTGATTACGGGTAACTATTGCAATTTTCGAACTGAAACATGCCCAGAATGAGCTGTACTTGGTCGGTTGAAGGAAAACAGCTTGATAAACAAGACTCACAGATAAACTGTGAGGTCACCCCTGGTTTTTCGAAATTCTATCATTTAGACCACTTTTTCAATTTTTTAATATTTTTTTATTGCATTTTCTAGTTTCATTTTTATGTAGATTTTGTTCGTGTTGATTCCATAATTTTTAAAAATGTTTAGACATATTAACTAGATTTATTTTTGCATATTTTGAGTGTTGTTTAGTGTATTTTGCTTAGTTGCGGTTTTGTGTTTTTGTGCTTTAGTTGATGCATGACTAGGTCCAATCGATATCTTGCTTGATCTTGATCCACGAGATTGATAGGACCTTGCATAGATTAATTAGAGCTCGTGTGATAAATTCGAGTTAATTGAACCTAATTTTGGGAGTGAACACGATAACTTAAGTAATCCACGAAATCATGGCGATAACATGCATAATAGAACCCTTAAGGAACTTCTTGCTCTGATGTATCTTACCAATCTTTGTGCATTCAATATCGATCTTGATGCAGATTTTGAGTTGAAATCTGGTTTGATACACTTGTTACCAAAGTTTCATGGTCTTGCGGGTGAAGATCCTCATAAGCACTGAAAGAGTTCCATGTTGTGTGTTCAACCATGAAGCCACAAGGCATTTCGAGGAACACATCAAGTTAAGGGCATTTCCCTTCTCACTTGTCGATGCAGACCAAAGATTGGTTGTTTTATCTTTCACGAGGTTCGGTCGAAGTTGGAATGACATGAAGAGGTTGTTCTGGAGAGATTCTTCCCTGCCTCGAGAGCTGCTTTGCAATTAGGAAGGATATATGTGGCATCGAGACGGATGTACGGTGAGACTTTGCATGAATCTTGGGAGAGATTCAAGAAGTTGTGTTCATTTGCCCTCATCACCAAATTAGTGACCAGCTCTTGATTCAATACTTTTATGAGGGCTTTCTTTGCCAAATGATAGAAGCATGATCGATCTTTGCCTCTGGAGGAGCCTTAGTAGACAAAACTCCCCGCCTTTGCAAGAGATCGATAGCAAACATGGCGGCCAATACCCAACGGTTTGGCTCGCGGATCATCACCGCAACCGAGAGGAGTTAATGAAATTCAAGCATCTCATATGGACCAACAAAGAATGGAACACGAGACTAGATGAATTGACTTCTTTGGTAAGACGGATAGCGGTGGGTCAACAACCACCCATGCGGATAGTGCATCGGTGTGTGGAATTTGCTCTAATTCATCTCATCCTCTTGATTCATGCCCTACACTTCGGGAAGATGGTCCGCTTTTCCCGGATCAATGTGTTCTTTTGCGGTGGTGTTTTTCTGGTAGACCCCGATATCGGCAACAACGACAACAATCTAGATATGATCCATTTTCTAGTACTTATAATCCTGGTTGGCGAGACCATCCCAATTTGAGATATGGGAATCCTAGCCGACAACAAGCCGAACAACAACGGCCCCACCGGCGGCAACAACAATTTAGATACCAAGCTACGGGTCCAAGCAACAAATACCAACAAATACCCCTGCATTCGGACAACGACAACTGTTCGGCGATCTGTCAATCCACTCCGGTGAGCCATCATTGGAAGACGATGAAACAAATGGCCACAAATAACATTCGGTTCGTGAACGTCGGTGCCAACATTCGAGAATTTACAAACTCAAATCGGGCGGTGGCAACCACGTGAGCGAGCTAAAGAGTCAAGGTTCTAGCCAATTGCCTTCACAAGCGATCAACAATCCAAGAGGCAACGTAAGTGCAATTACCTTGAGAAGTGGCAAAGAAGTTGATGTTCCAACCTTACAGCAATCAGAAATTGACCAGGAAATGGATAATTCGGTCGAGAAATCGTGCCTCAGAAGAAAATTGCGAGAGAATTCAGATGTTACCATTCCATTGCCTTTTCCAAATAGGATCACACAATCCAAGAGAACAATGCAAGCGAGAAATGGAAAAAGAAGTCATGGAGACATTCGGGAAAGTGGAAATCAATATTCCCCTCCTAGATGCAATCAAGCAAATTCCAAAATATGCTAAATTTCTCAAGGAGTTGTGCACTCATAAGAGAAGGTTGAAAGGGGATGAGAAGATCGGCATGGGAAGAAATGTTTACTGCAATGATTACGCAAGCATGCCACGAAATGCAAAGATCCTGGAACCTTCACAATTTCTTGCACAATTGGCAACTCTAGATTTGAGCATGCAATGCTAGATTTGGGTGCTTCGATCAATGTCATGCCCGTGTCGGTGTATAAGTGTTTAAACATCGGTACTTTGCAACCCCTTGGTATCGTGATTCGGTTGGCAAATAGAGCCCTTGCTCATCCTGCGCAGGTGTCTTTGGAAGATGTGTTAGTTCGGGTGAATGAGTTGATTTTTCCGTGATTTCTACATTACGGACATGGAAGATGAGTCTCCAACAAACCATGCTCCATTGATTCTAGGCGGACCATTCCTCAAGACCGCCAAGACCAAGATAGCGTGCGTCTTTGGCACCCTTTCTATGGAGTTTGGCGACAATTTGGTACAATTTAACATTTTTGATGCCATGAGACACCCCCCAGAGGAGCATTTGTTTTCCATGTTGATATGATTGAGATCTTTGGTTGATGATGTCTATCTTGATTTATATCTTTGAATTCCACGATATTGTTGACTATCTTGGTTCTGTTTCTTGTGATACATGTGCCACTTGTGATGATGAACCATGTCTTTGCATGTCTTTGAGATTTATTACTGTTATGAGTAATGATACAGTTCTTGATGATGCAACAATTGAGAATGAGAGTCGGTACCATCTTTGAAATTAATGTTCTTTGAGTTATTTGTTTGAGATCACTTGTTACCTTCCATCGTACAACCTCCATCCTTGGAGTTGAAGACTTTACCGAGACCATCTTAAATATGCATATTTGGGAGATGGTGAGACAACTAGGTGATCATTGCTAAAACCTACAACACGATCAAGAAGAAAAATTACTGCAGATTTGAGGCGAGAATAGGCAAGCCATCGGATGGACTCTTGCAGATATTCTGGTATTAGCCCCTCCACATGCATGCATAAGATTTTATTGGAAGAAGGGATTAAACCAGTTAGACGACCCCAAAGGAGACTAAATCCCACGATTCTAGATGTGGTAAAGAAGGAAGTTACAAAGCTGCTTCATTGGTGGCATTATTTATCCCATATCGACGGTCAATGGGTGAGCCCGTGCAAGTGGTTCCCAAGAAATGCGGGGTCACGGTGGTTGCGAATCGAACAATGAGCTTGTGCCCACACGAGTTCAAAACGGTTAGCGAGTTTGCATTGATTATAGGCGGCTCAACCGGGCTACGAGAAAGGATCATTTCCCATTTGCCTTTCATTGATCGGATGTTGGAGCGGTTAGGCGGCAAGTCACATTATTGTTTCTGGATGGATATTCGGGCTATTTTCAGATTCATATAGCCCCGAGAAGACCGAGAAGACTACTTTCACTTGTCCATTTGGCACATTTGCATATAGGAGGATGCCACTTTGGTGCGTGCAATGCTCCAGGCACCTTTCGGAGGTGTATGGTAAGTATCTTTTCGATTTTTAGAAAATTGCATGGACGTATTCATGGATGATTTTCTTGTCTATGGATCTTCCTTTGATGCATGTTTAGATAGTCGGCTCGGGTCTTGCATAGATGCATTAAGACTAACCTCGTTCTAAATTTTGAGAAATGTCATTTCATGGTAGAACAAGGTATAGTCTTAGGGCATGTGATATCTCGTGAGGGTATTGAGGTAGATCCTGCAAAAATAGATGTTATTTCATGCCTATCTTACCCCACGTGCGTGCGGGAGATTCGTTCTTTCCTTGGTCATGCGAGGTTTCTATCGGCGGTTCATAAAGGATTTCAGCAAAATTGCACTTCCGCTATCCAACTTACTTGCAAAAAGATGTGGAGTTTCACTTTGACAAGAAGTGCCGGGATGCCTTCAATCAATTGAAGCGAGGCATTGACAGATACACCTATCATCCAACCGCCGGATTGGACACTTCCATTGGTGATGTGTGATGCCTCTAATTATGCATTGGGAGATTTGTTCTTGCACAAAGGGTCGGTAAAGTATCTCATGTCATTTCCTATGCTTCGAGAACTTTAGATCTGCACAAATCAACTACACCACAAGCGAAAAGGAACTTTTAGCAATTGTTTTTGCTTTAGATAAATTTCGATCATATTTGCTTGGTTCCGAGTGGTTGTGTTTTCGGATCATGCGGCATTGAAGTTTCTCTGAAAAAGCCCAATGCCAAGCCGGTTGATTAGGTGGATGTTGCTCCTCCAGGAGTTTGATATTGAGATCGTGACAAGAGTGGAGCGGAGAATTTGGTGGTGATCACTTGAGTCGAATTGAAAGGGAGGCGAGATGTTTTCCATCCATGATGTTTTCCACGATGAGCGACTTTTCAGGCTGCAAGGCAACATCCCTTGGTTTCTTGATTTGATTAATTTCTTGGTTGCTAAAGCAATACGCACATTTCACTAAGGCTAAGATTGATAAATTGAAAAGTGAGTCAAAGTATTATGTGTGGGATGATCCTTACTTATGGAGATTTTGCGGTGACCAAGTAATTAGGAGATGTGTGCACGATGATGAATTCCATTCCATTCTTAGCTTTTGTCATAAACTTGCATGTGGCGGCCACTTCGGTCCTCAACGGATTTGCTAGAAAAGTTTTAGACTACGGATTATATTGGCCCGCTCTATTTCATGATGCATATATGTTTTGCAAATCTTGTGATCAATGCCAGAGAACGGGAATACTTCTCGTAGGAATGAAATGCCCCAGAAACCCTTATTATTCTGTGAGATTTTTGATGTTTGGGGTATTGACTTTATGGGTCCTTTTCTGTATCATTTGGTTTTGTTTACATTACGCTTGTGGATTATGTATCTAAATGGGTGGAGGCTAAGGCCACTCGGGTGATGATTCTAAAGTTGTTGTGGATTTTATTAGATCACTGATTTTACGTAGGTTTGGAGTCTAGAGATCCATCATTAGTGATCAAGGTTCACATTTTTGCAATCGAAGCATGGAGGCTTTGATGAAGAAGTATGGAGTCCAACACAAGGTTTCTACACCTTACCACCCCCGAACCAATGGGCAAGCCGAGGTCTCCAACGAGAGAAATTAAGCGGATACTCCGGAAGCACGGTTCAACCTAACGAAAAAGCGGAGCAAGAGGCTTGAGGATGCTTTATGGGCTTCTGGGATTTGCTTATAAGACACCAATCGGGATGTCTCCGTATCGGATTATTTTTGGAAAAGCATGCCACCTCTGGGGTGGAAATTGAGCATCGACGCATTGCGGGCGGTGAAAAGGTGCAACTTGGACCTAGATCAAGCGAGGTTTGGAGAGGAAGGCTGCAGTGCGGACAATTAGAGGAGATCGCTTGGAGGCATATGAAAGTTCCAAACTTTATAAGGAGAAGACCAAAGCCTTCCATGATAAGTTGATTACGAGGAAAACATTTGAGATTGGTCAAAAAGTTCTCCTCTATAACTCCCGCCTCCAGACTCATGCACTGGTAAATTAAGGTCTAGATGGGATGGACCATTTATTGTTACTAATGTTTTTCCTTACAGTCTTGTTCGGATTAAAAGTGAGGTCTTTGCCAAAGCTTTCATCGTAAATGGACACCGCCTCAAAGCAGTATCATGAACTTCGAGAGAATGCGAAGTGGAGGTGATGAACCTTCTCCATCCGCATTATGAATAAAAAAAAAAAAAAAAAAAAAAAAAAAAAAAAAAAAAAAAAAAAAAAAAAAAAAAAAAAAAAAAAAAAAAAAAAAAAAAAAAAAAAAAAAAAAAAAAGAAAAAGAAAAAGAAAAAAAAAAAAAAAAAAAAAAAAACAATTTATGTGCCTAGACAATAAGGTAGGTAGAGTCGCTCGAAGCATGTGGAGGTCATTTTTTTTCTTCGGCGACAACAATTATGAAAATCTTGCGGTATGGATTTTATTGGCCTACTTTATTAAAGTCTGTTACACCTTTTGCAAAAGGCTGCGGAAATTGGTCAAAAGTTACGCTTTGAGATTATCATCTGCACCTACTCCTTGGAAAATTGAGATCTAGGTGGCGCGGTTCTTTTGTTGTCGGACACGCGTATCCTCTCGGCATCGGATGCGAGGATCCTAGGAATGGTAATGCGCTTAAGGTTAATGGACAAAGACTCAATCATTCTGGAAAACCAAGTTCTTGAGTTCTTTGTGTTTAGGTTAAGTGGCGGATACGGTACTCGTGACTCTTGAGTCGGTTTATTCTTGATTTCCCAAAATAAGCCGAACCCTTCTTCTCCTTCAAAATGGATGTCATTCTTTCAAACACGAGAAAACATTTTCCTTCTCTTCCTCAAAATGCTCGAGAAAAATCTACAAAGTTCGATGTGAGAGATTGAGAATGTTAATGCACAAGGGTATGCGAGAAGATGTCTGTTGGATAATTGAAGCAAAGGTCAGATTAGCGGTGAGTCCTCAATTTCATTTGACTCATATATGCCCGGTCTTGGAAGAAGTTCATATTCTAAAAGGAGAAGAGCAAAAAGGTTACAAGTCATGTCACAAATGTGGACGATGGAAGCTGTAACAAGCGATGTCGTACTAAGGGGATGGTTTCGCAAATAGAGAAGATAAAATTTTCTTCATTAAGAATGGTGAGTAAGGAGTCATTAGATGATATCTTATTGACTCTTGAGACGCATTCTTGTGGATTGGTGCATCGAGAAATTCTTAAATTGTGGAATCTCTTCAAGGATGAACAACACGCGCTACGATCTTGGGAATCGACTCTAAAAGACCACTGTTTGCCAATTTATAAGAAAATTGGATGGGAAGCTTATCCTCGACTCATAGAAGACGTTTAAGCGAATTCTTGGACGTTAAACAGAGGCGAGATGTGAGCCATATCCACAAACAATCTGTACATATCATCTTCTTCTTCTTCTTCTTCATGGCATTTTACAAAAAAAAAAAAAAAAAAAAAAAAAAAAAAATGAGAAAAAAAATTCAAAAAAAAAAAAAAAAAAAAAAAAAAAAAAAAAAAAAAAAAAAAAAAAAAATGTATACTTCTTAGGGTTGGCTTTGGTAACACAAGCTTAGTGAATGGGGAAATGCATGCATCTGATCAGCCTTCTTAATTGAAAAACAAAGAAGGTAGATTGTATCCACATGTGAAGCGGCCGGTCGTATTATGGCCACTTGTCCCTTTTGGGAGCCACTATGTTCTTATTTGGTCTTGAATGGGTCGAATCTTGGTCAACAATGCTTTGGCACAAAAAGAAAAAGAGACTACCTCCATCCCAATCTTAAGTAAGTATACACTCATCTTTCATCAAGTTTTTCTAACAATTTCAAAAAAAAAAAAAAAAAAAAAAAAAAAAAAAAAAAAAGGGCGTGATGTCTCTTGCACTTTCATGTGTATGAGTATAAAGATACGCCATGGAAAGCTAAATACATACTGGTATGTCATCATTTTCTATTACCTTTGTATCATTTTGTTGTATTTTGATTTTTGTACGAGACGATCCTTTGAGCGGGGTCCTTCGGGGGTTTCTAGACTTCTTTACCTTGATGGTTTTCTTGAAGTCAATAAAAAAAAAAAAAAAAAAAAAAAAAAAAAAAAAAAAAAAAAAAAAAAAAAAAAAATAAAAAAGGAGAAAAGATTCTGTGACTCTTAATTTCAACCTTTTTCGACAACGATCAACCTACCCTTATAGGTGCAATTATTTCCCTTTCCATTCTTTTTCTTATTTAAACACTCCATTTTCTCCATCTTCCTTCACACTCGAGAATCACTCAAAGGGAGGAAGAGTATAGAATGGGGCCTTCTATTCGTAACCTCAAAAATGTCTGTGTTTTTTGTGGGTCAAGTTATGGGAAGGGATTAGAGTTTTATGTAAACGCAGCTAGCACTCTTGGTCGATCACTTGCTGCGAGGAATATTCATCTTGTATATGGGGGAGGTTGTCGTGGGTTAATGTTTGTATCACTTTGTTGCTTCTATAGGAGGCGATCGGGTTTTAGGTGTTATTCCTAAACCTTTGGCTGAAAATAACATCCTTTGGAAAGACAATTGGAGAAGAAATTCGGGTAACATCTATGCATGGACGAATGAAAATAATGGTTGACAATTCGATGCATTTATTGTCTTAAGGTGGTTTTGGTACTTTAGAAGAAATTTTTCAAATTGTCTCTTGGTAGGCGAACTGAACATCCACCATAAACCCATTGGTTTGTTGAATGTTAATAATTTCTTTGATCTTTTGTTATTTTTTCTTGACAAAGGCATGTGGAGCGAGAAATTTATCACTCCTTGCAAGACAACTTCTTATCTCTCTGCCTCCACTTATTGATGAGCTCATTGATAAATTAGAAGCTTTTGAGTATGTACGATAAGGTATTAGCTCGAATAGATTGGTCAACAGGAAGCGGCGAAGGAAGTAACAAGAAACAAAAACGATCTGAAACTTTCTCTTTAATGAGTTTGATAAAAAAAAAAAAAAAAAAAAAATTATTGTTGTTTTATTTAGTATGATATGATTGTCATGGACTTATTAAACCAATTAGTGATGGCGAGTAAGGAGTAATTTTACTCTTGAGACGCATCTTAATTGGTGGCGAGTAAGGAGTTTTTAGGTAGTAATTAATTAGTATTGCATTATGGAAGTACTAACGTTTTTTTAAGAGTTTCTTTTCAAGGTCGATCGGCTTGTGACGGTGTGTTTCTTTTACGCTTAGCGATGATTCACTTCTTATCGGGTTGTGTTGCTCTTTTCTATCTCTTTCTTTCACATTGAGGACAATGTTCTATTAAGTGTGGGGGAGAGATTTTAGCATGTTTGTTTCTTTTCGTTTGTAAAAAAAAAAAAAAAAAAAAAAAAAAAAAAAAATTAAAAAAAAAAAAAAAAAAAAAAAAAAAAAAGAGGTTCATTGCATGATTGAATAATTTTTCTCCCTTCTTGAACTGATAAGCTTGGTGATGGATGATTGAATTGATGAATTGAGTTTGATGGATGCATACCTTGTGAGATTTTGAGCCTAATGGATGGATTCAACATTTATGCCATTCTCTTCTTTCTTGTGTGATTTTCACTCATGTTAATGACCACTCTAGAACTTGCTTTGATTCTTTTTGAGGCTACATTTCACTTGCATGCATGAACATGATTGAGGCCCTCTTTCTTAATTAGCTAGTTTAACCAAATAGCTAACCTTGTTTCAATATGATATCAAGCACTCTTTTGACTTCTTGAAAATTCTCGATTCTGCCAACCTTGTATATTTTCCTTTGCTTAACCCCTTTGAGCTTATTTGACCATTCCTTGTTTCTAGCTCATCATGTGCCTTAAATGAGAAATCGTGTTCTTACTTTACCTTAGGGAATAAAAGAACATTAGCTTAGTTAATGGATGAGTTTTTGAACAAGTGTGGGGGTGTGTGTACAAAATGGTTGTTGAAAAAGAAAAGAGTGCCCAAAAAAAAAAATGTATGTATATAGTTATGTTCATATATATATATATATAAAAAAAAAAAAAAAAACCAAGTGTTTAAAAAAAAAAAAAAAAAAAAAAAAAAAAAAAAAAAAAAAAAAAAAGAAAAGGATTGGGAAATGAATATGTAAAGGAATATACACTAGAGTTGGGATGAACTTTTATCTTGTTATTTGAACTCGGCTCTCATTTGCTTGTATTCTCTTTGGTATTTATCTTCTCATATCCATTTTATCCTCTCCTGTTACCTTGACCTCACTACAACCTTGAATAAAGTCCTCATGATTTGTGTGTGCATGTGTTTTGAGTAGTGGAGAAGTAGAAGATAAGCAAGCTTATGGTAGTGCAATTTTCATGGGTTGAATTGAGTGAAATACCTACCTTTTAAACACTTGAGAGATTGAGAGGGAATCTTGTGAAGATCTTTCATTCTCGATTCATGTTGAAGATACCTTGCTTGTTAGTTTGAGATGTGGAGAATTGTTAACTCATGAATGTTTTGATCCTTGAACCTTTGGTTGTTCTTCTTGATTGTAAAATTTTGGTCTTGAGTTTTGCCCAGAGTGCAAAAAGCTAAGTGTGGGGGAATTTGATAATCACATATTTTATTCATTAAGAAACCCTTATGTTTAGTCATTTACACTCTCCATATTCTTAATTGATTGAGTTTGGTATGATTTTGTGAGTTTGAGCTCAAATTGGTCCTAATTGAATATTTTCAGCATTATTGAGATTTGACACTGTTTCTGTATTTTGGCCATAACTTGAGTTCCTAATATCTGATGAACATGAATTTTACCTTGTAGGAAAGCTAAGAGGAAGCTCTACAACTTTGATGAAGAGCTCGAAGTCTGATTCAGATGTCTAAGGGACCTAAGTTTACATGGAAGTCAGAATACGGGTTCTGCCAGTAGAATCCGAATAGTGTGCACTCAAAAAAATCATATCTCAAGATGTAATAATGGAGATGGGCTGAAATTTGGACAGTGGATAGTCAAGATCCAAATAAACAACTTTCATGAAGAACACATTTTGAGAAAAAGAAGTCTAGCAGGTCATTTTGAGCTTACAAGTCGGAACAGAGGTGCTGAAGTTGGGTTTGAGCAACCTACGGTATTTGGGACATATCTTGGGCTTAAGGAAGCCAAATTGGACGAACCAGCTATCCATTTTATAGCCAAGACAAGGATCTACAACTTTGATGAAGAACACTTTTCGTGGTTCTGAAGTATAGTGGGTCGTTTTTGGCTTCCAAGTCAGACACGAAATTTTCATCCTCAACCATCCACTCACCCATCCACTAATCCACTCATCCATCCACTAATCCACTAATCTACTCATCCACTCATCCACTAACTCACCCATTCATCCACTAATACACTAATCCAACCATTTAACCACTCCATCCACTCATCCACTAACTCATCTACTCATCCATCCACTCACCCATTCATGTCCATAATTTTCCACTCACCAAAAGTCCTTTGGCATTTTTCACTAATTCAACCACTCAACCAATCCACCCACTCATCCACTAAACCAATCCACTAAACCAACCCACTAATCCATCCACTCAACCACTCCACTCACTCACCCACTCATCCACCCACTTCCCTTTGTCATTTTGTTACCTTAGACTTCTATAAAAGGCACCATTTATCATGAACAACATGAATTCTCTCCTTCATTTCTCTCTTAGTTTCTTGTTTCTTCATAGTTTCTTCATAGTTTCTCATAGCTTTTGTATATTTTGATGCTTCTCTTCATGGTGATGGAGGGCTAAGCTACTTTCGGTCAATTTAGAACTCTTGAAGAGATTGTGGTTTGGATTCTTGAGACCTTGGTTATGTATTGTATTTGATTTGTAATTGAATTCCTCTTTTCTTCTTCTTTCTTCTTCTTTCTTCTTCTTGATCTTGAATGCATGAATGGTGATTCTATTTATGTTGATCTAATTTGATCTTAGTTTAAGATTGAGATTTGTGATGAAACTTAGAACTAATTGATCTAAACTAATCACATAAATGAAGATTGAGATTTGTGATGAAACTTAGAAGCTGATTGATCTAAATTAATCACGAGAATTGAAGAGGTTAGTTCTTGATTTGTGCCTAAGTTAATTGAATTCGGTACTTGAAATTAACATAGATTTTCATGAATGGTGCGATTGCGGATTTGTGTTTATCACTTGTTAATTGAATTCTAGACGATCGTCTAGTATGAATTCTGGATTTGATGCGAGAGATCTCGGTTAGATCCAAATTAACAATTCAATTGCACTTCAAGTGTTCTATGAAGGGTCTATGATTGAATCCACCCAATCTTGGATAGGTTTCTAAATTGATTTGCTCTTTAATTGTTATTTCTTCCTTTAATTTTGTTAAGGGCGATCTAAAACTGTCAAACCCCCTTTTTGCTAACTTTCACTTGATTTGATCAAATTGCATTTACGATCCTTGAGGAGACGATCCGGTGTTGTCACTGTGCTACAAGCTTAGGTAATAACTTCGGTTATAATTTTGACTGAGTTCGGCGCTCGTCAATGACACGAAGTGGTCGCATTTACACTCCTGAGGAGTTGCGAAAGGGGCAAGAAGAAGAAGAAAAGAGAAACTACAAGGGGAAGAGCAAGATAGGAGAGACTTCCATTGAGAATGATGTGAAAGAAAAAGGAGGATCGACAAAGCCAAATGAGTATAAGAAAGAAGTATCTGATGAAGAAGCTTGTGAGTTCCTGAAGTTCATCAAGCAAAGTGAGTATAGGGTTGTTGATCAGTTGAATCGCACTCCTGCAAGGATATCTCTCTTGTCCTTGTTGATGAATTCTGAGCCGCATAGGAAAGTGTTGATGAAGATACTAAATCAAGCTCATGTTTCTCATGACATTACAGTTGACAAGTTAGGTGGTATTATTGGCAACATTACTGCTGATAATTATGTCACTTTCACCGATGATGAGATACCTGCTGAAGGGATGGGGCACAATAAGGCGCTGCATATTTCTGTCAAATGCCAAGATCATATAATGGCTGGAGTGCTTATTGACAATGGTTCTTCTTTAAATATAATGCCAAAATCAACTCTCTCTAAGTTGCCTTTTGATTAGACATACATGAAACCAAGTACAATGATCATGAGGGCTTTTGATGGGACCCGAAGAGAAGTGATGGGGGAAATAGAGATCCCAGTTCAAATTTGACCTACTACTTTTCATATACTTTTCCAGGTGATGGATATCACACCAACTTACAGTTGTCTCTTGGGACGACCCTGGATTCATTCTGCTGGGGCAGTGCCATCCACTTTGCACCAGAAAGTGAAATTCATAGTTGGCAATAGGTTGGTGATTGTCTCGGGTGAGGAAAACCTGTTGGTGAGTAAGCTCCCATCAACTCCTTACATTGAAGCTGCAGAAGAGGCTCTTGAAACAGCATTCCAAGCGTTCGAGGTCGTCAATGCTATTTATATAAAGGAAGGAACTCGAATTCCAAAACCATAGTCATCTAGTGCATCCATAATGATGGCTAAGGTTATGCTTGAAAGAGGATATCAAAGTGGAAATGGACTGGGAATGAATAAACAAGGCATTGCAAAGTTTCTGGAGCCATGTGAAAACAAGAGTAGGTTCGGGTTAGGGTATAAACCGACTAAAGCTGACAAAAGAAGGGTCATAGAAGAGAAAAGAGAGAAGAGGTTGGCTCGGTTGGAAAATCGGGACCCTAAAAC
Source organism: Ormosia emarginata (assembly GCA_029884605.1). Classification (NCBI taxonomy): domain Eukaryota; kingdom Viridiplantae; phylum Streptophyta; class Magnoliopsida; order Fabales; family Fabaceae; genus Ormosia; species Ormosia emarginata. Next base: position 4,593,329 of record JAQQTP010000025.1, read on the forward strand.
TGAGGAGATTCCCATCTGTGACATCCGACAGAGTTTTCGAAGTGCCGGATTGGTGTTTCTGAACCAGGTGACCGCTATCAATGATGATCAATCCATCGACCTTGGTGTCAGTCTGGTGTACCCTTGTTCTCCGGATGCAGAGCTCAACAATTGGGAGATCGTCGATTTTCCCATGACTTTTGAAACTGATTCAAAGTAATTCTGTAATGCTAATCCTATAGCTATGCCTAAGGCTTTAGGAAAATATGTTGTAAAAACGGGCTCACATGTTTCCTTTTCAATATTTGGTATCAATAAAATGCATTTTCAAAATTATCTTCCCTTTTAATTTTTCTGTTCGACCATTGCATTAGCTTTTATTCATTACCATTTACTTGTCTTGACATCAATAAATGCAGATCTGAAAGTGATTCTCTTGAAAATGACAGTGCTATGACCCTATTGTATAATTTTGACCATCCCATTAATCATGTTGATGAAGATGATGACGACTGGGAGCCCCCTTCTGAGCTAATGAGATTAATAGAACAAGAGGCCAAAGAGATTCAACCCCATGAAGAGCCAATTGAAGTGATTAATTTGGGGACAGAAGATGATAAAAAAGAAGTTAAAATTGGTATTTCCATGAAAGAAGAGGAGCGAAGCAAGTTGGTCAAGCTCCTATCTGATTATTGTGACATTTTCGCATGGTCGTACCAAGACATGCCGGGGCTGGATGTTAGCATAGTTGAGCACAAATTACCGTTAAGACCAGAATGTCCTCCCGTCAAGCAAAAGTTGAGACGAATGAAGCCAGAAATGTCGCTAAAAATTAGAGAGGAGGTCAAAAGGCAGTTTGATGCAGGTTTCCTCGCTGTCGCAAAGTACCCTCAATGGGTCGCCAACATCGTACCTGTTCCGAAGAAAGATGAGAAAGTACGCATGTGTGTTGACTATAGAGATTTGAATAGGGCTAGCCCTAAAGATAACTTTCCTTTACCTCACATTGATATTTTGGTGGACAACACTGCTCAACATGCATTTTTCTCCTTCATGGATGGTTTCTCGGGATATAATCAAATCAAGATGGCACCTGAAGATATGGAGAAGACCACATTCATCACTCTGTGGGGGACTTTTTGCTATAAAGTGATGCCGTTCGGATTAAAGAATGCCGGAGCAACTTATCAAAGGGCGATGGTGGCATTGTTCCACGACATGATGCACAAAGAAATTGAAGTTTATGTAGATGATATGATTGCAAAGTCAAAAACAGAATAAGATCATATAACTGATCTACAAAAACTCTTTGAGCGGTTGAGAAAGTTCAGACTCAGATTAAATGCTGCTAAATGCACTTTTGGTGTAAAATCAGGCAAGCTCTTGGGATTTGTGGTTAGCGAGAAAGGAATAGAAGTTGACCCAGACAAAGTTCGAGCAATCATAGAGATGTCAGCTCCTCGCACTGAAAAAGAAGTTCGTGGATTTTTGGGGAGGCTGAACTATATTGCTAGGTTTATATCCCAATTAACTGCAATGTGTGAGCCAATCTTCAAGTTGTTGCGTAAAAACCAGACAGTAGAATGGAATGAGGATTGTCAAGTAGCATTTGAGAAGATCAAGCAGTATCTGCAAGAACCCCCAGTTTTGGTACCTCCAATGCCAGGAAGGCCTCTCATCATGTACTTGACTGTGTTGGATGAATCCATGGGTTGTGTATTGGGACAGCATGATGAAACCAGTAAAAAGGAGCAGGTCATCTATTACTTGAGTAAGAAGTTTACGAACTATGAGGCAAAATATTCATTGTTGGAACGCACGTGTTGCGCCTTGGCATGGGCGGCCCACCGGTTGAGGCAATACATGTTATGTTACACCACTTGGTTAATATCCAAAATGGACCCAATCAAGTACATCTTTGAAAAACCTGCCCTCACTGGGAGGATTGCACGTTGGCAAGTTTTGCTATCAGAATATGACATTGTCTACATCACCCAAAAAGCAGTCAAAGGCAGTGCTCTGGCAGATTTCTTAGCTAGTCAACCAGTAGAGGACTATGGGTCTATGCAGTGTGAATTCCTTGATGAAGATATAATGGCTTTGTTTGGAGAAGAAGAATCTTCGAAAAAATAAAAATGGACTTTGTTGTTTGACGGAGCTTCTAATTCACTGGGGCATGGAGTCGGGGCCATACTGATTTCCCCTGAAAGTAATTTTATCACAATCACTGCTCGGTTGTGCTTTGACTGTACAAACAACATAGCCGAGTACGAAGCATGTGCCATGGGAATCCAAGCAGCGATAGAATCAAAGGCAAAAGTTCTTGAGGTATACGGGGACTCTGCCCTGGTCATCCATCAGCTAAAGGGAGAATGGGAAACTCGAGATACCAAGTTGATCCCTTATCATGCTTACATCAAGGAGTTGATTGAACAACTTGACGAAGTCACATTCCATCATGTCCCTCGGGAAGATAATCAGTTGGCTGATGCTTTAGCCACGTTGTCGTCAATGTTTAAAGTAAGCCATGATAAAGACTTGCCACTCATAAAAATGGAAAGTCGTGACCAACCGGCATATTGTCAAATGGTAGAAATAGAACCAGATGGGAAACCGTGGTATCATGACATCAAATGCTTCATCAAGAACAGAGAGTACCCTCCAGATGCTTCAGAAAATGACAAAAGAACCCTTAGAAGACTCTCAACGGGTTTCTTTCTAAATGGGGAAGTTCTCTACAAGAGGAACCACCACATGGTGCTGCTAAGATGTGTTGATGCAACAGAAGCAGAGAAAATCATCAAGGATGTCTATGAAGGTTCTTTTGGAACTCATGCAAGTGGGCATGCAATGGCAAGAAAGATACTAAGAGCTGGGTATTATTGGTTGACAATGGAAACTGATTGCTTCAATTATGTGAAGAAGTGCCACAAATGCCAGACATATACTGACAAGGTTCATGCGCCACCAGCACCTTTGAATGTTTTAATAGCACCTTGGCCATTCTCGATGTGGGGAATGGATGTCATAGGTCCGATTGAACCGAAGGCCTCAAATGGACATCGCTTTATTCTTGTCGCAATTGATTACTTCACAAAATGGGTTGAAGCTGCTTCTTATACCAATGTGACTAGGAATGTAGTGGTCAAGTTTGTCAAAAGGGAGCTGATTTGTCGCTACGGTCTGCCAAGCAAAATAATCATTGACAATGCCACTAATCTGAATAACAAGATGATGAAAGAGGTGTGTGAAAGTTTTAAAATTGAGCACCACAATTCCTCACCCTATCGCCCAAAGATGAATGGGGCAGTGGAGACGGCAAACAAGAACATCAAGAAGATTGTTCAAAAGATGGTTGTAACGTACAGAGATTGGCATGAAATGCTACCATTTGCACTGCATGGCTATCACACGTCTATTCGTACTTCAACTGGGGCAACCCCTTTCTCTTTGGTTTATGGAATGGAAGCAATACTCCCTATTGAAGTAGAAATTCAATCATTAAGAGTACTGATGGAAGCAGAATTAGAAGAAGCTGAATGGGTCCAAACTCGACTTGATCAGTTGAACCTCATTGAAGGAAAGAGATTAACTGCACTATGTCATGACCAGCTTTACCATAAGAGAATGATAAAAGCCTATGCGAAAAAAGTGCGTCCGCGACAGTTCCAAGAAGGAGACCTAGTACTCAAGAAGATTCTTCCCATTCAAAAGGATAATCGAGGAAAATGGACTCCAAACTATGAAGGACCTTATGTTGTAAAAAAGGCTTTCTCGGGAGGAGCTTTAATTCTCACAAATATGGATGGTGCTGATTTACCACTTCCTGTAAATTCAGATGCTGTCAAAATGTATTATGCTTAAAAAAATAATAACAAAAAAAAAACAAAAAAAAAGAAAAGAAAAGTGGCTCGCTAGGCTGAAAACCTGAAAAAGGCGATCTAGGCAAAAATTAGAGCGACCTGCTAGGTTGAAAAATCGGAAAGAGCGACCTAGGCAAAAGTTAGGGTCCAAAGATGGTTCTTGACACATCTGGAAAAGTGGAGTTGCCTCGAGTCACAAACTGGGGCAGTTTGAATGGAAAGTCTTGTCATGAACCCTCCCGACGTGTGAAAACTGGGTCAACTCATGTTCTCAGAAATAGAAAATGGGGTGTTTAAGGTCTTATACATGGGAAATTAGCACTGATCATCCTAGAGAGCATCACTAGAAGAGCTGGAAAAATCTACTCCAATATTCTTCTGTAAACCTTTCAATTCTAACCTTTGTGGTACCACATTCCCTATATTGTTCCTTTCCATAATGATAGTCCGTTTTCATTGCAACCCATTGTTGATTCAATATGCATTTATCATGATAGATTTATATTGAGATGTGAAACATGTGATTATATTGCAAAAGCATTCAGTTTTGTTTTAACAATCTTGAAAGGTCATGGGGAATGCGATAAATTTCCTGATAAAAGTATTGATGAAAATAAAGAATCACCAACAAATCAAGAAGCCAATCGATGAATTTTGTTTACCGTTCGACCCGGATCCTACTATGGGAAAAAGTTCTTAAGGGTGTTGTGGAGCCAAGAGTGATCCAACTAAAGCTCTGATGTGTCAATTTTTGTTTACCCAATTTGTCCATGAGAATATCTATAGTAGGACATTCATTGCATCATCATGCATCCGTTACATCATGCGTCATCCCAGGCATTACATGCACTGTCCTCAAGCTGCATTTTCATTGCATCATCCTACATCCATTGCATCAAGCATCAATTCAGGCATAACAAAAAAAAAGAGCAAAGGCCTTTTTGTATCTTTTCGGGTCCCCGCGCCCATCGTCTTTTAATTTTCGGGTTTCCGTGCCCATCGTCTTTTAGTTTTCGGGTCCCCGCGCCCATTGCCTTTAGTTTTCGGGTCCCCGCGCCCATCGTTTTTTAGTTTTCTGGTCCCCGCACCCATCTGCCTCTAGTTTCCGGGTCCCCGCGCCCATCGTCTTTCAATTCCGGGTCTCCGCACCCATTTGTCTTTTCTTTTCTGGGTCCTTGCACTCATCGTTTTAAGTTTCCTGTCAAGCTTCGGCGGATCTGACTCCATGAGCTTTTTCTCTTTCAACTTTTTAAGTTTTTGTCAGCTTCGAATGGCACCCTACCCCGCAAGCTTTTAAGTTTTCTGTCAAGCTTCGACGGCACCATACCCCGCAAGTTTTTTTATCTTTCTTTCATCAAGCTTCGACGGGCACCCTACCCCGCAAGCTTTTAAGTTTTTCTGTCAAACTTCGACGGGCACCCTACCCCGCAAGTTTTTTAAGTTTTCTGTCAAGCTTCGACGGGCACCATACCCCGCAAGTTTTTTTTATCTTTCTGTCAAGCTTCGACGGGCACCCTACCCCTTAAGCTTTTTACACTTTTGTCCAACTTCGACGGATACCCGACTCGCAAGCTTTTTACTTCGTTTTAATGACCTTTGTTTTTGGGTTAATCTGCTTTCTTAAAAAAAAAGAAAAAAAAAGAAAAGGAAATGAAAATTTTCATGGACAAAATTGAATCAATTCCTTTGCTTCCCATTTATTCTAAATGTAAAGCAAAGCAAAATTGTTAATACTCAATTTTGTCCATAAAATTTTTATTTGTGAATTAATAATTGTATTAAATGATGCTTTAGTACAATACACTAAATTCTTTTTTAAAGGTTTTATTTACTTATATCTTATTTTGAATTATAAATATATATAAATAATAAAAATAAAAAATATTTATAATAATAAAAAAAGGACTTAACCCACTCATCCATCCACTCATCCACCCACTAACCCACTAATCCATCCACTCATCCACTAATCCACCCACTAACCCACTAATCCATCCACTAATCCACCCACTAACCCACTAATCCATCCACTAATCCACTAATCCACCCACTCATCTACTAATCCATCCACTCAACCACTCCACTCACTCATCCACTCAACCATTCCACTCCATTATCACCCCAATCATCTCACCCACCCCATTATCTTCAACTACTCCTTCACAATTACTCCTCTATATAATCCTCACTCATCTTGAACTTCAAGATTTCCCCACATTCTCATCATCTCCACCTTCATCCACCATCATCTCCATACCCAACTCATCATTTTCTCCTTCAAACTCATCACCTTCCATCATCAATACACACACATTCACTTCTCCACTCCAAGCTCTCCAACCTTCAACTTCATTTTCCATAACCTTCACCTCTCATCTTCACTTTCCATTAATAAACACACACCACAAACCACCACACCTACCACCCTCACCATCTTCCTTACCACACCTTCCATTAGCAACGTCATAACCTCATTCATCAACCTCAAACAACCACTTCCATCTTCACCTCTACCTCCATTATCACCCTACACCATAATCTTCATAATAATCATCAACTCACCATACTTACTTTCATTTCTACCACCCTCACTCACTTTCAACCCATCACTCTACCACCATCACCACTTTACTCCATAATCTTCATAATCATTTTTAACTTTTAACTCATCATACTCATTTTCAACACCATTATCCACAAACCTTTAACCACCACAACACCAAATAACCACAAAACACCACTTTACACCACTGACATCGTCGAGTTCCGTGCCACTCAGATCTACTCTCAACTACCACTGGTTTTTCTGTTCTTGTGAGGATCTTTTCTTTTGGTAAGTTGGAATTAATCCATCTTGACAAATTTGATTTTAAAGTTTTAAGTTTTTCTCTTAATTAAAATCAATCAACCCACACTTATTTTCTAAAGAACTACGTGACTTTGAGTTCATCATTGTCTAGAGGATACGTAGGAGCATAATCTCTATTCATCAGCCGAAAAAATAAATTTTCATAATTTAGTTACTTCTTTTTTTTTTTCTTTCCTTAAAAAAAATAAAAAATAAAACAAAATTAAATAAAATAGTTGCGAAGTCTTTTCAAAAATGGGTAAAATAAATAAATTTGATATTATTAAAATTTGCACAATTGACTTAAAGATCGGATTCCTGGAGCAGGCGGTGTAAGTCTTAACACCTTCCCTACTGTATGTCGACTCGACTCGAACCCAAATTTTTTAAAAGGACCCGGTTTTTTTATTTTAAGGGTTTTTTCTAATGTTTTCCCAAATTAAATAAACATTACTGACGACTCCACTGATTTTCAAAATGCGCTAATCTTTTTCGATCGTCCCATCGCTATTTTGGTTGCGACAATCTTTATTGTTGATTTTAAATAAATTTACATAAATTTTAAGTCATTGACTTAAAATCAACGTCGAGATTTTTCTTAGAGTATGTAATAATTTATCAATGGAGTAATTCTTAGACGGATACAGTTTACTATAGACACTTAAATTATTATTTGATATGTGTAAGGTAATGAAAATTATCATAAAATTATATTAATAATTAATAATATTTTTACATATGTTAAATAATGATTTGAATGCCTAAGTGTTAACGTAGTATATCATACTTACCTAAAAATTTCTCTTATCGATGATAAAAAGTTAAAAACTATCTATTCCGAAGTTAACCTTCTTTGTGTTTGATAGAATACTTGCATTGATCATCTTTTCACAAAGCTGATTGATTTCTTTTATTTGTTTTGTTCTCATTATTCTTGCTCTGGCATCTTATTCTGCCCACTTAACCAAATCTTCAAAGAAATTCTTAGATACTTCAAAAATAATACTGCTAATGAGTTAAATTTATAAAATATTATTAATTAATCTGATATGTTACATATTATATTTTGATTGCATTGATGTGTTATTCTCATGATGTGATCATAATTTAATCAATGGATCCAGAAATTAAGCAGTGGGGGTAGAGTTGAAAATTTAGGGAGATGACTTAATAAATACTCAAGTAGGACTAAAGTTGGGGATTCTTTTGAACTAGTTTACATCTATCCTTCAAATGAAAAAAGTCTGTGCTATCAAAGTTACTTAATAAACATGATGAGAGGTGCAAATTAATGAACAACTTTAACGGCAAAACTAGTAAACTAGTACCATAGTAAGAGAAACAACTTAGAAGCCATTGATCAGAGTGGAGGTTTTGCAGGTTCTGTATTCGATTCAAACCAAAACCTTTATATGCCAGACTTTCCTGTATTCATGATAAAAAGATTCCTATAAAAATAAAAAATAAAAAAGAAAAGAAGAAAGAGCTGCCAAACCAGTTCAGGTTGTCCTTAGTGAACTTCGCTCATAAGTTCATCGTTGAGTCATTTTCTTGTGTGAAGGCATTCAAATTAGTAAGTGTCCAAAGTTTATGACATGTCTCGTGTGTGCAGTCATCCACTTGATGCAACAGTCTTAAGCATTAACAAAACATGTCTTTATCAAGTTTTATTTTTCTTTGTGATGCTATTCCATATTTCCTATAATATGTATCCTCTTCCTCTGTTCCTCTCACTGATATAAATTACTTGCTCCTCACCATACAAATTTTTCTAGTATATGTGACTCAAAGTGAATTATCTTCAATAGGATATATAAATAGAACATAGTATCAGTATATCGCTCTCGGCCCGAAGAGAGTTGGGATCTCGTAACGGACCGTGCTTGCTCATGATATAAGTCCATGACTGTCCCAACTCCTTTTCAAAACCAATAAAAAAAAAAAAAGAAGAATATAATATCACCACTATTTAAATTCATTTTTTATTGTTGAATAAAAGAACGATCTATTGAGAGGAAGGACTGAGTTATGAAGACAGACACCCACTAAACTACTGTACACAATTAATTAATCTGTTGAAATCATTGCATTATGATAATTACTATTATCATAGTCATCATGAATCAAACCACCAAGTGGATGATATAATGGTGGAGAATGAAAGCTGAAAGCAATCTTGAGCATTTTCCATCCACTAACTCCCTATCAGAAGCAGCCAAGAGGAACACCAATCATATTAAAATAGAGCTAAAATCTCAGATAAGAAAATTGATGAAAGTGCAAGTAGATATAAAGAGACAAGTAACGTGATTGCTTTCAGGATCTTCAAGAGATTGAATATGGTAACATATACTAATTGGCATGTTTATCCTATATACCTCGTATAAACTGCCAAAAAAAGGTGTCATTTTTTTTATCTAAACCCAAAAGAGATCGTATCACCATATACAGTATTTGGGGCTGTTGCATGTTTTATAGTGATGGCAGGATACGAAATGTGAACATGAATTTGTCGGCTCTTACAGAGACGACCAAACGCAGTGACACTCCAACAAGGACATACGGGAATTTCACCACCTGGTTTCATGTGGAGGTGGTAATCTATCATTTATATTTTTCTTTTATAAAAAATATAATTAATTAATTTAAACAAAATTTAAGAAATACTAAATTAGTGGCTAAGGAAGGGTAACATCTACATTGATTACTCATGTTTAAACCTTAAGTTATCGTGTTGGAAATTTAAGTGTGAACGAGAAGTGGGTGAAGAAGTCTCACATATAGACCTAATGTTTTAAGGTTTTAGATCAAAATGTGGCGTTAAGTGCAAAGCGTTGTGTCAAAAGTCTTCATGGTGTTGTGGAGGTAAGGCAGTGTGTGTCGTTATGGGCGATGACAATACAAGTATGAAGAAGAGCATGTATGACCCAATTTGGAAGAAAGGCTTTTGCTTGAGGGTTAGTGTTCGTGTGTGAAGGACTCACACTTGAGGAAAGACCTATAAACCTTAAGATTTTTGGTTAAAATATGGTGTCAAACCACTTATATATTTCTTTGCTTAACCCATTAAATGTAGATCTCTCGATATTTTGGACTCCTCCTATCCTAACATGTTACCCTTACTTGCATCAAGTCGATATGATGTAGGAGGTACACTCATAAAATTACTCAAGGATGAATTTAAGTAAAAAAGACTCATAGACCTAATGTCTTAAGGCTTTAGATAAAATGTGGTGTCAAGTGCAACGAGTTGTGTCAAAAGTCTTCATGGTGTTGTGGAGATAAGGCAGTGTGTGTCATTATGGACGATGATAGTACAAGTCTAAAGAAGAGCATGTGTGACCCAGTTTGGAAGAAAGGCTTCTGCTTGAGGATTAGTGTCCGTGTGTGAAGGACTCACACTTGAGGGAAGACCTATAGACCTTAAGATTTTTTGTTAAAATGTGGTGTCAACCCACTTATGTATTTCTTTGCTTAGCCCATTGAATGCAGATCTCGATATTTTGGACTCCTCCTATCCTAACATGTCACCCTTACTTGCATCAGGCCGATATGATGTAGGAGGTACACTCATAAAATCATTGAAGGATGAATTTAAGTGCAAAAGACTCATAGACCTAATTTTCAAAGGTTTTGGATCAAAATATGGTGTCAAGTGCAAGGGGTTGTGTCAAAAGTCTTCATGGTGTTGTGGAGGTAAGGCAGTGTGTGTCGTTATGGATGATGGCAGTACAAGTATGAAGAAGAGCATGTGTGACCCAATTTGGAAGAAAGACTTCCGCTTGAGGGTTAATGTCCGTGTGTGAAGGACTTACATTTGAGGGAAGACCATAGACCTTAAGATTTTTGGTTAAAATGTGTTGTCAAGCCACTTATGTATTTCTTTGTTTAGCATATTAAATGCAAATCTCTCGATATTTTGGACTCCTCTAATCCTAACATGTCACCCTTACTTACATTAGGTCGATATGATGTAGGAGGTACACTCATAAAATCACTTAAGGATGAATTTAAGTGAAAAAGACTCATAGACTTAATGTCCTAAGATTTTGGATCAAAATGTGAGGTCAAGTGCAAAGGGTTGCACCAAAAGTCTTCATGGTGATGTGGAAGTAAGGCAGCATGCGTCGTTTTGGACGATGGCAGTACAAGGATGAAGGGGAGCATGTGTGACCCGGTTTAGAAGAAAGGCTTCCGCTTGAGGGTTAATGTCAATGTGTGAAGGACTCACACTTGAGGGAAGACTCATAAACCTAATGTCTTAAGATTTTTGGTTAAAATGTGGTGTTAAGCCACTTATATATTTCTTTGCTTAGCCCATTGAATGCAGATCTCTTGATATTTTGGACTTCTCTTATCCTAACATGTCACCCTTACTTGCATCCGGCTGATATGATGTAGGAGGTACACTCATAAAATCATTTAAGGATGAATTTAATTTTGATTTATGTGTATTATGAATCAACTCTCCCAAAAGCTTAAGTTGTCAGGTGAAAATACATGAATGACTTTATATATCTCTAACACACCCCCTTCACGTAAGAGATATTTGGACTTGAAGTGTGGATAGTACAAAAGCTTAACCACCATACTTTGTGCTAAAATTTAACTTTTTATTAGAAAAATGAAGGTAATAAGGATCGAAATCTAGACCACTTGGTCATAGAGGCTCTATACCATGTCATAACATAGTGAAAAGTGTGTACAAGTACTGATACATACCACACTTATATACATCAAACGACTATGCAAGATGCAATATGGTGTTCGTGTGACCCAGTTTGGACGAAAGGCTTCCGCTTGAGAGTTAGTGTCCGTGTGTGAAAGACTCACACTTGAGGGAAAACCTATAGACCTTAAGATTTTTGGTTAAAATATGGTGTCAAGTCACTTATGTATTTCTTTGCTTAGCCCATTGAATGCAAATCTCTCGATATTTTAGACTCCTTATATCTTAACATGTCACCTTTACTTGCATCAGGTCGATATGATGTAGGAAGTACACTCATAAAATCACTCAAGGATGAATTTAAGTGAAAAGACTCATAGATCTAATGTCCTAAGATTTTGGATTAAAATGTGGTGTCAAGTACAAGGGGTTGTGTCAAAAGTCTTCATGGTGATATAGAGGTAAGACAGTGTGTGTCGTTATGGACGATGACGACACAAGTATGAAAAAGAGCATTTGTGACCTAGTTTAGAATAAAGGCTTTCGCTTGAGGGTTAGTGTCCATGTGTGAAGGACTCATACTTGAGGGAAGACTCATAGACCTAATGCCTTAAGATTTTTGGTTAAAATGTAGTGTTAAGTCACTTATGTATTTCTTTGCTTGGCCCATTGAATACAGATCTCTCGATATTTTAGACTCCTTCTATCCTAACATGTCACCCTTACTTGCATCAAGCCGATATGATGTAAGAGGTACACTCATAAAATCACTCAAGGATGAATTTAATTTTGATTGGTGTATATCATGAATCAACTCTCCCAAAAGCTTAAGGTGTTAGGTGAAAATACATGAATGACTTTATATATCTCTAACACACCCCCCTGCATGTAAGAGATCTTTGGACTTGAAGTATGGATAGTGCATAAGCTTATCCACCCTACCTTGTGCTAAAATTTAACTTTTTCTTAGAAGAATGAGGGTAATAAGGATCGAAATCTAGACCACTTGGTCATAGAAGCTCTATACCATGTCATAACACAAAGTGAAAAGTGTGTACAAGTATTGATACATACCACACTTTTATACATCAAAAGGCTACGCAAGATACAATGTGTACATCACACTCGATACAATTAACCTATAACTAACCAGTAACAATCGTATAACATATTGATAGCAAACCAATTGAATAACTAAGTTGGTGTGTAACTTGATACATCTGGTGGTGCATGGCATGAAAGTTCTGGTGCATGGCATTAGGGGGCATGACATGTATCTTGTTTAGAGATTTCGCGTTCTAAGTATGACATTCTACTCAACCAAAGGAAATATAAATTGGAACTCTTATCTAATGGTAGCCTCCTTGGAGCAAAAAACCAATCTCACTCGAATGGCACCTTTTTCTAAACCTCTACATAGTGAAGGCACACCCTATACCAATGTTGCTTCTTAGTGCAAAATGGTGGGATGCTGATAGGAATTGTAATTAGTTACAGTTAGTCACATAGTTAGTTTGTTAGTTAGTGTTGGTTACTTGTATAAATAAGACTTGAAGTCCTAATTAATTCATAATAAGAATATTGTTTTGAGGAATCATACTAGAGTCTTATTAGGCTAGAGAATAAGGTTCTCTAGATTTGGCCATTTCATCTATTGAGTTCATATCAAGTGGTGCTTTTATTATTCATCCCTTCTAATGGTAGAAGACACTAATGTAGAATTTGAAGAAGAATTCTTGGATTGAATAGAAGAACAATTGTTCCAAATTATAGAGTACGCGACGTCTCATGAATGCAAGATTGACAAAGATGGTGAATTCAATAAACAATATGGAAAGAGTGTAATGGTAGTGGCTATATGGGCAAGTGTAAGAAACCATTAGAGAGGAGCAAATTAAGACTCCAAATTTACAACATGAGATACATCAATTTTAGTTTTGGGTGACTTTGACATAATGTTATTTTAGTTAGTTGGTTATAGTTGTTAATGAATTGGTTTAGGAGCTTAATTGTTTAAATAAACCTTAGATGGCCAAGTCATTCATTAAGGAAATTGTATACTTTGGATGAACTTTGTTCATATGAAAGTTTTCTCTCCTTGAATCGAAGGAAGGAGAATCTTAGTTCTATCATTGGTGCTCGCGTTGAAAGGCTACAATGGAAAAAGAAATCAAATGGAAGGCCACAAAAAAGTTAAAATTCCTTATTTTGATGGAGAATGAGTTGAAGAATGGATCTTCAAAGTCAAATTACTATGAGTTCTATGATTTTGTATTAGAAAGAGAGCATCTTATTTTTGTTCCATTCAATCTAATTGGACCTACATATGATTAGTGGTTCACATAGAAAATCAACAATAATTTTTGTTTTACATGGGAAGAGTTCTTGGAAGCTATTCAACTTGGAGCAATTACTGCATCTAGTCTTGTTATTGTCACTCAAGATGGGGCAAATCCTGTATCAAAATGTCAAGAATCACACATTCTTGATTCTATCCCTCAAGAGTTAGAGCTTTCTATGCTCATAATGAGGTCTCAGAATCTATTGAGAAACTATCACAAACGGGTGAAAGTACCAAAATTAAAAATGAGGTTTTATCATCTACTAGTTTTCAGTTGAAGATGAAATCAAAAGGAAAAAAAAGGTGAGCTCAATGTCTAAACCCAAGATACGGAGGAGTCGATTTCTTAATACAACAACTAAGTCAATTCTTATGGGTCCCACACTTTCAATCGCCATCATGCTACCATACAAGTGTTAAAGTATTTGAAGGCTTCTTCTACCAAGAGACTCTTTTTCCCAACAACTTCTGTCATGCATGTTAGTGGTTTTATTTACGCGGATTGAGCTTATTATCCTGATACCTATTGTTCAATTACGGGCTTCTGTGTTTTCCTTGGTCACTCCCTCATTTTATGGAAAGCAAACAAGCAATCTACTATTTCCAAGTCTTTCTCCAATGCAGAGTACAGGGCCCTAGCCTCTCTCACATGTGAATTACCATGGATCAAATTCCTCCTTGATGATTCATTATAAGAAATACACGTTTTACCAGTGGAGATTCCCAGGGGGAAAATCAGCCATAAATTCAAAAAAAGAAAAAAATTATTATTTCTAGTAGATTTATTAGTCGCAAAGTATGCGAAATTTAAAACAAATAAAAAAGTTAACTAAAAAATTTTGGGAAAGTTTCCGATGGAATATCCATCAGAAACTAAAAGCATAAGAAATTTTTTAAAATTGTAAATGATTTCCGGTAGATATGTCTGTAAAAAAATTTGCATGGTTATTTAAATGAAATGTAACATTTAACACTCAAAGTCATGAAAAATGAAGAAAGGAGAATGAAAAAAGATCTCTATGGTCTATAGGGACCACTGAAAGTACCATCAACTATCTTTCGGGTCTATACACTTCGGTGAGTCTCCCTCCAACAAATGTTGGAGCTCAAACGGGTTGTCCTTGTTACTGCTCAAACTCCATTGCCATCGTCGCTCGCTCCATCGTTGCTTAGACTCCTTCCAACGCTCGCCTTCATCCTCACTCAGCCTCAAATGTGTGGTCTTTAGTTCAGATCATCTATGAATCTTCGTGTTTAATTGCTTGCTTTTGCATCAACTTGTACTTGACAATAAGTTCCTATATTTATCCGATAAATTCAAACAATTTAATCTTCGTGTCTTTTTAATTTTTCATAACTTTCGCTTCTTGAGTAATATCCCAAAAGAATATGCTTATAGCCACTCATTGTGGAAGATCAATGTGAGCTCCAATGCATTATATAGTTCTATCCCAAAGTTCATAGGTGATGTGCCTAACATTCGATTTCTAGATTTATCAAAGAATGGCTTCATTGGGGAGATACCTTTTCGCTTTGTTTAGGTACTACTACAAAACCAAGTTTGTTTCTTTTTCCCTTAACAATCTTGTTGGTCCAATTACTAAGTCATTGGTGACTTGCTTCAACCTTGAAGGATTTGATTTTTTGTTCAACAATCTCAATGGGGTTACCCTTTCACGACTTTGCAATATTCCAAGGTTGTTATATGTATCACTGAGAAGTAATGTCTTATCATGGAATGTGCAAGAGCACATTTCGACATGCCAAAACTTGAAACTTTTAGACATAATTTTCCAACGAATTTGTCAGCCAGAAATTGTCCAACAAATAATTTGCCAAAAAATATTTTCGACACATTTGAATTTTCTACGAGCGATTTTCTAACGACCACAAATCCTTCAAAAATTTCAATTTCTGATAGATTTTCTACAAGTTTTTGGTTGATGTGGCCGCTGGTAAAACATGAATCTCTAGTATTAATTTGCACATTCCCTTCACTAAATCAACCTTTATTTACTATCATAGTCAATTGGTCATTCAACTTGCTCACAACCCCACTTTTCATGAGCGTTCTAAAAATATAGACATTGATTGTCATATTATTTTGTGACAAAATTCATGCTGGCCTTCTGCATTTACTTCTTGTTCCTTCCTCTGCCTGGCTCACTGATGTCCTCACCAAACCCCTGCATCTCACTTATTTCCATTCCTTCATTTCCAAACTAGGACTCCTAGACATATATAGCTTTAGGGGGAAAGGGGTATCAGAGGAAGGACCTCACGAAATGAACCTTTATGCCATGCACCACCAGATGCATTAAGTTACAAGTCATTTTAGTTAAAGGAGAGTTTATTGTAAGAGGTGAAATGAATAAATCTTGACTATTGAATCTTACATAAATAGTCAAGATTAGAACATAAATGCATGTGACTTTTTTAAGTAGTCACATGACCTTTAAATAACTTGACTATTCATATATAGTTGTATGGTCAAGATTTACTCATCTCACCTTCTCACAATAAAAATTCATCTCACTAAATATGACCCATGATATCAATGTTATACAGTTATTTTTGGTTTCTTATATGTTAGTTGTATCTAGTGTGATGTACACATTGTATCTCGTGTAGTCCTCTGATGTATATAAGTGTTATATGTATCAATATCTATACACACTTTTCACTTCAACGAGAATTTTATGATGTTTGAGTGTGAGAACTAATTTGAAGATATTCTTACTATATAATGAAAAGCACTAAATTAGTAAAATTCAAACAAGGTAAACATATAGTTACATTCGTAAACAATTCGTTTTTTTATCTTATGAGATTTTTCTCATACTCTTTGAGTGTGAGAATAACATAAATTATTTAATGTGTCTATGTGTATCTCTTGGACTCTGAATACAAAATTAAAATACACAAAAAAAAATACAAATTTAAAATAAGAATTAATCTAAATCAATTTTTAAGTAAGTCTTAGTCGTCTTCTTAGTATAAAGTAGCTAGGTAGTAAACATAAACTAAGGTGTGTAAATTTTAATGATTTTAAAAATTATAAAAAAAAAAAGTGATAAGAGTGAGCACATAACCGCATACTAATTATCATATGTGTGTAGATTTTAAGAATATTTAATTAACTCATTTTTTACTTGTAAAGTATGGACATTATTGGACTCCTACGTCGACCTAGTGCTTTTAGAGCAATTAGTTAATTAATTCGCCTAACAAGACATAGAGCACACACTATAATCACTAGGCTAATCCTCAGGGTAGAATTTTTGTTAACTCTTGAATCAAGTGTTTATCATTATAAAAAAAAAAACTTAAAATGTTAGAGAAGATGCAATTTATTTCTCTTCTAATTTTTTGAATGGCATTAAGCATTGAGAAGCTGCACCTATTATACACGCCTTATTAAAATAGCACTTTTCTGAGCTCCATTGTTATGTAACTGTAAAGCACTCGAACCTATAACCTCACTTAGACCTAAATTAATAGATACTAACAAAGGAGAAAAGTTTAATTTATCTTGTCTAACATAGAATCATAAGCACTTTGATTCCTAAATTTTGAAAATGTGTAATGCAGTCCTTAAATTTTTCAGTGTGTTTTCATCTGCCATTTGATTTTTCTTCAAATCTAATGAAAATTGTGCCAAATTTCTTGATGGTCAGATGATATCAATGTGACGGGACAATTTTCATTAGATTTAAGGGAAAATCAAACTAAAAGACAAAAAATATATACATTAGAAAGTTTAGGGAACGCATTGCGAGTTGATGTTAAACTCATTGATGCAGCAACACATAATCACCATTCCCTCTAATTTTTTTAACACAGACACAACAAAATACAAATAAAAACCCAAATTAATATGACGAGCAACAAAGGGTTTGATAGCCAAATCTTTTCAATCATTCATGCAACATCCCAATCTTCTCTCTCTATCTCTCTCTTTTTATGCTTGATTTTGTTCCTTTTATAGTGTATGGATTAATGTTCCATAGTTTGCTCTATATAAGAGTTGAAATACTTCAAATATAAATTTTCCCAAAATGTTAGCCAAAACATTTATTACCAAATGGGACCTCCCATTGAAAGTCTTTAATTACTTCAATCAAGTTGTACCGTGATGCCTTCCAACAAGGTGAGCAAGACAAGACTTGGTGCGTCTTGATCAACAAAGAGATCAAGGTGCCTTGAGCTTTATCTACAATTCCAACAATATAGTGCCTTCATGACTTATATATTGATCAACAATTAATGCATGTTCTATAAAAATTTTCACCATTGATTTTAGGTTAGTGCCTTAAAATTTATGTGAGAGTGCTTAACATTGATGGTGGAGATATTCCTAGAGAATGCATGAATTACTAATCTAGAAGTAAACAATAATTTCTCATTTAAAAAGGAACATGATCCTCTCTTATTCCAACAAGAACAGGAAAAGATTATGTTTCATATCTCACCATTCATTTTTTTAAAATTTTTTATTTAAGTCATTCACCATCCAAAAGAGAGGATCTTGGTATATTTAAAAAAAGATTAAATCATGTGTGCTAACTCTTGATCTATGTTAAAACATATATAGGAAATCTGCTAATTACTCACGCCTAATTATCCACAATTTTCTGAACTGTAGGTAAACCATCAAAATTATCCTCATTAAGGGCGTTGAGGAAAAATGTAGCAAAATATTGAAAATAAGGTGCATATATTTGTTTTTCCTTCAATTTCTTCTTTCAATCTCTGTTTCTCACTCAGTGAATCCAATGCCTTTCCTTGAAGGACTTCATTGTTCAACAATGCAACCATTTTGCGCACTTTGTCGCCGTTCAATGTCATTTTTAGGTTCAGTTTCTCGATTCTCTCTCAAATTGTCATTGGCATTTAGAAATTTATTAAATAGAAAAGGGAATTGTGAATTGAAATCATTAGATCTCAATCAATCCCTAATCCCCAAATCTGGTCACTATAAGTTTTCTACTAATTTCCATTTTTATGGATTTTTATTTTCAAGTACCATAATTATTGGATCTTTCTGTTTTTGTTGTAACCTTCGTTTTTGGTATAAGCGATGTTGATGGAGTAGCTTGAAGCAAGGTAAAAGTCCTCACTTATTTTTCATTTCTTGCTCTTCTTCCTAACACACTAGTGCTTGTTGTTTACGTGGTTTTCTATTGGATTTGCTCAAGATCTATGCTTTGGTGGAATACTTTGATTTTATATGGGAACTTTTGTATGTTTAAATTTTTTCATCTTTTTTTATTAAATATCTCTTGGCACAAAGTGATATTGATATTGTGCAGCTATGTTGATTTGTTTGTTGTTTGTATGTCTACAGTAAATTGAGAAGTTGAAGCTGGCTTATCTATACTTATCATTTAAATTTTGTAATGAGCTCACATGGTTCAAAGCTTTGTAATTTGCTCAAACTGAACTCAAAATTAACGTGAAATATTAAATTTTATATGTTTGTGTTTGCTTTCATCCCAATCAGCTCTAATTAGCTTTTGTACTTGGTTTTATTTTGTAGTCGTGACTATCAGAAATAGCCAATGAAATGTTGCTAATTTAGAATGTTTCAAATGAAGCAGGTACACTAACATTTTTCTCTTTTTTTATTGTTATTATTGATATTTTTAATTACTTTTAATTTTATAAGGAAACAAAAATTTCATGCTATCAGAATTGAGCCAGTGTTTTTATTTGATAGTGGTCAGGTATTTTGGAAATTGAAATGTTTGGTAGTATTCAGTATAGGATTATAACATTTTAATTTCCAAAATGCCTGACCACTACCAAATAAAAACACAAGCTCAATTCTGATAACATGAGTTCTTTGTTTACCTATAAAGTTAAAAGTAATTAAAAAAGTCATTAATTGCAATAAGCTAAGAAAAAAATGATGCCCTCACGAGTTGTGTACATGAACACATGCCGCTCACATGTGTTATTCTGTCCAAATTTGAATGGCTGTTACAATTTTGAAGCGAAATGCACACATCTATGAGTTGTAAGATCAGCATGTATATTTTTAAAGTATTAAAATCAAAGTACACTTCGGGCAAAATTAAAAGAGATTATTTTGAACTTTAATTTTTTTTTCTTTGATCATAGTTGTTGATACCCAATTTTGTCCATAAAATTTTTTATTACTTGATCAGTGATTAATATGAAAAGATGCTTTAATCGCAATGATCACACCATTTTATTATTATTTACTTCCATCTTACTTTTTCTTATTTTACAAAATAAATAATTTTTTTTTTTTTTTTTTTTTTGGTAATTTGCTCATTTCTCACCTCACACTAAACTCTCACCCACTCCATTATGCATTTATTTTTTGCATGCCACTCACCCCATCGCACTACACTCCACTCAATCTCACTTTGCACCCTCCATCTCAAAAGCACTTCACTCAATTCCTAATTGCACTCTCAACAATTCATTTTGCACCCACTCGCACTCACTCACCAAACTACACACACGGCACTTTTGTTTTTTCTTGCATATCCACTCACACGCACAATAATAGGGGGGAGCAATAACAGGGGAAACATCTTTTCTGGCTTTAAAAGGAAACAGAGAACACAAGACTTCAATGGAGAACCCTTCCATATAGCCTTCGAAACACAACAAGCTCCACACCATCACAAAATTTCCATTACTACTTCATCTTCCTCATTTTCTTCACTTCATCCATTTCATTTTCTTCCACTATCCCAAGCCTTCAAAACCAACCAATCTCCCATCACCTTTCGGCTTCAGGATTTTCATACTACCATACTCATCTCCTTTCATCATCACCTCTATTCTTCATCATTTTCATCTTCACGAATCTTTTCCATAACCAAACCCAACGAGTCAACTCAAGTGAGTAAACACCATAACCATCTTCACAAAGCCAAGTTTTCATCTTCCATCACCATTAACCCCATAAATCACCACGAAATTCCATTGAAACCACCACCAAAGCTTTAACCCACCATCATCCAAGACCAAAACCAATCCACCAGTGAGAGCTCACTGTCCTCCGACCGACTCGAACCGAGCTCGTCGGAACCCGTCACAAACCACCGCATGAACCCACACCAGAACCCGACGGACCCAAGCTCCGACGACCCCGCACCGCCGCCGGTCCGAACCGAGAAACCCAGATCCGTCATGCACGGCTCCAAAACCGTGCAACCCGTGCAGCCCACATCCGAACCGGACCGAGATGGACCCGTGAGCCACCGTCGAACGGCGCCTCGCACCAAAGCCGGCCCGCACACCATCAACCGCGGCTCAACACCGAACCGCGACCCCGTACCACCGCTCGAGCGAGGCCGGCGACGTTGAACCAAGGCGCTCGAACCCGCCGAACTCGCGAACCGGTCGATAGCTCATACCGAGTCGAACCGTACCCACCGTTGTACCCCAACCGGGATCTGCGTCACTATCGAGCCCATCGAGTTGCACACTCCGAGCCGCCTAGAAGCTCGCCGCATCGCCCGCACCGCACCGGCCACCGGACCGTCGTAGCTCCGCCCGCCCCCGTGAGTGAGTCGTGCTCCGATCCTTGCCCAATCTGCTACATGCCCGACCTCCGACCTCCATTGGTGTCCTCTGTTTTGCTTCAGGAATATCAAGGAAGGAGAAAAGCAAATACCCCCTCCCTTTTTTTGTTTTTCAAAAAAAACTGTCTCTACAACACCCTTATAGGACTCGCTCCCAATCGAAGGTCATGGATGAACTGGGACAGTCGCAAGAAGAACTGAAGGAAGAAGTGAACCAGCTTAGAGAGCAAATGTCCAAAATGATGGAGCATTGCAGTCTATGGAGAATAGAAGGAACACGGATGGGAACCCCTCAAAGAAGAACGAAGGACACCCGGCCACGCCTCTTCACCCGCGGCTTCTCTCCAACCCCTCTCGCAACATCAAAGCATTAACCCTCAAGGAGTTATGATGCCACTAATGTTTATCCAAACAAGACCACTCAACCTGCTTGTCACAAGTTCACGTGGAACTCGTGCTCCATCATTCCCACCATATGGCCTCCTCTCACGGGTATGTACCACCATTGGCCACAAATTCCCTTGATAATGGCACGCCGCCAGTAACACAAATCCCAAACCCGCCAAACACTACTCGAAGCTCGTGTTACTCTGCCAAATGCTAATGAAACACCACAAACACAACACCCATTCCCCTTCTTTCTTCCTCCATATGGTTTTCTCCGCCGCTTTATACCACCACAAGCGACTAATCCCGGACGGCAAAGCAATCCCTCGCTAACTCTTTAAACACAACCCAACCACGCCAACGGAACCACTGCCGGCACAACATTTTATCCCTACTTTTATTCCACAAAACCCATTGAATTCCTCGTTGAAAATTCCCCCGAGAGAAGTTGGAAACTCTAGAAGAGAGAGATCATGAGCCATAGAAGGGCAACTAGCTACGGTCTCCTTGATGCTTGAACTTTGCCTTGTCCCTAACGTGGTGATCCCACCAAAATTCAAAGTTCCAGATTTTGATAAATACAAGGGGACCACTTGCCCAAAGAACCATCTGACCATGTATATCCGCAAGATGGCTTCGTGTGCTCACGATGACAAAGTTGATTCACTTTTTCCAAGACAGACTTGACTGGGGCAGCTTCAAATTGGTACACTCATCTTGAGCGTGCCCATGTTCGATGTTTCAAAGACTTGGCTGATGCTTTCTTGAAACAGTATAAGTACAATATTGATATGGCACCGGATAGATTGCAGCTCCAGAATATGGCTAAGAAAGATGTTGAAACCTTTAAGGAATATGCTCAGCGATGGAGAGAAATGGCCGCTCAAGTAGAACCCCATTGTGAAAAGAGAAATGGTGGCCACGTTTATTGACACTCTGCAACCGCCTTTCTATGACAAAATGATAGGGAGTGTGTCATCAAATTTCTCGGACATGGTTATCATCGGAGAAAGAATTGAGGGAGGAATGAGAAGTGGGAAGATCGTTGAAAGTTCGACAGGAACAATTAATGCCAAGAGGCCCCCGATGGGAAAGAAAAAAGAAGGAGAAACCCATGTCATACCTTTACCCAAGGGAGAGATAGCCAAACACCAAGTAAACCATCAATCATCCTTCCAAACCCCTTTTGTACCTTATCACCCATACTTTCCCACTACACCACCAATTCCATATCCCCACCTTATTACCCCCATGTCGCCAATACTTCACACGTTCCTCATCCTCAACCTCACCTCTCAATGAGGCCTCACCAAATGCCATCTCATTCTCAATACCAGACACCTCCTACCTTACCGCCTCAAACAGTTCAACCATGGACCCAAAATCCAAACACAAACCAAAGAAGACCACCAAATAACCAAGAAAGGAAGTTTGTCCACTTCGACCCAATTCCTATGACCTACACCGAGTTACTACCCCAACTCATCCGTAACTCTCTCTTGGCTCCTTGCCCGATGAAACCAGTGGAACCCCCATACCCTAAAGGATTTGACCCAAATGCCAAATGTGATTACCATGCGGGGGCCGCAGGGCATTCCACAGAGAACTGCAAAGCGCTGAAGTTTAAGGTGCAAGATCTAATCAATGCTAAATGGTTGAATTTCAAGACAAATACCCCTAGTGTGGGCCATAACCCTTTGCCTAACCATGAGAATCCTACAGTCAATGCTATAGAGGAGTGTTCTGCCCAGCAACTTATAAGACGAGTGGCAGATGTCAAAACCCCCATGAAGGTTATGTTTAAAGAACTGTGCAAATTCGGGATGATGGAAGTTCATATTGAAGAGAAAGGGAGCGGCGATAATGAAATAATGTGCAATCTCCATGGGAATGTGGGACATTCTATTGACGAATGTGGTGAGTTCAGACAAATCCTCCAAGATCTAATGGACATGCAACTAGTGCAAATAGGTCATTTATGCGACAATAGTATTCCCATAAATAATATTACTATGAAAATAACATCTTGCACACTATCGTGATTAAAAGTTCTTCCTAATAATAGTATTTGTTTAGTAGTAGATGCTGATGTATACTTGAGATAAGCACATTTTGATAGTTTCCTCCTTACGCAGTAGCAACAGAGTGTGTTAGAACAAGGGAGATTGATACTTGCAAAGACACTCTAACGTTCAAGTCAGGTTGTGCACAATTAAGATTTATGTTGTGGAGTAATAAGTTACCTAAAAAAGGTGATTAAGTTTGGTATTTATAGAGGTTGGATTGAGAGATACGCTCTCATAATAGTCGCAGAGGATCTCTAAACTATCAGAATGTTGATACTGTAGTTATGAATAGTCAAAGGCGGTTACGAGCGTTATTATTACGTAAGATCATGATTGGCAATTATGAATACTCGTAGGATTTATCCACTATGCAAATCTCGTGGTAATGTTGCTGTTACCCAATATCACGGTCTGATGTTCGATGTGGTAGGATCTCAGCAATGGACCATGAATTCTAGTCGAGGTGTCAACGATAGACTCCGGCTAGTGACCTATATGACAGGATCCCAGATCATAGTCCAGAACAGTTGCCCTTAGTTTGATGCTTAAATGAGACAACTAAGTGTCAATGTATCAAAGTTTAATAGGAGCACACGACACGCAGTGAACAAAGGGATCTAAGTTGAAGTTAACGCCGAATCTCACGATGTTTTTTCTAAAGGGCTGAGGTCCGTGATACGCCATAATATGCCCCTAAGGTTAATGAGTAAGGTCGGAATGCGAATTGGATCACTCTGCTCACGTCATCAACTCTTTTATCTGGGGTATGTCATAAGTTGCCTCATGTGTAGTTCACGGGGTCTTTATTGTCCTTTATTGCAACATTTACTTTATAGTTTATAGCAGTCTGAACTTGCTTGGGGAACTGTCATTTTGACTTTATTGGGAATTAGAAACCATATTTAAAAAAGGATAGTAGTTTCAAGCTGTTTCTCAACTGCCTATTATTCTCGCGGCCAATCACATAGAATGAGCATTAAAACGTGGCCTCAAACATGCAGTCAATTGGCCTTCTCAGGGGTCAATCAGTACACTTCATTCCCTCTATAAACAGGGAACATTTGCATTGAAGTTGACATTTCTTTTGGTACTTGATCGTTTTTAAGAGTGATCTTTTTTCCAAAGGAAGACCTCTCTCCCATTTATTGTGAACATGTGGAAGGTTATGCCCTCTTTTGAAACCATTTTTCTGTTCTTCCCAAAATTCTTAAAAGTGTTCCCTTTATTGCTACTGATTTTTCTGATGGAGGTCTTTCTTTCTCAGCATAACGACTTGTTGAGGACCAAGTAACTGTCCTATATGGCTGGGTCAACATGCCTTTGGGCAGCAGAAGCCTTTCTTTCCAGACATACGCAAAAGTGTGCATCCTTCCTACTCTTACCAGGGGGTCCATGGTTTCGGCCTTAGCTCTTGCGAGGCGTGGAGATGCTCCGTACTTCGTCCTCCTCATTCCCCGACTATTTTGGAGGCACTTGGTTTTATTTCGAAGTGTAGTTGAATATGCAGGAGGGTGGAACAATCTCTTGGAGTAACTTGGGGTGAAGTATTCTCATCATGTTGACTAATAGGGAAAAAATGAATATTGGTTTCTAGAAGAACCATGGAGGTGATCGTGGCCAGTGGTTGTCACGACCGGGATCACGGCGGGAGCGATGAAAATAAATATATTTAGGATAATGAAATAGAGTCGCCACCAATTTTATTTTTTATTAGGAAAAATTGTAAAACCTAAGAAAAATGGTCTGCGTTCAAAGATTTAGATCCAAGAATCTAATTATGCATAGAGAATAATGGAGACTTAACCCCACAACACTCCTAATACATCTGCCCTAAGACGGTTACCTTAAATCAGTTGTGCAAATTTTGATAACTCTTAAAAATATTTGTCTTACCTCTTTTTTAAAAGATAGAAAAGAAATCAATGGATAAATTATGAAAATTTAATTTTGGCTTGACAGAATAGAGATTCTGCTCTTACGTATCCTCAGATGCAATGAGGAATTCAAAGCCACATTGTTTTTTTCATTGTGAGTTGGTTATTTTCAATTTTGAAAAGATTTTTCTTGTTTTGAAAATTCATTCGATTTTTTTTTTATTTTAGAAAAGAACAAATCATCAAGTTATCACAACTTAGATGATTCTGAAAGTTATAAAATTAACAAGTTGTCACAGCTTAGCTAATCCAGTTTTCTTCTTTTCAACAAAGTTCAATTATTTTATTTTTCCTTAAAAAGATTAGACAATGTCAGTAATGTGATTAAACACAATAGCATAAGCAAAAACTCAAAAAAGGCCAACAAGGGGAACTTAAGGTGATTTTTTTTTGTTATTATCATTTTTATTGTTTTTTTATTTTTTTATTTTATTATATATGTATTTTTTTTTATTTCGTAAAAAAAAACTATGCCCAACCTAAAGAATTATAAAACCTCTAAAAAGAGGGACTAAACAATTCTACCCAACCCAACTAAAAGCCCAAAAGAAAGAAAGCTAACCCCCCAACCCAAAAAGAAGGCCTTTAGAATTATTTTAGTTTTTTAGCTTTTTTTTTTTAAACAATAAGTCAATTAAGAAAAAAAGAAGAGATACTTAGTCTACAAGACAGACACATGAAACAGAGAACAAAAGGGGGGCGTTACAAATGAAGCTTGGAACAATGGTGAACGGCTGGGACGACTTGCGTAAAGGACAGGCTCGGCGGCGTCGTGCGGTAAGTCGAACCTGGTTCGACCGAACGGCTGGGTGGCAACGCAGCGACATGATCAGAAATCGCGAGCCGCTAGGTTCTCCAGGCTTGGATCTGGTTCAAATGGCAGAGATGGAGGCCGGTGGCTCGGATCTGGCGGTTGGTCACGGTGGAAGGGTGAAGCTGCGCGGGTCTGCAGGTGGAGACATTGGTTTGGGTGGCAGATCTGAGTATGGGGTGGTTCGCGGTAGAGGTATGTGATGGTTAAGCTGAGAAGGATGTGGTGCGTTAAAGGTGGTGTGAAGATGGAATGGGACATTGGGAATGGTGGTTGGTTTGGTGAAGATAAGTTGTGGTGTTGGTGGTTGGGGCGATTTTAGGAAAAAACTTAGAATAGTTATAGAAGCTTGTTTATCGTGGTTGTTTCGATATGGGTGGATGGGTTGAAGGTGGTTATGGAATGTGGTGGTGAAGTTAATGATGAAGGTTGTTGCCTAGTGAACTTGGTGGCTTATGAGGTTGAAGATGGTGAGTGATTTTGGTGAAATAATGGTGATGTATGGTGAAATGATTGGCTAGGCTTGGTTGAAAATAGCTGAGGTGACATTTTGATGAAGATGAATGGCATGGGAAATCAAGGTGGTTTATGTGTATGGCTTGCAAACAGTTTAAGCTATGTGAATGCTCTTTTTTTTCTCTGTTGTTGCTTCTCTAGTTTTTTTAATTTTCCTCAATCTCCCTCTATTTCACTGTGGAAACCACATTTGTTTTGCTTCTCCAATCCCCCTTTTATATAGGCACAACGAAAAGAAAAAAAATTTGCTGCATGGGAATAGATTGTGCAATCCCTTTCCACTTCATTTTCTTGGCTTGTTTTATTTTTCTTTTCTCCTGCAAGGCTGCAACCTTCCATTTCTATGTTTAGATCTTTGGCTCACTTTTTCTTGAGTCTCAGCATGTTGGCAATAGCTCTATTCTCTTTTGGTGTTTCAGTTTTGAAAATTTCTAGCATCACTTTTTTTTTCTTTCTTCTGTTATCACCAAGAAAGCTTGTTTTGTCCTTTTATTCTTGGCCTTGCTTGCAACGTTTCTGCCTTTGTGTTCAGCTTGCATGCTTTTTGTCTTTTTCTTTTTGGCTTTGTTCATTTGGTTGGTTGCTATCTCCTACAATGTTAGCTTCCCTATTTTTTTAAACATTAGAAACTCAAGACAAATGGGCCAAAGTAGTTAAATAGACATGAACACATTTTTTATTGGATTGGGCTTGATTTGGATCATAGAAATAAATTATTTCATTTATTTAATTTAAATTTTTTTTTACCTTACTTTTTTTATTATTTAAAAAAAAGCCTGGACAAAATCGGGTGTTCACAGTGGTCATCATCATCATCATTGTCTTTGTCTGGCTTCCTTTCTGGTTCTTTCCAATATGTATTCTTGACTTAGAGTAATTTATGTACTCTTTTTGTTAGAACTGACAATATATAAAATGTGAATAAAAATAAAAGTCATTTTTGAATTGTGGCTTGTATTTTTTATTGTCCATTTCCATTCTCTATTTTTTTTCCTTTTCTCCAGGATGAGTCCAATGCTCACTGTAGTATGTGATGTTCATGTTGCCCCCCAGCTTGATGCTTTGGCTAACATAGTGAAGTATCAAGGTAAGCCTTTATGCCCCCGAGTGATGAAATCTGTGCTTTACATGAAGTCGTAGTCCGTGTTGCCTCCAAAGAGTTAAGAGCTTTAATTTGGAGGCGTTAATGACCAAAGCATTTGACATTCACGGATGTGCAGTAGTCCGACCAAGGTCCACATGTTAAGTGACTATAGGTGGACATTCTGGTGTTAAACTGGGGTCCGTCGAAAAAATCAAGGGTCCATAGAAAAAATTCAGATTCAACTGCAGGGCTTGCGTGACATTTGGTTTTCTGGGCAACTGTTCTTTTAACTGCTGTGATAGTTGTGAAATCCACATGGCGCACTCTGAATGGATATTCGTGGCTAGGGGTTCTGTGCGCCATAATGAGTGGCTTTTGAAATCCAAAATGTTAGGATGAAATTACCCCATAACAGTTTTTCCTCTATAAATATTAGCTAGGATATCTCTTCCTCACTTTTACTGTTTCTGACTACTTTCCAGTGACCTGAGATGATTTCTGATAGTCGTGAACGATAGAGAAATGCGGTTTGCAGTGGTTTTTCTTTAGTTTCACTCCCTTTTGTCACCCAATTTATGCATTTTTTTCAAGGTACGTTGTCTTCTACCCTATATTTTTGCTGCATTTACCACCGTTCTGAGATAGAGGGTTTCTGTCTTATTTGTCTTGGGGTATCCCTTTTCTTTTTCTAGTGAAATGAGTAGGGATACATGCTAATGAAACTATAAAAAACTCATGTTTTTACATTTCATAATCTTGGTTTTCGTCATTGCCTAATGCTTTTTGACTTGGTTTTGTCCTCATTTTTATCATGTTTTTGTCTTTTTGGAATTCTTGTTTTCATTATTTGTTTTATTTGTTTTCATTAGGTAAGTGCATGAAGAAGAGTGAATGCTTGATCAAGGGAGAAAATTTGAAATGAAGTTGCTGACTTTGGGCCATTAATCGCCCATTTTTTGAGCACCTAATCGGTCAAGCACAGAAGGCTGGGGAGCTGCGTGACTGAGCAGTGAGAATTAACCGCTTAATCGGTCAAACACATGGGGCAAAACATGCTGCGTGACTAATCGGTGAAAAACTGAGCGCTTAAGCGCTCAGTACGTTCAGTAACCTGTTTCTGATGCCTATAAATAGAAGAAATTAGGTTTTTCAAAGGGAGAGCCGTCATAATAGAGAGAAAAAGAACTGAAGAATCTTAAGATTGGTTTGGGCACACTCAAGAAAAAAACGTGGAAGAGATTTGGGATCTTCATCAACTTATGGAGTTTCTTTATTCTCTTCTCTTTCTTTTAGTTCCTATTGTTGTTTTCATGTCTAGCTAAACCCCATTGTATTGGGATTAGATGGATTTTGGTGGATCTAGTCTATTTTTTATATTAGATACGATTAATACAAGTTGTTATTCTGTTTTGAGTTCATGATTTCTTCTCTTAATGCTTTCTAAGGATTGATTCTCTTTGGAATAAGTTTAGGATTATATGTTGAATAGAAGTTTGATGTGTAATTTTGTTATGAGATTGTGAACCTTGCCTATCTCTAAGCTATGAATAGCCATTGATTTGTTTGTTACCTTGTTGAATTCTAAATTCCAATGCTTGTTTCTCTTTAGAATCACCTAAGGAATTAGGAGTTTTATTAGGGAATAAATGGTTAATTGCCTAAGGAATTAGGATTTGATTATTTTAGAGAATTTGGTAACAAAATAAAAAAAGTAACTTGTGTTAATCCTAATTGACATGCAGTAGGTGAAATCAAATGAAGCTTGATCTCAACTCTTTCATTAATTGATTGTCTTTTACCTCACATACCAAGTGTTTGTTGAATTACCAAATTGAAAAACCCCAAAAATATTATCTTTGCATGAGTTCATTTATTTCTCTTATTTTGTTATTAGAGCTAGCTCACTTTGATCCAAATCTTAGTTTGAATAGTAGTTAGTTTCGAGAATCGGTACTTGGTCATTGATCCCTGAGAACGATATCTAGTATCTCACCATTTTTATTACTTGACGATCCGATACACTTGCCGTGATCCTATCAAGTTTTTGGCACCGCTGCCAGGGATCGATTTTATCAATATCGGTAATATTGAAGGCAACTGCTAGTTTAAACATTTTTCTTTTCATTTATTCATTATATTGTTTAGTTTTTCTTTAGTTTACTTATTTCATTGAGTTACTGTTGTTCTGACATTATGTCTCTGTTATATGCGAGGTACCATTCATCCTGACCATCTTCTTTTTTATTATGAAATAGAAAGAACTACAAGAACTTTGAGGAAATAAGTAAGAGAATGAATAAGGAATTTGAGTGATACTCATATTACTGTTGAAGACATGGCAGACAATGGTGAAAATCAAACCCACAACATGTATAGAGAAAATATAGATCCTCCACCACCACATCCACCTGTTAGGACTCTCATGGATTACTATATTCTTAACATGGATGGGTGCGGGGCAAGCATAACAAGACCTCTAGTTCAAGCAAATAATTTTGAGTTGAAGCCAGCTCTACTCCACTTGGATCAGAACAATCAGTTTGGAGGATTTGACAATGAAGACCCACATGCACATATAGCAGGGTTCTTACAAATTTGTGATATTGTGAAGCTGAACGGGGTGAGTGAGGATGTTATTCATTTAAGGTTGTTCCCTTTCTCCTTAAGGGATAAAGCTAAAAATTGGTTGGACTCATTGGCGAGGGGAAGCATTACCACTTGTGCTATCTTGGTCCATAAATTTCTAACAAGGTATTTCCCTCCATCCAAGGTTGCAAAGTTGAGAAGCGAGATTACTTCTTTCAGACAACATGATAGGGAATCACTCAGTGAGGCCTGGGATAGATTTAATAAAATACTGAGGAAATGTCCACATCACTGTTTTGACTTCTGGATCGAAGTGCAAAGTTTCTATAATGGCATGCTACCTCAGACCAGAGCCATGGTTGATGTTGCAGCAGGTGGGGCTTTGAATTATAAAACTCTATAGAAAGCTTAAGATTTGTTAGAAATGATGGCCAACACTGACTACCAGAGAAATAGAGAAAGAGCTGTGGTAAAGAAAGAGTACTTGGAGATTGATTCAATGAATGCACTGTTGGCTCAGAACAAGATTTTGACTCAACAACTTGAGAATCTCACAAAAAAGGTTGACACTCTTAGTGTGAATACAGTGAACAATACTCTGGCTTGTGATTTCTGTGGAGGTGAACACGGGAGTGTGAATTGTCCACGAAATATATTTGGACCTCCAGCTCAAAAGCAAGTTAACTTCATGAACAATCCTCCAAGACAACAGAATAACTCTTATTCCAACACTTACAACCCGAGATAGAGGAGCCACCCGAATTTCTCATGGAGTAATCAAGGCAATCAAGTTCAACTAAGACAACAGATGCGATATCAAGGACACCCTCAACATTCATCATATCAAGGTCCTTTATCTTTTCAACCTCAGTCTAATGAAAAGAAGGCTTTTTGGGAGTTAGCCTTAGAGAAATTGGCTACACAAACCTTATCTTTTGTTAAAACAACTACTGATTTTATGGATGAGGCAAGAGCAGGGTTTAGAAATCAAGATGCTTCAATCTGTAATCTAGAAACTCAAGTGGGTCAGCTTGCAAAATAAATTTCGAAGAGACCTCCAAGTTCATTACCAAGTGACACAGTTCTAAATCCTAAAGGGAATGCATATGCTTTAGTCATAACCACTAGGAGTGGGAAAGTAATTGAGCCTTAACCTAGGAAGGAGAAAAATAGTGAAGGTCAAGTTAAGGAACCTAGTGAAGAAGTGCCTCATAAGGAAGTTGAAACATCTCAAGGTGACTCATCCAATGATTCTAATGAAAAGGAGTCACAAAAGAGGCAAGAAGTGAAGATGTCACCGCCAATTATCAAGTTACCATTCCCTCAATGACTCAAGAAGGAACATGATAAAAAACAGTTTGGAAAGTTTCTAGAGGTGTTTAACAAACCGTAAATCAATAACCCGTTTACCGAA
This sequence comes from Ormosia emarginata, assembly GCA_029884605.1. NCBI lineage: Eukaryota > Viridiplantae > Streptophyta > Magnoliopsida > Fabales > Fabaceae > Ormosia > Ormosia emarginata. The sequence goes on from JAQQTP010000025.1 coordinate 4,625,392, forward strand.
GCTCTAGAACAAATGCCCTCCGATGTGAAATTCAAGAAGGATTTGTTATCTAAGAAGAGGAAGTTGAAAGAAAATGAGACTGTAGCACTTATTGAGGAGTGCAGCGCATAATTCAACAAAAGCTACAACCGAAGTTAAGAGATCCAGGAAGTTTTAGCATCCCTTGTACTATTGGAAAGTTGAATGTTGACAAGGCTTTATATGACTTAGGTGCGAGCATTAATTTGATGTCATTATCAATCTTGCGTAAGCTTAGAATTAAAAAAAATGAAGCCTACAATGGTCTCCCTTCAATTAGCAGATCGATCAATCAGACATCCGTATGGTATCATAGAAGATTTGCTAGTGAAGGTTAATAAATTTATTTTCCTAGTTGACTTTGTGATCTTAGATATGGATGATGATGCTGATATCCCTTTGATTCTTGGAAGATCGTTCTTAACTACTTCAGGAGCTTTGATTGATGTCCCTAGGGGTGAACTTATTTTGAGGGTGGATAGAGATCAGGTGACAATTAAAGTTTACAATAAGCCCTCCCCAATGTCAGATCTTTATGCCCATGTCCATAGCATTCTAGCTAAGAGGCAGGAAACATTAGTTATCAAGGATCCCCTATTATCAATCAATGTCAATCCTTCTACTTCTGAGAATGTTGAAACAGAAAGAAAAAAGCCTCTTATCTCTCATACCTCATTGCAAAAAGATCTGAAATTTTCTGACAAATTGAAACCCCTATGGCCTAGTGGAATTTCTAATGCTAAGGTGTCCTCTAAGCAAACAACTACAACTCAAGTTCAAGATGTTTTTGGAGGGGATCCCAAGGCCAGAGACGAAGGAAGGCATCATTGTTCTGAGAAAAGAAAGGCACCATCCTACTTCTCTTGTTTCAAGCCATCATGATTGAAAAGGCAACATCGAACTAATGACGTTAAACAAGCGCTTTTTGGAAGACAACCCAAAATTTCGTACTCTTATTGCTTTTATTTTATTTTACAGCCATGCATTTTTGTTAACTTGATTTAGTTGATTGTTTTTGTTATTTTAGTTATCTTTCAGCTATTTTATTCTTGGTGTGTGAGGGGACCATTCAAATTTTGTGATTGTAGTGCTTAGATGGTGATTTGGTAGGGTTAGTTTTTTGGAGTTGTGATCCTGTTTTTGGGTGCCTAATCACTCACAAATTGAGTGTTTAAAGCACTCTGAACCTTTTCAATTCTGTGATCCAGTGAGTAAGCGATCATTTTTAACCGCTTAAGCGCACAAAGAAAGCTGACTCCTCTGTTAGCCAGCGATTAAGCGGTCACTTTTCATTGCTTAATCGTGCGCTTCCTGACATGCAGCTTTAAGAGGGGCTTTTCCCCTTTCTCCCTCATTTCTTTCTCTCAACCACGCTGCTCCCACTCTCACCTCCATTCCAACCCCTCTCCAATCAATCTCAAACCATCCAAACACTAACCCAACCTCACTCCTAACTCCAAAACGCACCCAACCACAATCTCTAGCTTCCCGATTTGTGTGCAATCCTTCTTCAAACTCCCATTCACAACCTAGGACACGAATTTGGGGGGAAATTTGGGGATTTCTTAATTAGTGCATACCCAGCCCTTGATCCTCCTTCAATTAGGTAATTTATTCATTTCCTAGTTGTCTAAGGTTAGGATTTCTCTGAAAACTCGTTGAACACTAATATAGAGCTCTTGAGTTTGGTGAATATTTGGGGGGTTTTGTGCATTTTTGAATTTTCTGTTTTTCATGGTTACCTTTGTGATTTGGTGGCATAAGTATTGACTGGTTTTGGGTAAATCATTTTTGTGATTTGATGGATTGTCTTGCTAACAATATGCTTGGGTGCTTAGGTTGTTCTATTGACTTGCCATTGGAATTGTTGACCTTGCCCACCATGTGTTTGATTATATGTTCACCACACTCACCATACTTGCTCTTTGAATATTCTTAATGTGTGGTGTTACTAGGGCTAGGGTGATTGCAGATTAATTTTGCGTGGATTATTTTGTATGAGTGTGCTTTTGTTGAGCAATGTTACTTTTGAATTGAAGAATACACTGAAGTTTTGCATGACCATCATTCCATTTATTCTTTGTTGTGGTATCATGTACTATTTGCTATCATAATGTTTTGTTGTGGTATTATGGCTGTCATGGCTGTCATAATGTGGTATCATGTACTCTTTGTTGTGTCCATTGAAGATGGTAATCTTACAAGTTGTTTTGAACTGTTATCTTTATCCTTGTGAGGTATTTCCATCTTGTTTTCTCACTTTGTCGATTTGAGCACATTGTTGTTCATTACTGTGACTAGTGAGTAAATTGTACTTTTGTTAGGATGAGTTGGAGATTGTTTCATATGTTACCTTTCTTCTTTGTAGGAAATTATCATTCTTATGGCTCCAAACAAGAAACAAAAGGAAACAACAGGATCTAGTTCTTGGAGCAGTGCCTTTGATGGATATCATTTCCGCTCTCCACAACATGAAAAGCAATACCATAAAATAGTAGGCAAGAAGGGTACCATCAGAGAAAGAGGGATTGAACTTCAAGGCCACAGATACTGCCCTATTCTTAATGAAATCCGACAGCGGAATTGGGAAAAATTTTGTGCTCCTCCGGAACCAAGCAGGCCTACTCTAGTGAGGGGGTTCTATACCAACAACTTCAATGAGAAGAAGAAGAAGAAGAAGAAGGGACATCTAATCACATATGCTGAACAATTTTAGAACTATGTGAGGGGTCTAGAGATCGAGAGATCTAGTTCGGGAAAGATGAACTGAATGAGCAGCTTGGCACAAATATCGCCTTACGAAGAGCTAGCCATTGTGGATATGCCATATTGGTGAACCGGGGTTGGGACAAAGAGGAAGTACTCTGAGAATTGTGTAAGGAAGGAGCTGTTTGGGAATATGATGTTAATGATGCTCCTAGGCATCTTAAAAAGAGTGATTTGAAAACCATTCCCAAAGTATGGTGCACCTTCATTCAAGCCACCATCCTCCCATGCTCCTACACACATGAAGTAATAGTTAATAGGGCTTTGCTCATCTTTGCCATTATCACTGGCCTGCCAGTTAATGTGGAACAAATAATCTCTTCTCACATCAATGACTTGGCGCACAGTGATATTGCAAAATTGGCCTATCCATCCATCATCACAAAGTTGTGCAAGAAAGCGGGGATCCCACTAGAGAATGACATGGAAGAGAAACTTGCTCCATCCGTGGATTCTGCTATGATGGACGCCTACTTCACTGAGGAAGGTGTGTCACTCCAACATTCTCCTCCACCAGCTTATGTACAACGCAGAAAGTAGTGACTCTCGGCCAAAGAACGGCTAACTAGAGTTGAGTGCGAGGTGCGGGAATGCAATGACAAATTGACTCATGTCATGCATTGTCTGACTGGCTTGGAAGGGATGATGCGTAACCTGGCTTTGCATTTGGACAAAGATCCAGATGAACTTGGAGGCTTGCCAATCTATGCCCCTTGGGAAGCACATGATGATATAGATGATGATGATGATGATGAAGACAATGACGAGGAGCAGGAGTGATCTAATGCCAACAGAATAAGCTTTTCTCTGTCTTGCAAATTTTTATTTTATTTTTTTCTTTCTTTTTCAGTTCCTTTGTCACTTGTTTTGTTTTGTCTGCACAGTGTGGGCACTGTTTGATTTAAGTCTGGGGGTGGCTTTACTATCAATAAGTGTTATTTTGGTTGAGTCGTATTTTGTGAATCTGTGCATGTTAGTGTACTGAATTGAACAACCAATGATTGTTGAAATTGTGGATTGACCTATTTTCTTTGGATATCATATGAGAATTTGCGAGTTGCAATGTTTCTCTATTGCTTTGATTGTGTATGGATGCACTTCCCATTTTATGATTGATAAACCTTGGAATGTGCATGTATATCAAACTTAGAGAAAGTTTATAGGATTGAATTTGTATGAATGACTGGTATCTAGAAGTTGTTAGATTCTCTCTTAAGGCAAAATCTTAAGCAGTGCATGATTGAGGAGATGATAATGGCTTTACTAACAATGAGTGTTGTTTTTGTTGAGTCGTATTTTGTGAATTTGTGCATGTCAGTGTGCTGAATTGAACAACCAATGATTGTTGAAATTATGAATTGACCTATTTTCTTTGGATATCATATGAGAATCTGCGAGTTGCAATGTTTCTCTATTGCTTTGATTGTGTATGGATGCATTTCTCATTTTTATGATTGATAGACCTTGGAATGTGCATGTATATCAAACTTAGAGAAAGTTTATAGGATTGAATTTGTATGAATGACTAGTATCTAGAAGTTGTTAGATTCTCTCTTAAGGCGAAATCTTAAGCGGTGCATGATTGAGGAGATGATAAGGGCCTTCTTTAGACTGTTTGAGCCTTTCAAGCTAACTTGTATATATAGTATATTTGTAGGTCCCTTTTGTAGCCTTATATGTTTGGCCTTGATTTCTTTTCATTACCCACATTTTTCTTTCCCATAAAAATAATAATAATAATAATAAATTTCCTTCTTACACACCTTGTGTTGAGTGCCTATCTTGTACTATTTCAGTATTCAAGCCTTATTCATTTGGTGCATGAGATTTTTTAGAATTCTTAAAGAAAAAGGAAAAGAGAAAGGAAAGTCCTCCCAAAATGTTAAAAAGGGAACAAGTTTGGGGGAGTGAGTTCAAAAAAAAAAATTTGTGTAAATCATATGTTGGATGTGCACCTATTCGATATCTTGAGGCTTGGGTTATGAATTATGATTGATGTTACATCTCAACTTTTGTTTTATTTATCTTACCTTTTCTTTTTTAACCACCACCATTGGCCTTACTTTACAAGCTTGATAAAGTCCATTTTGATCCTTGATTATGTACAGCTTACATTAGTAGAGAAAGAGATGAAAAACAAACCTATGGATGCGGGTCTGATGTACATTTGCATTCTTGTAAACCTATCCGGGTTTGAACTTCATTGTGATTTGGTCTTTCATTCATGTTCTTGGGAAGTCTTCTTTGCAAGAGAGTTACAATGAGAGCATTATGATAACTGGATTATATATGTGTGACACTTTGAAAATTGAGGTTGTGAAGCAATTGCTGAGGATTTGAATGATTTTCAACCACTGGTATTGCCAGGTTTTGGTCCACATGTTTTGAGTCTTTAGTTTACATTTTTATTTTTCATTATTTATTTTATTCTGTTTTTAATTTTTCTTTTTTTTTCTTTTTGCTTGAGGACAAGTAACATCTTAAGTTTGGGGGAGTGATGGAACTGTAAAAAACTCATGTTCTTACATTTCATAATCTTGGTTTTCATCATTGCCTAATGTTTTTTGACTTGGTTTTGTCCTCATTTTTATCATGTTTTTGTATTTTTGGAATTCTTGTTTTCATTATTTGTTTTATTTGTTTTCATTAGGTAAGTGCATGAAGAAAAGTGAATGCTTGATCAAAGGAGGAAATTTGAAATGAAGTTGCTGACTTTGGGCGATTAATCGCCCATTTTTTGAGCGCCTAATCAGTAAAGTACAGAAAGATGGGGAGCTGCGTGACTGAGCAGTGAGAATTGATCGCTCAATCGGTCAAACACAGGGGGCAAAACATGTTGCGCGACTAATCGGTGAAAAACTGAGTGCTTAAGCACTCAGTACGTTCAGTAACCTATTTCTGATGCCTATAAATAGAAGAAATTAGGTTTTTCAAAGGGAGAGCCGTCAGAATAAAGAGAAAAAGAACTGAAGAATCTTAAGATTGGTTTGGGCACACTCAAGAAGAAACGTGGAAGAGATTTGGGATCTTCATCAACTTATGGAGTTTCTTTATTCTCTTCTCTTTCTTTTAGTTCCTATTATTGTTTTCATGTCTAGTTAAACCACCTTGTGTTAAGATTAGGTGGATTTTGATGGATCTAGTCTGTTTTTTATATTAGATACGATTAATACAAGTTGTTATTCTGTTTTGAGTTTATGATTTCTTTTCTTAATGCTTTCTAAGGATTGATTCTCTTTGAAATGAGTTTAGGATTATATGTTGAATGGAAGTTTGATGTGTAATTATGTTATGAGATTGTGAACCTTGCCTATCTCTAGACTAGGAATAGTCATTGATTTGCTTATTACCTTATTGAATTCTAAATTCTAATGCTTGTTTCTCTTTAGAATCACCTTAGGAATTTGGCGTTTTAGTGGGAAATAAAGGGTCAATTGCCTAAGGAATTAGGATTTGATTATTTTATAAAATTTGGTAACAAAATAAAAAAAGTAACTTGTGTTAATCCCGATTGACATGCAGTCGGTGAAATCAAATGAAACTTGATCCCAATTCTTTCATTAATTAATTGTCTTTTACCTCGCATACCAAGTGTTTGTTGAATTGCCAAATAGAAAAACTCCAAAAATATTATCATTGTGTGAGTTCATGTATTTCTCTTATTTTGTTATTAGAGCTCACTTTAATCCAAATCTTAGTTTGAATAGTAGTTAGTTTTGAGAATCGGTACTTGGTCATTGATCCCTGAGAACGATATCTGGTATCTTACCATTTTTATTACTTGATGATCAGGTACACTTGTCGTGATCCCATCACCTACATTTCTAAGTTCATTTGGTGGTGTCGCTTTGTGGAGCACCTTCTCTGCTGCACTGTGAGCACCTTCTCTGCCATAAAGGCTTAAGCTTCTATGGGCATAAAAGTCGTAGTTTTGGAGAGGGGGATTAGATGCGGATGTGGACTTTCCTACTGCAGTTTGCCTCCTTCCATGTCTGAATTTGTAGGTTGATATTCTTGATTTTGACAATAACTTATCGACTGTTGTGGGTGTTTCCAGGAGTTCTATGGCAAGGAGAAGAGTGGTGGTGCAAAAAAGGCCAGTTGTTGAGGGGCCTTTATAACTTGCCCCCATGAGGACTGTATACCCCTGGGTAGGGGATGACGCCTAGAACAATGAGTCCACATTCTGGATTAGGGAAAAGCTTGAGGAAATCAATGAGTATCTAATATTGATAGAGGACGGCGTCGGGAACCAAGAGTATCAAATTTTGGCTTCGGAGAAGAACGAGAGGGTGTGCTTGGGTCAAGAGGCGAGGTCACACTTTATGTTTACGTATGAAAACCTTTTCATTCGGCTAGGACTCCAGATTTCGTTCATCAAGCACCCGTCCATTCTTTCTAGATGCCAACGGGGAGCCAACATTCTACTTGTACTGGATAACTCAGGCATGGAGCACCCCCATTGGGTTGATTGAAAAGCAGATGCACAATCTTAACAGGGATGACACCAAGTGTATTGAGTTCATGAACATATGGGCTCGAGAAATTAGGTTGATTCCTTGCAAGGATCTTCTGGAAACCCCTAATGATGAAGTTCTTGGGGTTATACTGGGTAGGTATTAGGTCGTATTCTGTAGTTCGTCTTTACTTCTTACTTTTAGCATCTTTCTTTCCAGTTGTTTCAAACTTGTTTGCTTTTCATGTTTTGTTGCAAAAAGCATGGCATCTGGATCATCTCTTGTCGCCCTTCAAGCTTTTAAAGCAAGGAAAGGGGGTCAGACCTTCCAATGCTCCCACACCCATCACTCTAGCTTCCATTGCCCGAGATCCTATTATTGAAATGGCTCTTGATCAGCTGGATTCTCTTGCACAACCTCTTCAGAGAAGGAAGAGAAAGGCAGTTGAAGGCATTAAAGCAGAGGATCACAAGAAAAGGATAGTTACGGAGGCAGACGAAGAGGAAAGGGAAAATCTAATACCCTTGATTACAAGGCATGTGGAGCCTGGAGAGTTTGTCGATGAGCAACTCTTGAGCAATGAGGTTGTGAAGTATATCACCAGAGGAGTCCGTCAGAGACTTTGTCAAGGTTTTAGACCTTCGTAATTCGAGCCGCTGACGAAGCTCATTGTAGGGGATGCAATTTGTCTTGTCAACTGTTGCACTTCTTTGACACTTTGTGGGCTTTGCATGTTGAGCACCTCTTGACATTTATATAGATTTGCCTTAATCCCGTGGTAAGTCAGCATAAAGCCTAAGAACTTATCTGCTTGGACCCCGAAGACGCACTTCTATGGATTAAGCCTTTTGTTATGCTTCTGGAGTTGTGCAAATACATCTTCGAGGTCTACAATGTGTGATCTATCCTATGGGGTCTTCACTATCATGTCATCAATGTATACTTCTAGCATCTTCCCCACTTGGCCTTTAAAAATCCTATTCATTATTCTCTGATAGGTGGTTTTTGTATTTTTTAGACTAAATGACATAACCCTATAGCAGTAGCTCGCCCTCTTAATGGTGAAAACAGTTTTGTCCTCATCCCTGAGATACAGTGGGATCTGAATGTGCCTGGAGTATGCATCTATAAAAGATAGCAAATGAAATCCAAATGAGCTATCAACCAATTTATCCATATTAGGAAGTTTCTACGGATCCTTAAGGGATGCCTTGTTTAGATATGTGTAATTCACGCACATTCTCCACTTCTCGTTGGACTTCTTCATCAGGACAACGTTAGATAACCAAGTTGTGTAGGCTACTTCCCCTATGAAATCAGTACTGAGCAACTCCTTAACCTGATCTTCAATAACTTGTTGTCTTTCTAGGCCAATTTTTTTTTTCTAGAAGACCTTTCTCGCATCCTCTCTAATAGATAGGCGATGGCAGACAAAGGAAAGGTCGAGCCTAGGCATGTTAGAGGACATCCAAGCGAAGAGGTCTTTGTTTTTCTATAAGAACTCAATCAACTAACGCCGCTCTTCTTCTTCCAAATTTGCTCCAACCTTAGTGACTTAATCTGGCTTGACACTAAGTTGGATAGGCATTAATTCTCCCTTTGGCTGGGGTCTAGTACCCCAGATTTCCTCTCGCACATCCAACTCAGTTATGAGAATGTTAACTTAGTCCATAATTAGGGTAGATATGTTAGCTTTTGCTTTCTTGGTTGTCCAACCGATCTTAAGGCTCTCATTATAGCATTTACATGTTATGACCTAATTCTCGTTGATCGTGACGAGCTTATTATTCTTGCGAAGGAATTTCATGGCCAAATAGGCAGTGGATATCATAGTGCCAAAAGCATTCAAAACAGGACAACCCAAGATGATGTTATACACTGAGGGGCAGTCCATGACCAGAAACCTGACCTTGACAGTCTTAAAGAGTTTAGTACTCCCCAAGATCAAGTGAGTCTCAAAATATCATGTCGGAATGATCTTTTCTCCAATGAACCTAGTAAGATCGCCATCATAGGGGGTCAGCTCCGAGCGTGAAACTTGTAGTTTTTGGTACAAGTCCATAAACATAATATCCACCAAACTCCTTTGATCAACGAAGATGTGCCGGACCTCGGTGTTGGAAATTACTCCCGAGATAACTAGCGAGTTATCATGATCTAGGATAATTCCACCATAGTAATCATTTGAAAAGGTGATGGGAGGCGCCCTTCGTTCTCCGGCCCGTGATTTGGGTGCGGAGTGGGAGACATTTAACACTGTCATCCTGAGCGCTTTCTTTCAGGCACCGTTGGATGACCCATCGCTGGTGAACCCACCATCAATAGTGTTGATGGTTCAGTTAGGCTGAGATCGACAGTCATCTTCGCCATCATGTGGAGCGTCCTGGTTCTGATCCTGCTAGTTGTTAGTATCGTGGCGAGGTGGACTCAGGGATTTTCTTCTAGGGCTCCAGGTTCTTCTTCTCTGGCATGGAGATGGGCTTCGCTGAGGTTTGTGTCTCATTTTTTCCATCCCTCGTGGCATCCATCACCTTGGATATGGCTGATGTACTAATCCAGCCTTCCCGCCCTAATTAGGGACTCAATAGCATCACGGAGTTGGAAGTAGTCTTTTGTTTCATGGTCGTAGCTTTTGTGCCACGAATAGTGCTTTGTTCGATTATTCTGTGCATGTTTCTTCAATGAAGTTGGCCTATTTATATCCCAGAACTTGATCTAAAACACTTCCCTCAAAATCGTTTCACCCAGAGTTTTCAGAGGAGTGTAATTTGAGTACTTAGGCCGGGGTGAATCGTTTTTGGAGGAGTTCTGAGGTTGGAAAGAATTTTAGTTGCCTTTCTGATAAGAAGACTCACTTTTTTCAAAGCTCCTCTTAGCCTTAGTAGCCTCCTCCAAGGTAATATACTTTCGGGACCGTGCTCGACATTCTTCCATATTCTCTGGTTTCATTTTAGCCAAAGATTAGAAAAATAGAGAGTCAATCTGAAGGCCGCTCCTGATGTAGTGGAGAACCATCTTTTCATCGAAGTTCTCCACATTGATACAAGTTGTATTAAATCTCTTAAGGTATTCGTGAAGGGGCTCGTCGCGCCCTTGGAAAATCTCAGAAAGAGACTCCATAGACCTGGGTTGCTCCTTGCTAGTAGTGTAGTGTAGCAAGAAACGTTATCTGAGGTCTGGCCAGTTGACGACGAATCCCCGTGGTAGGGTGACGAACCATCTGAGGGCAGCCTTCTTCAAGGAAAGGGGAAAGATGCGGCACAGTAACTGAGAGGATCCCCCATGGAAGAACATAGATTAGATGTAGACATCTATGTGTTCCTGAGGGTTTGTAGTCCCGTCATACAACTCTACGTTGGCAGGAAACTTAAAGTTTCTTGGAACTCTATACTCCATGATTTGGGCAGAGAAAAGCTGCTCTTGATCGCCGAGGTCCGGGTTGTTATTAACAATATTAGATATTTCAACATCAGTGTGCAATATTCCTCTTTGATCATTAGCCACACTCTGTAACGCCCTTTTTTGAGAGGGAGCGTCACATTATCGAATCAAACGAAAATGCGAAAATTAAAATTTTGAACAATTAAATTAAATTAAGACTCGGTTCTTTTAGTTAAGATTAACTAGTTCGATATATTAATACGTGAGCAAAAAGCGGTATAAATTTTTTTTTTGTTTGTTAATTAAGGAAACGGAGTGTCTGAAATATGATTAGCAGTAAAAGATAAGACAAGAAATAAAACTCACACTTGAATAACATGCATATATATTAACATCAATTGTACTTAGATACAAGCCTGGAAATTTTCAAAAAGTAAAACTATACCTGCCCCAAAGGATTTTACATATACATCCCTTAGAATATCAAAATATACAGCCCACCAAAATACAAAACATCAAGCCCCCCAAAATAAAACACTGGCAACCATCAGCAACTGCCAGTAAAATCAGTCCCTTAGAGGAGGAGGGACCGTATCTGGGTCTTCAGCAGGATCCTCCTCTTCAGAGGAAACCTCCATAGGAACCACGGAACCACGAGCAGGAGCCCGAGCAGTAGAATCAAAAGAGTCCTCCCAAGGGGTGTAGTAACGATCACCCCACATCTCTCGGATGGGTAAGTAGAACTCCAGCCGCAGGCTGACATGGCAGGTGAGGATCGGCGCCTCATGACGTCTCCAGGCTAGGGCAATCGACACATCTCCCAGGTAGACGTAGCGATCGGAGTTCAAGTTGATATGCTAGCACTCTGGCCCTCCGAGGAAGGTCAGACGCACATCACCTAGAAATCCGCGCATGCGTGCCTCCATGCTCCGCAATAGATGCTAATCTTGCTCGGGCCAGAAGCCAGGAAAGTCGGGAGTTTCAGTTTCCATGTCGTCGTCTTCGGTAGGTACAGTACACGCATAGGTCGCAGACAATAGAAATACAGAAAAGAAGTAAGACATCCTACTATTATTACCAATTATAGCAGCCAGAAACAAAATGGCGCAACGTGCCCGAGTAGCAATTTAGAAGCAACATATCCAAGTAATAAGCGGTAAATTCAATAGTAAGCAGATAAACAGTTCCAGGCAGATACTCATTACCATACTGACCAAACAATTCGTAGTTATGAAAAAATAATAATTTGCAATGACAGATTATTTCATGATGCACATGCATATTTTCTCAAATTCCTACTCCATGGAGCTAGACTTAAACAGTTGGAGAGAAAGATCAGGGGACATGTCTGCAACTCGGCTGCCGCGGCCAAAGTGCTATAATCAATAATTTTCACGTGCACATCCAGGCATTGTACAGACATTCCACGCTCGATCACGATATAGGACAGTGTCTCGGTCCGGATCATCAGTGCATTTGTATCGGTTTGCCCCACGGACAGAAGAGCTACCAACTGCCCATTGTGAAGGACCCATACCCCAACGCCCCCAAGGTCAAACATGACCTACACTAGTCTACTCGCACCCGCACTAAGGTGTGTTCAATCTCCTAGGCAACTTGGCCTTACAACAGTCCACAGGACATTCACAATGCATAAGACTCTATGCATGAACATGTATGATTCACAATTTCATACAATTCCATAATATGCCACAATTGGCCAAGATAAGCATCAACACATAAATGGTCACTTACATAGACCCTTAATGTCATAATATTAAAATCAAATGAGGTAATACATTTCTAAGGTCCATTATGCATTCTTATTCAAGATTTGTCATTGTTACAAGAATCCGTCACTAAGTAAGTTTCCATAGTCAATTAAATTTTTCTAAAGTAATTTATTCTCATTCACTTAGAATGGTCATTCTAAGGTCTCAAAACCTCACACTCTCTTGTTCTTGCTCTCTTGGGATTTCCTAAGTCATGTGACAAGGTTATTCTTGGTTCCTCTAAAATTTATAGAATCTCTAATTATATTTCATTCTTCCAAATTTGCTAATTTACTAATCTATTGCCTATGTTTTAGTCATTTAGTTCTCCAATCTCCAAGATTACAAAATTTTACATAATTAAGTCCTAATTTACCCTAGAGGTCGTGGCCTCCTTAAAGGGTTCAATTCCAAATTTTTCCTTCCATTAATTTTTATTCTACATACTTGATTTCAATATGGCTTGCTCTTGTTACAAATTGATCACCAAGAAGACCACCCTTTTTGGCCCAAAAACCGTGACCACCAAGGAGGTCTTAAATCCAAATTTTTCCTTTCATTAATTCCATCTTGTCACTTGATTAATTTAAGTCTTGTACTCATCATAATTTGTCCACAATTTTACCCAATTTCAAGCTCAAAATCCGTGGCCACCCAAGAGGGGTTATCAATTATTTTTCTTCCATTTTCAATCATCTAATCCAATCCGATATATTATTATACACAACCAATCAATCCAATAGCATAAACAAAGTAAAATCAACACACAAAACATACTAATTACAAAATCAAAGAATAACCGTCATTAGGGTTTTTCCACAAATAACACAACCAAGGTTCCTAGATGCTAATAGAGGTTGAGAAGGAGTGTCTTCCTCTTGCCCAAGTGAAAAAATCAATAGAAACTCCAAGAAATCTCCTTGTAATTTTGGATTGCACCTCCAAAAACCCTAGAAATTTTGACTTGATTAGAATAGCATATGGACATGAAAAATGGAATGTAAATGGCCATTAGAAGACTCTTGAAACCGAAAATGAAGAGAAGAGAAGAAGAGTCTTGAAACTTACACAAAAACTCCAAGCTTGAAGCTTGAGGAAAGTGATGAAGATGATAGAATCTCAAGATGCTCCAAGCAAGAAAGATGTTTAGGAGAGGGAGAGGATTAAGGAAATGTGGTTGGAAGAAATTTTTGTGAAGGTTGAGGTGAGGGAGAGGGGGGCTGCAGTGGAGGTGTTCTAGAGAGAAGGAGGAGAAGAACCAAATGAAGGAAGAAGAAGAAATGTAGAAAGAGAAAGTGTTTTAGGTTAAAAATGAATTTTGTGTGGTAAAATGAATTAATGAAAGTAAGCTAATTTTCCTCCCAATTGGGGCTGCTGCTGCCGTGCATAGAGAGAGAAGGGAGAGAGAGTTTTTGGCTTCCCTTAGAAGCTAAGGGCTCTTTAGTCATTAATTGGTCAAAGCTTCTTAAAGAAGCTTTGATTATTTTACATTATTTTTGAATTAAAGTGAATTGATTAGACATAAAGTAGATTGCATTTGGATAATGTGATAGGATGATTATTACATGTTATTATCCAATGGATAATAGTTACAGTTGACAGAAGTCAGTATTTAATAATCTGACAGATAAATTTTTTGCAGTATTGTTTTGTTTTATCTGTTATAATTTTTCGAAAAATCGTGAAACCTCGTAAACTGTGTCCAGCCTCGAGTTTAGTAAGATCCCCCATCAACATGTCCATAGTTCCAGGTTCACGGAGAAATATCGCGTTTCTCCAGTTTCGCTCAGTGCGTACGCAAATCGAGAAATATATTAAAATATTCGACGTTTCTGAAAAAATTCCAAAAAATTCTCAAAAATTACAAATATTATAAAATGACTATCCGTCATATAATTTTCCAATTCTTGAAGCATTACAGTCGTTTTTCTGACTCTGCTCAATGTTTACGTAAAACGAGAAATATATTAAAATATTCATCGTTTCCGAAAAATTTCTAAAAATCAAGAATATTGTGAAATGATTATTTATGATTAAACAGATACTTTTCGGGATGTTACACACTCCGCCTTCCGATATCACAATGAGGCTCGAAATGGCCCTCATGCATGGATAGCTCTAGATTTTTCAATCTGCAACATTGCTCTTCAAGTATCATCGTTTGTCGTTGCTCTAAGTCCAGGAGATGTTGTCTGGACATATCAAGTTAGATTGTGCCCTCTGGACGGGACACATGATCTTTTGCATCGTCATTCCTAAGTCCTAGGCACTGGTGCACTGGGATTCTGGGTCCTTGAACGTCATGGTTGGCTTCATGCACGCGGGGACCAAGTCTATCTATCGCATAGACCCTGCACGATGGGTGTGGGATTTCATTAGAAAGCGAAGTTTTGTGCTTATCGCGTAGATGTTCAGCGTTGAGTGCCTAGTTCCTCGTGGTGGAGGTTTCAGCAACTGGTGGTGGAACAGGATGGGGAAGAGGGTGTATCATTGGTCCTCGTCTTCGGCTTGTAGAGGTTTGCACAACCTTTCTTCTTATTGAGTTTTGTCTCGTGTTCACTATGATTGAGTGAGAATAGAAGTTTATGGTTTCTCACAGACGACATCAATGTTCAGTAATAGATGCTGATGTGTACCTGAGATAGGTATGTTCTAATAGTTTCCTCCTTACGCAAAAGAAGCATAGGGTGTTGAAACGAGGGGGTTTTGGTACATGCAAAGACACTCTAACGCTTAAGTAAGACTGTGTATAATTAAGATTTATGTTGTGGAGCAATAAGTTATCTGAAAAAAGTAATTAAGTCTGATATTTATAAAGGTTGGATTGAGAGATAGACTCACATATAGTTGAAGAAGATTCATATAATATCGAAATATTGATACTGCAATTATGAATAATTAAAGACAATTATGAGATACTATTATTACGTAAGATCATGATTAATAATTATAAATACTCGTAAAATTTATTCACTATATAAATTTTATGATAATATTATTACTATTAGTGAGATCTCAACAATATACCATAAATTTTTATCGAGACGTTAATGATGGACTCTGATTGAATGTATATCGAGTTGACTCATACAACAGAATTCAAAATCATGGTACAAAACAGTATTCATGATTTTAAAAGGTGAGTTATGAATTTGAGAATATCATTAGTTCATTACTCTTGCACGTAGTCAGCCCCAACTATTCATTCATCTTGATAAAATTGATTTCTGGAAAGCCCGAAACACAGCGAACGTCACTTGTGGTCCAGGGATCGATGTGCAGATATATAGAAAACTGTGCGAACAAGTTGAGGCTGATCAAACTCTAATATTGACATTGGCACTCAGACTGCACTAGCTAGATCATACATTGAAGATACCTCAGTTTTCAAAAGCCACTTCCAGTTTTTCTATTCATAAGTCAATAGTTAACTATATCTTTTGTGGACATTAATTTAGAAAAAATTAAGTGGCTCTTGCACTGAATGAGTGTGCCAACAATCATTAATTTGAACAGGAAAAACAGAAAAGAAACTAAAGTACATATGCCAATAACAATATGCAGCAATAGCTTTTATTATGAGATATGTGGATATGATTAGTTGTATGTTTATATTGTAGTTAATAAATTTAAATTTAATTAAAAGTGTATTTATAAATTTAAATTTAATTAAAAGTAAATTTATAATAATATAATATATATTTTAAAATTTTTATTTTAAAAATAAATTTGACAAAATAATTGATAAAGTAAAAAAATTATTTTTAATTTAATAGAACACAAAAATAATAAAATATTATTTTAATCTTAACTTACATTTAAAAAAAATATTGAGATAAATAAAAATATAAATAATCCAAATAATATTATATTACGTTGAGACGTCTCAATTTACGTTTGTGTTCCCAAACGAGTTTCTAAACACATTACAAATAGTTTGGATGACTTCCGAGAGTGTGTTCTTTCTTTATTTATTTACTAGTGCACATGCTTATTGATCCGTATTTTTTATTTTATTTATTTGATTATATTATTTATTTTATTATTATTTAAATAAAGAAATTAATGTAAGTTATTCAGTTTTTTATGAATTATCAAGAAAGTTATAAAATTTACAATTGTTAGATATAGAAGGTAAATAAGAGTACATTACATTGTTATCCTTTTTTAACTAGAGTTTAAATAAATATTAATGACAATTTTGAAAAGTCAAAAGTGAATACCAAATTCTCAAATAATATTTATAGATGAAAAAAAATTATAATCCATCCCCCATGATAATCCAGATATTGGATTTAGAAAATTATGCCTAAAAAATGTATTGACAATTAGGATTTTATTTTTTATTTATTGTTCTTTATTCTGCATATTTTGACTGGCATTATAGTCATTTAGTCTTGCCTGGTGAAACATAGATTTTTAACCCAATTATATTTCATTGTGGAAAGTCGTTTTTTTTAAAAAAAATTACATATATGCTTTTTCTTTATCTAAAATTTTTTATTTAAAATATTTTTATTAGTATGTCTTATTAGACTCAAGTTTAATAGTTTATACATGATCTATACTACTTAAGATACCAATGGCTTCACCGTTTATATAAACATACACTTAAGGAATATTTCAAATATATTCACTTTTTTTTTGTCATTACTTTTATTTCTATTTTGACATTTAAATTGATTTGAATATTTGAGTATTTTTACAAGTTTTTCATTTTGTTTTTAACTTGTAAACTATTATTATTAACCTGTGTGAAACTCTTTGTGACTTCAAGCAATCCGAAGACCACCAACTTAGGTAAAGGATGGGACAATATTTTTAATTTAAATTAACCCAAAAAATAATTCAAAAATACCATTTCAATGTTAAAAAAAATCCAGAGGACCAACTCTAACGTAGAAAAATAAGTTAAGAAGCGAGCAACACTGAAGTAATAAAATAATGAGCAACTATGAGGAGTGGAGGAATATTGGCGTCCACATATGATGAATTTTGATTATCAAAGTCAAAAGGAAAAGCATTTGCTGGTATAAAAGTTGTGCTCCTTATTCTACCAACAAAAAGCATTTGAAGCTTTAGAAAGATAAATCATATTTAATTAGATAAGAATTTAATTTATATGTACTATAATTATTAAAAAAATTTATATATTTTTATTTATTAATGTGTTATTATCTTATGTAATAAATTTAATATATCATATAATTATTAATATAATCAAATTTAGTAAATAATATATTGATTACACCAGATTCAGCGATGGTTAAAAAAAGTTTTATACTTACAATCTATCAAAATTAAACTTAGACCATATCTATATTTATATATCACCAAAATAAATACTTAGATTTGTAAGTAAATATTTATTATTGTTGAGGAATTTTGGTTATCAAAGTCAAAAGGAAAATAATTTAAATGTGTGTTAGTCTAAATATAAAAAGTGTGTGTCTCTTAAGTATGTAGTTTTATGTTTGATCTCAAAATTTATGTATATAAAAAAAATATTGTTAAAAAGAATTTTCACTTAAACGTTTGACTATACTTTAAAAAATTAATTTCTTATTTATCGTACAGAAAAAACTCTAAAAAAAAAAAAAACACTTATTGGTATATAAAATTAAGTTGTGCTTCTGCCATCAAAAGCATGTGGTGCTTTAGAAAGATAAATCATACTTAATTAGACAATGGATAGATTTACAAAATCACCAAAATAAATACTTAGATTTATAAGTAAGCATTTATTAAAGGTGCTGTCTAAAATAAATAGATTTACAAGTGATATATAATTCCTAGGTTGACACTGAAATGCACTTATATGTTATTTTAACCCATTTTAAGACTACAATTATTTAAGTTTCTGTAGAACATAAATTTCCAAACTTAATACTACAAAATAAATTTTAACTTGAAATTTAATATTTTTTAAAAAAAATATTTTTAATTACATTTTAAAAAATCGTTGTACTTCATAATACTCAAACAAACTCCAAGTTCTCGTGTTATTTTTTTCTGAAAGCAATTTTTAAAATAAGGCGTGTGTGTGTGTATATATATTCTACTCAATAGAAATCTTACACCGATCATTCAAATATACAGCTATTATATTATTTCCAATTATTCATAACGTTCTGTTATAAATTTCAATACTACGGAGCTAAATCTACCTCTCAAATAGTGGATTCTGGCTGATGTGAGGTGAAAGTGGGTCCTGGGTAGAATAATCTTGAAGCTAATTATATTTTTACTTCTGCTTATTTTTATTTACATAGAGTTTTTTTATAGATGAAAACAAAATTCATTAAGAAAAAAGCATGTTAATACATCATATCAAAAAATTGTAGAGGAACTTCTTCAATCTAGAAAACTTATCATTAAATTTGCTCAACGAAAATGATACAGCTGAAAGAGTAAGGATAATTATGTTTCTATTTTCTCAACGAGTCCTTATCATTAAATTTTCCTAAAATAGTTTACTTGTATGTTTGAGAGTTACCATTATAAGGAAAAACTGTTGGCTCATCCCCAATATGTTATATGTGCCTTAGTTCAATGCACAATTGTAGTTTTATAAACTAAAATAAAAGGGTGCCAATTTAACAATGAACCCGTATTAATTATAATGCCAAAGCAAAAAAGAGTTAAAGAAAAAGAAAGACAAAGGACAAGTGGGAAAAGATGGGGAAGTTATGGGAGTCCATATGAGTATAACAAAGGTGGCTGGGTCAATAAATAGTAAAGAAAAATATCCTCACTCTCACAGTTCATTCTCTTAATTATAGAAAAATTATGTCGCCAAAAGAAATAAAGTTTAAATATTGAATAGAATGGGACCACTTCTTTTTGTGGTGTAAGCGAAATGACGATTGAGTAAATGTTTTGTGGAGAAGGACAATTCAAAGTAGCAAAATGCTTATTACATGTAATAAAAAAATGCTTATTACATATTTCATAGAGTAATATACCTTAAATCGGTCAAATTAGAATATAATTGTGAAAAAAATATAAAATATGATTAATTATAATTAGATAATAAAAATTATAAATAATATATATAAATGTATGTTTAATATTATTTTTCTATGATATTCAGGAAATATGTAATAATTATTTTAAATTTACATAAATTGTATCATTTGATTACACAATTGATCATATCTTATTTTTTATTTATTCATACTCCACATTTTTTTATAAACATTCATACTTTAATTGTGTCACATCAGAAAGATGTAAAATGATATGATTACTTATAATATGTGCCAAGCATTATTCTATAATTAAAGCCATATTTTTTAAAAAATTTAATATCAATTTGTGTTGTTTATTGTAGTAGCATGCGCCTTGTTGTGTAACTTGTGGGTCTTCATCACACACATATAAAGTAGACATTTGCTTTTCTTGTCTCTCCTGTTTGCTCTTTTTTAACTTGACACACAGACAGACACATTCACACTAATAATAGCCCTTAGTAGCTAAGCTAAGAAGCAGTGGCAAATAGAAACCTCAAATTCCATAAAAGAAGTGGTTCAACTCTTCTTATTATCTGACTTCTCTGACTTTCCTCCATCATCCCCATCTCTCTCCCTCTTACATCTGCTTTCCATAACTCTCCATCTCTCTCTCTCTCTGTAATCTCGTCTCCTTTTTAGTTTTTCACTCACCCCTTTATAGTGGTGAATGCTAAAAAAAGCTTACTAGTACCCTCTCATGTTGGTTGTTGCTGATACTCTTCCAGAGTCCTAAGTAGATAAGCATATCACTGAAGCCAAGGAGCCTGCAGTTTTATGGTACAGTACTATGTAACTACCACTTTTCACCCATCTCATCACCTAAAGATTTGTTTTTGATTTTGCACTTTCCTCCAATTCTTTCATGCATTTTAAGGCCTTCTGCTGCTTCCACACACTTTGCTTTACTCTTTTTTGTTTTTTTCTCTTTTTTTCACTTTTTTTTTTATTACTACTATCATATTGCCCTTCCTTCTGTTATGTTTTGTATTTTCATGAAGCTCCACTCTAGCTTGCTAGTAAAAACTTTTGTTGTTGATGTTGAGGAATTTGTGTCTTCTTTTGTTTTATTTAAATTTTGAAACGGTTCTTGTGATGGATAATTATGATGTCATCAGTTTCCTAACTAAACAGCAGGATTATGCCTACTAGTTGAGCATCAAAATTTAGATCTACGTTATAAGTAACAACAGGAAGCCTCTAATTTGATGTTAATAGCATCTCTTTTTATATCGTTCAGTGATTTTAATAACTCTTAATTATCACTGTTCTTCAACTTATTTCTCCTATGTGAACAGTCTAAACAATAATTATATTCTTTCCTTTGAGTGTTTGGAATCTTCTAATTATGTGTTAGATTTACATGTTTTGGAGCAGTTTTTGGGTGGTTAGTTAGTCCACTGCAAGAAATGCGTTTTAGTAAGAGTATATCATATCAATTGATGAGTGATGTTGGAATCATTTGGTTAACCACTGCAGATAATTTACTTCTATGCAAGCATGGAAAAGTTATGTTTCTCAAATTTATGGAGATAATTCCCTCTGATTGTACTGGGTTATTTCTTGTGTTGTGTTTGGGCTAAAGCCCATTTGAGAAGTGTTTTAAATTGGGGTCTTCGTCTTTGTGCTTGTGTGCTGTGCCGAAACAAGATTTGGAGGAAAAAGAATGAATTTGTTGTGTGTGAGAGAGCACAGAGTACAACGTGAGAGATTAAAAAAAAATTGGTAGCCACCATTTGAGGTGTTGTGTGAGGTGAAGAAAATTTGTGAGTGTTGGTATTTTTTGTTTGATTGCTTGGTTTGAGATAAATTATCACTTTTGTGAGACTGAGTGTATTGGGGTTTTTGAGTTTGTGAAAGATATTTTAATATTGGTGATTGTAATTATTGTTTTAACCTAGTAGATTGATTTGTGAAGTCGTGGATGTAGGCAGTGAAGGCCAAACCACTTTAAATTTCTTGTGTTGTTGTGCTTATCTATTTGCTTGTTTTCTTGTGGGTGGTGGATTTTTCCCCCAACAGATTGTTCAGTTAAACCTCTCTGATTTAAATAATCATAAATTTTTGCAATCTTTTCCTTAATCTTATCTTGGAGTAACTCCTGAAAATTTCCTGCCATGAGCCATTTCATCTCAGTATTGTAAAAATATCATTTGCCTTTGCCAGTTAATAAAGGCTGTAAAACTGTAACAACTGGCATAGTACTCTATCTTAAGACTCATGATTTGTGAAGGACAACTCCCTAATTTATTATGATGAAGGACAGAATAGTAGCTGTTCACAACAACAGAAAATACATAATGCTAGTTTTCTCCTTTGCATAATTTAGTGCATCAAAGAGGCACGTATCTGCTTAGCAACAAGGAAAAAATGAAGTGTGAATTCTATGGTGTTTGAAGCAATGGAATGTAATATGTTGTAACTAACTAAATAGCCCGTAAGGTTGTTCTTTTCACATGCTCAAAAAAATGTACCTAACACTAAAGATGGGCCAGGTTCTACTTGCCAGAAGAAAAGATATGAAATGACATTGATCAGTTTGAAATTATAACATAATGCTCATTTAAGTCTTATCTTGTGATAACGACCATAAGGTACCTTTTATTTATGTCTTGTCTTGTATACAACATAATGCTCTTTTCTTGTTGGATAAAATGAAAAGAAGATAAGAAAAGGTTATGTTCTCTATTCTTCTTCTAGGAGGTTTATTCTTACATTAGAACATTTTCATCTGAAAACTTTTTTGCTATATTGTGGTTATGAATTGAAAGGTTTCAAAAAATAAGAAAGATGAAAGTCAAGTATTCATACTTTGAATCTGATTACATATACGACTTTGAGGTCCCCCCCCCCCCCCCCCGGCCTCAGTTTACTTACTCTCTGTTAGTGGCCTTGTTATGGATCATTCAAGGACCAAATTTTGTTTGTTACAACTCAAGTTTCCAATTTCATGGCAAGATAGATTATGGCTAATGTGATAGTTTGAAGGCCATTTCCTCTTTGGGGTAAACAACATGGAATTATAGGCCTTCATTATGCAGTTTAGCTGAGGAGTTGTATTCACGCCAATTACAGATCAAGGTTACTTTGTTATATATAAGTTTTCAGTGGAAGGTGTTGTCCACATTGATTTTCTGTGGAAACTCAACCAGCATCCATGATAATTGACATGTAAGCAATCACCAGTTATTGTTTTGTGAGCCTACTACAATGGCCTATACACATAAGTGGACAGAAGAGAATAATTAACTAGCAAGAGTAGCTGGTAATTGATGAGTTCCTTGAGTTGATGGGTATTCAACCAAGTAGCAGTGATTGGTAGCTAGAATAGGGTTGTTAAGAGTCCACATCGTCTGCCTCAATATTTCATGTGCGGTTTATATATCTGTTGAGTCACTCGACTTAATGTCAATTAATTTTAAGTTGGAATCTTACATGGTATCAGAGCCAAGATTCCATATCCGTTGCCTACTTCGCTAGGCTTCTCCCGCCTACTTTGCTAAGCTCACTTATTCCGTCCAGGCATTTATGGAGGGGGGTGTTAAGAGTCCTACATCGCCTGACTCAATATTTTAGGTATGGTTTATAATCTCACAAGGGTAAGTGGGTTATGAATGACAATTCATGGTATAATTCTGGAAACCTTTCTGTAAAATAAGGTTTGCAACAAGAAATAATTATATTTCTCTGCAAAGCCTTTTTTTATTTATTGGATAGTTTCCTTGGACAGCTACATTTTGTGAAATAAATGTAGCGTTACATTCTCTGCTCTCATTTTGATTAGTGTTGGGACTAGAAGTTTTTCTGCGTAAGGCGAGGTATTACAACAATAGAAGGGATAAATTAGAGGGGATAAAAAAAGAAGACAGATTCAGTTTAGTAGAAAATCTTCAGATGGAACTAATCACCATTTGGTGTGTTGATATGAAATTAACAGACACGTGACTTAATGCAGTTTGACAATACATTGGCTAGTTTGTATCTTTCATTATTATCAACACAAATTCTATTGGGTGAAAAAAACTAATTATATGTACTCAGAGGTACCAATATCCATTTATATTTCTTCCTAACCACTATAATTTCTTTCTGGAAAAGACCCAAAGTCAGCAGAAATTTCTGTTTTCTATGTACATTCCACAGTTTTGCTGTGACCCAAGTTGGTCATTAAATCTTCCATAGCCTACTTCTTCTTTGTGGTGAAAACTTCATGGCAAGAGCTTTACATAGTAAAAGGATAATAATGATATGAAAATATGATAGACATGCATGACACAGAGGAGCACAATTATGTTGGAAGCACATGTAATATGTTTTTGTTCTTTAGACCTTCTTTAACAGAGGTAATGGCCCTACTTTAATTTATGGAGAACTGGTTCGTTAACAAGAAACAGACCTTTATCCGTGATGGTTTGTGTCAGCTACAAGAAATAGAAGTTTGTGTATGCTTGTGATCCTTACTCCTTTACTCTTTATACACTGATGTTCATTTCTATTACTTCCATGTATGTTATTACATGTCTTCTCCTTATTTTTATATTTATTATTTTTCTGTATTTTCTTCCCATTCCCCTTTATTAGATTGTTATATCCTACATGCTCAAACTAACACAATTCTTTTCTGCTATAACTTTCGTGTTTACCTAAACTACCATTCAAATAGTAAATTATATTAGACAATTGGTTCAAAATGAAGAAACAGGATTAGGCTTGTCTACTGGGAACTATTGTAGAATAAAGAAGTATCCTACATTAACCAAATGGTATGGAGGCTGGGCAATTATGTGAAAAACTCTATAACTGACATTTAGAAAAATACATGTAGTTGAAATGTTTTATGGCATGAATTGCTATTCTGGTGCTTTATTCCCTTTCTATCATCCATGATTTTTCAGTCTCTTTGAAGAATATAAAAGGGTAAGTGTTAGATAACAAGAAAATTGGGCAACTTTATGTTTTGGTGATATTTTGTTTAAAGTGGCAGTATGGTAAGTGAAGCAGTTATATGTGACTTTTGATTTTTCTTTTTGAAATAGATTATTTCTTGGAGAAGTCCATACTTCATACAATGAACCAGCATCTTGATGAGATTTATATGCCAATTGTTTTTTGCTTAAGATTTGAGCTATGACAACTCTTTCTGTGAGAAGCACTTGAGTAACATTGTTCACATTATGTTGAGTATGTAAATATCTTAAAAATTTTCTGGTTTCCATTGTCTTATAGAGGGTATTTTTCACATAATTAGCATCACTAATACGGTGACCATAATATCTTTTCATGTTTCTGCACCAGTATTTTTTATTTTATTGATGTAGGTGTGTATTTTATGCTCACATGGTGGATAATCGCAATGGGGTCCATGCAGTTGCTTATGTGTAAATGATTGGATTGGACATGGTTTGTTTGACTTTGATTGCATATTACTGCCAACTTGTTAATACCAGAATTTTGTATGTACCATTTTTTACATGCATAAACAAAATTCCCTACTTTACATAGCAAATAATGTATTTCATCATAATGTAGGTGATGGTATTATGGTAAGCTGACCAAAGTGAGGAATTTGTTTCATCCATTTGCCTTCTGGGAAAGAAGTTAGCTATTAGCAGATCCATATAAACATGATGACTCCAAACTTGAACTTAGAACCTGAAAATCATTCAGAAGACAGCGGCCAAGTAGCTTCCAATATATCCTTGCAAGAAACATCCTGTGATCTTACCAAGGAAAGCACCACCACTTCTTCCTGTCTTACAAAGGCTGAAGCTGATCCAGGTTCTATAACCCTTGACTTGACACTCAACTTCAATTCCATTGATGGTGAGTTGAAGGGTACAAGTGATGCTAGCAGTGAAGTGGGAGCTGAAGCTCAAGCTTCAGCATCAGCATCAGCAACTCCCAGGGTTTTCTCTTGTAATTACTGCAGGCGGAAGTTCTTTAGCTCACAGGCGTTAGGGGGCCATCAGAATGCTCACAAAAGGGAGAGGACAATGGCGAAGCGCGCAATGCGAATGGGGATGTTCACTGAGAGGTATACAAGCTTGGCATCTCTACCTCTTCATGGTTTACCTTTTCGGTCTCTTGGTATTGAAGCTCATGCTGCAATGCACCAAAGACATATGCCAATGCCATCACTGAGGGCTCCTGATATCAGTGCTGGTGCAAAATTTGAGAAAAACCATTTTGGATCACCAATTTTCATGGAAGATGATGATGTAAGTTTATTTTGGCCTGGAAGTTTCAGACAGGTGGACCAGGGAGCTGGTGTTAATCTGGGACATGCTCAAACTTCGAATACTAGTTTTGTTCCAATGGCACCTCCTCCACCACAAACATCTACATCTCCAGATCTCACTTTGAAACTTTAAGATTTGAGAAATGATTCATACACAGGCAAAACCCTCACAAAACAATAAATAAGTGGCTAAGAAGTGACTCATCCATTGCTTTACTCCCAGCCAAAATTTCTCAGCCATTCATTTATTGTTTTGTTAGGGGTTTATGAGGGATTTGTCTGTGTATGTATCATTTGTCTTAATATTTTTCATCTTTGATTTCATTCTCTTCAGACATGAAATTATTAATTAGTAGTGCTTGCATTATACAGGGAGATGTGTATTTCCAAGTGCGATTTTAGCTTATTTGAATTTCTCATTATTAATTGTTTCCTCTCATTTGTATTTGGCTTCATTATTGATGATGTTGTAGCTATTTCGTTTTGGGGCGTTTAGTTTAGTTGTTTTTACATTTTGGGATTTTTATGGTGGGAATGTTTTGTTCCCATATTTAGTAAGAGATATAAAAAAAATATTCTTATCCATGCCACTTTCTCAAAAATATTTATTGATCACTATTCTTAACAAATCATTCTATAGGGAGGGAGGTGGATTGTAATAATTTTCATGTGGTTGAAATAATTATAGAATTACAAAATGATGTTATTATCCACCCTTACCATCAAAATTCTAAGAATAGTTAAAGTTAATCGAACATAGTTTTGATTGATTCTTAAGAATACTATTTTTTGGAATGTCATTTCCAAGAGTCCAAATTCCTAAGAATGAAAAATCCAAAAGTCCCCTATTAAGTTTAGGAAGATGTTTTATGACTAAAATGTGTTTGTGATAGACTGTGTTTGATAGAACCATGAGATGTTATTGGTGGGCAATTTAAGCCGCCATGTGAGTGGATTTTACATGAAGTGCAGGGGTCCAAATCTTGGAAGCACATGTGGTCAGGTTACACCATTAGACACAAGTGGAGATTAGTTTCACACTTGAAGGGTGACACCTTGTGGGAGATCAAAAGCCTTAGTTTCATGGTGATTGTTGTTAAAAGATCATTCTCTAGTGTTTCACATAATCCTATATAGGCATCATATTTAAGGGGTAGAAAGATGAGTAAAATTTTGAAAGTGGTTTCTAAGTAATAGTTTTTTAATCCTTTTTTCCCCTTAAGAAATCAAATTTCAAAAGTGCTACTTTTAGAAACTAACTTCAAAGAATTAAGTTTTGCAGTTGTCCAAGCATTAGCAATGATAATTTAATCCTCAATGAAATCCTCAAGCAATGTATTTGTTGGTTTATGATAAAGATTCGTGGACTATATAAATTAGGAATATATTTTTTTGCCGTCCAACTTGACTTTATGTATTATATAGGCTATATATTATTGTATGTGTTTCTTCAGCTTCAATTGTCACGAAGCCCATGCCAATTGAAAGTGGACATCTCAAACATCATTTTGAAATAAAATTCATAAGAATCTTACTATGTCTTTCGGGTGACTTCCATAAGTTAACGCTTAGCAAGATCTTTGCTCAGAAAATGCTAAATTAGCCTCCATGTTCAAGTGGACTCTTCAAGGTTTAAATGGACATAAGTGTCTTAAGGACAAGAGACGATGCAGAGATATGGTGGAACAGGCACATGTAGTCTTGAATCCGAGTAGACAAAAGCATTAAATGAGACAAAAAAATGACAGAGGGCATATTAGGAGGAGGACAAAAGCAGAGTTATAGATCGTGGGTTTTGCCTTGTTTTTTTTTTTTGGGACTGTTTTTGCTTCTGAATAATCCTGATGTACTATTGTACTGGGCTACTGGGCCTTGCTGGTGTAATGGCAGAGAAGGAGAGATGGGCTCAAAGTTTAATGGATTGGCTATAATGAAAACCATTTGGAACTTGTATACTTTGGGACTTGACCTTTTTTTTTTTTCTCTTTCTTCTTCTTTTCACTCTTTTTTTTTATACTCATTTTCATTTTTATTTTAAAATCATAAAGCAAAGTGTTCGCCAGCAGCCTACTACTGATAGCACAAAGCTTTGAATTAACTTATTTTAGAACATATTTTGTGTGAGTAATTTTTATTATGAAAGAGTGAAAAAAAATAAATTTTGACTATTTAATTAAATATAGATAGTTAAGATTAAAAATTACTTAAAGATTATGTGATTATTTAAAAAAATTATATGTATTTATGTTTTAATTTTAATCATTCATATAAGATTCAACGATCAAAATTTACTCATCTCACCTCTTACAATAAATATTCTTCTCACCAAATACATTTCAAACTTATTTTATACTCAAAATAGCTTATAATTAAGAATCTTTCAAAAGAGTTATTTAAAAAAATGATTATTCTCTCAAATATAGTCAAAACTAAAAATATTACAAATCAAAAAATTATATTAAAAATATAATAAAATTATTCATGCATTCATCTAATAATTTAAGTCTTTTGAAGAATTGGTTCATGTGAAAGTCTCTATGACCAAGTTAAATTTTAGTACATTTTAAAAATAGATCTATGCATTGTCAGCCCTATAAGCCCAAATGATTCTAGTATAGAGAAAAGTGTCAGAGATATAATAAATTAATTTATGTATATTTATCAAACAACTTAAGCTTTTTTGAAAAAAAACCTGGTTAATGACAAATTATATAGAAAAGTCTAAAACGAAGGGAATAGAATGTCATGGGTAAATCCTTTAGTGTGTGTTTGGATTAAAGTTAATAAATTTTAGTTTGGTTGAAAGTGTGTTTGCAAACTTAAGTTTAGTTAAAAGTGAGTTTGTAATAACGTAATTTATGTTTAGAAACTTTTATTTTAAAAGTGAATTAGAAAAAATAAATGTTAGTGATAAAAATTTATAACAAACAATATTATAACCAAAAGCAAGAAAAATTTACTTTTGGCAAATATATGTTCAACACCAAAACTCAGTTACACTCAATATATGTTTAATTTTATCAAACAATCTTTTGTTTCCTTCAAAAAATTTCAACGTCAGTTTGAAGCTCCAAACGAAAATTCAAACAAGCTCTTAATCATAGGAGGGAGTTGGTGCCTTGGTTGTTAAAATGTAGACTTAATCCTGATGAGGACTGGACCTGGTTCTGTGTCACGGGTGTCAGGGTGAGGCTGAGGCCATTGGACTATGTGTCCATAATGCTCTGTCTTTTTTATGGCTTGGTCAAATATGGCCAATACATTAATCAATAATCTAGCTCTTATGGCTGTTCTTGCTGCTGTTTACAGTTATTGCAATTATTATTACCACGTAAAAAAAATTATAATAATAAATTAATTAATTAATGTAAACATAAAATGAGCATTCAGTTTGTTTTTAAAGGAGATGAATTTTTTTTGCAAAAGTCCTTAATACACGTCTCTTTAACCATTTTAATTTTCATTTCTATTTCAGTTCAAAAAAAATTATTTCTATTTTTTAATTAAAAGAAAGATGAACTTTCATTTTTGGATTTAAAAAAAAACAGAAGGATGAACTTATGGAAAAGGTTGAGTTATTACTTTTTATTGATAGGATTGACTTTTTAATAATATTATTATTATACAAATTCAAAATATAAATCTCAATATATACAATACGTCTAATGGTTAAGAAAAAATTTAAAAAAAAAAAAGTTAATACCTTCTTACAAATTTGACCTATACATATTTATCATTTAAAAAAATAATTTAATTGTATTATTAGTATAAAAATTTTATGTTATCATAAAATTATGTATTAATATATTATAAAAAATATTTAATTTTCATAATAATTATTTTAAATATATATATATATAAAATTAACTGATAATATAAAAAATTTTATATTAATAATATATTAAAATTAAAATCTTCACAAATATGCAACTGGAAAATGAAATAAAGAGAAATTTTCAGAACATTGACTTTTTGTTTTTGGTAACATTAAATGAATCGTCACGTCATCTTGTATTTATGACAAATTTGTTGTCGTATTTTCCCACTCGGATCCACTTGAGTTTGCATCCCAAAAGCGTTACAAAACGTTGGGCAGCATTTTGACTTTGAACTCGAAGTTTGAAGCAAGGAAGTAACGTGCCATTTTCATTTCACTTGTGTGCCTGCCGGCTTGGCCTCACGCTGATATAATAATCTTCATACATTAATTGTTAACAAAAAAAAAAAGAGATGTAAATGAAAAAATAATCTGCGTACTACAAATAAAATTAAGTGCATGTTTAAAAAATATTATTTATAGAAAAATAATAACTTATTTTTTAAAAGTTATTTCATAAATTCTTTAATTATTTTAAATACAAAATAAACTAATTTAAATATACACTAGCTTGAAATATTTAAGAAAAAAATTCAAAATATTGTGAATAGAATTTTAAATTTAATTCTAATTTTAGTTTATTTTAGTTTAAATTGCACAATTATTTAATCATGTATTTTCACATTATTAAAAAAATTAGATCAAAATTAATTTTGGAGTTAAATTGAAATTAAACTAATATTTTTTATTAAGATGAAAAATCATACAAACACTTGAAAGGTTCAGGATTGATTTATACTGTAACAATCCCTTTTATACGTTATTTATGAAATCTCTTTTATATGCTATTTATAAATAACACTGTAAATCATGCCAAAACTCACGTAGTTGGTAAAATGAGAAATTCTCTCATACCCTAAACTCTTTAATTTGGTCAAAAAGAAAAAGAATTATATATATCTGCCCGAAAAAAGTTATATAAACTGTGTATAGTTTTGATATTAATTGTTGTATAATAAAATGCATTGCTTTAGGGAAGATTATTTTACTACGATTGTGTATTTTAAAAGTTAATTTTTTATATAGATTTAGGTTAAAATTTAATTCTTAAAATAATATAAAAAAAAAATAGTGTATAATAAGTCGTAATTTGAAAACACCACTTACTTATGTCTCTTCTTTTTATTATTATATTTTAGATAAATTGTGTTTCTCATGCACGACTTATCATTTTACACAACTTACACTTTTTTTGTAATTTAGATAAATCGTGCTTGTGAAGTATGACTTATCTTTTTTTAAAAAATGACATATGAAGTCATAAGTATCAACCACAAATTTTATTAAATTTTTTAATTTAATAATAAGTTGCGGCTTGTCAGGATTTGTGCTTATAAATTTCACCATCTTCTTCCATTGGTGCTTCATATTTTAATGTTTTGAAAGTTCTCTCCACTATTATTACTTTATATCAAACTCAATCTATTCTCATTTAATTCTTCCTACTAAAGATATTTATTAAGAATGTTAATTATATTTTTTATTATTACAATTTTTACATTTATTAATGTGAAGTTTTATTTTTATTTTTTTACTTAAATTGACAGATGTCATCATATAACTCTTATCGTAATTGCTTTTTTTACAATTGTTTGTGATATTTATAAATATAATTATCCTTATAAGTCTCTAAGTCTTATGATCGTTAATCATGCTATTATAATAAATATTTATTTAATAATATTATATGATCCAAACAATACAACTCTAGTTATAAGAGATAATATAAGTGAGTTTAGTGAAGAGGATGAGTATAAGGAAGGTGATGAGGGCAACAAAATAGGCGAAATAAGTGTGAGTGAACCTGCCATTATAATTTATGTTACCTCATTTTTTTTTATCTAATATTAATTTGTAAACAATGCATATTCTTGAATTTTCTGATGATTATGAAATTAGGAGAAAAAATAACGTGAATCATCGCATATAAATAAATCAAGTAATGAATTAAGTGATGAATAATAAATTTATTTATTTTCATTATAAAATATCTTATATAATTTTTTTAACTTTATTTTCCCTATAAATTATTTTCTTTTTAAATTAATCAATTAGATTAAAAAACTTTTAAGTAAACTTTATTTTCCTTATATATTATTATTAAATTACAAATCTTAATTCAAGTCATAAATTCATTTTTTTTAAAAAAAAAAGATAAGTCATGATTTCTATTCACAATTTACTCAAAATTTAATTAAAAAAATTATATAATAAATCATAAATGAAAGACACAATTTACTTAAATATAACAAAAAAAATTATCTTTAAATAAGTCATATTTTTAAACCACGATTTATTATTAAAAAATAAAAAATTTATTTAAATATAAATCATACATTCATACTTGATAGATACAATTTATTATATTTTATTATTTATTTTACATCATTTATCTTTTAACTCACACTTCTGTGAAAAATTATTTTTCAAACTTGAAAAAGTCCTCTATTGAGTGAAACTTTTCACCAACTTTGACCACGGGTCTTTAGCTCAAGAACGAACTCAAATGACTTCTTCAAAAGGAATTTGAACGTTAATTAGGCCTAAAGAAATGTGTATATCTCTTTGTCTTTGTCTCCTTTTACCAAAGACTCAAAAGGAAAGAATGAAAAATAAAAAGAAAACTAAAACTCATGTTAAGGGCAAATAAAGAAGCAGAAGAAGATGAGAGCTGTGGAAAAGAAGAAGTCCTGCTTGTTGGTGCTGTGACTTGTGAGCTGTTTGTTGCAGAAGAAAAAAAAAATAGTTGCAGTAAAAAAAGAGGTCCGCTTGAGAGTAATTCTATCCATTTCCAAAGGTTAAGACTGTAATCTCATACATGCAGAAAAGCATCGCCGTTTTTTTTTAATTTTTTTTTTATATTAAATGTGAACGCTTGAAGAATGAAAATCCAGCCGTTGCTTGCAGAGAGAACATAAACATAGCTATGTCTTGTTGATGATGAACCAAAACCAAAACCAAAACCAAAACCAAAGCTGAGAACACAAAAAGCCTTAGATTCTACCTTTATTTTCTGAATTGCCCCTGTTAACCTTTGTCTTAAGTCTTTTGTTGTCTTTGTTTCTCTTTGTTAAGCTTCTTTCTCTCTCTCTCTTGTTCCTTTGGCCATGATTGGAGGTAAAGATCTTCCTAATGGTGTTGACCCTGAGGGTGAGAACTCCAGGAGCAAGTTGTCAAGGCACAA
This sequence comes from Ormosia emarginata, assembly GCA_029884605.1. NCBI lineage: Eukaryota > Viridiplantae > Streptophyta > Magnoliopsida > Fabales > Fabaceae > Ormosia > Ormosia emarginata. Next base: position 4,658,095 of record JAQQTP010000025.1, read on the forward strand.
TTTTGAGCCTGGAAAGGAGTACCCAGATGAGAAACTGGGCTACCCAGAGAAGAAAGGTGTTGATTTTCTCAAAGATTCTGAGGTGGGTGGTGGTGTTGATGGCATGATTCTTCAGTCAAAACCCAACAAGGTTGTTGTTGGAAGCTCAGGGTTGCAAGAGCTGACCCTCAGCTACCTTTGTGACAACCCAAAATTGAGTCTTGCTGAGAAAGAGAAAGAGATTCCTGGTAAAAGCTTGGTGAATTCCTTGGAAAAAGTGAGCCACAAAGGTAAAGAGGTTGTTGTTGGTTTTTCTGAGAATTCAAATCAGGATGGAAAATGGGTGGAAAGAGATTTCTTGAGCTTGAGTGAAACCAGAGAGAATTCTTCAAAGAGATCAGTTGAAGAAGAAGAGGTTGAAAGGGAGAGTAATAGGGACAAGAAGCCAAAGCTGGAGACACTTAATCTCTCTCTTGCTTTGCCTGATGTGTCACTTTCTCTCACAGCTTCAAACGCCTTGCAAAATGGTGGGGATCAACAACCAGTTAGGCCTAAGCCTAGCAGGCCATCAACCACTCACACTTCATATTCCAATGATTATACAACAGCATCTTTGTCTTACTCTTATTCTCACCCTTTCTCACACAACGCAAGTTGCTCACTCACCCGCAATTCAACTGATAATTTTGAGTACTCGATGAGCAAAGATGACCAAATTTGGAACTGTGGGGAAGGGACTAATGGGTCTGTTCATAGTAGGTTCAAGCCAATAGGTGATGGTGGGGTTGCTTTGTCCAATCATGGTGGTGGTCTTAGTTCCTTTATGCAAGGGAATAGTCAGTATAAAACTACTAGTTCAGATAACCATTCATTTTTCCCTTCAGAATTGCCTGCCAGGCCAAGGTTTGAAGCTCAGTCAGGGGACTCAAGGGGAAGGAATTCTGAGAATCTGAGAGTCTTGGAAGGCTTAGATGGTGGGAAGATAAGGAAGCTTTCTAGGCCGGAGAGAATAATCAGAGAAATTGTTTCTGAGTCTATCCCTGCCGTGGCATTGACAATTCAGGAGCTTACTGATGAAGTCATAGCATCAACTAAGGAATACTTGAAGAACCTCATTGAGAAACCTGACAAGAAAGAGGAATTGGTCAACCTCCAAAACAGGCTTGAGAGAAGATCTGACCTTACCAAGGAGACTCTTTCAAAGTGCCATAAAGTGCAATTAGAGATTCTAGTTGCTGTCAAGATGGGGCTTTCAAGCTTCTTATCTGGTAAAGTTCACTTATCTGAGATGGTAGAGATTTTCTTGTATAGGAGATGTAGAAATGTGAACTGCAAGATTGTGCTTCCTGTTGATGACTGTGACTGCAAGATTTGCTCAGGAAACAAGGGGTTTTGCAGTTCTTGCATGTGTCCTGTATGTTTGAACTTTGATTGTGCAAATAACACTTGTAGTTGGGTTGGTTGTGATGTTTGTTCCCACTGGTGCCACGCTGCCTGTGGCATTCAGAGGAATCTCATCAAACCTGGGCCTAGCTTGAAGGGACCTTCAGGAACCTCAGAGATGCAGTTTCATTGTATTGGCTGTGGACATGCTTCGGAAATGTTCGGGTTTGTTAAAGAAGTGTTCATGTGTTGTGCAAAGGATTGGGGCCTAGAAACCTTGATGAAAGAGCTTGACTGTGTAAGGAGGATTTTTAGGGGAAGTGAAGATCGCAAAGGGATGGAATTGCATGTTAAAACTGATGACATGCTGTTAAAGCTTCAAACTAAAATGGTATCTCCTTCAGATGCCTGCAACTACATCATACAATTTTTCAGCTGTAAGTATCTGGACTGTGGTCTTTGCTTTTCCTATTTAAATTCATATGTTTATTTTTAAAAAAATTGTTTGCTTCATACAGCATTTAAATGGTAATGATGCACTATGAATATATCATGATTTGGCTAGTCTCTCCACGGAGTAAAGGACCAATCAATTTTATTCAATGGATATGATGCTTGTGTAAAAATCACTTGATATGCTAACCTTTCAGCTCGTCAACCTATATATTGTTGAATTAGTTGCATGAAAACATATCCACATGATATGAAGGGTTTGGTGTACCATTATTTATTAGAAGTGAGTAAAAAACTAGTGGCCTATTTTTATTTTTTATTTTTTAATTATGTGATATGGTAGGATTGTGAATAAGGGAGGACTAAAAGTTTGATGTGGTGGAGGGAAAGCATTACTGTTGATAAATATATTGGGTTTCAGAAATATAAGAGATACCGTAGGGTACAGATTAATAAAATGAGAAACCTGATACATTATGCTCTTTATACAAATTACTTACAGAACTTTAAACTCCATTTCTGCCTCTGAAATCAAAATAATAATAATAATAATAACAGACAATTTAAAAGGAAAAGGAGACAAGATGAAAGGTGAAATAAGTTAGTGTTTGGCTGTTAAAGGCCAAAAACTAAAATAACAAAGAGAATAGACAACCACAGTTTTCCAGCAACAATTTTTCTTTTTTGTTTAAGGCAGGCAATTCAGGGGCAGGTTGAGAATTGATTTGGTCACTAAGAATAAGAATTGACAGCCATAAAGTTTGTTGATGTTATTTGTTTTTAAAGTGGAATATAATCATGTTTGGTACTTTGGTTTTCATTATTTTACACCCACAAAAATAAAGAAAACTTTTCAGCCAAAATCTCTCTCTTGGAACATTTTGATTATAAGCTTTTCAAAAACAAAATGAGCTAATCCAAATACACACTATATGGAGGATTTGAATGTTATTTATGAAGTGATTTGAGACTCAGCTAGATGTTTTATTAGCCTCAAATCATCGTGTGTCAATCAATCATACTTGTTTTCTTGCACATCCAAATTCACTTTCAGCAATCAGTTTGGATATTTACTCCCATCCCAGGCCTGTTATTTATGAGGTGTGCTTTTGGTGAGCACATATTACTGGCATTTTATGCCTAACAGATCCAGGATTTATATGTCAATGAAATTATCTTGTAGTCCATAAATCAGTCCTGCTCAATATTACTTTTGATATTGAGCTCAATAAGTTGTTTATCATGGACTGGAGAAATAAAGGAAGAGGAATGTTCTTTTAACACTGAAGTGCCTATACAACAATTGGTCATGGTCTTCTGATGCTTGATTTGCATGAATAATGAATTAATATGTTACATTGAGCATTCATGCCTAATATGGTATGGGTGTTATAGACTTGCTATGATACTATTTGCATCTTTTTCCCTCCCTGGTTAAATTATTTACATCTTAGCATTGGTATTTGAAATTGAAGTGCTTCATTGAGATAGGAAGCATTGGAATGTTATTACTCCCTGAGAATTGCAGTTATCATTATTATTACTTTCATCCTCAGTTGCTTGTAAGGTACGGTTGCTATTATCACTTTTGTTCTGTTGAATGTGTTTGATGAAATAATTCAAAGTACATGTGACCCTGTGCTTTTTTCAATCAAATGTCCTCTTGTGTAGAAGGCCTTTTTCTGCTTAAGCTTAGTTCATGCTAAGCTTTTTGTGATGCTTGTTTGATTTAATTAAGATACTGATAAATGATATCTGATATCTAACTGTTGAGAAATAATTTTTCTGATAAACAGATGCGGATAGCATGTCAGACTTTCCTGCTTCTGGTGTATCCTCAAAGGATTTGTCAGCATCTCAAGCTAACCTTAGAAAGGATACATCATCTCTTTCAAAATCTAACTCTCTAATACCAAAATATACTTATGACTTGAGCTATTCTAGGTCACATTCTGATGCCCATGCTATGTCAAATGATCTTCATCAGAAAGACCTCAAAGCTTCCCTCTTAAGTGAACTAAAAAATGAGGCTGATTTCCAATTGGGGGCTTTATTAAGGAAAGGTGGACTTGAAAGCTTGGAGAGCATTGTGAGGATCAAGGAGGCAGAAGCCAGAATGTTCCAAACCAAGGCAGATGAAGCAAGGAGAGAAGCAGAAGGGTTCCAGAGGATGATCAGGACCAAGACTGCACAGATGGAAGAAGAGTATACTGAAAAGCTTGGCAAACTATGTTTGCATGAGACCGAGGAAACACGGAGGAAGAAATTGGAGGAACTGAAAGTCTTGGAAAATTCCCATTATGATTACTATAAAATGAAAATGAGAATGCAAGATGAGATTGATGGTTTGTTGGAGAGAATGGAAGCAACAAAGCAGCAATGGGTTTAAACTTTTTTTCTTTTTGTTTTTTCTTATATTTCTTTACTCAGAATACTGTTGAAATGTGTGTAATTTATTGATCTGCTGCTATGGCATTCTGGTTGTTCTCAAAATGGATAATTTTCAATTGATAAATTCAAGTTTTGGGTGTTTCATCATTCATTTTTTTCCCTTCATAAATTGACAGGGCCTAAATGTGAAACTGAACAAATTATGTGCGAAAGCTTTTCACTTCCTGTTTATATTGTGAGACAATAAAACTTGTGAAAATTTATTGTAAATCCTATATCTTTGTTGCATATAGATTTGCATCTTCCTCTATAAATTTGTATTCTGATTTATCAGCAACAGCCCGGAATTGGCACGTTCCTAACTTAGTATGCAAATATTATTTGCCTCACATTTTTCATGTTTTAGGTGGTAGCATCAGAGTACATGTATATAAAAAATAAGATGAGATCAAATATAATCAAATGATGAAAATTGTGCATATATAAAATAATGTGTATATAAATGTGTGTAATTTGTTGTATGCTTTGGATACAACATTTTTCTTTTAAGAAACTGAGTTGTCCTAATCTACTTTTGTACACCTAAACAAAAATACTCTACTGGAGCTGGAGAGAGAAACTGTTTGACATGATTAGTTTTATTACTCCTGGTGGATGGAGCATAAAGGAGGATAATGCTCAACACTTTGCCAGGATATTATATTTCTGGGATTTGTTTATTTGGTCACCGTTGATTGCGGTTTCTTGTACCATTGTTAAGCTTAAGCAGTGTTTTGCCACTTCCAGCATTGGAACTAGTTCACCAAGGTGATGATGAAAGGGAATCTAAATACTTATAGTTTCATTCATATCAGTGTGTGACATTTAACCAATCAGCTCAAATTGGATTCCATACGTTTTATTCTTATATATTATTTTATTTCTCGAGCACTAAGCTGGGTTTGTAATGGTGACTTTCAGCAAACTTATTATACTTATTTATGTGGCCAAGGCACTTTCAATTTCCTATTACATTAAAGTAATAATAGACAAACAAGCAGTGGGAATAACCATAAACAATCTTTGAATCTTAGTACCGAATCGAATTTTCATCATGCTTGAGAAATGTAATCATTATCCTCTTTTAATGCTATTAGTTTTTAACTGTGAAGGATTTAATATAATAACTTACCATTGCTAATAGCTCAACTATGCATGTACATCTCAAATTGGAATCCGAATATGTTGAATTTATTTCATTTTATGATGTGCGATTGGCGTGGTGCTAGTAACTGTCATATGTATTTAATTAATCAATAGAACTTTTTTCTTTTTGGTATACTATGAGTTATACTTATTATGACTTTTAGTTGTAATTTTGTATTCAAATTTCACTCATTCCAAGGACTTAAAATCTTTTAACTAATAAATAAAATGTAAATACTTTCTGAAAAAACAGGACAACAGCTTTTTATATAAAATAATCAAACAAAATGAATTTATTGACATTAGAATTAAGAGTTTAATTTTTATATATTATGAGTGTAAAAATATTTTACATTATTAATCAATTATATATTATTATAAATATAACTTTTGATGTAATTATTAAAAAAATTAAATATTTTTAAAAAGTAACAATACATAATTAGATAATAGTATAATTTTTTTATTAACAGTATATTTAAATTAAATTTCAAAACTAATTGAACAAATTTATTTTTAGTAAGAAAAATGCTTGATGTATAATTTTTGAAGTTATGTGTGAGATAATAGAACCATAATATATATATGAAAAAAATAATGTAAAATTAAACAATAAAAATACAAAGTGAAGTGCACGTATGTACAGTTTAGCATTCTTGGGAAAATGACAGGGAGGCTAACACTGACAGGAAAGAGAGAGTAAGAGACCAATGAAGTTCACTTTTAGTGCCTCATGGTGCGGAGCAATGAATAGAACATTCTGTCACGCCATCGTTCAAATCCTTATTTTATCATTTTGTTTTTTTCAGACACCCTTATTCACGTATTTAAATACTTTGGCATATCCTCCTTGTTAAATGAAATTTTGGTCTGCTATCAGAGGTTTAGAGATAAATAATACTAATGTGGCTGCTAGCATTGTTATGCTGATTGCAACAAACTCGGCCCAAAAAAAAAATCAGGAATAAGTGTGTGGAGAAATCAGGAAGCAGACCATGTCTTAGGTTCTATCCGAAGGCAACAAATCTTTGGACTGCGGACTAGGTAGTTAGAGAATATGGAAAAGTTAAATAGGTTGGGACTCCAGTCAAAGGAGAATTCTATCATACACTCTCTTTATATTATGGAATATGTTGCCCCTGTTGGTTTTATCCGTAATTATCTATTCATTTTTTTTTTGTATTTTTTTTTACTAACTTCAGAAAACTAATGTGTGCTGCTTCGGCGAAGTAACCTGACTATTAATTAAGGGTATTCACAGGTTAGGTTGGTCTGGTTTTAGAGAAAAAAAAATTTAAATCAATTAAGTGAAGTTGGATCGATTTTGAAAAAAAAAATTAGATAATCCGAATCAAACCAACTCGATATGCAGACAGATTGGTTCGAATAGGGTGATCGAGTTGTTTCTTCTTCTCTGTCAGAAGATATAGATCTCGTCAACACTAACCTCAGAAGCCATTATCACTGCTCCACTAGAGCCACCAACAACTGTTGCCCATCAACACCCAGCCGAACCAGTAGCTCCTCCACCTACCACCACATCGCTGCCATCCTCAACAGTCAACACAACAAGCCAGAATCACTACGTCGCACCCAATCCAAAATCGGCTTTCTTCCCAAACCGGAACACACTACCCAAAACCACCATACTCAGACCCATAACTCGTCACCACTAGAACCAACCCTGATATATTATATCGGGTCGAGTTGATCGGGTTCACGAGTCGAACTGAACCCGTGAACACCCCTACTACCAGCCCACCCTAACCCGATCTGTGCTACTCCGACAATCTCCCATGCCGGACCTAACCACCATCACCAACACAGAGCCTAGACTCGCAAAGCCAATGAGCCCCACTATGTTCCTCATGGCCGAATTTGCAACCACCGTCACTGAGCCTCCATCGCGCCTCCTCTCACTACCCTTAGAGTCGTCGCTCGCGAAGTTCGTTGTATTTACGACCACCTCATCGGCCACCCGTCAAGCAAACTCCTTGAACCCATTTTGCTCCCTGAACCACTGGCCAAACCTTCACCTATGACCAAACTGTGACACCACCACCAGCCGCCGTTTGTCTCACTCCTTGCAACCACTACGTCACCACTCACAACATTTGCTAGACCTCAACAAGCCAAGCTCCACCAGAGCTTCTGTTTGTCCGTTCACTACACCCCTATTTCAAACTAGACCCTAGAACAAAAATCTACCCAAACCATCAGATTTGAGCCAAACAGTCGTTCCCTGGAGCCACGACGTCAACGAATTCATGGTGGTTTTGGCAGTGACGTCGGGGTTGGAAATGGTGGTTCCGGTGGGGGGGGGAGGCAATGAAGGAAGAAACCATTTGAAAATTAGGATGGTTGGCGTTGGCTCCTTATTTAGGGTCGCCATGGTTGTGGGACGCAAATCTGGGTGTGGCCACAGATAGCAATTTTGGGCAATGCAGTCATGGAGGCGAAAGTAGTGGTTGCAAGTTGAGACTCATTTTTAGGCGAAGACAAGGTTGATGGTAGTACACGGCAATGGTGGAGGACAGCGGCTCAAGGCGGTGGATGCTTCAGAACCCTCGACCCGACCCAGATCCTATAGAGACAGAAAGACAACAATGGGGTGGATGGCAATGGTGGAGGAGGCAGGGTATGGTTGATGGCAGATAAACCTGTTAATCAGGTATTTAGTCACTCAATCTAGCCATTGTTTTTTTTTAGTATAAATGAATGACCCAGATTCATGGTGCATCATGTACCCTACCTTGTAAGGTGCATGATAGAAGAAGTCCTCCAAGCAAAGTGAGTTTTGATGTAAAATGTAAAAAGAAGGGAAATGAGATTAAAACAATGAAAGGGACCACTTCTAGTTAAAGATGAAATGGGAAGGGGGTATTTTATTATGACTTGAGTTTATAAAGAGAACTCAACTTAAAAAATTAATTCATTAAGTGAAAGTATCTCATAGTTTAAATAATACATTAATTTTTTTATTTATTTAATATAAGACTCATAACTTATTTTGACATGGAAAAAAGGAGAAAAAGAAATACCCACATGGTTTAGTTTATTAAAAATGTTACTTAGTAATGTTAAAAAAAAAATGTTACTTAGAAGGTAGAAGCTGATGAGCCTTTTGCTCACATGGTAGATGGCACCTACGATGTTTCGTGTGCGCCGTGGGGAGAGATTGCTCCCTTTCTAAAGCATTGTCCCCATTTCTATTACTTCGTTTTAATTAATCAACAATCACCTTTTAATTTAATTAAATTTGAGTAAAAAATTTTGTTAGTTTTTTTTTTTGGCTGTTGTGTAACACGAATGAAAACGTCATTGCTTATTACAAAATTGTACCTTAATTTTTATTCATTTTTTTAAAACAATTCAATAAGGCTTTCGTTTGTAACATGATAAAATATTATTCCTTACATTCAAAATATGTATTTTGTAGAATACATAAATAAAATAAATAATAATAAACAATTTATAAAAGCGAGAGACATTTTAAAACTTTTAAAATTATTATTATTTAACAAAACATCATATAATCATACTCTTTCTATTCATATATTTGTAAGAAAAAGTTCACACTTCACTTACTTAGGCTCTCAAAATAAAAATAAATAAAAAAAAGAAACGGATACATCTTTGAACTTAAAATCCTATATAAGTGTAGCTTAATATAATGAATCGCTTAAGTGACATTTTTTTATTAGATTGATCATTGATCATGGTTCATCTTGGAGCATATAAATTATGATATGTGGACTGATTAGGTGGCCAATCCAAAGTGTCGAAGAGACAAATGGAGGCCTAGAATTGCTCTGACATGAAAGTAGGGAAAATAACTCACTAAACAACATCTATTTATAAAAACTTTAGGATGTGGGGTTGCGTCAATTGCTCAAGTTTATAAGTTTATTGCTAACTATTCATGAATAGTATTGGAACCAAAGTAGAATCACGTTGAATCAACTTAATTTTTAGTATGCAAGCAAACCAACTCAATTAATCAACATATATCTCATAAGAGTCCAAAAGAAATTAAGAAAAAATCATACAAGCCATTTCCGGTAACAGAACAACAGGATTACAAAATCCATAAAAATTTAAGGAAAAAAAAAAGATGGAAGAAATGCTGGATCAATCCAATTAGTGATGATGAATAAAGTATATAGAGTGGAGAAATGCAATTCATGACCCAAAATGGGCCAAACCAACTGATATATCCACAAAAACTCCAAACAAGAGAATTGCTAGACCCGTGAAGTTGATTAAACGAGATTCTCTCTGGTGTGGCAGTAGTCTTAGCATAGTATACTTCTCCATCAAACCTGTTAGTGCAGCACAAATTGCCATGTACAGCAGTGCTCTACCACCAGATATGTGCCATGGAGCCACTCTAGTCCTTTGTTGTGCGGGCCCAAACATGAACAAGAGTCCAAAAAACCACTGCAAGCAACAAGAAGCACACACATCCCATTATGAAAGCTTTGACTTATAATTATACCAAGGATTTGATCTTCTTTATAATAATATGATCATAGACATATTATTGGGACAAAATTTTACCTGCACGCCAAACAAGCAGAAGGTGCTAATGCCAATCCATGAATGGAGGCTGTAAACATCCTCCAAGTTCAACATATCATGGAACTTGAAAACGGCACATATACCAACAATCCCAAGAATTATAGCAGTCAAATGAAGTGTCATGTGAACGAACTTCTGTGTTTGCCGATCGGCTGGAAACGTGTGGTATGCCATTATTGCTGCACAAGTTTAACACCAACCTAATCAGTTAAGAAACCGATACCGTATTTGTGTATGCCACACAAAATTATAAAGTTGTCCAACACATCTTGTATAGGGAAATTAGTTAGCAGGGGAAACAAATATGCTAAGTTGGAGTAATAATTTTAATAGATGCTGATAAAAATAGTAAGGTTATACTAAACCATTAGTATTTATAGTTTTACCCTATTTGAATTTTAGTTTCTGTAGTTTTTTTTTTTTTATATTAGTCTCTTACATTTTAAGTTTTTTAGATTTTGATCTATGTTATTATGGTATTAGTTCTTATATTTTTACTCATTTGAATTTGAATTTTTATAATTTTTACTTATTAAATTATCGGTCTTTATTTTTTATTAAGAATTAATCTTTACAGTTTCAAAATATTAAAGTATTTGTCCCGAATGAACAAAATTCAAATTAGTAAAACTATTCAGACCAAGAAAAAGAAAACTAGAACCAAAAACCTAAATCAAGTGAGACTATAAAGACTAATTGTTTATTTCAACCAAATAGTAGTTACTAAGACACAACTATACACTATAAGAGTGTATTTGAAATGTTAAAAAATTAGAAAAGATTTGATTTGTAAATCAAATTTAATTAAATTTTGTGTTTGAAATGTTAAAAAATAAAAAATTATTTGATTTTTAAAATTTCATGAATTTCATTTTTTTTTATTTTAAAAATTTCATCAATTTTGATAGCATTTGTTAAATTTAATTTGATTTAAAATAAATAGATTATTTTATCATTTGTAACTTCTTTTAATTATTTTTCATAAAGATTAAAATATAAAATAAAAAAATCAAATCAAATCAATTCTCATTTTAATGAATTCTAAATACAAAATTTGATTTCTAAATCAATTCAAATTATATTTTTTTAAAAAATTTTAACAGAAAATTTAATTTTTAAATCAATTCAAATCAAATTATTTTTTATTTTTATTTATTCCAAGTACAATTTAAAGAACATGAGATGAGAGTAAGATACCTTGACCAGCAAGGAAAATGAACCCCAAGAACATCAGTAAAGGGTGAACCTGCATAACAGAGTTTTGGTGGAGAAAGACTCAGATGAAGTCGAATGTGATTGCTATGTATAAACAAAGAAGAAAATTAAACACAAGAAACAGTGTTACATTGAAGACGCGAAATGCGTTGTCAGAATCATATTCAATCCCCTCACGGTAATGTATCAACCAAACAAGCAAGAGGATGATGGCAAGGAGGCCAAACAAGTGTGCTAAAACTGCGGTAGTGTAAGAACGCATCCTGTTGGTTTCAGCAAGAGGTGGTGGATGAGATGAGTGCCAAGTTGGTAGGGGAGAGAGAGAGAGACAGTGAATTTGTTATATATAAGACAAATTTGGTTCTGACATGGTGTTATTCTGGTATGTGGTTCAGTCTTATTATAGAGTTTTTCCTTTTGATAAAGTTCATAAAAGAGGGAATTGCTTGATCTATTGGTTTTGGAATTTTGAATGAAGAAACTTTTGGCTTTAGCACGCATCTACGTACGAAAAAGTAAGCCAACTCTAGTTTTATTTAAAGTATATATTCTTATGTAAAACGATTCCATCTTTGTCATAGAGTCTCACACATTACAAATCTTGTGTAAATTTAGAATAATTTCTATTGTGGATTGGGGTTTTGGGTCAACATCAAGAGTAATTTGGTTTGTCATAATAATACTCAAATATTATTATGCGTTATTTTGATGAGTATATCTACTTATTTATTTGGCACAAATTTCTCACAGAATTCTTAAGGGATATGCACACTAATTATCTCACACAAACAAAAAAAATTAGTTAAAATAGATCATAATCCCTAACGGATACTAATCCTAAATAACTACATTGTACAAATCTTAAAACGCTCTTATAAATATACTGTCAAGTCTCAAAGGTATGGATCTCCTCTAACATACAGATTGTCTCTCTTGAACATAGTCTAACTTGAGCGTCGGAGTGCCTTTTGTAGGTACCCACCTCCTGGCACCACCGCAAAAGCAACTGTGCTATGGAGGAATCTACCATATACGTGCCTATCTCAGGTACCCTCTGAATCCACTTCAGAACATTGGCACCATCTGTGGGGAACGATAAACTTCGATTCCTATCACCACAATCATAATTAGTAACGCAGTCAGTTTCCATGCACGCCTTGGTTCACTTCGCGAATCTCATCATGATGGCCCCCACCAAAAAGCAACTCAAAAAATCACAACACTTATCCAGTTTTCTCGATGCTTTTTGGGGCCCACATAGTTTGAAATACTGCTCAGTCATGCCCATCAAAGCTCTAGTATTCAATTCCAGGCTCTTGCAGATGGCAACCCCACAAAGTTGCAAAAGTTCAAAACTTTACACGACAACTCATCTCCTTCCTCAAGGAGCAACAGGGGCAAGCCATTCACCATCACAAAGCAACAACCTTTAATATCTTTAAAGGGATAATGGCCTCTCTGACAGTGGGTAAGATGAAAAATTTCTTTAAAAATTTCCTTGTTGACTACGGGGTGGGTCCATCCCCTCCGAGTGATGCTCTTGTCCAGATTTCTTACCTTCTCGTCGCCTTATGGTCTAACAACAACCACCACCTTGTATAGAGCTCCGATGCCAAGCCAGCGATGGCGCTGCTCACAAATCACCCATACCTAAGGTCGATCGTCCCGTTCGTGAGGCCCGAAAAGGTTAACTCTAGCACGCCAAGCAAGGTCCCTAACCTACGCCTGCTCTGAACCCCCAAGTTCAGAACTCGACATCCGGCTGCAGAGCGCTGTCCATGGTCAAAGATGGCATTCGCGGCGCATGGAGGTCGCGGGTCTTGGTGGTGGCAGATCGTAGCACTGGCGTCTCTGGTTGACTCGGCTCTATTTCTAAGTTAGCACGAGTTGACCGGATTCATGGTCCCGGGCTCCAGGTCCATCATCAGCTCCCTAAGCACGAATCAACTGTAACACAATAGCACTGGACTGGCAGATCTATTTTCCAACTGGAAAATCGCTTCAAAGACCGTTTCGGGCTTCCCATAGTCACCACGAGTTACATAAAGGAACGAAAATCCTACGAGTTGATGGAGGTCAGATGTCGGGTCATTGTTTCCGTGAAGCTCGGTCTTCACCATTAATGCCAGATCGTGAAAGTTAGGTCTCTCCGTGAAGCTCGGTCTCACCGTTAAACCGTTAATGCCGTTAGAAGGTTCAAATACTTCTTTTCCTGTGTTGAGGAGACAGCAGACTATATAAAGGAAAGACAAAACTACTCTTAATGGTTTTACAACAATCACACCCATATCAAGTTTCATGAATCTGCAAAATGCTAGCATCCAGCTATCCTTGGCAACTTCTTTAAAGCTAACAAGAGAACTGAACGTGTTCAAGGAAGTGGCTATTGAACTGAAAACGTGATTAATGGGTCACTTTACAGCATTCACTGCACATGATCTGATATTACTAGTAATAAGTGTCAGTGACATTAATTGCCTTAAATTTGGATATGCTCTCCTCCACAAACAAGAGCGAATCATCCGAAGACATTCCGCAGGAAGAAGGCCCGACCGAAAAGCGTCAAGTACTTCGGCACAACATCTAAGTCAGGACCTAGGTCGTGATCTCAAATCTGTAAGTACTTTGGTCGAACATAACCCACAAGGTTACCACACCTTGGCGTGATCTAAGGAGTACAAGGTTCGAAGAGGATCAGCTACATTAGATGACCACAACAGGAGAATCCACTTGACCACCCTCTGAGGGAAAGGAGCGCATTCAAGGGTCTTAACCTATGCCCATATGAGCCTGACTTAACCCATAAACCGATGAGGCTTACAGAGGTTAAGCTTAAAAAGTCTCAAAGGACCTTTAAGCCATACACCGCCTTGAGACTATCCACTGAGCCCGTTCCCAATGGGATTAGGGAAAGCCTTACATTCCAGGATAAGAGGGCAACCCACCAAACCCTTCTCAGCGGGTTAGTCGTGAGTCACAAAACCTCGACATTATGGTACCAACCGTGAGTTGTCTTATGTTAAACAGGCTGTGCAGTAGAAAAATCCTAAATCTTGGAAAAATTCACGTACTAAATTGTAAACATTAAAAGACCCCGGCAAGAACCACTTAAACCAAAGTCACGTGGCATCCTAAATACCATAAAGTAATGGACTCTGAACAAAGTTTCTATACCAAAGTCACGTGGCATCTTAAATACCAATATTATTGGTAATGGACCCAAGACAAGGTTTCTATACCAAAGTCACGTGGTATCCTAAATACCAAAACGATTGGTAATGGACCCCAGACAAGATTTCTTATACCCAATTCACGAGGGATCCTAGACACCAAAACAATTGGTATTGGACCCTTGACAAGGTTTCTTATACCAAAGTCACGAGGGATACTAAATATCAAAGCGATTAGTGATGTACCCCGGACAAGGGAGCAACATATGACTTATCTCGGAAGATAGAATGACAACGTAAGCAGAGCAATCTGACTCGGATCCCGGCCTTACACGTCAACCCTGGAAGCATATTATATATCATGGACCTCGGCTCTTTAGAAAACACCGTGAGATCTAGTGTTAACTCTGACTTGGATCCATTTGTTCACTGCGTGTCGTGCATTCCTGCTAAACATGGGTACCTTGACACTTAGCTGTCTCATCTAAGCGCCAAGTTTGAGGCAATTGTTCTGGACCGGGATTTTGGGTCAACATCAGGAGCAACCTGACCTGCCGGAATAATACCCAGATATTACTACGCGCTATTTTGATGAACATATCTGCCTATTTATTAGGCATGAATCCCTCACAGAATCCTTAAGGGATATGCACACTAATTATCCCACACAAATAAGGAAATTAGTTAAAAAGAATCATAATCCCTAACGAATACTAATCCTAAATAACTACATTGCACAAACCCTAAAACACTCTTATAAATGCACTATCAGGTCTCAAAGGTATGGATCTCCTCTAATATACAGACTGTCTCTTTTGAGTACGGTCTAACTTGAGTGTCAGAGTGTCTTTTGTTGGTATCCACCCCCTCACACCACCGCAGGAGCAGCCGTGCTACGGAGGAGTCCACCATATATGTGTCTGCCTCAGATACTCTTTTAATCAACTTCAGAATAATTTTTTTGTAAAAATGTAACTTTTAAACTAAAACATAATATAAAAAATGAATAATATTAATACATTATACTAGATGTACAACATGAATAATATATATGTTGAGGTGATCGATTTCCAAACAACTTCATAAAGTGTGAGCTGTGAAATGTACCCATGACTGGAGAAAGAGTAAGCTTTTGCAAAAGGAATCAAAGAAAAAGAGAAGGCTAGCTAGGAAGGTAAAGAAAAGAATTGGGATCCGAGATGCAACTTTAAAACCCTTGCATTTTTCATGCAACAGTAATTTAAGTGACTCAGCTTTTTTTCTACTGAAATAAAAAATTACTTCCTTAAACTCGAATAACATTATTCTAAAAGGTGACCCCTAACACTTTCACACTTGTCCACATTATATGTCTAGATTTTATTTTTGGTACAGTAGGCAAAGGAAAAGCAAAAACGAAAAATAAATCGAAGAAAGCTTAGCCCCTCGAAACGTCATTCCTTCAGTAAGTAATATTTAATTAGGTACATTTTATTATAAATATTTAAATTATTATTTAATATACGAAGAGATGGAGATTATTATAATAAAAATATACAAGTTTTCAAAACTAATTTTTTATATATTAAATAACAACTTGAGTGTTTAGAAACATAGTAAACAAATTAAGAATTTTTGTCCAGCTGTCTCCTTATTATCTGCCATGATGAAATAACTCAACCTAGGAGTGGAGGATTTTCCCAAATGTGCAGAGCCACATGATGATCAGCGCACACGTTAGATTTAGGAAGCACATGGTTAACACCGCACTCCCAATCTCTCGATAGAAGCTCATGAATTATTACAGGTAGCACTATAACAAAAAATAATTCTTCTGAAGTAAGGTTGTTTTTAAAGTGAAAATGTAAGGGAGTATTTGATTTGTTTTATATTTTTATTTTTAAGTGATATGTTTTTTTATTAATAAGTACAAAAAGTCACTTATTTTTATTTTATTTTATATTTACATACTTTTATGAATATATTGGAAATAATATTAATAATTATAAAAAAATTATCTTATTTTTATTTTATTTTTTATTTTCAAATTTTTATGAAGGAAATAATGAAAATAACTTTTTCTTATTTTCAATATTTTATTCATAAAACTATGAAAATAGGAAACAAAATAAAAATAGGTGGCTTTTTTGTAATTATTAATGAAAACATATCAATTGAAAATAAAAATAAAAAATAAACCAAAGAAGCTCTAAGGTGTATCTACTTTTGATTTATTCTAAAATATATCGTAATTTTAACCCACTAAAATTTAATGATAAATACACTCTTATTTATTTCTTTTAGATTAATTTTATCCCTATAATAATAATGTATTTGTACCCCCTCATGCCCCAGATGCACGACCTCCATATAGTGAAAAATTATTATATGCTCTTAGAGCTTCATGTAGTGTTGTACTCACATCACTCACATCTTGACATTTTAGCCTTTGTTAATGATGAAGTTCATCACTAACTTATATATTTATTATTTAAAAATAAATAAAAAATAAAATTGGGATAATAAATATGTACATTAGTAGTAGGCTCATCATAAATGAATATTGAAATATTAAGATTTGAATTATGTAAGCATAATCTTACATAACACTCTAGGATCATATAATAATTTCTCATGTACAGTCTGAATCACACTCCACTCTCCTTAACCCTTTAGACCACGTAATCTCCAACCTTTGTTTGATCTCAAGCAGCTCAAGTAGTAAATTATCTTTATACACCATCATGTTTGAAAAACCACATATCCCCTGTAAGAAGGCCAACAAATCCAACTCTACCTGAGTTTCTCATTGATCTTGCATCAACATTTAACTTGATAAAATTCTGCTAAGGAGTAAGAATATGTTTGGTTTGCAGTTGGAAGCCCCAAACGTCCATTGGGCTTCCTCAAAACGATGGTAAAATGTTGTTTGAGTATTTTCTTGTTTGCACTGTTTCAACACAATTCAGGCTTGCAACCCCAGTTTGAAGAAAAGTAAGATTTTCTTGCTTTTCTATTGGGCAAAATCAAGTTGGAGACATTGATGAGTATTTTCTTTTTCAATTTTGCTTTAAAAGTGATTTCAATATTTCATCTAAGCAATATTCATTTTGTCAAACTCACTTTCAGATAGAAGTTTTCCAACATAAATCATGTTACCACAAATTTATTTTTAATCAAACTTAAGTTTGCAAAATCAAATTGGCTAAAACTTAAATTTACAAATTCTAATCTAAACACATACTAAGTCACTGAATCAAATGCGAAAAATATACATGTACTCCTCCTAGCACTTGAGAAAACCATTAAAGCAACCTCAAATGTTAAATACTACTACTACTACTACTAATAATAATAATAATAATTTTGAGATGCTTTTATTGATGTTTCAAAAATCGAATTGGTAATTGAACCAACTAGACCTTTGAGTCATGCTTTAATTGGTTCACCCGACTAAATTTATGGTTGAGCCATGATTGAACAGTGGTTGAACTAGGTATTGTTCAAATAAAAAATATGATCGATTCATAGTCCAACCGGTTTAACCGATCAGTTCAACTAATCAGTTCAATTCGATTTTTAAAATAGCTGTTTTTTGTTAGAATTTTTTTTGTATTGGGTTAATATTAATTGAAATTTAGTTTGCAGAAACAAGCAAAATATGTAGTCCCGAAAAATTTTTAATACCTAAACTTATTAACAATTTAGTCTATTTATATTGGTTTAGAATCACCTTGAACTATTTTTATTTGGTAAATAAAATGGTAGATCTTATGGGTGTTTGATTTAACTGTGAAAATTTGATTATTTCAATAATTGATTATTGTATAAAAGCTTATTGTTATAATCGATTATAATAGAATCAGTTCTATGTTCGAATATGTTAGTTAAAAAATGATTTTAAACTAATTAGTTTCATTTAAATTATATAAAAAAGAATTACTTTTATGCATTAAATTACCAAAAGAGATATAGAATGATTAAAAAAGTTATATGATTGAGGATAAAATAGTATTTACATTTCAAAGTGAATATAATAATCTATAATCTATAATCATAAGTTTCAATCTTTAGTATTATATAAAAAAAATTATAATGCATTGAATTTCATGTAAAAGTAGAAGCTGATTGTATCAAACATATTATAACACTATTAAAACAACTATTTTTTAAAAAAAAAATTATTTGGGAATAAAAAAATCATTCCCAAACACATACTTAATGTAAAAAAATAATGTTAGTATTATAAAGGCTCAAGTAGTGGCCTACTCAAAGAATATCTTTACAGATTTTTTATCCCTACTCAACTACAACTAGTACATGAACACTAGGGGATATCTGTGTGGAAGGAAACCCCATCAAGTACTACTAGTCCAAAGGAACTTAAACCCATACACGTGTCTTATCTAGATTCCTTCAACAAGTTCACCTTCTGTTCTTAGGCTCCATCATAAAAAGAGTAATTATTTTTACACATAATTTTTTTATATTATTTTTACACCACTTTTTTAAAAACACATTTTAATATATACTCTTTTTATTTTTATTTCTCAAACAAGTAAAGTGTGAAATTTGTCAACGTCCCTCTTGTCACGACGCATAGCGGCGAGACTCTCCTTTTTTTGAAAGGAAAATTAAGAAACATACATGTGAAACGCATATGATGATGATCGTGCAAGAGAAGTCGTTCCTAATCACTTTTTCTATTATAAAAATAGAAAAGTAAATCAGACATTCAAAAAATGGTCTATGTTTCAAAGTATAAGTTCAAAAGTTAATTATGATAAGAAAAGTGTTAGTATCCTACGTTGTCCGTTCTAAGAACGTTTATCTATTTAATCTTAGTGTTATTAGCAAAATTAATTAAACTGATCCTTTATTATTTAAAACCAATTTTTATTTTTTTACATTTCCCATTTTGTCGCCATATTATTAAAAATGATAAATGACAAAGATAGAAAATGAATAGCTAAATAGCCATTATTGTATAGCAAAATCAAAGCGCAAAACATATGGCATAAAAGTGGTGGTTTGAGAATGTTTATTTTCAAGAAAAATGCCTTTTTAAAATATTTTAATTTTATTATTGACCAAAAATAATGTTTTTAAGGAGATATTTTTAACAACATGAATTATTTATCAAAACAGATTTCATAAAGAAATATTATTTTTGAAAATGAGTGATTAAAAGGATTTTTGATCCACCACAACATAAAGTAGGGATTATGTGAGTTTGTTCAAATTTATTTAAATATTTTAATTTTATTTTTATGAAAATATTTTTTCCAAACTATTTTATTTTTAATGTAAGAATTAAATCTTGTTAGCGTTCCTCGCAAAATCCAATATAAAGGTCTCGAAAGTATTGAGAATAGTTTATCTAATTGGTACACTGAAAAAAGCTTCTCTAAAGTAAGTTAATATCTAAAATGAGCAAGTAAGGGTATATCTACCTTTAGATCATTTAGTGAGTTAAAATTTTGATGCACTTTATAAGATCAATGATTGATACATCTTTACTTGATCACTATAGAGACAAACTCAAGGAGCCTTATCCTGATACCCCAACCATCTCTCAATTTTTACATCGTCAGCCACTTTTGAATTATTTTAATTGATGTATGGATGTAAACATGATTGAGATGAATTAAGACATGTATGTACAAATTTATGGTGATGTGGTCACAATAAATAATTTAGAATATGTGTCGTAACCGAAATCGCGACGGGACAACCGGTAAATATAAAATTTGAAAATCAATGGAGTCGTCACTAATGTTTATTTTAATTGAAAAAACATTAGAAAAACCCTTTTAATAGGAATACTGGTCTTTTAGAAAATGAGTTTGGATTCGGGAGTCGATTACAAGTAGGGAATGTGTTAACACCCTACACTGCCCGTTTCAAGAACGATACCTTAAGTTAGTTGTGCAAATTTTAATAATCTCAAATGTATTTATTTTACCCCTTTTAAAAAGGAAAAGAAATAACTAAATTATGAAAATTTATTTTTTTGGCTTGACAAAATAGAGATTATGCTCCTACGTATCCTCGGGTGCAATAAGGAACTCAAAGTTATGTAGTTCTTTAGAAAATCATTGTGGGTTGGTTATTTTTTTATTTTTAATTTTTATAAAAAAACTATTTTATTTTATTTTATTTTAGCAAGACGAATCAATGTTTGTCACAACTCAGATGATTCTAAAAAGTTACTGGAATTAACAATTTGTCGAACTCAGCTAATTCCATTTTATTGATTGATTTTTTTTGTTTAAATATTTGAATCATCAAGTTGTCATAACTCATATGATTCTAAAAGTTATAGGATTAACAAGTTGTCACAACTCAGTTAATCCTGTTTTATTCTTCTCAATAAAGTTCAATGATATTATTTTATTTATTTATTTAAATTTAAAGAAGATTGTAAAATCAATAACTAAGAAGATAATATTAACAACAAAGTTTTTCTTATTTTAAAAGATCTTTGTTTTAAAAATTCATTTGATTGGTTTTTTTCTTATGCTATAACAAAAAAAGAATCATCAAATTGTCATAACTCAGATGATTCTAAAAGTTACGGAATTAACAAGCTGTCGCAATTCAGCTAATCCCATTTTATATTTTTTTTAATTATTTTTATTTTTCATTCTTTAATTTTTCACTATTTTTCATTTTTATTCATTTGGACCCCTATTTTAATATAAACAGAAACAATACATCTAAATTCTAAGCCCAAGCCCAAGACACAAAACATTCAGGAACAATACATTCACAAAATTAATGCAATCTAGGCGCATTTAACCATATTCTTCCTTTTACCAAATTAACAAAACAAACTATCAGACTAAAAATTTGAAAACTGAGTAAAAACAAAGAAAGGAAAAGAAGTAATATGCTGGTTCTGGAAAAAGATGAAACGAGAGGAAGAAGATAAATATCACTCCCTACAAGTTGAACAAACGGTGGCAGTGCAGTATGGGGACTTGATGGCGCCGGTAAGACGAGGCGGAGGCGCTGGGTCAGCGGCGGCTGGGTTCCGGTGCGGCTACGGCGTGCCTCGACGGGGTAGCTTGGCTGGACGGGCGCGGTGCGGTGATAACAAGCTCCGAATCTGACGGGTATTGGCCATAATGGCTGGTCGGTGGCCTGGTTCGATGGTGCTGGGCGCGAGATCCGGTGAGCGCGACTCAGATCAGGTGACGCAAGTCGCGGATGGCGGAGGCTCGAGTCGGAGCAGCGGTGGCTCTTAGCGGCGGACAGCGACTCTGGTTCGATAGTGGAGCGGGATCGACGAGAGCTTGAAGCAGATGCGATGGCGGCGACGTTATCTAGGTTGCTAGGTTCGTTGACGGCGAGGGCTCAGATTTGGCAGCGCAATTATGGTGGCTGGATCTGGGTTGCTGTGCAGGCTCTGCTCTGCGGGGTGGTAAGTGGTTGTTAATGGTGGTGATGGAGGTGAGTTGAAGTTTGTGGGTGGTTATGGAGGTGGAGGCTTGGGTGAGGTTGGTGATGGAAGTGAGTGAAGATGGTGGTGGGTGGTTGTAGGAGATGAAGGTGAATGAAAGAGGTTGAGGAAGATGAGTTTCGGATGAAGAGGGGGAGTATCGGGATGGTTAGTGAAGGTGAAGGGTGAAAAATAGCATGAGAATCCTCAGTGGAGGTGGTGAAAAGGAATGAAAATATAAAAAAGAAAGCTCTCTGTTGCTATACGTGAGTGGAGAAAAAAAAACCAAGATCACCCCCTCCTCTGTGTGTTCTGTTTTGGAGGAATAAAGCCATAAAAATTGATGCTTGTGTGTGCAGCTAGAACATGGAGAGTGAGTGGGGAGCAAAACAAACTTGTCCCCCCAGTGCTGGTAGTGGCATTATGTGTGCTGCAGTGTAGTGGTGGTACAAGAGTGTGCTGCAGTGTATGGCCAGAAAAAGAAAAGGAAAAGAAACATAGAGCCAGAAACAAAAATTTTGTTTCCTTCCAAAGATAGAAGAACAAGCAGCATTTGCGTTTGTATTATTTTTTTGTTTTTTATTTTTTTATTTTTTTATTTTTTGTTTTGGGCTATAATAAAAATTTTGTTTCTCTTTTTTTTAATTAAAAATAAATAAATAAATAAATAAAAGGAAAAGCAAAGATGAAAATAAGATAGAAACAAATAAAACTTGAAAATAAAAAAATGTGTTCAAAATGTTGTAGTTAAACATCATTTAACACATAGTTATTAGTCCTTCATTAGGTATCAAAAATAAAAATTTTATGGACAAAATTGGGTATCAACAATATGGAATAAGACTTTTATCGGAGACTTTTATAGCCCTGTTAGCGTTCTTGCCAAAATTATAAAGTTTCATCTTACCTCAAGAAAAGTCAAGATGTCACTCATTGCCATCGTAGTTGATCTTGATTTTTCCATCATTGGAATCTTATTCCATTTAAAATTTATTTCATGCAAATATGAGAAAACAAGGTTTAAATAACAAGAGAAATTATTGTATGTTGGTCGGTTGGTCTAAGTGGAAGGGGTTTGAGTCCCTTAAGCATATAGTCCTAGGTTCGATCCCATGTATATGGAAATAATATTATTGGAAAGAGTCTACGCTTAGATGTCTAATCGTATCTGAAAGATTAGTCTCTCACCTATTGAATGAGGAGATATTCTGAAAAAAAAAAAAAAAACTAAAAAAAATAAAAATAAGCAAGCGAATCAAAATTTGGCTCACTAAAATTTTAATATAGGGGCCTAGACTTCTCACTCCACAAAGATTCATGGGTTGCCCCCAAGACGAACAATGAACTGAAGTAAAAACCAAGCATTTATATTAGTTGGCCCAAGTTAGGTTGTTAATAGTTTTAAAACTTTGTAAATAGCCCAAAACAAACAATAACCTCAGTTTCCAACAACGGCAGGTGCTAATATGCACCGTGCCTAGTTATGGTGCACGGTACACTTGAAATTTTATATAGTATCACCCATTTTTAACATATTTTTAAAAACATCCCTCTCATTTTATTAATTATTTTTTAGACTCTTATGTTTTAATTATTTATTTTTATGATCTTCTTCTCCACCACTTCGGCAAGACACCAACACAACCACCATCCACGACCACCGTCGCCCCCTTAACTCCTCCATTGCCGACAGTCACCCACGAATAGAGTTACTGTGAACAGCCACCACCTAGCTCTCAAACTCGAAACAGAACCTAGCTCCTAAACCGAACCACCATAGTCGTACGACCACACCTCCATGACAAGCCAACCACCACATCGTCAGCGACCCAGCCTTGCACCTCTACCACGCCACCAGCCACTCTATTGAACCTCTCACCAAACCACACTTGACCACCTTAAGCCACCCACACCACCAACTTCACGACCTAGCCACCACGCCCCAGTCAACAACCGTCGTAAGAACTTTGAAATGATCCAAAAGCTGCCAGCGAGAAAAATCCAGAAATTTTTTTTTTCTAATTTTCAGATCAAACCTAATAATATTAGACCAAAATCGGATCGACCTACCTCACTAAAACTCGAAAAGATAAGAACTTTGTCGCGGGTTTGGGTGTGAGTTCGTGGTGGTTGGGATCAGCCATGGTAGGCTTGGCTTCAGTTTAGGTGGCTGAGGTCCGTAAGGGCAAAGATTTACGGATCTGGCTTGGTGGTAATGGTCTGAGATGAATAGTGATGGGGCAGGTGAGGAGGGGGGTCCAACTGACGACAATGACGACTGTGATGGGGATGTGGAGCTTAAGGTCACCTTCGCCCAGAACTGCGAGACGCGCCGCCATGCTAAACCAGAACCAGCGACCCAGATCTGCGCCTTCCCAGAACCGATGACCTACCACACTGAAACACCAGATCCATCGTCAACGTACCTCACCAGTCACCAGTCACTAACCACGTACTGCCTTATCGCCCTCAAGGTAGTCCATGGCGACTCCGATGGCGGTTCTGAGTCATGGTGATTGCTGCCCTGCTTGTGATGGTGTCGCCGATGAGTTCTCCGACGAAACGAAGAGAAAGGCAAAGAGGAGGAGATGAGATGAGAATAGGAATAAGGATCTTTTTGCAAATTTCAAAAAGGAAGAGAAAGAAATAAATAGTAGAAAAAAATGACCTACCTTTTAGGTTTCAGGTAAATGATCTCTGTCCTTGATTTGATTTAATATTAAATCAATGGCTTATATATCGAAGTGTATGATACACCCTCTTACAGAGGGTGTATATTAGACGGGCCTTCCAAGAACTTTGCCTCTCCCCAACACACTCTTATCTTCCTATTCTAGTATCTCATACTCTCAATTTATCACACTATTGTAAAACTAGATACCCAAGTTTTTTCTCTCTCAAATGCAGCTATTAGAATCTCCTTCTATGTGTTATGCTCCCTCTGTTTTTTTTCCTTAACTTTTCACTCAAATTTCTTGAGCAAAGATTGTACTACTGAGCTCTTTTCATTTACTCAACCTAGCTCCCTCTCTCAATCAAGCTCTCAAGCTTGATATTTATAAGCCATGGAGAACCACTTGGATGAGCAAGTGGGAGTAGAAGCAATGATGGTTGAGTAGCTAGACCCCTCCCTACTCCTCTGTGCAGGCACCTCAAGGCAGAGGTTTCCTCCTCATGAAGGTCCTTCAACGTGAAGGATTCAATATTTTTGTTCTGGGTCATTTGTTTGAAGGTTGAGTCATGTAGGCCGGAGATGGGTTAGGATTTGGTCTTGAGCTCTTTTTTTAATTTTTCTTCCATTTACCCACTTTTTTATTATTTTTTATTAAATTAAAGTAAATAAATAAAATAAAATAAGAATAAATTTTTTGGAATGATTTGACGTTATTTTGTTCATGTATATATATGATTACGTGTTGGTTATCCTTATTCCTTTCTAGTTTCTATGCCGGTCATAAAACCCTAGAAAATGATCTAATATACTCTTGCATTTAATTTTTTGTTATCCTCTTCTACAACATTCCATTTACATAGAAAAATCATAAAACTTATGTACCAAAAATTAAAAGTTAAAAAAAAACCATAAAATGTAAAAAATCATTAAAAAGAGTTTTATCCTTATTTTTTAATATAAATTAATATTTATATCACAAAAATAATTTTATGAGATATTTATTGTTATTTTAAATATACAAAAAAAATATAATGATAAAATATAAAATATTTTTTTAATATTAAAAATATAAGAAAAATTTAAAAAAAAGAATTCAAGTTAATAGACTGACATGACCCAATTCATTGTCAGCGTAAGACCGGATTGATCTAGTAAAATATTAATTCACAACAAGTTTAGTCCGATTCAAAATTTATCTTGACCAGCGATGGCCGGTCCGACCGTTTTTACATTCCTGCCACTGGTTCCGTGTTTTCCTTCAAGTAATTTGCGTCAATGAAAACTGCAAGGAAGGTGTTGTCCCATCAGGTTTATAACGATTTGACATGCGAGTGTCTAGGATTTCCAAACCAAGTTTGCGAAGCACACAAAGTGAAGTTCATTGAGGTGCCTGTTTAGTTCTTTTAAAACCTTGTTTTGATTATTAATTTTGATATTTTTATTATAAATAATGTATATATTTATTTTTATATCTCATTTAGTACTATTTATTATATTTATATTTTTTATTATTTTTTCTCTCAATCACACACTCTGAAAAAAATATATACAATAGATCATCTTTTTTCTTTGGTTATTGAGATCTTTGGGATTGTTTCAGTTGGAGAGAAGTAGTAGATGATGATGGGTGCGGTGAACAAGGTTACTTGGCTTGACTTGATGGTGATGTATATGTTGGTGGGGCTTTAGCTTCAAGTGATGGAGAAGGATTTTCATGATTGATGGATGCATTCTTAGTTGTGAAGGAGGGTTTTCATGATTGATGGATGCATTGTCAGTTGTGAAGGGTTTGAGAGATGGATGTGAAGGATTTAAATTTAATTCTATAAACCTAGATCAATAATAGATACAAGATTATAGCATATTATATATATTGTATTCAAGAGATAGATTAAGAATGTGTGTACTCTGGTATAGTTAGTAATCCATTGTTGTTTGAAGAAATCAAGAGAATTCACGAGTTGAGAGAAACCGCCTCAATCCTGGTAGGTTTTCTACGTACACTAAAGCGCACTAATGGGAAAACAGTTTATAACTTACCGGATGAAAGAGTAGGTACTTATCAACGCCAAATTTACTTAAAATGAAATGTATTAAACCCATCACGGGCTACTCACAACAAAAGCCCAAATACAATATTCATAAGCTGACCAAATGCTATATTATAAACATAATTCCATAATTAATATATTAATGATTTAAACAATATTTTAATTATTGATTAATGCTAATCCACATAACATATATATTTGAATTAAAATTTAACAATTCTCCCACTTGGATAGCATTAGTCAATCATTAAAATACAAGAATCATTAACACTAGAATACTAACTATGGTCCAAGCACGTGTCAACCAACAGTCTTAGAAATATAAGCTTTAACGCTGCAGAAATAGTATCCGATAGGGAAGTAGATCATACATGTTAAATGCTCATATTTCACATAAAGAATAATGAATATGAAAAACATAATTAATTAAGAGAAATATGCAATCCAAGAATAGTCCAAGCATCTGAAAATGCTATAAGAGATATGATAATAAAAGTGACGCCATCTCATACATATCTCATAAGAATGACAATAAGTAAATATATAATTTCAGGCTCCCACTAACTCAAAACATCAAAAGACTTAACTAAACCCATACGAGCTACGTGATTCTGAAAAGCTCTAACAGTTAAGCCTTTAGTTAGGGGATCTGCTAACATGTTCTTTGTAGCAAGATCCAATTCAACGTGAAACTCTAGAATTTTCTCTCTAACAAACAAATATTTAATATCAAAATGCTTTGAGCGAGAAGAGCTTCGTTGTTTTGAGAGAAATTTGATATTATCGCAATATATCACAAGTGGCCTAGATATGCTTTCAACAATATGAAAGACAGAGATTAAGTTTTTTAGTCGCATGGCTTGACAAGTAGCCTCATAGCAAGCAACATACTCTGCCTCCATGGTAGAAGTAGCTGTAAGAGTTTGTTTGACACTCTTCCAAGAGATAGCTCCTTCTGCCATCATAAAAATAGAGCCGGAAGTAGACTTTCGGTCGTCAGGGCAACCTGCGAAATCAGAATCAGAATAACCAATGACCTGAAGTTGATCAGACTTCTTATAGGTCAACAAATAATCCTTGGTTCCCTGCAAATATCTCATGACCTTTTTCACGGCTTTCCAATGACCTAAACTTGGGTTGCTCAAGTATCTCCCTAAAGCATTAACAGCAAAAGCAATATCGAGACGAGTACAAACTTGAGCATATATTAAATAAAATGAAGCATATGGGACCTTTTTCATTTCAACTATCTCTATATCATTTTGAGGACATTGGGATTTAGAGAGTTTATCACCTTTTTGAACAGGTGCAGCACATGGGGAGCAAGAATGCATATTAAACTGTTTGAGAATCTTTTCAATATATCCTCTCCGAGACAATCCAAGAATGCCACGTGACCTATCACGGTAAATCGGATGCCTAAAACCCGAAGCATAGGTCCTTTATCAAAGTGACTTTATCGGTTTTGTTTCGGTCAAAAGTTTAACGTTTGCTAGCAAGAAGAATATCGTCGACATATAGAACAAGAATTATAAAATTGCTCCCACTTGTCTTCAAATAAGAAAATGATCTGAAGCCAAAAGAAAGTGACAATGATTAAATTTCAAATACCATTGCCTAGATGCCTGTTTTAGTCCATAAATAGACTTTTTAAGTCTGCAAACCAAATGCTCCTTACCTGTCTCAACAAAACCATCAGGTTGAACCATATAGACATCCTCGGCTAGATCTCCATTCAAAAAAAGTTGTCTTCACGTCCATCTGGTGAAGTTCTAAATCAAAGTGAGCAACCAAAGCCATAACAACTCGAAATGCATCTTTTGTAGAGACCGGTGAGAAAAGTCTCCTTATAATCAATGCCTTCTCTTTGACTATAGCCTTTTGCTACTAAACCTTTCAATACCATCGGACTACGCTTGTTTTGAAAACCCATTTGCAAACGGGTTTACAACCAACCGGCAATTCCACGAGATCCCAAACAACATTATGAGACATAGAAGACAATTCATCATGCATAGCATTAGCCGAGTGGGAAGCATGAAAACTAGAGATTGCCTCCTCAAAGGTTATAGGATCGTCGTCATCATGGAGATCAAACTCGTGCTCCCGAAGATACACTACATAGTCATATAGAAGATCGAGATCGTCTTAATGAGACTACTTTGTCATCTAGTTCCCTGTTCATTGGTTGCCACAACATCATCTTCTCCTCGAAAGCCTCATCATCATAATGATGGAACCATGATATCGTAGGAAATGAAACAATATAGGAAACGGTATGATCTTCTTTAAATTTGGTCGTGGTGTATTCCCACTATCCAAATCATCCTCAAAGAATATCACTCGAAACTCGATGACTCGCATGGAGTGAGAAGGACAATAGAATCTATTTCTAGAGCCCACGCAGTAGACCAATGAAGAAGCTACAACGGTCTTAAGATCAAGCTTTTTCTGCCGAGGATTATAAGGTCTAACCACGCTTTACAACCCCACACATGAAAGTGTTTCAAACTCGGCTTTCTTCATAAGCTCATAGGGAGTTTTTGGTACAGACTTGCTAGATACTTGATTAAGAATGTACATAGCAGTCTTCAAAGCATCTCCCCAAAGAAAAACTGGTAATGACGAATGACTCAACATGCATCTCACCATATCCATAAACGTCTCTTCCATTCGCTTAGGAGTACCAGGTATAGTATATTGAGCTTCAATTCCACATTCATCGAGAAATCTGCCAAACGGTCCTGGATTTCTTCCAGTTTTACTATATCTGCCGTAATACTCACCTCTTTTGTCAGACCTCACACATTTGATCTTCTTTCCTGATTTCAATTCAACAGCAGCCTTGAAGGATCTGAAGGCATCCAAAGAACCAGATTTTTCCTAGAGAAGATCTATCCAACCGAATCTGGAGAAGTCATCTATGAAGGTAATAAAATACCTATATCCACCCATGGCAGTGGGTGTAATGGGTCCACACATGTCTGTGTGAATCAACTGTAGCACATCATCACACCTGTTTGTTCCTTTATTCCTAGTTTTGGCAGTGAACTTACCTTTAACACAATCAACGCATGTATCAAAATCAGAGAAGTCGAGGTTACAAAGAATACCATCCCTAATTAGTCTTTCAATTCGAGGCCTAGAGATGTGCCCCAAGCGTCTATGCCATAGCATAGAAGAACTCTCATCAGTCCTACTACGCTTACTTCTAACAACAGAGTTAACAGACATATCATTCAAATTCAGCATATATAGCCCATCACACAAGACTCCTGAACCAACGACAACAGAATTAAAACAAACAACAACTTTTCCATTACCAAATTCAAAAGTGTAGCCACATTTATCCAAATTTTCGAAATCAAATTCCTTCTCATAGAAGGTACATAAACAACATCTTTCAACAATAAAGTATGTCCAGAAGGTAAATATAAGGTAACTACTCCTATTTCTTCCACTGGTACTCTAGCTCCATCTCCCACAATGATCTTGGATTCAGCATTACTTGGCTTCCTCAGACTTGTAAATCCCTGTAAAGAATTCACAACATGAATAGTTGCACCTGAGTCAAACCACCAAGTATTGGGAGCAACATCAATCACGTTTGATTCAAAACAAGCTAGAGCTAGGAGTGTACCTTGTTTCTCAAGTTTCTTCTTGAGAATGTAACAATTATCCACTTTATGACCATACTTCTTGCAATACTTGCAGTTTCCCTTGAAGAAATACTTCTTAGGCTCTAAGTGTTGAGATGTCTTCCCTCCTTTCTTCTTATCATGTTGAAACTTGCCTTTGTAACCTTTATTTTTCTCATTTTTTAGAAGCAACAAATGAACACTTTGTGTGATTTCCCTTTCCTTATAGATTCCTCTTCTTGAGAGACAATAACAATCATTTCATCAACTGTTCATCTTTTTGAGTGTTATAAGAGGTCTTCAGAACATCAAATTGAGAAGGGAGCGACTCCAGAACCTGCCAGATCAGATAACTCTCACCGAGATCAACCTTGAGAGACTTCAGTTTATTGAAATAGTGCACTAACTTCATGATGTGCTCACGAACTCCACTAATACCATCATATTTAGTCTTCTAATCAAAGAAAGATATTGACCCTTGAGCTTTATCAAAAGTCGTGAATTTCTCACCAATGATTTGAGAAATTCCTTAGGTCCAGGAATGCTCTGTCTAATTGACTTCATAGTATATTTCATCACCTTAAGACACACCCTATTTGAGTGCTCCCATTTTTCAGAGAATTTTCAAGAAGATGGATCGAGTGTATGAAGATGCAGGCTCTTCTTCTCTCAAAGCCAAGTCCATATTAGTGATAGCCAAATAGAGATCTAGAGATTCTTTCCAATCCTCAAAATTAGTCCCATTCAAAGTCTTGACAGAAGTCAATTGCATAGGCAAAGAGGCTGGCATGAAAACAACAAAAGGAAACATTTAATATGCACGATGTTATCATGCAACAAGGGAAATTAAATGGTTCCATATGCACAGCCAAACAAGTCATTTAGAAAAATTACTTACTTATCATAATCCCGCCTATGGGTCTCGAACCATAATAAATAAGAAATATAATAATACAATGCACAAATCTTATATCTCCAAAATTTCTAATACCGATAGGGTACTCGAAAGATAATTGACATAAGCATAAATCTAACAGCACATTGTACAATAACAAATTACATTAATAACAACACACCGATAGGATGTAATTACTATTAATGCAAAAAAAATTATGATAAAAAAAATATTTAATCATTCAACTCACAAAATTTGCACAATTGTACCCACGATAGGTGAGCTCACAGTTATACAAATTATCAGCAATTATGCTTAATAGAATATGATAATCTCATATTATGTATAAAAAAAAATAATTCACATATAGACCAAAAAAAAATCATGTCTATAACACAATAACATGAGAGAGTATCATATACCAAAGAGCCACTAGAGTAAGGAATAGTCATAAAAAAGTTTAGACCCAAAATTCAAGAATACGGTATTTAAAATTACAATATTCTTAGATAAGTTAATATAACAAAAAAGTTAAAATATTAAATAACAATCATTGGATGAAAGGAAAAAAAAAAAATTTGGACGCTCGAAATATCCAAGAGAAACAAACTTGAAACAGTATCATAAGTCATGAATCCAAAACGCAGTAACAATGGTACTATGCTTGTCTAATTCAATTTATGTAGTTATAATAAGGCTTATTAATGGCCAAACAATGGCCTAGGCAGAAATAGAAGTCAACACGCCAACATGGTATAGTTCGAAGAAAGAATATCCAGATATTGAAACAAACGAGTATTACTATATTCAATACAAGGAATATTCACGTATATGAATCAAAGAAAAACCCCAAAATTAATTTGATCAATTCGATCAAAAAGATTCAATCAAAATTAGGGTTCATAAATTAGGATATATGAATTTTTGATTTAATTATGAAAAAGAATATAATAGCTATAATCTATATCTATTTGGCTCTGATACCAATTGAAGGATTTAAATTTAATTTTATAAACCTAGATCAATAATAGATACAAGATTATAGCATATTATATATATTGTATTCAAGAGATAGATTAAGAATGTGTACCTGGTATAGTTCTGTAATCCATTGTTGTTCAGCGAAGAAATCAAGAGAATTCACGAGTGTGAGAGAAACTGCCCTCAATCCTGGTAGGTTTTCTATGCGTACACTAAACTGCCTAATGGGAAAACAGTTTATAACTTACCAGATGAGAGTAGGGACTTCTGGAAGCTACTAAAATGAACAAATTTCAAACCCATCACGGGCTATTTTCACAACAAAAGCCCAAATACAATATTCATAAATTGACCAAATACTATATTATAAACATAATTCCATAATTAATATATTAATGATTTAAACAATATTTTAATTATTGATTAATGCTAATCCACATAACATATATATTTGAATTAAAATTTAACAGGATGAGTAGGGAATTGTTCTCTGTCAGCATTGGGCAATATGGGTGTTGGACATATATATTTAGGGTAAGGAAGTAGATATTTAGTAGATAACTCACTCTTCAAATTTTAAATTAGTAGGATAGGATATGTATCATCTTTTCTTTAATCCTAATCATATCTTATCAAACTGTAATTGAATAGGATGGTACATATAATTTCAATATTTTATTAAAGATCATAATTTTGATCAATTGTAACCCTGTGTTTAGATGTTTTTTCATTAACGGAACGGAACGGAATAGGTGGAGATGGATCGGAAAGGAAAAGAATAGAATGGAACATAGTTTCTCCCCTCTTTGTTTGGAAGATTCATTAATGGAATGGAATGGAACATGTGTTCCCCCCATTCCACCTCAATTTTGGGGGAAACAAATATTGGACATTTGAGGGGAAGAAGGGAGAAATGATTCCCCATGTGTTCCGTTCCGTTCTTATGCATTTTAAAATTTTCAAACACAAAAACTTATTTTCGTTCCTCCCATTTCCTTTTTGTTCTCTCCCATTACCTGTCATCCAAACATAGTAACGTGTCAAGCATTTTTACATAATCATCATTGTGTTGCTATATTGTTAAAAAAGTATGAGAACAATTACATAATATTAATTAAGCTTTTTTTTTTTAATGATTTGTCAATATAGTGTAGAAAGTTTACATCAAAATTAAACTCCTATTAAATACATTCTCTACACTAATCCTAAATGTAAATCAATAGGGCTTGAGAAACCTAGCTAAAAAACTAAAAATTGATTTTTAAATTTCCAATTCATAAGATATAATATTATGTATGAAGTATATCAAAAAAATATTGTCTGAATTTCAATCTCAAATTAGACGTGGCATATAAAAAAAAAAAAAATTAGACGTGATCATGACGTGGAATTAGGCATGCGTATGTTTCACACCCTCGTTCATTTTTGTATCTTTGATATTATGAGTAGGGAATTTATTTCTGCTGGCAATATCAATGTTGGAGATATATATTAGGATAATGTCGTTGGCAATGTTATATCTTTAATAGATAACTCACTTTTCAAATTGTAAGTCAATAGGATAATGCATATATGTTTCTTATTTTATCAAATATATTACTTTTTTTTTATCTTAATCTTGTCAATCCATAAATAAATAGAATTATTAAAGAGTTCAAATTTGATCGTGTCAAGCATTTTTATATAATCATTCAATCATTTTTTATCATATTGTTAACAAAGTTAACAAACTTTTTCAATGATTTGTTAATACATACATGATTGCATAATAATATAAAAAGTTTATACCAAAAGTAAACTCCATATTAAATGTAAGATTTAATTTAAATACATTATCGGTGTAAAAAAAATTTATATTATTATTTAATCATGTATTACTACATCATAAAAAATATTTGACTCTTATAATAATTATCTCAAAATTAACATATATAATAATGTATAATTAATTGTTAGTGTAAAAAACTTTATACTGATCATACATTAAAATTACTCATAAATGTATTCCCTACACTAATCCTAATATTATCAAACCTTAAAGTGTAAATCAATAGGGTTTAAGAAATACAACTAGGACCCTCAAGAATTAGTTCAAATAGTAAGCAAGTTTGAATTCAGCAGTTAAGAGAACTCTACAACCTTAGTACCCGAACTAATATTTTTCTCACACCCGTTAACCATAGTGTGCAAAGAAACCTCGAAGGATTAAAGAAAAAAAAATAGCTAGGAAACTATCAATTAAATTCAGTTTTCATTTCATAAGATAAATAAGTAGAAAATGGATCCACTCAATTTTCAAGGTCATGTGAGAATATAGAAGACACAAAGACCTTAATATAATATCTCACAAATTTTAAGAAAATTTCACTATTTAAAATTTTTATATTTATCTCTTTATTCACATTATCTTTATCATGTAAAAATTTCATATGAGATGATTTATTCCCTGAATTTCAATCTCAAACTAGACGTGGTCACCATATGGAATTAGGCACCATGGAGGCATTATCATTCTTTATATCCAAAATTAAACTATGATTTAACTTTATTATATTATTTATTTATTTGATTAATTCATACTATCCTTCTAAAAACAAGTTAAGAATCTAGTGCATTACATAGACTCCTTTATATTCAGCCAAGATTACCAACTTGTGTTAGTTTAAGTAGTAATGAGCTTGAGCACCTTAAACATGTGATCAGGAGTTCGATTCTTGACTCACATGTATAGAGAAAAATACAGTTGAGAGCGATTACTTTCTTTGAAGCTAACAATATCACGACAGATTAGTCATTTACTTTTCAGACCGAGGGATACTGTAGAAAAAAAAACTAAAAAAAATATTTAGTCAAGATTTTAAATAAAATATATTGATTAAATAAGCATAATTAGTTAAAAGAGAATTTAAATTTGAAATTTTAAAAAAGTAACTTAAGAATGATAAGTGTGATTTTTTGGAGAATGGTAGAATTAAGAATAATACGTGTCATTTTATGAAAAAAAAAGTAGAACAAGAGATTAACTCACTTTCAAATAAATATACTCTAATTAATTTTATATGTAAGAGTGAATAACTTCTAAGGTATTTATCTATATATATATATTTTTTTTTATAATGTCAATTCCATATTAATTAATGGGTATTATCCATCTTTATATCATAAATTAATTACATTAGATTATACTAGCGTTCTTTTTTTTTTAAGATAAAAAATAAATGATGATGAATACTATTTGAATTCTATTTTTATATTTATCTTTTTTATATGTATTTTTGTATTTATCTTTAAATATTCAAATAGGTAATAATATATATTTGTAATCTTATCTTCTTTATATTTAGCTATAAATTTTATTTATAATTTTATTCTCTTTATATTTATCTTTAAGTTTTCAAATAAATAACTAATAGTAATAATTTTGGAATAACAAATATTGGATACTAAAGTGAAGAATTCCCTTTAATAATAATAATAACTAGCGTATTGACATTGAGGACACTACTGCTTGCCAATTCGCAAAATTTTTTATTAAGATAAAAAATAAATAATGGTAATATTTATTTAAATTTTATATTTGTACTTATCTTTAAGAATAAATAGATAATAAGATATATTTATAATCTTATCTTTTTTGTATTTATTTTTAAATCTTTAAATTAGTAATAAGTTGTGGTTATAATTTTATCTTCTTTTTCATTTATCTTTGAATTTTATATATAAGTATAGATTTACTTGGTCAATTCAGATTATACTTTATTGTCTTTTTTTTTCTTTTGTTTCTTATTTAATTTAATATCATGTGTGACCTTTTTTCTTTTTAGTCGACCACTAGTTCCTTCAAACTCTTTTAAAGTATGTGATAACTGAATCAAATTTTGAACTCCATTTTTTTATAAACAAGATAAACACTTTATTTTGTTTGGGCCATATAAAAAAATTAAAAAACATAAAACATAAAAGAAAAATAAAAAATGGAATTTTGAAAAAAAAAGTGAATAGGTGGTCTAAGTTCTTAGAAAAATGAGCGTCATACATCTCTTTTAAATATATAAATACTGTATATATTATTTTTAAAGATGTGTGATTGAAAAAAAAAATGATAAAAAAAATAAATATAATAAATAATATTAAATGATATATAAAAAATATATATATATATTTTTGTGATAAAAATAATAGTTCTTGTATTAAATTTCACAACCCAAATCCCAATATGAAAATTATCTCACCCTTTATCAGTTCTTTAGACTCATTGGGAGTACTAAGTCCACTCTCTTAGCTAATTAACATGTATACTTGTGCAATATATGAGATAATATTATAAAGTATAATTATAATTAATATAAATAATGTAAAATAAATTGAATTAACTATGAATAATTATTTTTTCACCAAAAAATACTGAATAATTATTTTGATAATTTTACATTAAAAGATGACTAATAACTTATTTAACATAAACAATAAATAGTTTATTATGTTTTCTATATGAATAAATAGTTGATTAAGTTAAATTGTAATTATAAAATTAGATTTATTTATATATATATTATATATATATATATATATATATATAAATAAAAAATAATAAAAATATTGACATAACAAAATTTAATTACTAGTATTGATAGAATTGGACAACTACGTTATCTTATACATATCTAAAATTACGTAAGTAATTACTTAAGATTAAAAGAAATGGTATTGTGCAACAATATATGAGATTTTTTCTTAAGTGTGTGAAACAATCCTAAAAGAATTGTCCACTATTGTTTACCCCATTTTAGCTTGTTTATAAAGAAACTAACAATTATTAATGAGTGTAAGTACTAACTTTTTCATAATTAATTAGTTTATTTTAATATAATAAATTATATTTTAATTAATGTTCTTATCTTTTCTTGTAAAGTTTTCACCCCATTAATGTAAAGTTTTCAACTCGATGTAATGTAAAAATGAAAATATATTAATATCACATAATAATATATAAATCTGTTGGAAAAAACACACGTGTGTGTGAGAAAAAATGAAGTGAGAAGTCCCACACTGATTAAATGAGAGGAAGATGAATGATATATAACTTGGGTTGAGACCAAAAAGCCATAAGGCTAGCCTTTTGAATAAAAGTGGTCTCAACATCCAAATATGTCAACCAAAGCCCAATGCCTCTATGCTCACTTCCTTCTCGAAGCCAAGTCCAATGCTTCCAAGCCCAATTGCCAAATACCAACAATAATATCCAAGCCCAAATCAATGTCATACAAGACAAAGGTAATTGGATTGATTGCGCCAGTAAGATCCACACACAAAGTTTGACAACAAGAAAAATGTGATTTGTGATTGGGTTGACTGCGCCAACAAGAAAAATGTGATTTGTGATTGGGTTGACCGCGCCAACAAGGTCTACACAGAAAGGTAATTGGATTGACTGCCAACAAGGCCCACAAAAAAAATGATAACAAAAAAAAATGTGATTGGATTGACTGTCAGCAAAACCCACACAAGATGTGACAAAGCCCAATGCCTCTATGCTCACTTCCTCCTCGAAGCCAAGTCCAATGCTTCCAAGCCCAATTGCCAAATACCAACCACAATATCTAAGCCCAAATCAATGCCATACAAGACAAAGGTAATTGGATTGACTGCACCAGCAAGGTCCATACACAAAGTTTGACAACAAGAAAAATGTGATTTGTGATTGGGTTGACTGCGTCAGCAAGGTCTACACAGAAAGGTAATTGGATTGACTGCCAACAAGGCTCACAAAAAAAAAGATGATAACAAAAAAAATGTCATACAAGACAAAGGTAATTGGATTGACTGCGTCAGCAAGGTCCATACACAAAGTTTGACAAGAAAAATGTGATTTGTGATTGGGTGGTCTACACAGAAAGGTGATTGGACTGCCAACAAAGCCCACAAAAAAAGATAATAACAAAAAAAAATGTGATTGGGTTGACTGCCAGTAAGGCCCGCACAAGACAAGTGATTGGATTGACTGTCAGCAAAACACACACAAGATGTGACAAAGCCCAATGCCTCTATGCTCACTTCCTCCTCGAAGCCAAGTCCAATGCTTCCAAGCCAAATTGCCAAATACCAACCACAATATCCAAGCCCAAATCAATGCCATACAAGACAAAGGTAATTGGATTGACTGCACCAGCAAGGTCCATACACAAAGTTTGACAACAAATGTGATTTGTGATTGGGTTGACTGCGCCAGCAAGGTCTACACAGAAAGGTGATTGGATTGACTGCCAGCAAGGCCCACAAAAAAAAAGATGATAACAAAAAAAATGTGATTGGGTTGACTGCTGCAAATTAGGTTGACTACCAGTAAGGTCTACACAAGACAAGTGATTGGATTGACTGTCAGCAAAACTCACACAAGATGTGACACATTCACATGTAAGGAGAAGTGTTGAAAAAAACACATGTGTGTATGTGAGAAAAAGTGAAGTGGGAAGTCCCACATTGAATAAATGAGAGGAAGATGAATGATATATAAACTTAGGTTGGGACCAAAAAGTCATAAGACTAACCTTTTGGATAAAAGTAGTCTCAACATCTAAGTATGCCAACTAAAGCCTAATGCCTCCATACTCACTCTCTCCTCCAAGCCAAATTCAATGCTTCCAAGCCCAATTGCCAAATACCAACAACAATATCCAAGCCCAAAGCAATGTTATACCATGACACATACAAAAATGTCATACCATGCAAATGTCTAATTTCCAACAAAATCAATATACATATATGTTTGTGTATGACAAAAAATATCACAAAATTAAGTTTCTTAATAATAAATTACACTCAATTAATTTTATTATGTTTTTATATAAAGTTTTTACTGTGCGATATTGATATTATTAAAATTGATAAATATTATAAATATATTAGATCAGAATAAAAGAATTATTTTAAAAATATATAATAATTAATTAATTTATCTTTCTAATAACAAATTACATTTCAATAAATTTTATTGTGTTTTGATATAAATTTTACCTCTCAGATAAATAGATAGATAGATATGTAATGTGTTTTTGATTACTTTTCTCCTTTTTTTATGCAGACAAAAAAATAATAATTAGCTTTGCCATTTTGTATTTTATACAATAAAACCACAAATAAATCATTTTTTACCAATTTTATTCCTAGATCTATATTTTCTAGACCATGCTTATAATAAGTCCCTTCTATCAATTACTGTAGAAAGATCATTTGAAAAGTACTTATATCCAGAAGAATCAGTACAAATATATAAACACACATTTTCTATATTTTTTAAAAATTGAGCAGTAACAATAATATACCTCTATAAGATGACATTATTAAAGAAATCGTCATGGTTATATTTGCCGAGATGAAATCTCAACAATGTCAGTGATGTCAGGACTAGTACAAAGAAATTTTTTTTCGTAAAATGATAAATAAGTAAATTAAAAAAGAAATCCAAAGTTCCATATAAAAATGAAAATAATTATATGAATAAAAATAGCATAGAAAATTAGAGAAACAGATTATATTTCAAAAATATAAAAGGCAACTATATTAACTAATATCAACAACATGCAAAAAAAAAAAAAAATACCAGACAACTCCTTCAAAAATCCCCCACGTCCCTTGACTCTCTAACTGTTTTTCTTCAACTACACCAAGAAACATAAATAACTGTCTTAGATTGAAAGAGATAAATTCTCATATTCAGTTATGCATACTTAATGGGTTAATATCATAATAATGCCTGAAGGGGTATATTATTTTATTTATCAAGAAAAATATCAAACTCATATTTTATTTAATTGGATTTTTTTTTTTTTGCTAAATTGGATGAACTTTTCACATAATTGGTAAGCAAGGCAAAAGACCGAAGAAAAAAAAAATGGTGTCAAATACGAGAAAAACAAATATTATTGTACCTTTATAGGCTTTATTTCCCACCTATTTCAAGGCTAGAAGCTTTAGAACTGCACTTCTCCTTTAAAAATGTTAGTAAAAAAATGATTTAGTAACCATAACAATATTAAATAATTAACAAATAAAAATTAGCTCTTACTTATTTTTGTCATATTAATTTTCGTTTGTCTATATAGAGGAAATTTCCTTTACCTTTGAAATTTCAAATTACATCTGTACATACATTATTTCCAAGTAATTGTTCATATTCTAAATTGATAATTATTGAATGCATTAACGTGAATGTTTGTTTGTAATAATCAATGAATTATAATAAAATAATCATTCAATTTAATTAATCCAATAACTTGATTGGATTTCAATTAAGGAAATTCTTATGGATAAAATAATCCATACATTTATTTTTATACAATTAAAGAAATCCTAATTGACTCCTTTAGTGATTAATCAAATAATGAATAATTAGCTTTTAAATATATCATTTGAATATATGGTGCTTTTAAATGTATCTAGCTCTACTTAGAATTTAAATTCTTGAACAACTTACTATTAGAGGAAATGTTCTTGAATTGGAGAGAAAGTCAATTGCCTGAGAACGTGACATGTGTAAAAGCTTTTCCTATATACATATGATATTATTCATTTATTGCAAATGATATGATAAATAGAAGTAGTATCTTGAAGAAGAGAACAACCATTGCAAAGAGAAATGCTAAATTTCTCCATTTTTATATATATGAAAGTTAAAGAGAAACACAAGAAATAGTAAGTTAAAGAGGACATTATTCTTATCATAAAAATGATTGTTAGATATGATTAAACGGAAGAAATAACTTGATGAGTTGGCCAAAACCTGTGGTGAAAATAACTATCAAGTTAATTCCAAGATATGCATGTGTTATCACGAAAATAATTTTCAAAACTCCAATGTAAAGTTGTAATATCCGAGACAGTTATGTGTTTTAAGTAAATCATCAAAATATCTAATAAAAGAAAAACACAAACCACTAAAAATTAGTCAACATGGCAACAAAATTAAGTGACCTTTCTCTCCATTTTTTATGTGAATTGTCAACCACACATAGCTGCTTTAACTTTGTTAATTATAAAATACACTTTTCATTATTCTCATTGGCACAATTCAATCAAAAGTGCCAGTGAAATAAAATGAGTTTTATCCCTCATAGTAAGCATAATAGCAATACTCATGAGGTGCCAAAAAAGTGTTAAACCATTGTAATTCCAATCCAATAGTCAAATTATCTATGGTGCAGTTCTCCTTTGCATCCACCTCCTCAATAGCAATTATTAAACCTAAAATGGTAACAAACAATAACCATGGAATAGTAAGCGGGGGGTTTTGAGCAATGAAATAAGTGATTTGAAGGGTTGGGATGAATAGCTAAATTGGTAATAGGTTTGTGTAGTTGGGAGCAAATGTTATGTGTTCTTTTTTATCTCTAAAACTGCAATAGCCAGAGGAGTATTTATAAAAGGAGGCTTTAAATATGATATTTCTTATTTAGTTTTTATACTTAATATGTAATAATTTATAATAAAAGTTTCTTTGAAAAAAATATGAAGTCAGAAGTAATTTAAAGAATTCAAAAGAACAACTTTTAGTCCATGTAACTTTCTTTTCTATCCTTGGCTCCTTGGCTATTAATGGCTTAGAAAATAATATCCTTTTTTGTTTTGTCAATCAGATAGCATGAGAGGTAATTAATAAGTAGGTCATTTTTTTCCTGCTTAGGATTGCTCTGTTAGGATTTTCTAGTGCCTCCTCATCTTTACAGCTCTGTCTACACTAGGCGGCTACCATCTCAGTCGAGGGTCTTTTTCAGATCGCGAGATCTAGCCTCTGTTGTTCTTCCACCTTACTCCAAAGGCGCTCCCCAACCTCCCATAAACAAGGCGGTTTTGATAGCCTTCATCTTACTCCACCAATTGCTGCTAGCAGGGTGAACCTCATCGTCTTTGCCTAACCTCAAGGCCCCGGTGCACAGTACTGTCCAAGAACAGCCGACGCTACTGTCACGTTCCTCAGTGGCAGCGACACAGATACTGCGTCATCAGATTCGAAGAGATCTCTTGGTGACAATGTTTTAAAAATTAGACTGAACCAATCAATTGAAGCGGTCAAACTGTGAATCGGCCATGTTTTTTGTTCGAACATTTTCCAATTCAACCGGTTGAATCAATTAAATCATGACATGAAGATCTCGTCGATTCAATCTCCGGTTCAATTTTTAAAACATTACTTGGTGGTGATTAACCAATACAAACGACTTCTCCCAGATCAATGATCTTGCCGGTTAATGATGGTGGGGCCTGTGGCGATGAAGATAACAGAGATAGAGGTGACAAAATGGGTTAACCCGTCCCGCTCGCCCCGTCCTGCCCCGCCCCGCATTCAACCCGTAAAAATACGGGACGGGGTGGGTTAA
Organism: Ormosia emarginata; assembly: GCA_029884605.1. Classification (NCBI taxonomy): domain Eukaryota; kingdom Viridiplantae; phylum Streptophyta; class Magnoliopsida; order Fabales; family Fabaceae; genus Ormosia; species Ormosia emarginata. The sequence goes on from JAQQTP010000025.1 coordinate 4,700,487, forward strand.
TCCGTTTTAAAAAATGAGTTAGAAAAGTCAACTCACTCCGTTTTAATGCGAGGTTGACGAGGTTGTGGTTGACCCGCATAAAAAAAAAAAATAAAAAAAAGTAAATGAGTTGATTAAAAATAAAACAAAATGTATAAAAATAAACAAAATCATAAAAATCATAAATTTACCATCATATCATAAAAATATCACAAACACAAATAATAAGATTAATTTGTAACATTTTTTAAAAAACTCAATCCGACGAAAGTCAAGCCGACTTTGCCCCGCTTAACCCGCATTTAACTGCGGGTTATGCGAGTTTAAAATTAACAGTGGGTTAAAATCTTGAACTCAACCCTTGTTGGCGTGTCAAAATTAACAACCTCTGAGTTGAATAACAATGATGTCGATAGCAACAATGACAACGTATACTCCAATAAAAAAGAATTACAAGAAAAACTTATGGCAACAAAGCCTAGTCTTGATGGGACGTTCTATGCAAACAAGAGCTAGATCCACACTATCAAAATAGAGTGTGATTTACAATTTGAAAAAAATTATTTGATAAATTTTTATTCAAATATTTTTCTTAGGGGGTAGTAAGTTATTCTCTAAATAGAGGTAATGAGATAATAATGATGTCGATAGCGATGTCGACAATGACGACGATGCCAAGGTCGTATACCCCAATGAAAAAGAACTACAAGAAAAACTTATGGCAACAAAGCCTAGTCTTGATGGGACGTTATATGCAAACAAGAGCTAGATCTTAAAAAACAAAACAAAATGTATAAAAAACAATAAAAATAAATGAGTGTGATTTACAATTTGAAAAAAATTATTTGATAAACTTTTATTCAAATATTTTTCTTAGGGAGTAGTAAGTTATTCTAGAGGTTAAGTGTTTGTAATTAGGTTACAACAAGAAAAATTGTGCTTTGCTGTAGGTTATGCGCACATCACATGCATTTTCTTTGATTAGTGGCGCATTTGAGGCGCTTTAAGTCATTCTTTCATACTTGTTGAAAAGAAATTCTTCTATACTTCGAAAATAATATAATGCATCAATAAAAGTGTGACATGTAGACATGCATAATCATATAAACCATTAGATTGAAAATAAAATATTAAATAAAATTTAGACGGTTACCACACTATTAAAAGTGTATACTCTTAATGTATATATGAATTTTTCCTTGTTGAAAGTCTTGGACACACGCCCGATTTCTCTTTGTTTGAGACTTTGATTCCCTCTCATGTTTTTGGAATTTTATTTCTCTTTTCATTCTCAATAATGAAATTTAACTGGGCTATAGAAAAAATTTAACAAGTAAATTGGAGAATTTTATTCTAGAGCATTATATTGGTAAATTGACAGAGCCACTCCATATCTGCTCCAACCACTCAATCACAGTAGTGCCAGAAAGCCAAAAAACTAAAAAAAAATCACGACCTCCACCCAGTACGAAAAAAATCCGCCCTTGCCTCCCTACGTTCTAGTGCTGAATCTTTTCAATTTTCAGCACTAAATTGAGTTTTCAAACATGACATAAGCAAAACAACAAAGCAGGCAAATGAAAAATACAACATGATGATGAAATTAAAACACAGGTTTCCAATAGAAAACACTTGATAATCGGTAGCATTTGGTAAGCTTCCCATGGCCTTGTCCTTTTCCCTGAGAACATGTTTCTGTGTCTTGCCAGTTACTGTCTTAGGCAAATCTGCAAAAACCACAGATTTTGGAACCATATAATCAGGCAAATGATCCTTACAAAACTGCACGATCTCCTCGAGTGGCACTGTGCCCCTCCTTAAGCTTCACAAATGCACAAGATGTTTGTCCATAGTAATCATCATGTCTTCCAACAACAGCTGCCTCTAGAACTGCAGGGTGTTTGAAAATCACACCTTCTATCTCAATTGTGCTAATTTTCTCTCCCTTACACTCAGTGATGTCAGATAACCGATCCTTAACTTCTATGTAACCATCAGGGTGCTTCACTCCCAAGTCACCAGTCCTAAACCACCCCGCTTCAAATGCATCTTGGGTTGCTTTCAAATTCTTGAAATATCCACACATCACAGTGTTGCCCCTAAACATCACCTCACCTATGGTCTTTGCATCAGCTGGTACACTCTCCATTGTCACAAGATCTTTCACATCAAGTTCATTCATGCCAATGTGTTTCACTCCTTGGCGAACTCTCATCTTTTCTTGCACATCTCTAGGTAGGTGTTTCCATTCTTGTTGCATAGTGGAAACAGCACCTGGACCATAGGCCTCAGACATGCCATATGCATGTGTCACCCTGAAGCCTAGTTCTTCTACCTTGAAAAGCACTTCTGATGGAGGTGAAGCACCACCTGTCATTACAATTACCTTGCCTGGAAGTGGCTTTTTGACATCAAGGGGTGAATTGACTATCATGTTTAACACTGATGGTGCACCCCCCATGTGAGTCACATTGTTATGAGAAATATTGTCAAATATTTCTTTTGCAGTAACATTATTTAGGCAGATGTTTGTGCCACCTTGAGCAGCAATAGCCCAAGGGATGCACCATCCATTGCAGTGAAACATTGGAACTCACCACAAATACACAGGCTTGGAAGTCATTTCATTGAGAATAATTGATACCAAAGAGTTAAGATAAGAACCTCTGTGGCTATAGCCTACACCCTTGGGAATGGTTGAGGTAGTGCCAGAAGTGTAAGTTACGGAGATTGAGTCCCTTTCATCCTTTGGCCTTCTCACCTCAAATTCAAGGTTTCCTTCAGCTATAAGATTCTCATATTCCAATATTCCAGATGATGATGATATGTTGCAACTATTATTGGGAGATGGCTGCTTAGTATCAAGAATCAAGACCAGATGAGGAAGCTTAGTGGTTGTCTTGGATAGAATATCAACTGCTCCCTGAGCAACACCAAGAAGTTGATAATCTACAAAAAGAACTTTGGATTCTAATTGTTTTAGCAACACTGAAACCATTTCTGAATCATAGCTTGTGTTTAGGGAGCAAATAAGTGCCCCTGACATTGGGATAGCAAAATGTAACTCGTACAAAGCTGGAATATTTGGAGCCAATGCTGCAACCTGGTCAAATAAGTAGATAATCATAATAAGGAAAAAGTGATGATGAAGAAAGATATATTTGTTTGGTCATGCTCCAAAAAAGTGATTAAATCTTATTCAAATCAATTGATTGAGAATAAAGGAGCAAGATTACATATGCAGGCTAAATGTTAGAAATCCATGCACATGTGTGCACTATTAGCATGATCGATGGAGATCGTTAGGGAAAGATGAATCTTTGCTTTCTCTCCTATCAAATCAAAAGGCTATTACATTAGATGCCTCATATACATTTAATGAGCTTTAAATTATATAGCTTTAATCTATATGTATTTATTTATATAGGATTGCCTTGAAGGGCATTCAATATTATTATTATTAACTATTAAATGTAATACTTTAAGAAGCAATAATTATATTATTAATTATTAATTTTATGGATAAATTTTTCTAATCATAAATTAAATTCATTATTAATAAAACTGTAATAAAACAAAAAAAGTAAAATTGTATAAATTCTTATGTCATAAAAAATCACTTAATATTTATTAATTTATTTTGTACTTAAAAAAATTTGCAGTCAAAAGTTGCGTTTGAAATATTTTAATATATTATAAGTTTTCTAAAATAAATTAAAGAAAAAAATATCCCAAAGTTGGAGAATTAAATAATTCCTCTATACGTACTAAGTTGTCATAGATTTATTACTTAGCGTGTATTTAGATACGCTTATTTAAGTTATTAACAGCTTTCTTTTGCCCTTTAAGCGGTTGGTGCCTGCAACTAACGTATTTGGCTTCTTTAAAAAAAAAAAACAACAGTTTTTTTTAGGAGAAAAAAGTTGTTACAGCTCAAGCAAAAATTTGGGTATCTTTTAAAAAAATTGTTAGGATTATTCTTAATAATAATATGTAAATATTATTTTTTTTGTTTTTAATTAAATAATTTTTTAATTATTTTATATCTATTTTGATAATTTAATACATAAAAATAATTTTTTTAATATCATCTAAATAAAATAAATTAATTTAAAATTATTTTTTAACTAATATATTCAAACATAATCGATTATTGAAATAATAATTAAACTTTATTGAAATAATTGATTATTAAAATAATTAATTATTAAAATAATCGATTATTGAAATAATCAAATTTTTACAATTATTTTAAACACGCACTTCATCTCGATAGACATAAATGTTAACTAAAATAAAAGCAAAAACAAGGTACTTTAAATTTTAAACACACTATGTTTTAGGTTATATGTCTTCAAACCTTCTGAAACTTACAAATAGATCTTTTCATTCATCGAGAATGGATCATTTTATATGTATTTTTCATATGATAAAGTCATATGAAGAGAAATAAATAGACCCAAACGTTGACACATTAAACAGGGCTCCATTAGTAAGGTCTTGTCAAAATTTATGAGACTTTATTTAAGGTTTGTGTCTATTTTTTTTTTTTTTTACTTAATCTGTCACGTGAAAAACATATATAAGATAATTCATTCCCTTGTTCACCAAACAAAAATCATTCACTACGTGACTGACACATGTTCACTTATACATATTGCAGTCTCACATTTGTTCACACCATTTTTTAAAAAGATTAAAAAAAAACTATTTTTCCTTTTAATTTAATTTCTCCTTTCTAAGATTATTTTCTTTTTAAAAAAATGTATTTTCCATTTTCAATAATAAAAAATTATGGGAACAAGTAAGCAACTACTTCAATTTCAAAATTTTTCCTTTCAAAAATGTCCGGTAATCAGGGACAGACTCATGTATAAAGTTATGGAGATAGATGCCTCCATTAACTTGAAAAATAATTTGTTATATATATTGATTGTCTATTATTATTTTGTCATTATGTGTTCAATTGCTCCCACAACAACTGTTATATTTTTAACATTTATATATTATCCCCATTAACAAAAGTTGCTCGGTCCGTCACAGCCGACAGTCGTAGATTGTTATATGAGCTACCTCAGGTTGTTTGTGTTAGATGTGAGGGTCTCAAATTGAAGGTCGTTTGGTAGAAGGTCTCATTGAAAACTTATGAATCACAAACAAAGTAGTGCAAACAAGAAGAATAATTCTTAAGAAGAAAAGGGACAATAGTACAATACCACATCTCCATGACCAACTCCAAGTTGGACAATACCGCTAGCCAGTTTAATGCAGCGATCAAGAGTCTCTTTCCATGTGTACTTAACATCACCATACCCAATAGAAAGCCTGTTTCTATAGACTAGAGAGATTCTTACTTAAATCATCTCCCAGTTGAAGTATCTTAAAGACTTAATATTTTTATAAAGCTAAAAATATCAAATTGATTGAGCAATGTTCAATATCTCATAGTTTAAGTAAAATTTTCTCCTATAGACTATAGCTGCTCGCTCCAAGAAGCTAATCGGACTCAAAGGAACATAATTTGCTGAGCACAACATCGTTCCCTCGATGTCGATTGAACTTGCAACCACACTGAAGAAATGGCTATCTTGAGAAAGAACAATATATGAAGATGGATTTGGACATGCAAATTGCAATGAACTGATACACATATGTATACACAGAGGCTTTGGGTGATAGTAATAAAGAAGATAATGAAGAGATCATACTCCTTCATATATATAATGGATTTGGACATACAAATCCATATCTTCCTTTCTATGTGACATGGATCCTAACAACTCATTAATTGTTTTTTTTTACCAGCAAATATAAAATAATATTTTAGGTAATATAACATTTTTAAGAAAAGTAAATTTAATACTGTATTAATTTTTTGTATAGCGTTTCGTTGACAATTTGAGATTAAAAAAAAAACAAAAAAAGCATAAGTACCTTACCATAAAAACGGTGTGTATAATGAGCCTTGTAACCAGTGCGCCTAAGAATTATTTAATATATTTTGAAATTTTTTTGTTATTTATCCCGTTATATTTTTGTGGCAAGTAAATATATACTTTTGTCATTTTTATATTTTTATAACTGAAATAAAAAAATTAGTTATAATTAAATATAATTTATTAAAGATAAAATCAAAGTATATAAAGTGACTGAAAGCATATCAAATGAATTGGATTGCATTTAAATTAAGTGGATGACCACATCCAGTAATACTCAATGGGATAAGTCTATTCATGTCAAAAAAAAAAGATAAGTCTATGCATAGGTCGTTCCTTTTTTAAATGCAAGTCAATTTTCTTCTTTTAGTCATTAGATTTTTTATTGATTTGTATTTTGGGAGAGTTTGGAATCACATCTCACATAAATAATAATAATAATAATAATAAAGAATAATAATAATAAGAATAATAATAAAATAATAATAATAATAGAAATAATAAAAATAAAATAACAATAACAATAATAATAATAATAATAACAATATAAATAATAAAAATAATAAGAATAAAATAATAATAATAGAAATAATAAGAATAAAATAACAATAAGAAGAAGAAGAAAAAATAATAATAATAATAATAATAATAATAATAATAATAATAATAATAATAATAATAATAATCCTGTAAGTCAATAACAACTCCCACGTCGTGTAATTGCCCTAGAAGTCAGTAACTATCAAGTATAGATATGTCATTTTTTATACGTGTGCACATGTCAGATATATAGGTACGTACATATGGCACATGTATCATGTGTATTAGAATATATCTGATTAAAAAAAAATTATTATCTTATACACAATTTATATATGTTTAGATATGTTTAAAATACTACTTTTAAACCACGATTTATTAATATTTTTTTTAAAAAATAGTTTCTATGATTAACCTCCAATCATTAAATTCAGAATCACCCAAGTTTCAATCATATAACCGACGTCCTGCATTATTATTTTCACATATCGATTATTTTAAATTTTATCTTTATACGCTACTATTTTTATCTGTTCATTCTACTTCTTTCGTCTTAAATCATCCACTTTATTATCAATGAAGCTTATCTCACATCACTATTCCTTTTAATTATTTTTTTTTTATGCATAATGTATTTGTATATAGTTAGTTTATTAGGAGAAACTAATTTAAGAAATTTTTTAGAAAATATCAATAGAAATTATGTTTCATATTTTTTGAGAGGAACTTATTAAGTAACAAGTATTATCATATATTACATATATTAAAATATTATAAACCTTTAAATTTTATAGAAATAATATTAATAATTATGAATATTTTTTCTTAAATTTTGTAATATATATATATATATATATATATATATATATTTATATATATATATATACATATACACATCAAGTTCTTTAATTTACTTTGATATACACATACATACACATATATTATCTTTATATCCTACAATTTTTTAAATTTAATATATCTTTATATCCAGTATCAATACCGAGTCACGTGTATGTGTTTCATAGGACTGTAACAACTCTAACATCATGTAATTGCAGTAGTAAATGAACTTAAAGTTCAACTTGTCAAGATCCCAAAAAAAAAGGACAATACTTAGATAAATTTCTTTAAATACTTGTAATATATTTCTCTAATAAAAATATGACATGGTATATTTGTTTACAATTTATCAATGAAAATTTTGAAAAAATATGATTAAGTAGTTAAAAAATAAAATATATGTTATATTTTTATTAGAAAATAAGACATATGTTATGTTTTTATTAGACAAAAGCATCACAAATACCTAAAAAAATTTACTTAAGTTTTATCCAAAAAATAACTTGTCTCCATTTCGTTCAAATCAAATTTATAAGCTTATTCACATGTCCAGTTTCTTGTAATATAAATTTTGTTGTTTAAATTAATATTTACTTCAACCAGAAAATTTTTCATCTAAACCTTATATTTTTTTATTTTTTAGCCTATCCTTCACTCGATAGATGAGCATTGAGTTTTGTGCATTAACTATAAGAAAGAAAATGACGAGGAAATGAAAGAAAATAAGAGAGAAAAAGCAGAGAGAATTGATGAAGATAACTAATAAATATACACTATAATTGATAGAATGATTGATACATGCACATATATGATGAGATTAGTTTATATACTTATAATCTATAAGTATAGATACGGATATAGAGTAGAGATATATTAAATTAAAAAAAAATTGTAGAATACGGAAATGATATATATATATATATATATATATATATATATATATATATATATAAAATTGTAAAATTTAAGAAAAAATATCTATAATTCATTAATATCATTTTATAATCTTGAAAATTTATAATATCTTAATATATGTCATATGTGTCAATATTTACTACTTAATCCCTCTTAAAAAATATAGAGCATAATTTCTATTGTTATTTTCTAAAAAATCTCTTAAACTAATTTTTCCTAATAAAACTAACTTTATATAAGTATATGTGCACAAACAAAAAATTAAATAGAGGGAATGTTGGTGTGAGACAAGTTTTGGTGATAATGAAGTAGACGACTTGGTATGAGTAGAGGTAGAAAGAGTAGATGAAAATAGTAGTGTGTGAAAAGATAAAACTTAAAAGTCTAATAGTGAAGTATAAAAAGATAAAACTTAAAATACTGGTATGTGAAAATAGTAACGTGAGATGTTAGTCATATGATTGAGCTTGAGTGACTTATGAACTTATTAATTGAACGTTAATCATAAAAACTAATTTTTTTTAAAAAAAATATTAATAGGTCATGTCTAAATCATATTCTAGATGTGTTTTAACATATCTAGAACTTGTTTAAGTGTATCTGAGATGTGTCTAAGCATATTCGAGATATATCCAAACTAAAAAAAATATTTTTTTAAATTAAACATATTTAAATACATAAAATACGTGTGTTGTACATATGTCTCTATATGTTTGACATACAAATACATAAAAAAAAAAAAAAAACGTGTCCATTACTTATTATTGTTTACGAGAATGAATAAAATAAATCATTGACTACGTTGGGTTTCGAATGAACTAGTTATTTTATTAATAATATAGGTTTATCTATAAAATGCTAGTAATTTCTTGTCTATGAAAACATCTAAACAAATTAATGGGGAGCCATGGTCCCCCTTGTCCTTATTAAGCTTTCGCCCATGTAGATAGATATTATAAGAGCTGAGTAAATAGGCCTGAACTTGGGGGCTAGCTTGTTTAATCTACAACTTACACAAGTTAGAATCAGATATTTTACAAGTCTGTTTAAATGTGAATATATGAGTTCGATTTGTTTAATCAAATGGGTAGGGTTCACCGACCCGCAGGCTGCCTCGCAACCTACTTTGAAAAAAAAATCAAACTCTTAGTCTTTTGGTCCAATTTTGCCAACCAACTAGGCTATCCATACAAAATAATACCCCAAGCCCAACAAACAACAACAGCACCCAACCCAAGCCACCAACTGTCCAAATCAGTATCTCAATTCAACCCAACACATTTAGGATTCCATGATCCATTAAACAACACAAAACACACCCTCAACTGTATCTCCCTCGAAGATGTTACTGTGAAACTGTTATTTTTATATATATGAATTTTAAGATTGATTTTAAGATTATATATTTAAGGGGTTCAATTTTTTTTTACTTAAATTAACATACGTTGGTATTCAAATTTATATATTTATTTATTCATCAACAATTAAATTAGTGATTTACAAACTAATCTTCCTTATTTAGAACACATTAAAATGAATTGAATTGATTTTTTATTGGTAATTACTTAAAATAGGTTAAATAACTAAAATAGTAAAGAAAATTATTAATTCTAATAATTAAAACTTAAATTAAATCATATCAAATTACGCTTAAATCAAACCAAATTTGACTGGATTTCTAGTTGTACATTGTTAAAATTAAAAGGATTTTCAAATCAAATTAATTCATGTTTTATAACTTTTCAAAAAAAAATCGTTTATAAATTAATTCACTTCCTAAAATCTTTGATTCTAAACATGATCTAAATAATATTTTAGGTTCCTGCTATGTTAAATACTTATGGTTTTTCATTAAATACATTCTATTTTAAGTAATTAAGATTATGTTTAGAGGATTTGTTAGGAGGATATAATTTTTCTTTATTTAAACTACTTGATTGTTTAAGATAATGTATGAGGCAATTCATGCATCCTCGTAAATAACCACCCTAATAATCTTCTTACTTAAAAGAGAAAATATCACATGCTTTTTGGGTTCTCCAACAATTAAATGCTTATGCTTTTAATTTCATTTAATACTTTTTATTTCAAGTAACTACAAAAATTTATTAGGATGATGTAAATATTAAAGGTTTTAAAAAAGAATGCTACATCCTTCGAACAAATTCTCTTAATTACTTAAAATAAAAAATTAATATAATTAATCAATTAATATAAAATCAATAATGATATTTTTACTTATTTTTCTTTCACATTATTTTTTACATTCCTTCTAATATCATTCATCATATATATTTTTTTATCATATTTTCTTACTAAATCACACACATTTAAAAATAATATCAACAATACATATATCTCTAAAAAATATGTATAATTAACATTTTTCATATAAAATATAAGAAAGAGATGTGTTAGAAAATCACAAAATATATGACTAGACTCATCTTAAAAAGCTTAATAAAAGGATGAAATATATGACTAGACTCATCTTAAAAAGCTTAATAAAAGGAGTGGATCTTCTTAGGTGGGATTCATTAAATGGGATCCCCTCATTATTTGTACCCAGAACTCATTTATTAAGATTGAGTATGTGTTTGAGAGAATTTCATCTATGTCATTAATAATTGTAAAAATTTAATTATTTTAATAATTAATTATGTTTGAATATATTAATTAAAAATTTATTTTAAAATAATCTATTTCATTTGAATGATATAAAAAAATTATTTTTATGCATTAAATTATTAAAATAAATATATAATAATTAAAAACTTCTTTAATTAATTTAAAAAATTATTTAATTAAAAATAAAATAGTATTTACATACCACTATTAAAAATAATCTCAACAATTTTTTATAAACATCTCAAATTATAACTTTTTTTAAAAAGTTGTTGCCGTACAAAACAAAATCATCACCAACTTCTCAATGTTTTATCCAAACCCAAGTTTAAACTTTGCAACAACTGAAAACGAAAAAAAAAAAGCTATTAGACCTAACAAATAATCCGAACCAAACACAGGCAGAATTGAATTTATAAAACTTTGAAATGTGGCAATACTAACATGTGACACGAATACTTCATAAAAAGCTAAAAATTTAAATTTTTGTTACTATTTTAGTGCCAACAATTCAAATTTGAATCTCTATCAATACCTTATTTATAGAAAAAAAAATTCATTAACATATTATCAAATAATTCAAATTTTAAAATTTTAATTTATCTCATATAGTTCAAAAATTGAATCTACACTAATATCTTTTTTATTTTTATGATAAAAAAAAATTATTGATATTTTATTACATAACTTAAATTTCATTTTAGAAGTCCTTTTCTCCAACTTAAAATTTAACTTGGTGTCCTTTGATACTTGAACAAGGAACATAATTAATTGAGTAATTGATGAGATGTTAATTACTTAAAACATGATAGATCTTGTTAATTATTTAAATATTTTGTTTGCATTCTATCAGGTTCGAACTTGAACTAGGGGAAGGGAAATACCTAACACCAAGCGACTGATCATCAAGTTAAAAGTCAGATTTTTTTTTTTGGCAGCAAACAGCCTCTTTCGGTGAGTTCTTACAATAGAATTATGTTGGCTTGGCGAGAGAATTGGCTACTGCAAATTTGCGGAGGCATGGGTTATTCCTGCACAAATGTGTTGTCATCCTTCACATTTTCTTCTAGTGTCGAATTTGCAGTTTTTTTTTCAAAAAAAAAAAAAAACAATCCCACCTAAAGGCCATCATTTTATATTAAAAAAAAAGTCAAGTGATTTGATTGGTTAGAATTCTATTTGAGTTGAAAAAACCAAAACCAATACTTGAATTAATGGAGGTCGGGTTTGACCAAAAGTAAAGTCAATATGTTACTGATATATCAAGCATTTTTTTTTTGTGTAAACAGAATAAAAACAGTAGTAAAGATAGGTGACTGTAATACTAACGATCTGGATACTAGTGACATGACTAAGATCTTGAAGGACATGCAAAGGTCTACTTACAGGATTGTTTCCAAGATACTCTTCAAAAAAGTTTCTCATACGAAAGCTACTCACCCATAGCTCTTAGGTGCCAAGAAATATCTCTAGTGAGGGACGAAAACTAAGCTAGATTACTACTGACTAAGAGGAGATTTTCAAGGTCAGTTTTAAGAAAAGGTAGGTCTTGGCCTTACTTTATACCCATAATTTTTTGTTCATCAATTATATATTTTAGAAAATAAACATCTTTAATGATAAAGTCTAATATTATTTTCTATATATTGTCACACTTTTTTTTTACTAGATATATTCTCACACTTTCTTCACTCTTAATTGATAAAAAAAAATATATTTTATTATCTCCTTCTTATTAGTTAGCTATCACCTAATAATTGTTACTTTTTATAATCTTTAATTTTTCTCTCATTTATTTCTTGTTTGTCATAACTATCAATTTTTTAAACTTATTACACTTACTAACTCATTTTTTTTCTTATTCTCTTTACTTTTACAAAATAAATGAATAAATAAATAAATGAAACTCTGTCTCATATACGTTGCTATCATATTTTACTCTTAAAATACAATATCATATTTTAAAAATAATTTCAATCGCACTCACTTAAAGTATTCTTCTCTACAACCAACTTAAAAAGAGTTTTTTTTTTTGTACAAAAAGAGAGAGATTTTATTTACTATTGTTTTGTTTTAGATTTTATCTTTATAAAAACAAAATTTTATTTGAGATGAAAATAAAACTTATATTTCATGATAAATGTATCATTTAAAAAAATAATTCGATGAAAATATTAATAATAAAAAGATGAAATTTAAGAATTTAATTGACAGTTTTACACAGAAAAATGTTATACAACTAAATTTCAAATAAAAGTTTTACTATGTTTAACAACTAAAATAGAAGCCTAATTTTATAATATGACTTTAGGCCTTCAAATATCTTTAAGTCGCAGAGATGCAAACAAGTACACTTAAAAAAATAATTTGAGAAACACAAAACTAGACTTTTTTTTTTTTTTTGCCTTGAGATAGTTAAAACTATATTTTCTAGTTGGAGATACGGCAAATTAAGATTCGAACATGGTCTTTTAACTTTTGTGAGAAATGTTAGATTTTTTTTTAATATGTGTGGATGCTGTGCCTATTTTGTAGAGAATTCTACACTAATTATATTTTTGATATGCAATTTTGTTGTGTTTTTTTTTTTACTTATATTTTACGTTTTGTTAAGTCATCATATTAGAAGTATTTTATATGTATGATATTAGTATTTTTATTGAGTATAACTTTATGCATTGTTGAGGTATTTGTGATTCTATTTTGGAATGATGATTGAAAGTGTTTGTTCGTAGATATTATTCTTCTGACCATATTAATCAAGAGAGTTAATTTGTTCTAAAAAATAAATAAATTTAAGTGTCTTTGTTATTTAAATGAAAGATCGTTAGATTTTTTAATATGTGTGGATTAATATAATTACTAATTTTTTAAAACTCAAATGAATTGAATGTCAAATATTATGAAACATATATTGATTTAAGTCATTTGTAATCAATCTTATTATTGGACTCTTATAAATACTTAAACTCATGTAAATAATATTGTAGATTTGTGGGTCTTTTGTATTAATTTTCTATACTGAGTAAGTTAATCATTTTATTATCATAAGGAGAGACTATATTATCATCTTATATGTATTGTTTACTCCATTAAAATCACAAAAGTTTGGTACATATAGAAAATGAAAATAATTTATTTCATTCATAACGATAAGAATTTTTAACTAACTTTATCTCGTAACGTCTCTTTAAAAATGTAATTATTTCTTTGGTGTAAAATAATTTTATTTCATAAATTTTAATTATCATTTGTTCATATATATTGTTTGTAAACATTTTATATATTTAAATTTTTTTAAAATGAATGAATAATATGAAAGATAACCATATAATATTTCAATCATCATTTATTCACATTTATAAACATTTTATAATTATCTTAATTTATAAATAAAAAATAAATTTTCCCTTTTTTTTCTTCCAAAACCCTCCATCCAAACATGAGTATTTATGCTGTGTGTGCTGTATTCCACAAAACTAGGCATAATATTATGACCTTGATTAACTTAATGAAAAACATTATTTATCTAACATTTGAATGTAGATGCGTTGACACCAATTCCATTTGGCCCACCTGTTGGTCGGGCTTAATTTATGAGACTTTTGTGTACTTTAATAATATTATACTCATCCAATAAAAATATAATATTTAAATTATATAATCATACAATATATTGGATTAAATTTTAAATCAAATCTCAATCATTAAAAAAATTGTATATTGGAATTTCTCCTAATTTTTAGCTAAATAGGCTAACAATTCTTATATATACATACCAAAATTGTACACTAATTTTATACTAGTTAATAGTATATGAACTTTTTATTAACAATGTATGTTGTATAGTTAGCGGAAACTAACAAATATAAATATATTTATATAAAAAAATAAAATGCACATAACTTGAAATACAAAAACGTCACAAGATAAACAATCAAAAATCGATGGCTCAGAATTTTTTTTTTTTTTAAGTTGAGAGTGATATTGTTGGATAAAATATTTTCATCCATGGATTTAAGTTATGTCAAAAATCTGTATGGCACTTATTTTTTAGTGCAAATATAAATGCTTTATTTATGTTTATATTTATTTACTTACGAACCGCTTTGTTTATTGGTTACTTATTAGTTCAATCGTTTTTTTTATTTATCAGTAATATTTTTCACTTAATTAATATGAGATTAATTTCTCATAATAAAATTAAATATTTAAACAATAATTCTTTTTATTAATATTTTTTTATACACATAATTCTCGGTATCGAAATCAAAATCACAAAGATTTATGCCCTTTTACTCGTACCAACTACTTAGTGTTAAATCGGTTTAAAGACACTGGAAATGATGACCCATTAGCATTAGAGCATTTCCCAATTACGACCCATGTCAATCCCTAAATTTCCCAATTCTATTTGAGATGAATAGGACCAGCGGCAGCAACAACGCCAGAGATCCAGAAACCTCTCACCAAAAAGGTACCTAATTTACGCTTCCCCCTCTTTCTCCCTTCTCTGTTTTGTTTCTCACAAAGTTCCCAACAAGCCAAAACCTTAAGCTACTAGAAATGAAGTTCACAAAGTTGTTGCCTTTAAATCTGAAACCTGTAACTATTCTTTATTCAGATTTCGCTTTTGCATGTTTGACTAAGATTCTATTTGGGTTGGAGTTTCTATTCTCTATTTTCCTTCAATTGCTTTATCTATTGCTTTTGCCCTTTAGTTATTTTTTACTGAATTCCAGAATTTGCATTGGTTTAAGAATTTAGAGGAAACTGCTTGTGGCTTAGCACTGACCGTCAAGACACTCATGATGTATGTATTACCTTTTTTGTGGAAACAAGTTGTATTCTTCACATTCATATGACCTTAATTTGCTTAAGAAGGAATTTGTGAAAACTGGTTAATGCCAACTATGGCCTTATCTTACTACTGGTTTTTTTTTAATGGAAAAAGAATTTTTATTAGTAAAGAATACAACAAGGGGTAGGATGTTATTATCCAAATCAGAAAAGGAAAAACTCGCCGGGTTTGTTAGAAATAGACGAGTGTGTAATGCGTAGATAGACATACCATCACATATTTGAATTTCAACTATTCTAATTTTATGGAGTTAAGTCACAAAAAATATTTTTATAAATTCTTTAGTTCTTGTGTAAATAACTTATCTCTGATTGAATTAGAGAAGTGAATTAATCAATATGTGTATAAAATAATCCAAACACCACCTTCCTTTAATAAAAAACAAAAAAGGAAAGAATCAAGAAAGGTGGAAGGCAATCTATTCTCTCTCCATATTAGAAATGGAAAATCTCTTGAAACAGTCATAAGCCTATGGATGGAAACATAAGTGGGATGGGCTGATAAAAAAACAGTCCACAAAGAACTCTGGATTGATATGGCATATTGTGTGTTTAAATTAGAATTAGTAAATTTAAATTTAGTTAAAATTATGTTTATAACGTAATTTATGTTTAAAAATTTTTATCTTAAAAATAAGTTTAATAAAATAAATATAAGAAATAAAAATTATGAAATGATAAAATTATAATCTAAAAATAAAATTTTTTATTTTTGAACAAATATAAGTTAAAAATAAAAACTCAGTTCAAATAGTATAAATTAAAATAAAATTAAACAAGATTATATACTATTCAAAAAATTTTAACGTGTGTTTAAGAGAAAATCAAGCATGCACCTTGTCTGCTTAACTCAACGATTAAGTAGGTTCCAGTCAGATTAGATTGAATTTTAATTTTAAATAAAAAAAACAGAAGAAACGGGAGTGCAAGAGACATTGGTTAGTAACCAACCATTACCCAAGCAACTTATTGGGTTTAGAGTCGTTAAAGTAGATTCAGACGTGTGAGTCAACTCAGATCAATTAATTAAAAGAGAGATGATCAATTTATAATATTATATTTTTTTATATTTTTTTAATTATTAAATTTATTTTTATTTAATAACTATTTTTAATAAAATAATTTTAATTATTAAATAAAAATAAAATTAATAATTAAAAATAAATATAAAAAAATTGTACTAATATAAGCAGATCACTCCCTAATTAAAATGGTGAGTTGAGATTTTGGATTTAAGGCTACTCAAACTCAACTCACTTAACGGGAGATAAGCAGGTTCCAGAGATGTTAGTCATGGGTAGGCCCGTATTCCAATTATTGAAAAAAAAAAAAATGAACCGCTTAGATACGCGGGTCAGTATGGGTCGCGTGGGTCAAACACACAAACTCACAATCTAAAGTGTCTCATTTTTCATTGAAATCTAGCAGCCAACCCACACACCCCTTTCACCTTCTCTCTCTTTTTCTCTGATCTTCCTCTGGCCGCCGGCGCTGGCCACTACTAGCCACGAACCGCGACAACCACCGCACCCACGTACACGCTGAGTTGCTGGGCAGTATCACCACGAAGGCACGAACCTCGACCGCAACCAGTAACCACGGACCACCACGAACCGCGACGACGACCACCGTCTTCCGCCGCCATCGACTCAGGTTGGAGCTTCAGCCTTCACACTCCTCTGTGTGTGTCTGTGTGTGTGAAGGCTTCACCGATTCAGTGTGATTCTTGGGGGTTACAGGTTACTGCAAGGTTGCAACACATGCTTGGGGTTGGGGGTTTCATTCATACTCGCCGATTACGATAGCAATAGCACCAAACGGTGACGTTTGAATTTTTCGATTGGTTTCATGTACCTGTCCCCCTTACTGTGTGTGTATAATATGATGTTAATTTTTCGGAAGTTGTAAAATTAATCGTCGTCTCTGTGGATTTTAATGTTGATTATTATAAAAAAAAATATTTACTTTTTGGGATTTTGGGTAATTGGTATGTGGGATTTTGGTTGGTGTGGGAGTGGATGTAGTTGAATCTGAGGTGCAAGTTTTTTTTTTTTTTCCTTAATTGTTTCTGTTGGAATCGGAGTTGGAGAATCCTGATCCTTTTTGTTCTCTGTTTGGTTGATTTGGATTTGGTGGTGTAACACAAGCAACCCATTTTGTGAACTGAACTTTCGATTCTAACTGATTGCTGAGGTACCTAAATGAGATCGAGATAGTGATGAAATAATGAGAAATACTTGGATAAACCTAGTGTTGGAGTATTTCTCTTAAATAATTGGTATCTTTTTTTTATTTTTTTAATTCTTATGGGGGTTACAACTGGTTGAGAAAACATTTAAGTACTGAGGGGGCTTCTGGTATTGACCTATTTGTAAGTGTGGCAATTGGCAGAGAAGTAGTAGACAATGGATGAATGGATGCTTAGCGATGAGCTCTGACATCCATCATATATCCATCCCTCAGTAATTAGTTTCACTTAAATTTAGATCATTTTTGGAAAGTGTGGTCTGATGATGGGCACTTATGCTTATAATTTGTTGATTGTACTTCATGGATGTTATTTATAAGACTGCTTTTGGTATAGCTCATATACTACATTCTGAACTCAAATGTTCATACTGTGTTTGTGTATAATACTGTGTATGTGTGTTGAGTTAGACCTCACTAGGGTAATAGGGTGTGTATGTTAATGTTGTAACTTGTAGTTTCATTTGTTTCTGATTACTGTGTTGTGCAGAGCCAGAATTGAAATAGAGAGCAGAGTGCAGATTTTTTTTTTCTTTGTCTTTGTATCATTTGTAGTTTCATAGTGATGATTATGTTGTAAGTTGTAACATTTTTTTTCATTTTTTTTTTTCTTTCTATTTTTATGATTTTTTAGTTTTTTAAAATTTAGGTAGCCCAACCCGTTTAACCCATCAATCCTGGTGGGTTGAGCCAGGCTGGCCAAATCTTGACCCTCCACTAAAGTGAATCAACCCGGCCCGGCTCACTTTGTGAGCAACCTGCAGTGGGCTGGCCCATTTTGACAGCTCCCATATTTGCAATCTTGCTACTGCTTTTTTATTTTATAATTCCATTCAATCTCATCTTATTTGTTCATCAAGATCTTGAAATTGTGTCGTACAGATTATAGACCTTTGATACTATCACGGAGGGTTCGTTCATTTCTCTAATGCATGAAATTGGATTACCCCTAAATTCAAACAGAGTCTGTAACTCAAGGATCTGACCATGCAAGCAGCATCTTATAGTCATCCTGTGTTCTGTTTCTCTTCCAGGTTCGTACATACTCTTGTACCCTGGTTCTATGCAGCATATAACAATGTCTGTTTTCTACAATTTATGTTAATTGATTATAAAATGGAACATGATCGTATTGCAGAAACTTCAGTTCAAATGCGAAGACCAATTCAGTGAAATATCGTGCACCGTATCCCTCTCAGCTGGATCGGAAATGTGAATTCAATGGGAGACCTCATATTTACAAATTTCCCATACCTATAAAACAAAATAGATTGTTTGTGCTTCCAAACACAGATGATGGCCATCCGCCTACTTCTATAATGGATGATAAAATGAACACAAACCATGCTCCTAATGCTATATCGGAAACATTTCTCAGCAACTGGTCACCTCCGAGGTACCTATGGAGGGGATTATCAGTTTTAATCCTGGCAGGACAGGTAATTATGAAGACCTTAAAGGGAAAGGTTCATTGGAGGAATACTCTTCAACAATTGGAGAGAGTTGGTCCAAGATCAGTTGGGGTATGTCTCTTAACTTCAGCCTTTGTTGGCATGGCCTTCACGATACAATTTGTAAGAGAGTTCACTAGGTTAGGATTGAATAGATCTGTGGGTGGGGTTTTAGCTCTGGCTTTCTCAAGGGAGCTAAGTCCCGTGGTTACAGCAATTGTGGTTGCTGGCCGCATTGGAAGTGCTTTTGCAGCAGAGTTAGGAACTATGCAGGTTTCTGAGCAAACTGACACATTGAGAGTTCTTGGTTCAGACCCTGTTGATTATCTGGTGACGCCAAGAGTGCTCGCCACTTGTATTGCCCTACCTCTTTTGACTCTATTGTGTTTTACATTAGGGATGGCAGCTAGTGCCCTCCTTGCTGATAGTGTTTATGGGGTGAGCATTAACATTATCTTGGATTCGGCTCAGCGAGCGCTCAGATCATGGGATATTATTAGTGCAATGATCAAGTCACAGGTTTTTGGTGCTATCATATCTGTAGTGAGCTGTGCATGGGGAGTTACAACTTTGGGAGGTGCTAAAGGTGTTGGGGAATCAACAACGTCAGCTGTGGTTATTTCTCTTGTTGGCATCTTCGTTGCTGATTTTGCTCTTTCTTATTGTTTCTTCCAAGGAGCAGGAGATCAGCTAAAGAATTGCGTTTAAGCAACTAACGGTGTGTCTGCAAATTTTGCTCATATGTACAAAGTGAATGGTCCATTTAATTGATATGCTATCATGCACTGGTTTGAAATAATATCTTTTTACGATTTGCATCGGTTGCGTAAATCTTGTTCTTTTCTATAGCCTGCCACTAAAGATCATTTTAATTACTCCTATGTCTGCTCCATGCATAAATATGACCTTCAATTGTCGATTAGAAAATGGAAGTGGATTTCTATATTTGTTTGTTTGGCTATAAATAATTCCCCACGAAAGATGTTTTTTTTTTTTTCTAGCAAAAACTATTTTCATATTTTGAGTGGAAGATAATTATGCTGACAAGAAGTAGTTCCAGCCTCTTGAAATTTTTCATGTTTCTAAAGAAATGTTCTCTTAAAAGAATGATAAGAAATTGTGTCCTAAGAGAGGTTTGCTTCCATAGTCTCAAGTTGAAGCTCTTTCCCATCTACTTCACTTCCACCATCTACTATGCCGATGTTTTTGAGGTGAGAGCCATCAATACCTTTAGAACTCACAATTTATCCCCATGTCTCGCCCTTTGTCTCTGATTTTGATTTTTTATAGTGAAGCTCCTTTAGAGAGCAACCTTTTGAGCTTGAAAACTGTTAAAACCTCTTTCTCCCTACTTATAGAACCCTTTGCAGTGAGGCCTACGTGGACGGAAGACATTTAGAGCTTAACAGATCTTAATCTATTGGATTGGTAAATGAGTGTTCGTTTTCAGGGAAGGAAACTTCTCTACTCAGGTGCTCTGTAACTCGCACACTATTTCATCTGGCCAGTACATGGAAAGTTGGATCAAAATATGAAACCCCATCTCAAGCATTAGGCTTATTCCTCTATAACTTTGCCTAGCAATGGTAATGTTTTCTATAATTGCAAAATAAAATCAATATTTTGAATCTATTTTGTATTTCACAGTTGAAAAGAGAAAAACAGAAACGAAAGAGAGAATTCAAGTATGCTTGAGAGGAGAATTGTTTCTCTGTTATTCGAAAAACTGATTAACTAAGTTACAGAAGCTATTTATATATAAAGCTATGAACTGAATAAATAGCTAACACAACTAACAGAAGTAACAGAAGGAAAACATAAATAACTAACTATGCAACTAATTAAAAACTGCCTCATTTTGTTTGTTGCTTGAGGCTTGAATCAATATCTGTGACACCCCCCATCAAGCTGGAATGTATATTAATCATGCCAAGCTTGGAATGCAGAAGTTGAAAAGGTCCTCGGGCAAGTGGCTTTGTGAGAATATCAGCTACTTGCATTGCAGTAGGAATAGGAAGCAAGTGTAGGATACCCTCTTGTACTTTGTCTCGAACCAAATGACAATCAATTTCTATGTGTTTCGTTCTTTCATGAAACACCGGATTTAAATTATGTAAGGCGATTGATTGTCACAAAATATCACGGCGGGAGAACTAGATTGGATCCCAAAATCTCGTAGTAAGTATATAGGCTAACAATTCTTATATATACACCTTGTGCTTCACATGTTGCTTGAGCCAAAAGCTCTATATTCAGCCTCGGATGAAGACCTCGAAATGGTGGTTTGTTTCTTGCTTTTCCATGAAACTAAGGATGAACCAACAAAGAAACAGAACCCTGTGATTGACTTTCGTGTATCAGGACAAGTGCTATTGTTGGAGTCATCCATGAAACCTTTAAGTGTTGTATCGAAGAATTTTTTGGAAAATACGGTCCTTGTCCAGTGCGGCTTTGAGGTATCTTACTATTCGCGTTTATTGGTGTACTTGATGATGCTTTTTGGTTGGAGCTTCTAAGAACTGGCCGAGATTATCGAACGGCATAACAAAATATAAACCGAGTGTGAGTTAAGTAGAGGAGTTCGCCAATGAGTCTCCTATAACTAGTCGGATCTGCTAGTGGCTCACCGAAAGCTTGTGAAGTTTCAATTTGGAGTCCATGGGAGTTGTGCAGGGCTTTGCTGCTAATAAACCTGTGTCGTGCAACAAATCCACAACATATTTTCTTTGGCATAAACTGATCCCCTCTTTTGATCTTGCTATTTCAAAGCCTAGGAAATATTTTAGATATCCTAAATCTTTGATGCTGAACCTCTTGTCAAGGAGTTGTTTCATGCGATCTATTTCAACGAGATCATTCCCTGATAATACCAAATCATCCACATAAACCGAATTGCGGAAACCGTTTGTTTTTGTTTTCGGTGAACAATGAATAGTTCGACTTGGATTGAATATAGCCTTAAAGTATGAGTAGAACTTGTGTGAGCTTTGCATTCCATTGTCTAGTTGGCTTGTTTCTGTGCCATATAAGGACTTGATGAAGTTTGCTTTTTTGTGGACTAATGTGGGATCAGAGGTGATCAAGCCTTGTGGGAGTTGCATGTACACTTCCTCTTCAAGATCTCCATGAAGAAAAGCTGTATTTACATCTAATTGGTGTAAATGCCAGCCAAAAGTCGAAGCAAGTGACATCAGGACTCTAATTGTTGTCATTTTGGCAACTGGACTGAATGTGTCAATGTAATCTATGCCTGCTGTTTGTGTGTAACCCTTGGCTACAAGCCTTGCTTTGTGTCTCTCAATGGAGCCATCTGCTCTATGTTTAACTTTAAACACCCATTTGCAGCTGATAGTCTTCTTTCCATGTGGAAGAGAAGTGAGGGTCCAAGTATTGTTACTTTGCAGAGCCAACAGTTCAGCTTCAATGGCTTTCTTCCAACAGTCATGAACAATAGCATCTTTGTATGTGGTTGGCTCAGAAATGGAAATGATAGCAAGTGTGAAATGTTTATAAGTAGGGGAAAGTTTAGAAAGAGATAGACAGTTGGAAATTGGATACCGTACCTTTGAAGATGATGGATGAGTTGAACTATTTAGTAAGGTGCAGTGATAGTCAGCCAAGTATGCAGGAATCTTCTTTGGTCTAGTGGACTGCCTTACTGCCAGAGGATTGTTGGTAATATTGGTTGTGACTCCTTCTGGGTTAGGACTGGAATTTGGTGATGCAGCAGAAAAATCTGATGAGGCTTGGTCATTGGATTGAATTGTGTTGTGCTGTAGTTCATGTTGTTCTGGCTGACTAATATGTGGTGGTGATCGTGTCATGTTAGGAAATAAGAAAGGGTCATTGAAATCATCAAGATTATTAGGAGAGTATTGTGGCAGAACAATGTTTGACTTTGTTTGTGGTAATGGTTCAGTTGTGTGGTAAGGGAAATGATCCTCATAAAAAACAACATTCCTTGAGATGAATGTCTCTCTAATTTTTAAATCAAACAAAATATAACCTTTGGTGCCAATTTTAAAACCCAGGAAAATTGATTTTCTTGATCTAGGATCCAATTTCTTTCTATGTGCTTGTAGAGTATTTGCATAGCATAAGCAACCAAATACTCTAATATGATCTAGTTTTGGAAGTGATTTATGTAACATAAAATAAGGTGAGTTATTGGACAAAAGGGATGAAGGTTGCCTGTTGATCAGATAAACAGAATGCATGACAGCATAGTTCCAAAAAATTTTAGGGAGATTTGCTTGAAAGAGTAAGGCTCTAGTCATAGCCAAAATATGTTGATGCTTCCTTTCCACTATACCATTTTGTTGTGGAGTTTCAACACAAGTGGTTTGGTGGAGGATGCCTTTGTTTGCATAAAACTCATTCATGTAAAACTCCTTGCCATTATCTGATCTTATGCATTTGATTTTGCTGTCAAATTGAGTT
This sequence comes from Ormosia emarginata, assembly GCA_029884605.1. Lineage (NCBI taxonomy): Eukaryota > Viridiplantae > Streptophyta > Magnoliopsida > Fabales > Fabaceae > Ormosia > Ormosia emarginata. The sequence continues at coordinate 4,724,320 of JAQQTP010000025.1, forward strand.
TCAACAAGAGCGAAAAGATTTAATGTGATTGGCAACCTCATTTTTCGATTTCATCAAAATAATCCATGTGTGTCTTGTGTAATCATCCACAATTGTGAGAAAAAATTTGTGACCAAATATAGAAGGTATAGAAATTGGTCCCCAAATGTCAAGCATGTATTATTTCAAAAGGTAAATCTGTTTTACTATTGCTATTGTAAAAGGAAAGTTTCTTTTGTTTAGCTAGATGACACACTTCACAAGGAATTTTGAATTTTACAGAATCAATGAAAGAATAAGACTTTTGCAGACTAACTAGTTTTTCTTGAGATAGATGGCCAAGTCTTTGATGCCAATTATTGAACCTCGAATTTGTTGAAGGTATAGCAGAGATAGTATTCACATAAGTGACTTGAGGAGAATCAACATACTTGGTGACTCGCATAGCATACAAACCAAATTTGAGCTCAATTTGCACCAATCATCCTCAAGGTACTTGGTGTCCCTGTATTAGACATTTATTATCGAATGTTAATGTTGTAAATTGGCAATTCAAAGAGGTACTGTGTTGTGAGTTTTGAAATGGAAATAAGATTGAAATTAAAACTTGGAATGTACAATACATCAGTAAGGTAAAGAATTGGAGAAAATATTACTGTTCCTGAAATTTTTGCATGGATCTGACTTCCATTAGGAAGCTTGACAAGGATAGGTTTGATTTTCTTATAACTTTAGAATTGGGATAAGGAGAAACAAACATGGTCTGTAGCTCCAGTGTCAAGGATCCAGTTTTGAACAAGAGATGAATTGGATAAAGTACAGATTATACCTGATGGGTTTTGGACAGAAGAGGGATTTTGAAGAGTGGTGAGTTGGTTGGTATGATGCCGATTGTTAGATTCAAACAGAGTTGAAGTAAAGCCAGACCAGAGCTTTGTGTTGGATCAGGAGTGAAACATACACCGACCCCTCATTTTCCCTCTTGGAAGAATGAGATATGATGCTTCTATCATCATCATCGAAGCAATTTCAGTTTTTGCGAAAAATTGTTCATGCACTATTCTCAGCTGGAAGTAATTAGGTGGATATCCATGCTTCTTGTAGCATGTATCCACCGTGTGCCCTTGATTTATGATGAGAAAGTACACTGTCTATGACCTTTTCCTCTATTGGAATAGGATTTGCCTCCTCTCCCTTTTGATCTACCTCGAGTCATCTGATTATGATCAGTGACATTTGCAAGAATCTTGTGCTCATCAAAATTTCCACCATTGAATTGCCTTTCTTGTTGAATAAGCATATTAAAAACTTGATCAACATCAGGTAGTGGTTGCATTAACATGATTTGGGATCTAACTTGCAGAATATTGGTCATTGAGATTCTTCAAGAACCTAATAACATGATCAGCTTCTCTATATTCTCGAAAGATAGGGATCAAAGTGCATGAACATTTAACGACACATAAGCTTTGAGGAATTGGTCTGAAGTTAATCAATTCTTGCCACAAACCTTTCATTTGAGTGAAGTAAGTCACAGGTAATGATCGATCTCCTTGTTTGCACATAATGATTTCTTCTTGTAAACCGAAATTCGAAAAATATCACCTTGAAAGTATCTTTTCTTGAGATCATTCTGATTTTGATCTCATATCTAGTATCAATCCAAAGGAATTGGTCTCAATGATAGAAGGGTCGATCGAATTGTGGAGCCAAGAAAGAACCTGAGTATTGCATCTATCCCACGGCTTGAACATCAAATCATTGATATCTGGCTTCAAAATTGAACCGTCAACAAAAGCAAGTTTGTTCTTGTTCTTGAGAGCAATTATCATTGAACGTGACCAGGTGTGATAATTGCTTCCCGAACCAAGAAGAGGTTTTTTTTTGAAACCAGAGAACAACCAATTGCGTTCTCATTGGGATGAAGATAGTAGGGATTTGAAGGATCCATGATTGGAGTTGCCATTTGCGTCTAACCAAACCGAGGAATCTTCAAATACAATGAAAAAATTGTGTCCTACGAAGGTTTGCTTCGAAGCTTGAAGAATTTGCTATGTAAGGATTAGAAGAAGAAGAAATCGAAAAGATGAAGGAGCAGAGTTACACGCAGCACAAACTCCTCCTTGAGGAGTCTGATACCATGTGAAAAGAGAAAAACAGAAACGAAAGAGAGAATTCAAGTATGCTTGAGAGGAGAATTGTTTCTCTGTTATTCGAAAAACTAATTAACTAAGTTACAGAAACTATTTATATATAAAGCTATGAACTGAATAAATAGCTAACACAACTAACAGAAGTAACAGAAGAAAAACAGAAATAACTAACTATGCAACTAATTAAAAACTGCCTCATTTTATTTATTGCTTGAGGCTTGAATCAATATCTGTGACAATAGCCCTGAATTTTAAGGCCTAGTTGGCTCTGACTTCTTAGTATCTGCTCTAATATTTCTGAAAAATTATGCACCAAAATTCTCCTCAAACCCTTGGCTAAAGGGGAAATAAAAAGAACATATACTTTCATAGCAATCGGCTTAAAATAAAGTACTCAGTATGGTCAGTACTGAAACTCTGTTTGCTCATTTCAACGACACCAAAAGGGCCCTTTTCACGAGGCTGCATTCACTAGGCCGGAACCTCTGGACCACACCACGAAGTGCATAATACGTCATCATTAGAAACCTCAGCATATTCACGCACAAACTTTTCACTTTTCAAAATAATATAATTACGATAAATATTTAATTGTGATCTATTGTTAATATAAAATATTTTAATTCTATCAATCAAGCATGTAATACTGTACTTATTTAAAAAATGATTAAAAATGTTTACTTGAAGTAGAAAATTTTATTTACTATAAATATGACATATCACACTGCCTTAAATTTTTTAATAATGAAAAGTTTACAAGAATAATGTATCAAATTTAAACTTTTATGAAATTAATTTTGAAATAATAAAAAAAGTATACGAAAATAGTGGATGGAGGGATGGCCGGAGTGAGAATGCATAGTTTTCAAGCTATTAATTTGCATAAAAATTGTTATCTTCGATCATTATTACTATATTTCTTTTTTTATTATTATTTATACTCATGGGAATGCCAAATAAAATCATGGGGAGTTTAAACAATATAGTGCTTGTCAGATAAACATCAATACCCTGATCAAGACATTTGCTTCAATCTACTTGCTTCTATAGTACTCTAAATAATTATCTTCTAGTTTTGTGGCATATTCTATAGATCATCAGAATTTCTAAATGCCATAGAAATATGTTTCTAGGTGAATTTATTTATTTTTGGATCTAGGTATGGCTTTGTACATAAACTTGTAATGCACGTAAATATATTCATATTTAATATGGATGCAATATATATTTTGTTTAGAATTTTTAGTTTTGAAATATAAAACTGTGTTAGAGCCATTCCCAAATTTGTGTGTAATGTGAAGCATGTGAACAGCCGTTTAGTTGCCACAGATGTTGAAGCTATTATAAAGGACCAAATCTCACCACAGTCTACAGCATTGTTTGCACAAATATTGGTGGCAGCTTTAGAAATTTCTCACGGTTTGGATATCTAACTATTCTTTCTAATGGCCCAAGAAAAAGCAAGGATTTCTAATTAATATAAATCGTACTATGAATCAAATAAGAAGATATTTGATATAGTTTTAAATTCTAAAGTATTCAAAAAGTATGAGTAAAAGATGTTTCAATATGAGAGGACCAAGTAGGAATTCAAGATGGTATGACAATTTAAATTATCAGTAATTAATCTTCAGAACTTTTATCATATTTAATTACTCATAAACCATAATTAGATTAGAAAATTTTCTTTGATTTTAAAGAATATATATATATAGCATCAAAAGAATGCCCAGAAATATAAAATTTAATACATAATAACAAACTTCTCATGTTTTCATATCTAATTATTATACAATACAGAAATAAGGCCCAAGTACCACTAGAAAAAACACGTTAAATTGTGAAAGTTTTTTTTTTTCAATTTACGGTGGTTTTTTATCTTTGCTAATTAAATTACGACAGTTTTATAAAAGATATTCTTTTTAGTTAAGTCATTTTAATAAGTGGTCACACTTAGCTCCTTCTATGTACACTTCTTTGAATGGAGTTTAAGCAACAATAGGGATGTTGGAATTCTGGTGATCCCTGTTGAGGCAATCAAATCCTTCTACTCTAACCGCAGCTGATTAATAAAATTGTATACATATTTTAATGGCCTGATTTTTTCTTCTCATTGCTTTTTTAATGGCAATATCAATTCAGGCCTCATTATACATTGTATAGTGTATATATAAAATTGGAATGAAAATATATATGCAATCGTATGGACATAAGAAGGCACATTAATCAAACATAAGAAAAGACATTGTATAGTCAAGCTTTTCTTTCAGTGCAGAAGAAATTGGGAGCAACCATACAGACTAGAGCGAACCCCAGCTATAGTATAGTATACAAGAGAGAGAGAATGAATGAAGGAAGGAAGAAAGAAATACTGACCAGGATAACATATGTATAAGACTTATGTATAAAGATATTTTGAAATCTTGTATATTCAATTTAAAATGTCAACATATACTATAATTATAAACACAACCTAATAGTCTTATACACGCATATATCAGTATATCACACTAAACATAGCCACGCGATATATGTGCATTATGAATATCCATATATGACTATGAACCTGCATTAAGTTGTTTAGCCTATGCACCCTTGAGGTATATTATACATGTCAGATTGTCAGATAACTTCGAATTGGCCGATGACAAAACTGAGGGTGATGGAATTATAGAGAGACTGAGAATGGTAGACCCCATAGACCAAGTAGTTGCAAAAACAGACACATCAGTGTGAATTCTGTTCTGGTGCCAGTTATTTATGTGATCATATCAACCTCTTTGTCATGTTTAATTTGTCCATCTTCTCCAAAACAGCCAGGGGTGGGCTTGGATGATACTGATCTCATTATCAAATCCGTGTCTGACAGCTGTGTAAGAAAAAGACGTGCTACATATCCGATCCTCAGTTTCATTTGCACCCTTCAATTAATATGGATGACTTTAGACTTGAAAGAAATATATGAGCCACCAGTTTCAGATGACCTTTTAATTAGCATTATATTTCTTCAGTGGAGCAAATAAGCATTTTCAACCATCCTAATTGAAATGTCTGGCTTTATATATTTTTCATCCATCCACGACAGGTGGAATTTAACATTATACATATAATTTCATTAAGATGTTTTGTAAAATATATATATATATAGTACTATAAATATAAATTGATGTTATTATTATTATCAGTAATGTTATTAAGTACGAATAGTTTTTTAGTGAATGTCATAAGAAACTACTTGAACCAAAGAAATGAGAGAAATGGCGGAAATTACGGTGGAAAAATCATAAAAAATGTTCGTACAAAAAATATGAATTCATCTTCGTACTAAAAAGTATCTTTGTATTATTATTTTACTTTAAGAGAAACTAAACTCAATAGCATTTAATATTAACCGTTAGGAGTTATAATCATTGATGAGAAAATCAGAGTGACAGATCTTTGTTATGAGAGGTCCATCCAAAAATTTTGAAATCTTAGACCTCCCTCATCTCATGGCTCTCTAAAAAATTTTAGCTTCCTCATATCATCTTCAAGTAGGAGTAGGAGCTGAGTTTTTTGGCCATCATGAGGACCTTGTTCTAGAGTGCCAAAACAGGGTGTATTGTGTTTAGGAGTGTTAAAACGGGTCGGGTCAGCCTATTTAGAGTCGGGTAATTTTCGAGCCAGTTTATTTAAATTATGTAAGTTTCGAGTTGATATTTTATTATCTCAGTCTAACCTATTTAACCTTATGTAGTATTAAAATAACGGGTTGATCTGGCCCATTCGAACTCAGCCATTTGGACCATGTAAGTTTCAAGCTAACATTTTACTAACTTAATCCATCTATTTTGTCAGGCTCTTTGGGTCGACCCATCAAATTTGATCCATTTTAACATCCCTAATTGTGTTTGCTTTATGTGTGTTCACTATTTGAGGGCTTAGCCTTCATAGTTACATTAGAGCTTTGTGTTTTATGTGTTCATGGTGGGCATGTGGGTGGGTAACTCTTGGAATTTTTGGCAACAATAGGTTTCAGGTTATATTTGGGTTAAGATTGAGGTAAAAGAAACTTGGTGGCTATAGGAATTTTGTGAGTACATGATAGCATAGTTGTACGGATTTAACTGATTTAACCAGTCTGTCCAAAAAACTCATGGCCCAAGTTTCAAGTTGGTCTAGTCAATTAATTAGATTGTTTTTCCACCGATTCGGTGACTTGTTCGACGATTGACTCAAGTTTTTTGATTTTTTTTTTTAGAATTGAAACTTAAAGAAAATAATTTTTAAGATTTGAAAATTGTTGTCAAAAGACTTTGTCAAAAAATATATTTTATTATTGGACTATATGTTTTTATTTAGTATTATTTAATTTATATTACTATCAAATTAATATATTATTATCACAACTTGTTTGTAAGTAATTTTTTTCATATAGTATTTTTTTGTTTAGTATTTTTTAATATAATATTTTGTATATCAAGTAATTTTTCATCTTACATTTTTTTTAAAAAAATTCTTTCTTTATCCAAATTTTCTAATTTTGCCGTTTGATTTGCGATCGAATCATTAACTTAATAATTTGACATTCTAATTGAATTAACATCTAATTCAAGTTATACAACTATGCATGATAGACTCCTTAAACACTTTGGCATTTCCAAACTTTCTCTTCAAGCTCCGCCATTGAAGAAAATCAATGGTATGAGATCATAATAAAATACATGTACATATATAATAAACTATAAAGTTCTTAAAATTAAGTTTCTTAATCTTTTCATCAGTGATGATATATTCATCATTTTTTTTCTTTAAAGTTAATCCATTAATTTAGACGAGTGAAATCCATTTAAAATGATGTGACGTTTTTTAAAGTACGTAGTTATAGTTATGTGCATTTACACAAGTAACTCATTTTGAATTTGACTAATGTCGCCTAAATTTTGTTATTAAGCTAAAAAATATTATTATTGGCAATGTTAATAAAAGTTATAATTGCACATATATAATGTATATACAATTAGCATTATTTAAATTCCATTACAATGTAAGTAATGTTATTTTACTAAACCCAAATGAACCTTATGATTGATACCATATAAAAGGTTTTGTGCTAATAGGTGCTAATAGAAGTAACCACAATAAAACAAAGTGATAAAATTAAAACTACATGGAGACACAGTAACATGGACACAAGGAACAAACTGAGTTTAACCTATAATTATGTAAGTGTCTGTACAAATTAAGTGGGTACAATTAATAATACAAGTATATCAAAGATTTCCCATCGCTTGGAGTTGAGGCTTGTGGCCCATCACCATGTTTCGTGTGGAAACCACAATAGAGTGCCAATTTGTTTGCGCACTTTTGCTTGGATGGACCCACCCCAATAACAAACTATTTTAAAGCCAATCAAGGTGGATATATATGCATAGTCATAACATTCACAACTCAACAACGTTATCTGCATATTATTTTACATATTTTTTTATAATAAAATTAAAAATACATATACCAACACTTAGTTCAAATAGTTTAATACTTATTTTTTTAAGTGAGATATTGAGTTCAAGTTTTATGAATAAAAAGAATTATTATTATAAAATTTTTACACTTTTATAAACTCGATTTTAAATTAATTGAAATTAATGTGACTTTTTAATATCGAAAATTTATATAAAAAAACATATTTTAATTTTTTTTTTTTTCAAATAAAAAAATATGAAGAATAATGTGAAGAAAATAGTATGTCAAAAACATTTCTCTTCCCAACCAAAGCAACAATGCCATTCTTCTAAATTCTAGCCCCACCAAAAGGAGCCTTCTCATTTTTAAAAAGTTCCTATTGTCCAAACCGCCCCATCTGTCTGCATCTTTGACAAGAAAACCACCCATTAATTTTCTGGTACCATTTTTCATATTGAGCTCCATAAGTAGAATCAATCATTTAACTTGGGATATAAGCAAGGAATAGTTTAGCAACAAACTACAATGCATGATGGCTCAGAAAGAGAGAGAGAGGGGAAAAGGGGGGCACTGGCCTAGGCTTATGAGTTGGAGTTATCTTATGTGTTTTGACATGTCGGGAATAAATGATGTGATGAGGGATACAATAGTATTCCTGAAAAACTACCCCACCATGAATGCACCCACATTGCGCATAGATTCTTATCTCCTTTTTGGCCTCATTGTCGTTTGTTAGTACAATTGAATCCAATCACATGTATCAGTATCATATCATATACATATTATACAGTATATCTTTCTTTCATATCATACTCTGCTTTTCTTCTACTTTTAATTGGTTCCATACCAACTTCAATTGTACAACATTACTTGTACACCTTTACTGTAATCATTGTAATTTGCCCTCAGCTTGTAGGCGCTATATTGATCTCTCATTTCTTAGGATTTCTTAGCAATTTTTCTTATATATTCACAAATTTATTATAGACACTCACAATGGGTTCTAAATGTGCCTAAGGTAGGTTTGTAGCAATGTAAATATCTTCATTTTTCAGTAAGAAAAATTTTGTTTTTTACTCAACTATATGAATCATTAATTATTGTCTTAACTTTAATTACATTTTAATACTATAGCTACTATAGTACATATTTAATGATAAAGAGCAAGATAAACTTTTTCCTTTGAAACACTTATTTTTTTTTTAAAAATTTCTAATATTTAATGAATGTGAAATATTTCGAATTCGGAGTTGTTTGATAGAAGCATTTTTTTTAAAAAAAAACTGATAGAAGCATATTCTTAATTTCTCAAGCATTTCAAGAATTTATATATAGGGACAGATTTAAGAATCAATTATTCAGGGGCCAAAGTTATATAAGTTAAGATATTTAAATAAAAAAATTTATTTAATATATATATATATATATATATATATATATAATATATATATATATATATATATATATATATATATATTGAAGTTGAGCATAATATTTTTTTTCATATCACAAATTTCATCTATGACTGAATCAGTGTCAAACTCTTTAGCAAAGAAAGAGAAGACGATTTAATACCATCTTACCATGGATTGTTTAATATGTTGTATCCCGTCCTAGTTTACAACAAATTTTTTTCTCTTTTATTAATGTGAATATGCTAAAGCTTCTTTTTTAACTTTTTTTTTTCTTTTTAGCTATGTGTCTCTTATAGTTAAAACTCACTTCTAAATTAGTAGATTAACTCATAAAATACAAACTTATCAACCCAATTAATATTGATTTTTGGTATAATATGTGCTAATAAGAAAGTAGTGATAATATATCCTATGTTCCTTTCAAATGAAATTTATACCCTATAATAGAAAATGGACCGTGGTTGGAGGACCCAAGCCCCTCCTCCCCCCCCCCCCTTTTTCTCTCTCTCATATATATATTCAAGTAACTTTTTTTTACCTAAGGAGCCCATCATATATATTCAAGTAAGTTAAGTGTTTTAGTACTTGATGAATTAAAATATGCGCTTCACAATGCTTCTTAATTTTCACACACTAATTTCTATTGATTATGATTTTAAAAAAATGTTAACAAGTTTAATTTCATTTATTTCTTATAAGTACACGCATGTATATGAAATAGGAAGAGCTAGCCTGATCATTGGCAGCAGTGAAGCATTTCTTTTTTAAATTTTTTAAGGCATATTCTCATATGGAATAAACATGATGACTATAGATTTGACTGTAGGAGTGCTTGAACTTCCAATATTGCAAACCGGTATACTTTTTTAATGTATTTTTTAGCGCATACCAATATATATGCATATATAATTATATATCAGTAGCACGGGCTCCGGCATAAGCTCACAATTTTTGACTTTAACCAGTTTATGTTGCACCGAAAGGTACTTTCTCTTTTTTAAATGAATTCCAGTAACAAAAACAACTACTTGAATTATGACATGGTTAGCTTTATGCTGCACACACACAGTCTCTCTCTCTCTCTCTCTCTCTTATATTTTTCTAGTTTCGTTATATGCTTTTGCTTGAGTTGCTTGTTTGGTAGCAAAATGCTAGGGGAAGGTGAGCATGTTACTAACTCTTTGGATTACATAAACGACAGCAATATACTGGATCAAAACAAACAAAATTGACAAAGAAAGTGTGTGAAAGAAATAATGTGATCGAATAATGTGTGTGCCATGGTGTCTAGGATCCGAGTGTTGGGAAAGTAGGACGCAACTATTGTTTTAGATAATTTGCAGTTATCTAAGATGCACATGGAACATTTGGCTTATTCATACATGTTTGCTTATTATAGACGGTAATCAAACGTGTAATTTTTATGATTCTAACAATTAATTATCCAAATGATTAGAAAGCTAAAACCAAATTCTTTTTCTTTATACAATATAAATGGTTGATTATACGTAATAGTTTACTTATTATATATAATAGTAGAATATATATTGAGTACACATTACTTCAGCTGTAACTTATGTTCTCTAGTCCAGTTCTCATAATAATAAGCAGTTGAAAAGATGAGGATGCTTATCCAAAAATTAAAAAAATAAAAACATTATTCTTACCTATCAAGCGTATACTCTAATTAAAGGTTTATATGAGCATGTGGGTATGACAAACACTTTAACTTAACTAAGTAATGTGGGGTGAAGTGGGGTAGAAGTCACAAGTTCATAGCCTTATAAACCGAAAAATAAAATGTGTGTGTTGTGTGGAAAAATAGAGATCAACTGAGGTTTAACCTTTCAAAATCAGTTTGCACCATGTTCTTAATTAGCGTAGATTCAGCCTACTATACGTGATTGACTAGTTTTTTTTTTTTTAACAAGAAAGATGAAATGTCAGATTAATAAAAGCTAAGATGCATTCACAAATTGAACAAGAAACATTGGATCTGGTAAAAGAAAAAAAAATATAATCAACACTTTAAACTAAAATATGGAAGAAAGTTATATTTTTCACTTTGAAACTATTGATGACTAAACATATTTTTCATCAGAGACTCACATGAACGGTGCTACAGTTTGAAAATTGTATTTTGTTTTCTCTCAAAGTAGATATGAATATTTCTTCTACGTGCAAGACCATGGAAACAAAAAGAGTCATAAAGAGATTCATAGAAACCACCAAAATAAGGGGAACAAAAAATATTTACACTATGTTTGGATGACAGGTAAAGAGAGGAATGAAAAGAAAATGGAGGAAACGAAAATAATTTTTTGTGTTTGAAGTTTTAAAAGAAAATAAGTAAAGAGGAACGAAAAAGAAAACGAAAAATAATTTTTTGTGTTTAGGAGTTTTAAAATGCATAGGAACGGAATGAACACAAGGGGAATCATTCCCCCCCTTTTCCCCTCAAATGCCTAATTTTTGTTTCTCCCAAAATTGAGGTGGAATGGGAAGAACACATGTTCCGTTCCGTTAATGAATCTTCCAAACAAAGAGGGGTGAACTATGTTCTATTCCTTTCCTTTCCTTTCCAATCTATCCTCACCTATTCTGTTCCGTTCCATTAATGAAAAAATATCCAAACACAAGGTTAGAAAGAAACAAACAGAAGACAATTTAATTAACAGTTGTTTCTATTTTCTTTGTTCATGATTCACTAGTTGTGTATTCAGTAATGAAGACAACTTAATTATCAGTCATCCTCTTTGATTATTGACAAAACTTAATTAAATAAAGTTATTGGTGCTTGAGGTGTTATTTTCTAATTAAAATATCGTTAATAATCTCATATAATCTGACTCAATATTTTAGATGCGATTTATATATCTGTTGAACTACTCCACCTAATGCCAATTGATTTTTGGTTGGAATTTCACATGATATCAGAGTCAAGATTTCATTTTCGTCGCCCACTTCGCTAAGCTTAATTCTGTCTACTTCGCTAGGCTTGTTTCGTCCAAGCATCTGTGGATGGGATATTAAGAGTCTCACATCGTCTGCCTCAATATTTCTTGGGCGGGTGCGATTTATATATCTATTGGATCACTCTACTTAATGTCAATTGATTTTAAGTTAGAATATCACAAATATAATATATGTATTACTTTTTAATCACCTCATCCTCCATTTCAAAGTTTTCATAGTTAAGATGTAAAAAACAATATTAATTCATGTTATTTTTTTTATTGGAGAACAATATCTTTATCTAATTGTTGTCCTTTAATTATTCATCAATCAACCTTTTTCAGTTATTTTGGTTAATTGTTAGGTATTACACATTAGTTTTCTCAAATTAATCCGAGTCATCCTTAGGGATGCAATTCTACCTAATGTTAACCGGTAAATACGCTATAACCTTAGGGATTTTGGCTAGATTTTTTTTTTAATTTAAAAGGGTTTTATATATAGGCCTTTGAATTAAGTCCTATTAAAAAATATATATAGAAGAAAGAAAAAATTATGCATCAAAGATATAACCCAAACCCAATAGAAGCATGTTTGATAAGGTTAAAAAAAAAAAGATAAAATACTGAAGCACAATTTTTTTTAAAAAAAAAATTTCACCAAAAAAATTAATGTGAATGTTTGTCTCAAGTCTCAACTCAAGACAACAGCTTCGTTGGCGGTGTTGGTCAAGACATTTTATATAGGTTAATACAGCACCGTATAAATGTAGAGTAAAGCCCAAATTAAATGCTAACAGAAACGAACATAGAGATAAATCCAAATGCGACATGGAACATATTTTTAGAAATGTGTGATGAAGTGATTTTATTGATATAATTTCCTAATTCGAATTGAAATGAACATGAATTTCCTGTCCCCACTTTAGAGAAGTTGGCTCGAAGTAAGTTGTGGACGATGCACTTGACTAAAAAGAAAAAAAAAGATCGTTTTGCATTCTTGAAAGAAATATAAGTGTTGTTGATATTCTTTTTAAAAATATTAGATTTAATAAAAAAAGTGATAAGTAAAAATATATATAATTAATAATATTAAATAAAATATAAAAAATAATATATATATTATTTGATATAAAATTATTAAAATTGTATTAAAAATTTTATCTCTTTATTTATTTATTTATTTATTTTGTTTTCTCTATGCCATAATAATATTATAGAATAATGTTGCTTGTCATCGAGAAAGATAGTATATACATGGCTTCAAACCGCAGCCACTTTATGCGTCTGTGATGCAAGCATGCATGCATGCCAGGAGGGCAATGTTTTGACCTTGCAACTCAACTCAACCTTCCAAATAATTCCAGCACCTCGTGAACTTGCTTAGGCTTTGGAGTTCACCAGCCCTGCCCTACTTTGACTTCTTCAAGTCATATATATGGCCATTTTTTCTTCTTTCTAATGCTTCTCTACTTGCTTTTTCGGTGAGAAGTTACTTTTCTGCTTATATGCTACGCTTCCAAAGACAGACCTGGTATACATATTCCGTGACTCTGTGTTTGGTGTGTTCAATGATATGGACAGGTTTCTTTTTTTTTTGGGGGGGGGGGTGTGGTGGAGGGATTAGTTCATGAAATGAGAGAAAGAACATTATTATTATAAAAAATATGTAGTAGTCATTGACTCACTGAATTTTAATCAGGTCATAGCGACAGCTACGCTTCAAAAATATATATACATTACATTTAGACAGTTGATGATGGAGAAAAGTATCGTAAAATGACCTTAATTTTAGTGTAATAATTAATTAAACATTTTAATTTTAAAATTTATTAATTAAGGATCTTAATTTTATTTTGATTGTTAATTAAAGACTTTAACTTTAACAAAAATATTTTAATAATATTTATTAATTAGAAAAAATTTACAATATACATGTCATGTATTTTGTTTATATTATAAATTAATTTTTATTTATTAAGTTGGATATCTTTATCGTTTTTATCATTTTTTATTAATAAAGTTATATTTTAAACAAATTGAAGTCTTTATTTGGTAATAAAAAAATTTAGTCCTTTAATTAATATATTATAAAAAATTTAAGTCCTCAAATAATACTTTACTAGTTAACGATGATATTAATTATTTAAACTTTTTTAGGTAAACAAGTGCCTAATATATGTGTATATAACTACCTGATTTGTGAAGTCCAAAAAAAAAACTAATTGATTAGTCTTTTTCAAAACCAAATGGTGCTTACAAGTAAGAAATTAGTTAAATTTCCGTATATTGCAGAAAAAAATGTATAATATTAAAAAGTAAAAAAAAAATCCTTGCACATTGATTAACTGTGTGAGAAATAGTTCCAGAAACACACATCAGATATTTCTGTTCAATATATTAGAATATTTAAAATTTGGACAGTGAGATCAGTATTTAATAATATAGCATTTTAAAGGGGTATTTGAGAGGGAGTACATTAATTCCTGTTTGGGATTGGCCACATATGAAATGGATAAACATCATTTTTTTTAGTGCATCCATAACCACAAAAGAATATCTGAATTGAACTTTAAGATAAAATAAATAAATAAATAAATAAATAATTAATGATATCACAATTTATGAGAGAAAAAATAGAAGAAGTGTTAAAAATATATTTTTATTATAATTTTTTTAATTAAATTTTTTATTAAATTATGTTATACATTAAAGTAATAATTAAATTTAATTATATATTAATTAAATTAATTATATATTAATTAAATTTATATATTATTTTAAATGTAATATTATTTTAATAAATATGATTTAATAAAAAAAATATGATAAAAAATATATTCATATTATTTTTTAAAATAGAGATTTTTTTGTATGATGTGGCAGATTACTTGACACGTGGTGAAGACTCACTGATGGACCTATCCCCTGATTTATGGGTCACCGCCCTCCTCACCCACCACATCCAACTCCATAGGCCATACTTGGACTGCAGGGAAACATGCCCTTAACTTTGTGACCTCCGTTTTTGTTGTTTCTTGTTTGGCATCATCTTCCATCGGAGACATGGAACTGAAACTTCTGAACTTAGATTCTGATTAAAGGACAAAAATATCCCTCCCCATTATTGGTATTATCGTTGTGTCAGACTCCTTCTCCCTCACGTGCCCGTAAACGGTCGAGTAACTTGCAAGTTGCAAGTTGCAAGTTGCAATTGCAATAGCAGCTAATCTGTCCGTGACCCCTTACTTTCAACATATATATATATATATATATATATATATATATATATATATATAGGACACGGTTCTGTACGTGTAAGTTTTTTTCTTACAATTTTTTTCAAGTTAGATTTACTTTCATCTAATGGTTGCATTAAAAATTATTAAAAAGTTGATGTGAAAAAATAAGTCGAAAAGAAATGATTTCCTCATATATATATATATATATATTGTTTTAAGGTTTTTTAAAAATTTATTAAAAAATTAAAATAAAAAATTTTGTATAAAAGGTTTAATATTTTTAATTTTTAATATTAATTTTTTTATAAAAAATTACAATTGTAGATTTTTAATAAAATACCCTTAAAGTACTTTCTATCAAAATTCGTATTTTTAAATTGTACAAATAAAGCTCGTTGTTAATTTATCTTAAATAAGTGCTAATGTAAATAGCATTAGCAGCTTTTTGTTAAGATTTTTTTAATAAGTATTTTAAAGACATTTGTAAAAAATTTAAAATAAAAAAATTATATAATAAATATTTTTTAATTCTTAATATATTAAATATTTTATTTTTCATAAAAAATTTACTTTAAATCTTTAACAAGTATTTTTAGACATTCTTCAACAAAATCTTTTGTTAATTAATTATACACAATGATGATTAAAAAGTTATATAAATAGGATTATTTTTTATTTTTCTCTAACGGTCCAAATTGAAGAGAATATTTTCAGAGAGGTCTACGGCACTATTTTTAAGTCAACAACATTAATGTGTCTTCAATTTCTGCAACAATTCACCTCACCTAATTAACCCTATGAGCAAAATCTTGGCCGTTGAATGTGATATCATAATCATGCATGGCACGTAGAAGAACAATTGTATCAAGATCCGAGTAAGAAGATCAACGGCTGAGATTTGTCATCTTCGAGATTCCCACCAAAACTCACGTGCATGTCATCCACCCAATACATCATCATCATCTATGCACCTTAGGATCCGTTGTGAAGATCCCATTCCCCATTCCCCAACCCCATGTCCCCCTGCAGCCCTGACACTCGTCGCGTACGTTAGGGATTTCGTGCTCGCGTGGTCTAAAATGCACCGGGAAGAACAGTGGACGACACCGTTTGGTGGTTCCTTTCCCATGAAGACGAAGGTGCGCGTTTCCCAATGGAGAAAATAAAAAAGACAACTTTCTCTTACCAAATCTGCTTTTTAGTTTTTCTAAGTTTTTATGGAAAAGAAAAGAGTAATTGATTAATCAAATATTTTATTGCAACGCGTGAAAGGTGGGTCCCGCTTTGGGAGGAGGTGGGTCTGGTTACAGGGTCAGAAACTCAAAAATATTTATGTAAATTTTATTTATATAAATGATGTAAATTAAATTAATTATTAATTGATATTTTATTATTGTTTTTAATTTATAAAATATAAATTTTATATAATTATTTAAATATTAATTAATCTAATTTATACAATTAAATAAATAAAATTTATACAAATATTTCTCTATAAACTCACAGGATTTGAGGCTGGGAAAAGGTAACGCCGCTGTAGACGGACGTTTTGAATGAAAAGGGGTGAGATTGAGAGCGTGTTAGTTTTATAGTTGGAGATTGTAAACGTACGTTTATTGTTATTGAACGGATAAATGAAATGTTTTTCATTTTTTTACGTGAATGTTCACAAAGAACAATAACGTACGGGTTTTAGTTCCAAATATTACCTGAAAAATTGAATTCTACCAACCATATTTTTTCTCTTTTAACCTCTGCTCCCTTCACTCCTTCCTTTTTTTCGATCTGCACTTGCCGTTGGTTTCGATCTGCACCACACCAGGCATACTCTTCTTCCGATCTGCTCTGCTCCCTTCTTCTTCTTCTACCGATCTGCTCTGCTCTACTCTTCTCTGGTTTCCCAGTAACCGGTTAGGGGATATCCCTAATCGGTTAGGCTTTTCATAATTTAGCCTCTGGTTGATCAAATAACCGGTTAGGATGAATTCCTAATCGGTTATGCCTTTTGAGATTGGATCCTGTTTGATTAAATAACCAGTTAGGATAAGTTCCTAATCGGTTATGCCTATTTGAGGTTGGTCTCTGTTTGATCAAATAACCGGTTAGGATGAATTCCTAATCGGTTAGGCCTATATGGAAACCTGTTTTACGTGTGTTATAGAAAGCATATTAACCGGTTAGAATAAGTTCCTAATCGGTTAGCCTTAATAGAAGAAGGAATCCATAGCTTCTGTTTTCATAAATAACCGGTTACAAATCTTAAGCTAATCGGTTAGGAAAGTTCAAAAACCAGTTCTCATTAGTTGTCTTATTGATGTATTGAAACTTTAGTTGTCTTCATTTATCGGATCAATATGAATATAATTTAACGTTTTGTTATATAATTTATTCAACTATGCATATAATTTAACATTTTGTTATAAATTTTTTTTATTTATAATTTAACTCTACCACTAAAAGTAAAAAAAAAAAATATTATATAATTTATTCATGTGCTCTTACAAATAATCATATAAAATAAAAGGTAATATTAATATTGTAATATAAACTCATACTCTTTTTAGTAATTTCACATTTAAAAGTGATTTTGGTTATTTCTATCCAAACAATATTCATTTTATCAAACTCACTTTTGAAACAAAAGTTCCCAAACATAAATCATGTTATTACAAATTCACTTTTAATCAAACTTAAGTTTGCAAACACACTTTCAACCAAACTTAAGTTTACTAACTGCAATTCAAACACACATTGAGGCATCAATGGGGCTTTAACGGGGGAATTTGACTCCGTGAATGACGGCGTTAAGTACGGAGAGCTTGGATTGCGGGAAATGTGGGCAACGGCTACATGGTGATGACGTGGAAGAGGAGACAGCATGTCACGTCAGCTGTCAAGCACCAAGTAGCAACTTGCGTTGGTGGTTGATTTATTAGGAAAACAAGGCAACCGAAAGACAATACAATACAATACTATTACTTTTCTGTTTTTTCTTTCTTTCTTCTTTTTTTTATCCGGGTATCTGATATTAGTATTATACATTGTTTGGGCGTAAAATAATATTATTATTAATATTAAAATAATTTATGAAATTATTAAAGAGTATATTAGCCATTAGAAGCGACGATTAAAGAATTTAAAATAAAAAATATTAAACATCTGTTTTGGAGAAGTAATTTAATTTTTTAAAATTAAATTTTAAATATTTATGAACAGCATTAAATAATTAAATATATATATTTATAAAAAATAAATCTTTGACAGAATTTTTTATAGAATTATGAATTAATTATATCTTTAAGAAGATACTATAAAATATAATAATTTTATTAAATTCTTTTTTGATTAATAAAATTAAATATGATTCTTATCAATTAAGATAACTTTTATAAATGTCATACAAAGTTATAAAATTATACATTTAATTTTAAATATTATTTATATTATACACAATCTAACTTAAATATTAAAATATCTTTTATATGTACTTACTTATTACACTACTGTCATTTACTGTGTTATGGAAAAATTCACCTTTTACAATTTTATTCAAGTGATTTTTTAAAATTCGTTCAAAATAATGTCTTTTGTTAAACTTTATTAAAAAATATATATGTAAATTTATTTTTGAGTTTAATTTGTATATATTTTTAGTGTAAATAAATTTTATAATGATATTTATTAATATTTGACAATTAATATTTATTGTTTCCTTTTTTTAATAATGAAAATAAAAATACATTTATTGAAATATTAGTAAATATTAATGTAAAACTCTTTATGTGCATATTAATTTATCTTTTATTTTATTTAAAAAATATAACCAATTTTAAAATATTGTTTTCACCCAGTGAAATCATTAGCCGCTGAATCTAAGATTTTTCTTGTCCCAGATGCTAAAGTTGATTATTTAATTTTGATGGTGATAATTAATTTCCAAGTTCCTAAGCCTCTTAAGTTATTATTAAAATCAGATATGAAATGCTACATGTGATTTTATATTTTCTAAAATATAAACCAAACATATACTAAATGAATTTCAAGTTACTTAGAGAGGTCATGGTTTCTAAAATTTGATAAAAGAATTTTAAAGTGGTAGTGATGAATTCAATAATTAAATGAATTAATTTCATTATGCATCATCATTTGTTTTGCCACATGTTTCTTTTATCATTAACTTTTGTACTTATATAGTTTTTAAATTTAATTTTGATTCATTTTAGGTGTAAAATTTTTTACATTATCAATTAATTATACATTATTATATGTTATTTTTAAGATAATTGATATAAAAGTCAAATTTTTTATTGATATGCTAATACATGATTTATTAATAATGTAAAAAAAATTACTGACAACATCGCACAATTAAACCCATAATTTTTATATAGACTTATGTTGTAAAGTTTTTCTAATTTTAAATAAATAATTTTTATTCAGTATAAGTTTAGTGTTAAGAATTTCTACAAGAAGATATGTTATGGAATAAAATTATGATATTACTACCTAAGAAATAGTGGTGATATATTGTGTTTTTTTTTTTTGGTAATTGATATTATTGTGATCTTCAAAAAGCAAAAATTGTTCTAAATATTTGTCGAAAAAATTATAAATAAAAACTAAAAGAATGTAGGTGGGGATCATTATGAAAAGATTAAGCACATGATGAAAAATCATAACTATTGGAATTTGTTAGATTATCTTATGCTAAGCGCTTTTTTTTTTTTAATGAATATATATGAATCATGCGTTTTGATTGGGTGACGCGTCAAATACGCCGCCAAAGAAAATTGATTGCCTCGTGACAACTACGTGGCAAAATCACTGGGGCGCCGAATTTGTAGACGCTGGCCCACGCAATTCTCATTCCTCGTTTAATTGAATGGATATTTGGAGCGTTCAACTTTTCGTTTCATTTAATGCCCTCGCCTTATCATCCTTATTTATGCAATTACGACCAGCGTGGATCCGTAGAATTGTGGGGCACGTGAGGGCAATGGTGTCTTTTGACATCTGAAATGAACCATAACGGCTAACGCCTTGGAGGCTGGGACCCGAGCTGTAGGGCGGTTCCGATTGCCTGATCCAGAGTGCAACAAGCTTCCTAATTCCCAATTTAACCTTTTATATATTAGTTTTATCAATTATAATAGAAAATGAAATTTATTAAAGAGGTTCTCCTTTTTGTGTCCCTAAAGTTTATAGAATATGATTATTTTGGCCCTAATCATTCGTACTTTTCTTGTTGGTTTTCTGCTCTGCTGTACTCTACTTTATTTGTTCATTCTTGCTTTTGCTATAATGGGTTTTGACACTTTATCCCTCTCTCAAGCCTTCAAAGTTTAATTTTCAACTTTTTTTTAAAAAAAATTCCAAAGCATTATAGACCAGATTCACTGCAAGCTATAATCTTCTCTTCTTTTATAAAGTTCTAAGGTATATGAGGGGCGAATTCTAACATACGGTATATTTTATTAATTTTGATTGTTGATTGTGGTGGTGAAAAATACATTAATGATTAGGATTAATAATTTATAACTTATTTTTTTTAATTTTTTTTGACCATTATCACATTTGTTTTTGGTGATTATCATCTGTCACCATTCGACAAATTCCGACGACCTCATGCACAATTTTGACAACCTCCTGCACAATTCAACGACCTCTGACTAACTCCGACAATCATTTGACAAACTCCGATTACCTTCCAGCAAAACTCCACCAATGTTTGACAACATTCCGGCAAACTCCACTAACCTTCCGGCCAACTCTGATGACCTTTTGGTGACAATCCAGCCACTACTTGTGGTGATTTATAAAAAGAAACATAAAAAAAATAAGAAGTAACAAAAAAAGTTTGTTCAAAAATACAAAACTTACAATAGTAAATAAAATTAATGATGTATAGTACATCCAAAGATAAAAAGTGCACCGTAAGATACCCAGGTATAGGAGATGCTTCAGCTAGTTTGCTTATGTAGTTAAAAGTTTGTAAAAAGTGCGTGCACAATTGGAGTTGGGTCGGGTTTGGGAGAACAACGTCCGAACTAATTAAACCAAGTAGGAAAGAATGATAAAAGGTATACTGTATCGGGTTGAAAGCGAATTTAAAAAAAACTTTTTCCCGGGTTATTGGTATAGGAGATGCTTCAACTAGTTTGCTTATGTAGTTTAAAGTTTGTAAGTCAAGTTTAATGAATTTATAAAAATCTTACTTCCCACAACTTTTGATAAATTTAAATGTGAAAAAATTATTATTCATATTAATATTTTATATCAATAATATATAATATCGTAAAAGCAAGTTATTATTTAAATTCAATGAATTTATTACTATACCATAACTTAGTAGTGCTGGCATATAAATTTGAAGCCTATATAGCGTACATTACTGTAATTTTGCGAATCAGAGATATATTTTAATCAACTTTATGCAAAATTGCACCTTTGGCTTAACATTATATTTTAATTAAAAAAATTTAAGATATTAAATTTATAAATTCTTTTATTTTATATAATATTTAATTTATCCATTTCTTTATAATAGAAAACTTTTTTATTTACACTTCACATTCAACTCATAAGTTATAAGTCACTTAAATTCTCAATAATTTCTTTTTCAAATGTATGGGCTGATCACTCCCCAATTTCCCATCATGCGAAAACCTTTTTTCCAAATTTTTAGCCATTAATGGTCTTTTTCTCGAATACGTTTTAGGCATATTTCTATAATTGAAATGTTGAAGCCTACTCACATAGAGCTCCCCCACCCTCGCCCCTCAAAAAAAAAAATTGCGTTCTCTATAGCTATAAAAGATAAAAACATCTTAATTTTCTTTTCACAATTAATTTGATAATATCTATTGAAATTTATTTTTGATAATTTGATAGAGAATTATGTTAGTTATATATAAAAAGCAACTTATATAATTCTCATAAATTAAATAATTCTTATCTATCTTTTTTTGTTCTCTTTCATCCATCAATATCAATGCTGATGACACTCTTTCTGAAAATTATTATATTTATAAATTTTACTTGCAAGAATCGATAAATTCCTTTCGTCAGACTTGTCTTCCACACAATAGAATGTACAAGTGAAGTTGAAAAGAAAACCAAATAAAAATAAATTAAGGTACATGAAAATGTAATTGGTATTTTTCTTTGAAAAATGAATAGTATGTTTGGATTATAATTTTGTTAATCATAATTTGACTTGTAAGAAAAATAATAGAATTTAAGTGTAAATGAAAAAGGTTTTATATCGAGAATAAATGAAAAAATAAATACCATATAAAAATTGATGAATTTAATATTTTAAAATTTTAAGTAAATATGTGGTGTTAAATCTACTATTATAATTCTTTACCTAACTTATAGAAAAAAATTAATTCCATAAAAAATAATCTTTCTAAGTATTTTGCATTTTCCTAACCCAACATGTTGTATTATAGCAGTAACATAAACCAACAAGTAAAAAACTTTTTTTTTTTACTTCCTCTCATATCTAGTTTGAGAATTAAAATCATGTTTAAATACAACTCAACTATGATTTTGGTAAACATATTATTTATAGATGAAACTCATTTTACAAAACCCAAACTAAAGTTTAGAATGTGCAAATTATAATCCAAACTATAATTGAGATATTCAAATAAGGAAGAAACATTATTCAAAATAACATTTTTATAATTATTAATAAAAATATATTAACAAAAAATAAAAAAAAAACAAATTAAACACCACCCAAGTTTTCCTATTCAATTTTTCTTTTGAGCAATACTTGTTATACACATTTTTATTTATATCTCTTTACACCTCTGATTTTTACCATATAATTGGTGCTAGTTCCACTAAAATATTTACATTACATATCTATATTTAGATGTTGTCATTGATGCATATGTAAAAAGGAAAAAATATCTAAACTAAACATGTTTTTAAAGTAAAAAAATAAAAATATATTTATTTTTAAATTATTTAATACATTAAAATTATGATATATTTTTTAATATTAAATATGAATCCATTTTTATTTATTTAATTTATAAATAATCTTACTTTAATGATTATTTTTTATTTTATTACATGTGAAGAAAAAATAATGTGTGAAAAACATTACTAAATAATTTTTTTTTCCACGTTTTGGCAAAATGTTAAACAGGGTCAAAGAGATTAGCGTTGCTTTAGGTAAAAAAGGGGACAGGGAGTGTACGTTAACATTAGAAACAGAGCCGCGTGTTAAAGCCTTTGTCAACAAGTCAAACTCATCGAAAACAAAGCAGAAAAAACTGACCAACAAAGACAGAGAGAGAAAATCACGAAGCTGGTGTATTTACTAACATTTTTCACACACACACATATAATATTTCATAATTTCTAATAAATGAAAATGAGGGTTTCAACATTAATTAAATACTTTTCTTAAAGATACTTTTGAAAAAAATAAAATAAAAAATAAAAAATTGTCTACATTTGAACACAGCTCAACACTTAACCAATAATAAAATGAGCTTCCTTTGGCTGTGTCTTCCTCTCTAACCAGCCCTTTTCGGCTCTCTCTATCGCTTCTAGCTGTAGAGATTGTTCCAAACCTTTCTCTTTCTTCTTCATCACCCTTCCTTGCACCACCTCTTATATATTTGGACTGAAAAAACCACTTCAAGGAAACAAATATGGGAGGTTCTCATATGGGGTTGTTCTTGTTTTGCTCTCTGCTTTTTGTTCTGGCTTCTGCCTCATTCAGAAACCTGCCTATCATACCCTTTGATGAAGGGTACACCCCCTTGTTTGGGGACAGTAACTTGGTCATCCATAGGGATAGGAAAACGGTTCATCTTTCATTGGATGAGAGAACAGGTTTTTTTATTTATATTTTTTTTTCAGCTATCATTTATGGTTTAACAATCTATATGGGGTTGTTTAATTCTTCTTGAGGTGTTGATTTTCTGGCTAAAGTCTTCACCTTTTTGGTTTTTCCATTTCTGGGTTGTGCTTGCAGGTTCTGGATTTGTGTCTCATGATCTTTACCTTCATGGATATTTCAGTGCTTCGATTAAGTTGCCTGCTGATTACACCGCTGGAGTTGTGGTTGCCTTTTATGTTAGTAATTGGCTCAAATTGCTGATTAAATAAAATATTTTTGTTTTTTTTTTATAAATCTATTTTTATTGTATTTTATTATCCTATTTTAGAAATTTAATCATCCATCATCATCAGAAAGCATATTTGTTTTTATTTTTTGCCCCGTTTGATCAAGATTTCTCCAACACTCCAGTAGCTCAATCTATATTGAGCTAGTCTGGTGAATCCCTCCCAGTGAAGCTAAATTTTTTCAACATATATTTTTTTCCTTTTTATTTTCTATTATTTTCCTCTCTTTTTTTTCATTACCTGAGATGTAAACCTGAGAATATGATCCAAGCAGTTCTCAGGAATTTACTGATAAGGTGTTGAAGCATGCTGGTAAGTTTTTTTAATATATTATATAATAAATTAGATAGTTTTCAATTTCTCTTTCTTCAATCTCATGCTCACCAATGGAGATTAAAATTTAGAATTTTTCCCCATTTTTTTAATAAATTTTAATGGTTTTTTACTTGGCAAAAGTTCATTTGTTTGTTTGAAGGTTGAACCAAAAACGTTAGTGCTTTTGTCTTTTTTTTTTTTTACTTATCTGGAAAATAAAAAGAATCATTTATTTCATCATTTTTTTTTCTGTCTGCAGATGTCAAATGGTGACATGTTCCAGAAGAACCATGATGAAATCGACTTTGAGTTTTTGGGAAACATTAGAGGCAAAGACTGGAGGATTCAGACCAATGTTTATGGCAATGGAAGTACCAGCATTGGCAGAGAGGAAAGATATGGTCTCTGGTTTGATCCTGCGGAAGATTTCCATCAGTACAGTATTCTCTGGACAGATTCTCAGATCATGTAAGTCATCTATCTGAACCCCCCCCCTACATACCATATTTGGTTCTCTTTTGTATTTTAAACACTAGACAAATATATCTATATCTTTTTTGTTATTGGATTGGCCATGTTTTGTTAAGAGAGTTCTCTGGCTTTCTTTTTCCATTTACTAAATCCCCTGGTTTATATAAAAATAAAACCAGTTTTTTCCTGTTACAGTATTGCTTCTACAGCTGATGCTTTGGTTACTGAGAATGAAAAAAAACCATAAATTAACATAGCTAATGCTTAAATTGTATATATCCTTAGTAGGGTTAGAAAATTATTTTTGTCAACGTAAATTCATGAATTTGTTGTAATTTATATTCTTTCCTTAGTTACTATAGTTACCAGATGGAGGTTCATATGTCGCTTTATATCTGGGAGATATGAGGAAATTATTATGGATTTTTGTTTTTCTTAGTCCACTATGTTAATTTCTAATTTATAATGTTAGTTATAATTTGCTTGTTTTCATAATTCTGTGTTCCTGTTTCTCCTTATGCAGATTTTATGTAGATGATGTTCCTATTAGAGAAGTTAGGCGAACAGAATCTATGGGAGGAGATTTTCCCTCTAAGCCAATGACTTTGTATGCCACAATATGGGATGCATCTGATTGGGCTACCAATGGAGGCAAATACAGGGTAAATTACAAGTATGCACCCTATGTTGCTGACTTCTCTGACCTTGTCCTGCATGGTTGTGCAGTTGATCCAATTGAGCATGTGGCTAAGTGTGACAATGCTAAAAGTTCTGAAGCAGTTCCTTCTGGTATTACACCAGTACAAAGAATCAAGATGGAGAACTTCAGGAAGAAGCACATGACATACTCTTACTGTTATGACAAACTCAGATACAAAGTCCCCCCATCAGAGTGTTTGATCAGTCCCCAAGAAGCTGAAAGACTAAGAAAATTTGATCCTGTCACATTTGGTAGCGGCCGGCGTCACCATGGAAAACGACACCATCACAGCAGAGGAAGTCAGGCAGAAGCTACTTCATTTTAAGAAGGTTCCATTTACAAACGAAGATATATTTTCATCCTTCATGATTCAGTTTGATTTACCTGGGTTGATATTTTCTCTTTTTTTTTTTTCCTTTCTTTTTGGTGTATAGAGAGAGAGAGGCATAGAATTCTTGAATATGATAGTTTTGGTATGGTTCTTGCTGGTGGGTATGTGTATAGTTCATACCTTTAGGTTCCCAGGTATTTTGTCATTGATGTCTTATTGTCTTATGCTTTACAAATTGAATCTGTTGATCTTGTATGTAGACCACCCCTCAGGGTTTCAATAAATTATTTAGCATGAGTTATTATTTAATGAATGTTAGGTATGAATTATTCCTTTTAAGAATACTGCTAATCAAATATATAGAACATTGGTGCAACTCTAGTTGTTTTTTTTTTTACCATGATTGTACTGATAGACATACTGTCTGTTAGTTTATGTGGTCATATTTGTCAGCTTCTGGCATTAAATACGTTTATCGTTTCAATTTTAATTGGAATCCAAAGTCAAGGGGAATGTGACAAGTCTTGCAGCACTGGTCAGTTTACTGGGCTTCCAAAAAGTGACCAAAGTTTCTGTCTTTCACTCTTTCTTTCCCGTGTTTTGTTCTTATGGTGTATGGATTGAGTTTGGAATTCGAAGAGGGTAGTTGAGATCTCTATAGATAAAACATTAGGGGGGGGGGGGGTTGTTATTGACCTGTTATGTGTCTGTTGCAAAAAGAAACATATTTTTTGCTATTTTAGAAGAATTGATCCTGCATCTCACTACTTCTCGCCATTCACTAAATCAGCAATAATTTTTTCAAGGAGAAAAGTTAAATATAATAGACTAAACTATAAAAGTGGGGAAATATGAGTGAAATTGAGTTGGTTATGTGGAAATTTTCAGAAACATATTGTAAATTCAATTTAAAAATATTTTTTGCCTGCAAGAAATCTCTCATACAAGCTTATGTGAAAAGATCTTTAATATTTAACTTTTTTTCTTAAATCATCATCATTAATTTTGATACTTTTTAAATTAATTCTTAAATTTTAATTAATGTTTTAATAGATTTGTTCAATTACTAATGATGATATTACATGAGTAACATCTTTTAATTCATTAATAAATTATTTATTAATTTATTTATTAAAAATTAATTTTAAAGATATTTTATTATTACAATATAAATTTTAAAAATATTTTTTTATTCCAATTAAGTCAGTCAAGGTTCGAATCTTGCCTAATGACATGTCCCAATCCTGAGGTGTAGCATTTTCTCTTAATTCTAAATTTTTATCAGGCATGCATATATGTATATATATAAAATAAAGTTTTGATGAATAAATTAAAAAATAATCTAAATTAAGATGTTGACACATGATGTATTTCTCATTAGCAAAATTTCTAATTAAGGGTGTTACTCTTAATTTCGCTAATCATGGCCATAAGAATAAAACTAGTGAGATTATTTCATAAAAATTTCAATTTTTGCTAATAAAATTCAATAATTTCGAATACTTAAGGAAATTCAGTTGAAATTTGAAATTTTGTTTCTAAATGAATTACAAGTAAACAAAAAATGTGTTTATAGCAACTAGAATTTTCGATAGAGATCGAAATCAAAGTTATTAAAGTTAAAAAAGAGATAAAAATCAAAAGCATAATTCAAAATCGAGGAACAAATATCAATATCAAAATCGAAAATCAGATATCAAAGTTAAAGAATAAAGATCGAAATCGAATCAAAATACAAATGTCAAAATCGAAGAACAAACATCGAAATTGACCTGTCATGTGTCTGTTGCAAAAAGAAACATATTTTTTACTATTTTAGAAGAATTGATCCTGCATCTCACTACTTCTCGCCAATCACTAAATCAGCAATAATTTTATCAAGAAGAAAAGTTAAATATAATAGACTAAACTATAAAAGTGGGGAAATATGAGTGAAATTGAGTTGGTTATGTAGAAATTTTCAGAAACATATTGTAAATTCAATAAATATTTTTTGCCTGCAAGAAATCTCTCATACAAGCTTATGTGAAAATATCTTTAATATTTAACTTTTTTTCTTAAATCATCATCATTAATTTTGATACTTTTTAAATTAATTCTTAAATTTTAATTAATGTTTTAATTGATTTTTTGTTTAATTTAGATTTGTTCAATTACTAATGATGATATTAGATGGTTAACATCTTTTAATTCATTAATAAATTATTTATTAATTTATTTATTAAAAATTGATTTTAAAGATATTTTATTATTACAAAATATTTTTTTAAAATATTTTTTTATTTCAATTAAGTCGGTCAAGGTTTGAATCTTGCCTAATGACATGCTCCAATCCTGAGATGTAGTACTTACTCTTAATTCTAAATATTTATCAGGCATGCATATATGTATATATATATAAAATAAAGTTTTGATGAATAAATTAAAAAATAATCTAAATTAAGATGTTGACACATGATGTATTTCTCATTAGTAAAATTTCTAATTGAGGATGTTACTCTTAATTTCGTTAATCATGGCCATAAGAATAAAACTAGTGAGATTATTTCATAAAAATTTCAATTTTTGCTAATAAAGTTCAATAATTTCGAATACTCAAAGAAACTCAATTGAAATCTGAAATTTTGTTTCTAAATGAATTACAAGTAAAAAAAATGTGTTTATAGCAACTAGAATTTTCGATAGAGATCGAAATCGAAGGAAAAGATTAAAATAAAAAAAGAGATAAAAATCAAAGCATAGTTCAAAATCGAAGAACAAATATCAATATCAAAATAAAAAATCAGATATCAAAGTTAAAGAATAAAGATCGAAATCGAATCAAAATACAAATGTCAAAATCGAAGAACAAACATCGAAATTGAAAAACAGTTGAAAATCAAAGGATATAAAATATGAAACAATAGGAAACAGACTTCAAATCATCATTTCTATGACTTAATATATGCACTTTGGTATCTCTTTATACATCAACTATTGAATTGAGTCATATTAAGAGCTTTCCTTTTGGTTCCCACATAGTAAATACTTTGTTCACAAATCTAAACGTTGTTATAGAAAAAAATTTCAATTTAAATCTGAAGCAATTTTTTATTTGAATCAGAAATAATTTTCAATTTGAATCAGAAACAATTTCGATATGAATCAAAAACAATTTTTGATTTGAATTATAAATAATTTTCGATTGAAATCGAAATCTAAACAGAAGACAAACCATAGTAAATAAAGAAACGAAATCAGAAACATGAGTTTTAACTAAGAAACCCAGTAACAGAGTTAGTGCTTAGCTTACATATACTATAATCATTTGATAATCACATATTTTATACATTAATAAACCCTCAATTTTAATTATTTACACTTTTCATGTACTTAATTGATTGAGTTTGGTCATGTTTTGTAAGTTTGAGCTCAAATTAGGCTTAATTGATCTTTTCCATCATTATTGAGATTTTGCATTGTTTCTGTATTTCAGTCATATATTGAGATCTAGATATCTAGAAATTATGAATTTTACCTTGTAGGAAAGCTGAAAGAAAGCTCTACAACTTTGATGAGAGATCGAAGCCTCAATCAAACATCTAGTAGAGCTAATTGGGCTTGGAAGTCAGAAAACGAATTCTGTCACTAGAACTCGAACAATGTGCACAAATTAGGACATAACTTAGGTTGTAGGAGTTACATTGAGCTGAAACTGGTGGCATTGGAAAGTTAAGACAAAACTCTTCAATTCTCATAAAGATCACTTTTCTAGAAAATGACATTTTAACAGAGTTATAATCGTGTGAAAATAGTTTAATTAGTTAGTACAAGTGGAGAGACAAGCATGATAATCATCCATTCACTCGATAATCATCCATTCATTCAATAATCATCCACCTACTCATTAAACATTCATCCACCTACTCATTAAACATTCATCCACTCATTAATCATACATCCACTCATTAAATAAGTCCATTGTCATTTCCACTCATCCACATGTTCGTTCTTTTGCTTACCGCAAGTGCACGGATCGCACCTGTAGTATAGTTAGGAGTCGGATATCGTTCCCACGATGATAAAGGTCAAATTCAGTACTAATTATAAACCAATAACTTAAGTATTTCTATTCAAGGAATTATAAATTAGAAAAGTTCGTATTAAACTACTAAGAAGAACTTTAAAACTATCAGATTGAGTTTAGAAAATGATTTAAAACATAGAGCATCCTTTTTCACCTCCTATATTAATTGTAAACAAGTAATTCTTACGAGCATACACATGCAATGGTTAGGTTAGCTTGGGAATCTGCTTTAGCCGAAAACCTATGTCTAGGTCAATTACTTACCTAATCCACTATATTTCTATGAAGACTAGTGTAAGCTCTACTAATGAACGATTTATTCTCAATTAATTACTATGCATGGTCAACGGGTATATTTCTATCCTATTAACAAATCATTGCATCCAAGCCAATTGAATGAAATAGAACATGCATCAATCATACATACGATCTCAAATCTAAATTCCTATGTCTAGATTCATTAGATTTGAACAAATCAGTTGAAAGCTGATCAAACAATCAAAGCATTAAATACTATATGATTGAATAAATACCAAATCATGTATATAACTCAAAGGATTACAAGATTAATCAATATCCATAAGAGGATCCAAAGTAAAACCCTATCAACAGCTTAGCCAACCATGACAAACAAAAATAAAACATTAATACTCAAAGTCATGGATATAGAAAAGAGAAAGGAAAAGAGAAGAGAAAAACAAAGCTAAGGGGAGTGATCCTCCAAGCTCTAATCCTCCACCAAGGTGAAGAGAGACTCCAAACTGGGTCACTTCTGCTTCCTACTGGTCTGAAATGATAAAACCTGACTGCAACTTTCTAAAATAAAACCTAACGCACACTAAAAATTGATGAAACAGTATTTATAGGGTTCAGAAAATAGGATCACGCTGCGGCATTCACATTACACGCCGTGGCGCGTTAAAATGCGTGCTCTCTGACTTTGGATGCAGGGGAGGCTCACGCCGCGGCATTCAAATGTCACGCCGCGGCGTGAAAAGCTGATACTTGCACTTTGATTTCTCTTGCAATTCTGGTCCAGATCTGACATGATTCACTTAGTTGGAACCTTATCTACCATAGAGAAATTTTCAATTCAATAATCAGTGCAAATGTACTTAATATATCCAGAAATCATGATGGAAGACATTGAAATCAAATTATATGAATATACAGCTAAACTTTTCCATTTATGCATCAAAACAAGGACTAAGCAGACTATAAAGCACATATATGGGGTCCAAATTACTACCATATGTGAAGTTATCACCACCCATCATCTATCCACTCATTAAATAACTTCATTGTCATTTTGTACTCCTCAAGCTCTATAAAAAGGAGCATTGGCTGATCATCTTGGGCATCTTAGCTTAGAGATCAAGATCATGTTATTGTGTTATTTGTTTCTCTTATTATAGTTTTCTGTTGTTCTTAATTGAAGTTATGTTCATCTTTTTCTTCTTCTCTCTTTCTTTCTTCTTGTTCATGAGTAACTAATCTTCATTTTGCTTGGATGAAAGTGTGAAGCTTTTGGTAATAAAATAATGTTAGATTAATTTCT
The DNA here is from genome assembly GCA_029884605.1 of Ormosia emarginata. Lineage (NCBI taxonomy): Eukaryota > Viridiplantae > Streptophyta > Magnoliopsida > Fabales > Fabaceae > Ormosia > Ormosia emarginata. Next base: position 4,756,102 of record JAQQTP010000025.1, read on the forward strand.
TTCTTGTTCTTAAATGATATATTATCAAGTGGTCATTATATGTATTTTATTTTATTTCCAATCAATTTAGAAACCCTCCTTGTAAAGTGGAGTTCTTGATTCATTGTAGACAAGTGGTTAGCACAATGAATGCTTGAACTCATTTACAAGTGTTGGTATTGGTAAATAATTAAAGGAACCATAATATAACTACGTATATAATTCTAAATGGACTTTGTATGTTTGATTTTCCGATTGGAACTTCCGTTGTGCGTGAATTTCAATTGAGTTATAAAAAAAATATTGTCTTTAATTTATTACTAAAAGTGGATCTCCTAACACAAGCAAGTTCTTTTTTTTAATTGTGAATAAGTTTTATTAACTTTATTGTTGTGACAAATCATTTCCTTACCTCAAAGAATTTTTCTTCATCAATTCCCTGTGAATTGACCTCGGACTCTCGAGAAATTTACTACTTGAGACAACTTGTACTTGAGTTTGCATCTTTTAATTCGTATAATCATTATTTAACCAAAAATACATATATTTCTAATAACTCTAATATATTTTTTCCCCTGCTTCAGGACTAGAATCCATGCATGATCGATCTGATTAATGATAACCAAAATGCATCATGTGCTAATATGAAAACATCTTAAATAGAGTGAGAATTGAAAACTCCCAGTAAAAAATGAACAGTTATAAAATATTTGAAAACACATGGTGACTTTCAGCAATGTAAAGTACACAGAAAATCACATGGTAACTAAAGTATGACAAGAATAGAATAATCACAACAGCATAACTAAATAAATGATAAATAAATCATTCAATTCAACATTATGTTAAACATTAGTAAGTTCCTCAAACATAAGCAAGTTGCAAACTTCAGCAAACATCAACAACCAAGTTCCCTATCACAGAGAATCTACCATTTACTTTTTTTTCCATGTTTATTTGTCTCACATTTCACTCGAATACTTTTACTTCCATAAGAAATCCATCATATCACTAGTGTTACTTTAACATCGTGACGACAAAGTCAAACACACTCATACTAACCAAGGCAAGTAACATAAAAGAAAATTTATTCCTCTGCCTTTTCAATAGCTTGGTGCAAACTTTTTCTTGAATCACTTGTTTGTCATCACATACAAATATAAGCAATACAAATCATTCAATATATCACAAATAGATTCATCATATACAAGTCCGCTTTCAAATAAATCATGGCAATTAAAATTTATAAAACTTAGAGTCATTAAATTTAAATGTCAATTCTTCAAGTATTCATAACATTATATGTGCATAATAAGTTTAACAAGAATAATGATATACATAAAACACTAAAATAATAACTTAATTAAGCATATAAACATACTGGATACCATGATTTTATTTTTTAAAAGAGAGTTCAATTCCTACATTATAGAAACTTTTTTCTTTTTTTTTTTCTCTTTATCTTTATCTTTCTTTTTCTCTCCCTCGGTTTCACACTTAATCAGTATCCTTTCATTCTTTCTTTTTCTCCCTCAATTGATGCATTTTCTATTTTTTTACCTACCTATTTTAGCCAATTTGATTGGCTTCCTGTTGTTATTATGGGTGAACATTGCACCTCTTCGATGAGGTGCAAATTGCACCTTGTTAGATATTTTTTTCTAAGTAATTATTACTTCCATTAAATATCTAATCTTTTAATAATTACTTTTAATAAGTATCTCTTTATCTCATTACTCCTAATTACTATTACAAAGATTAAATACTAGATTTTATTCAGTAATTTCTCATTTTTAATTTTAGTATCATATATTTTTAACTCACCTTTACTAATTTATCTAGAAAGTTAATCTCAATAAATTTTAATTAATTATTCTTATAGATTTTATCTAATCCTTTCTTAACAACCATTGTAAGTCAAATGCTAAAAAAATTAAAATTTTACTCTCCACAAAAATATTTTATAAAAAATATGATGTTACACATGATATCACTATTAGTGAGTTAACAAATTTTAAACAAAAGAATCTATTAAGATATTATTTAAATTTTTTAAAATTAGTCGTGGTAATTTTTTTAAAAAAAGTCACAGTTTATGAGTAAGCATACTCTTTGATCTCATATTTTGTGAGAAATTTCCATACCTAACCTAAACTAGTTAGCATCTTTGAAAACATCTTTTTATCACCATCAATTTGATAAAACATGTCATATCAATTAGAGTTATTGATAATTTTGGTACAAGTAACTAACAAATGATCCGCTCCACTATTAAAAGCAATTTGGAAAAGCAACAGCACTAGTTTGTAAAATATCCGAAACTTTTGATAATAAGGAAATTTTAGCAAAAGCTTTCCTTGAAAGGCAATTCTTGCTCTATTGCTTTAATTAGATTGATTGATTAAATCTTATTGCAAATACTTTATTGTCCGTAGAACATGGATTAATCTCATATATAGTTTAAATAGGTTTAATCTATGAGAATAATAAAATTCCTTGTACTAAAAAAAAAAATTCAATTAAACATGAAATGTAGCCAAATATCTATGAAAATAATAGTACATTGTACACAAATACCAAGCACAACAACGCTGCTTTTACACTTTTTTTTATATCCTTTTATTTACACTTTATTTAAAAAACAATAAAGAGAAAGAAATTCACTTACTCCTCTCCTTCCTTTTTTAAAAAAAGAGAAAAGGGTATGTAAAAATATAATGTATGAATAACATTATTGTACCAAACGCCCATTTTAGGGGAAAACAGCATACAAATTTATGCTTGGTTAAAAAGAAATAGAGGACTGCAACCTACAATACATTTGACGTTGCATCCCAGAGAAGACAAATAATAATTACCACAAGATTCAATGTCAAATGACTTTTGCTAGCAAGTATTAACATGATAAATCATCAAAGCCCATTATAATCCTTACAAAATGAAATTTCCAAGTTAAACTTGTCCCCCCCACAGGCATGAAAAGATAAACTAACAACAGAAAAGATGATGTGAATGGAGAAAGAGGTAGCTTTTTACAATTACTTTCCAGAAATTTAGGCCATAGAATTTCGTGGTCCTTTTTTTTTTTTAAATCGCAGGCCATCTCCCTTTTCTTCTCCCAATTTGTCCCCCCCCCCCCCCAAAATGACCAATTTTCATTTGTTTAAGATTCAAATTTTGGAAAAATCATAACTTCATCTTTCATAAAAAAAACTCAAGTTAATTTTGAAGACACATGATTTATATATGGTAAAATCTACTTCCATAATGCCTTGTGTTATATTTTTATTACAATGGTACAATACTCTAAGAATATACAATGACCTCTTTTGCATAATTTGTTTAAACACCCTTCTCAAAAGAGAGTAGTAACTTTAGATAAATTAGCTGTACCAAAAAAAAAAAAATCTTTCGATAAATTAGGAGTACTGTTAGTAATTAGCACAAGTCCCCACTTGCATGTAAACCCTATGTTTTCTTATTTTGACACATTACACAAGGAAACTCAGGTAAAACTATCATAGGGGGAATCTAAACATTAGCAGAAAACGACATACTGAATCAGGATTCTGGACAGACCATTTTAGCCGTGACTTGGGTGCATGTTTTAGTAACTGATGAATCTAATGTTAATTATTCATGCTCTTGGCTTCACCTTCACATTTGTTGAATATGAAACATAACTCTGACACAACCTAAACATGTCTTCATTGATACCTTATTTGAAAGTTGTATAAGCAGAAGTTATATATATATATATATAGAGTGAGAAGAGATTTTATTGTGAGATGATGAGATGAATAAATCTTGACTATACAACTATACATAGATAATCATGATTAAAAGTTACTTAAAGATCATATGACCACTTAAAAAAGTTACATGTATTTATGTTCTAATCTTAACTATTCATGTAAGATTTAATGATTAAGATTCATTCCCCTCACTTCTTATAATAAATACTCATCTCACCAGATACACTATATATATATAAAAAACAAAGAAATATTAATTTTTCCATCACTTGACATTTAAAAAAATGAGAAAAGATACAAGGGATCAAAGCTACGTTGCCTTAATGGATCAAGAATATATTATTTCACTTTAGCATGTGATTGATTAGCTAGAAGGAACCACCAAAAAAGCTTAAGGAACCTCCAATGCTATTGAAATTTGAAAGAGCTCCATTTTCTTTTCCAATTAACATCACTAAAAGCCAAAATTGACTCTTATAGCAGACCTAGAACAACTTTTAATTAAGTTTTGTTATACGTTTCTTTTAATAAATTATAACTAAGTTTAAGATAAACAAATTTTGAAAATTATTTTCTCCGCATCAAATTGTAAATAAAAAAAATCAAACTTTTAATATGCAAGTAACAAATACCTTTCCTTACTGGCCAAAGGTCTAGCCAGTTCTGTGGGTAGGTATTAGCTATTAAGTACAAGAAAATACGATGCTAGATATTAAATTCTTAATTCAATGGCGACACAATTGACATTTTCAAATATTTTTTTCTCATTTTGTATTACTTACTTTTATATTCATTTCTCAAATTAATCTTATTTTTTTGTTCTCTTTGACTAAGGTATCCCCACAACATTACTTTGAGATTAACCTTTAGACCGAGAGTGACAGTTAGGTAAACCTCTTTTTAAAATAACGATTTTAGGATTTAAATTTTTGATATTGCAGGTAAAATTCGTCTAGGGTTGTAGTTCACTTTCATTACGACCAATCACTTTTGGATAAATTAATCTTCTTTTTTTTAAATGTTTGACGGGTATCTCCACACCCTTTAAGTGTGAGATTAATCCTGTTCAAGGTACTGAGTTGTCTTTCCCATAAGTGCATTTTCACAGGCTCGAATCCATGACGTTGCAAAGTCCCCTCAATCGCTTAACTCAAGTTTACTTATCACTTGAACCGTAATCTGTTGGTAAATTAATCTTATTTAAACGTGAATAAAAAATATAAATAATTAAATTACACTTTAATTTAAATAAAAACTTATTTAATCATTATAATTAATTAAATTACAATTAAAAGCAGTTAATAAAAAAGTATGAACAAACAAGTGGAATTTTCAATAGTTGCACTTAATCCATTTGTAGACCAAAATCCTAGATTTATATTTTATGTCATTTTTTTTAAGTGATTAAATGGAAAAGAGAGATGGATACAAATGTTATAAAAGTATGATTTAGTTAAAATTTATGAAATTTTTTTTATAATATTTATGTCTATTTTTTTCTACTATTTGATCATTAAAAAAAAAATAACATAAAAAAATCCACATCCCAAAATCCTGTAGGCTGCCAACCTGGTTTGAACTGGAGGGAGCAATAGTCAGCTGTAGAAAAGAGACGCTATCATCTTCATCCCTCACGAGCCACATGACTCATTATTATCCCAGAATCATTAATCATTGTCATTGAAATCTTTGTGGTGTCAATTACTGCATATTTTTTTGTCCCTTTCAGCTGGCAGGAAATGAAAAGCTCTTCAACTACTGCCAACTTGAAAGTTGGAATGGAACCAATTCCAAAGTCTCCCGAACGTAAAAGATTCTCATGCAGTACATATTCTCCAGCTTCAGTTGAACTTTTAAACGTATCACTAATACCAAATTTAGGTCTAGAGCACTCACATTCTTAAGTGAAGGCTACGTCCAAAAATACATTGTCAAAACACTCTTTGGTGTTAAAAGTTATGGGCTTTTGTTTTGTGTCTATCCTTTTGTTTGCTTTTTTTTAAAAAAAAAAAATATTTTTTACTTGCTATGTGAAAGATTAATATCCTGTAATATAGTCGAAGTGTTTAAACGAAAATTCCTTTCAATAGTATTATTTTATATTTTTATACAAATAAATCTCGAGATCGAACCCAAGACTACATGCTTAAAAGACCTGAACCGAGATACGCTAATTGTTTTCTTAAAGTTTAACATACAATTTTACTGATAATTTTTTGCAAATGAACTTTTCTACATGTCATCAAATATAAGCCTTTGATTCTAACTTAAGAGCATATTTGTCACATATTTTATCACTGCACCAATAGCTTTTTTTGGGAAAAAAAGTTATTTTTACTATTCATCACATGTTTGACAATTTTCACTTCAACTTTTGTAATAAATTTAATACATTTAATAATTTTTTTATAAGTTTGAAGTTTATAATTCTAGATTATAAATTATTCTAAAATTTTTAAATATAAATATTATTTTATTTAGATCAAATAATTTTTTAATTATTTTATACATATTTTAATAATTTAATGTATAAAAATAATTCTTTTTATATCATCTAAATAAAACAGATTATTTTAAAATTATTTTTTAATTAATATATTTAAATATAAAACTGATCTATTATAATTGATTATGTAATAATTAATTATATAAATAATTAAAATTTTACAAATGACAGACTTAATTATTTGTGTCATTCACAATGAAATCTTCTTGTGTTGATATGATTAAAGCCTTAGCTTCTTTGGTCATTTTTTTTTTTTACTATGATGCTCCTATATTCCCCCTTTGCCAGGATCTCTCTCTCTTTAAACAAAATAGTAGTAAGGATCTATTACTCCAAATTACCGATCAGGCATCAGTAACATATTTGAAATCTCAAAAGACATGCAAAAATTAAAAAACAAAAAAAAATTCTCTAAAATGAATTTGTCTCTAAAATGAGTAAATAAAAATATATTTATACTTAATTTAATATAAAATATATCGTGATTTTAACTCATTAAAATTTAATAATAGTTATACTCTTATTTGCTCACTTTAAAAATACCTTATCAGAAGTCCACATAGAAAATTGCCTCCAAGATACTCACTCAAATTTCATTCATGTATGTGCCCTCCTCAAGCCACAATTTTTAGAATGCATGTCTATCATTCAGCATTAATGAAATACTGCTTCATGAACCACCAGCCTCCTCTTTCTCTATAAGCTTGATAAAATTACGGACAATTGCCTTGCCTTCGGTGGTTATAATGCTCTCTGGATGAAACTGAACCCCCTGCAATTTTGAAGAAGTGAAACTTTAGCACCACGGATAATATGTAAAGAGAAAGGAGAGCAAGTTAAAATTTAAAAGCATGAACTTCAAATCAACAGAACTCTTTGCTACTAGCTAGGACTGTTTTAGGCAATGTTTTCAGAACTAGACCAGTCATTGAACCCAAAAAGAGAGGTTTAAAGTTTTGAAGTTAAACGGGATTGAACCAGAGTCTAGTAAGGGTTTTATTATATTAAAAAAATAACAAATATATGTGAAGTATACAAGTAAAAATAAAAAAAAAAATTATCAATAATATATTAAATCATTGCAGAATTTTACAAAAATAATCAAATTCCGTAGTGGTATAATGTCCTTTAATATAAAATATGATCTAGGTTCAAATCTTGGCTCCTAAGTTTTTAAACATTTATTTCATATTTATTGGCAATACAATATATTAAATAATATGACCTCATCACACAACAAGGAGTATTAGCCTTAGTAGCAAGCTCTCCTTACACACTCAAGACCCAAGTTCAACATTCCATGGAGGAATTTTTGTAAATTCCCAACTTAAACTAAAACTGGTTCAACCTCCTAAACCACGACCAGTTCAAGTGGTTTGGCCAGTTTTTGACCGGTTCATGGGTTTCAAAACTGGTTCTCAACATACTGGTTTTGGAGGCTTAACCGGACTGACCGGAGGACCGGTTCTCAGTTTTCTTGGTCCAACTGGCCAGTCCGGTTCGGTTATGAAAACAATGGCTTTAGGTGAAGATTTCAATTTGATCTTAAACCACCTGATACATATAGGCTGGGTTTTGTTGGGCCTGAGAATAAGGCTGGTCCTGTTGGGCTTGAGAATAGTGGGGTGTTTATTCCATAAACAGTAGAGGGAGAGACAGGAGAGGCAGAGATATAATAGAATAATTAGCATTGGGAATATTAATCAGAAGTTAGAATTAAGAGAACAATAATTAGCAGTGGGAATATGCATCAGAAGATAGAAATAGCATTGGAAATAAGCATCAGAAGTTAGAATGAAGAGAACTATAATTAGCATCGGGAATATGCACCAGAAATAAGAATAAAAGAAGACTGCAGGGGCTATGAGAGGCAGGGATATTTTGAGTGAATAGGAGAGGTTTGGGAAAAGGATTTCCCTTGTGTCTAGGGACCTTTTGGTTATTATCTTTCTACACTTTATTTCTGTCCTTGTCCAGCGTTTATCTTGTAATTCAGAGGGAGTTTCCTCTCTGTTTTGAGTATCATTTTCAATAAAACTCTTAGTATTTCAGTTCTTATCACCACCAAAGTAGCCAAGCTTCCTATTCTTTCATGGCACACAGTACTAACATTTCAGCCTATAAACACAGAGAAGGGTAGGAGACAAGATAAAAGGGTTGGAAAAATCTGGAACAAAGGTCTACCACTGATAGAATAATTTACTTTGAGGAGGTCATTCAATTTGACAAAACAGGTAACTGAATCTGTTCTAGTCTAGAAAAATTACTGGCAAGTAACAGAAGTTATACTGGGAATTAGGTATTTTATGAGGCTAGCTGACAAAAATACTGCAGGTTTTAGAAAAAGAGAGAGAGAGCACAGGAAATTCTTGACTTGTATAGTCATCTTTTTAAACTCTAACATCAAATTCTAAATTCTGAATTTGAGTAAACTTGCACATACTTATTGATTAACTAACTCATCCTTTTACTTCTGTAGTAAACTCAAGTTGACCCTTGAACGCGGAAATAGTAATAGAGTACATATTAAACATAACAGACGACACACAAGATCCCTAGGAAGCTCAAATTCAGATCCATGAAAGCACACATTCCCAGATATTTCAGAAATTACAAAATATGACCTAAACTTGAAATAAAAATTGAAAGAAACAAAAATCATCATGTTCCTAGTGCTAAGAGGCATAGCAGGACATAATAGACAGAATAGCCAGTGAAGATGTCAACCAAGCCCCATATCAAGAATAAACCATATTACACTAATTTCCTCAATTTCTGGGAAGGACACTGAACCTTTACTAGATTTGTTCCAAAGAAATACCAAGTTGAGAATTTATCCTCTCCTATATTAACACCACACCAGGAATTAACAGGTTAAGACTTTGAGTCTTTGACTAGGTTAAGCTATAATATGAATGCTTCAATCCCATAAATTAATCATCAAGTACCAATACTCAAAGCTAATTTATTCTTCATAACAGGACATTCTTTTATGTTCCATTCATGTATTATAAAAAACCCAATCATTAAGACCAAATTATTTTACATTGATACTAATAGCAGAAAATTATCATCGATTGATTGATTTTAATGCTGGATAAGACAATTAGTGCTGCAGCCTGCAGAAAGAAGATGTTACCTGTAGATGCCTATATTTCTTGTGACGAGCAGCCATTATAAGACCATCCTCTGTCCAGGCTGTTATCTCAAGTTCTTCATCAGGAAAACTCTCCTTTTCAATCACAAGGCTGTGATATCTACCAACCAAGAAAGGACTGAAAATGATATCAAGGCAATGGGGCCAAATAGTGTCAGAACTCAGAAACAGTTAAGAGTGAAGAGAATGTAGTAGCTGAATACATAACCAACAGCCAATCATATGACAGTGTATCTAAAAAAATGTAAACAACAGATAATACAGCCCTCAAATTTCATATAAAAGTTGTTAGAATATCTGAAAAATATCTCAAAATATCTTTATTGTATCTTGAAATATTTTAGAGTATCATAAATAATCTCTTAAGATTTATTTCTTATTTATTATATTTCCTTATTTGTTTTCTTATTTAATTAGGACAAATTTGATTTGTTTCCTTATTTCCGTTATTAGGACAGATTTAATTCTTGTATTAGGACAGATTTATTTCATGTAATTTAACTCTATTCTAAGCAAGTAATTATTGACATAAATCTATATAATATAAATCATATATGTACAATTGATATTCAAACAATAACAATATTCAGAAATATTCTTTCAACAAAAGTAATAAATACGTACTTTGATAATCCCGTAAATAATCCATCTTCTCCTTTCTCATCATAATACACCAAAGAACTTTTTCCATGCATGACACCAAAAGGAGAACGCACAATCTTCCCTGCACAGAATAAAGGCACACAGTCTTGATGTGATCCTATTGTAATGGCCCAGCAAAAGGGAAGAAATGAAAGCAAGAGATAAAAATTATTTAAAACGAAGGGGATGCTTGCCACTGAAAATGAAAGCCAAGTTTCCACCAATACGTAATGATGAACGATACACAAATATATCAAGGAAATCTTACACTTAGTTATATGCACCAAATATATCACTGGCTAGAAGGCTTGAAGTATTAGAAGACTCACCTCCAAAAGCCTCCCCAATGCACTGCAAACCCATGCACACACCAAACAAAGGTACAGTTGGCCCAAGTTCCAAAACCGTTTGCAAAGATATACCAGAATCTTGAGGTATACCTGTGAGGAGGGAACATTATATATAACGGTCTTCTGTGTGTATTCTATTCTTTCATTTTCTTTATCTAAAATATAAACACTGATCATGTATAAAACTATTTGTTAAAATTTATAAAATGGAAAATAATTGAAAAATTTAGAGAAGCCTTACCAGGCCCAGGTGATATCAGCACTCCTCTAGGATTCTTCCTATTAATAAAAAATAATAGAATTTAAAAACACAATAGCTTATTAAATCAGGAACTTTAAAGAATATGTGTGCTCCTACAACTTGCTTCATCAATAAGAATATGCCTGACATGCATAACCATCAAAAAGAATTTTACCGTTTTAGCTCCTCCACAGTCAACTCATCATTCCGGAAGACCTCAAAGTGAAATCCCAACTCCCCCATATACTTCAAATGTAATAAGCAAAATATCAGAATTTCCACTTTAAAAAACAACCAGTAAAAGTTAAATGATGTACAAGTGCAACAACACATTCTATATGAAGCCCTCTGGCCTCAACTAGGGGTGTCAAAACGGGCCGACCCAAAAGGCCCATTTTCGGGCTAGCCCATTTGGATTATGTAAGTTTCAGACTAACATTTTGCTAATACAGCCCAACCCATTTAGCCTTATGTAGTGTTAAAAAGCGGGTTGGTACCATTTTAGTATGTAAGTTTCGAAATTAACATTTTGCTAACATAACCCGTCCATTTTGTCAGGCTATTCGGGCCAGCTCATTGAGCTTGCCCATTTTGACACCCCTAGCCTCAACCCTAATCCTAATTACATTTTGTTAAAACGAAACAAGAGTGTAAGGGAAAAGTCTACGTCAAACCCACTTGGCTCAACATCACATAATTTGATAAGTTAGTTTAGCAGATTTATTTTTAAAATTCAAATGTATTTTTAAATTCAAGTGTTGCTTCTGTTGCAACATGTAACTCTCCATATTTATTTGTACATGTATCATTCACTTGATGTTAATGCAATTGAAAAACTCTATTGCTTTACATTGTGTTTCTATAAGGAGGGCAGAATTTCAAACTCGTTATAACTCTTCTTGTCATGAGCCAACTCTCCTAAAAGCTTAAGTTGTTAGGTGAAGGCACAATAATGAATTTATTATATCTCTAACATGTCCCCTCACGCAAAGGCCCTTGGGAACCATGTGCTTAAATTCAACTTTTATTTAGAAGAATAGGGGTGGCAAGGATTGAACTCTAAATCACTTACACATAAAGCTTTAATGCCATGTCATGAACCAACTCTCCCAAAAAGCTTAAGCTATTAGGTGAAGGCATATGAATGGATATATTATATCTCTAACACTTCTGAAAAAGGTTCCATTTAATTTGAAGCAAAGGACTTTTAAGAGAAAAGGGGGAAAAGGAACTTCACTTTGCTGCATATTTTCACAAGATATATAGCAAAGTGGAGTTTGATGGTTGGAATGGAGTGGTAAAGGAACTCAACCCATTGGTTGGGAGCTTTTAAAGTAATGGAGTGGAATGGTTAAGGAGGGGAACCCAAATCACTCCTTACCACTCAAACTCTCAAATTTTCATACCCGTCAATTTGGGGGGTTTGTGACAGAACACTTCCCTCTTTTGCTTTTTTATATGGTCATTTACAATTTTAACCCTCAGCATTCTAACCCATGGAGTGGGCCATAAAAATTAAACGAAGTTAAATTTGTAAACCACTCCATTCCATTGATTACCATTGTAACTTCCAAACAATGGAGAGGGGCTCCCCTCCATTCACTCATTAAAACTTTCAAACAATAGAGTAGCATTTTTTCACCTCCACATTCCATCCCATTCCAAACAACTCCATTATGAACCATCCCACTCCATCCCCATCAAAACTTCCAAACATAGAGGAAATGAGTATAATGCTTTCTTCATTTTCCAGATTTCCTAAATACCCATATTTTCTGTTGCCATATAACTCCCACATTGGACTATTCGCCATTAGCTGTTTCCACTTCAGTTCAGGAGGATCAAGAACATGAGATGTCAGAAGCTTTTCAGCTAAAGTTAATTTCATACCAATCAGCCAATAAATTTGGTTCTTTTTATACACTAATAGTTCAAGATGAAATAAACGCAAGTGCTTGAAATTAACATAATCTCTACCTTGCTGTACACTTTCACAAGTTATGACCTGAATGTCAAATAGTGGTTTGATTTCAAGCAGTTCTACTAATCTGCATCAGTTTATAACAACTTCAACAAATTCTACTAATTGAGTCTTTCAAAAATCTTTTAATTAGTTAACTCCCAGGATTTTTAACAAAACAATTCAAATCTTCCCCACCCCCACAAAAAATATATATATATGAAATTAAACAGCAATAAGATCAAATTACACAAGTACAAAAAAGAATGAACCTGGCAAAGGTTATAGGTAAAGCTGTCATAGTTGTCAATAACAACAATGGGATTGTTGGACTTTCTAGCTGAAATGGGTGAGTTCGAATTCGCTTCTAAGACACCCTCCGTGGCTTTTGGCACAAACCCATTTCCCCTTTTGGCCAAAAAACTCAAATCTGCAATAAAAAACAAATTTTGCATCAAAATTTGAGGGAAAAAAAGTGAGATTTAAAGAGGAAAAAAAAAAGAGGGAAATGAAGTACTTAAGGAAGAGGGTTGGTTTCGGAGAATGAGAGGCAAGCGAGGAAAGTGGTGGGGTTTGGAAGAGAGAAAAGGGTTTTGGTGAAGAAAGGAAGCGTGAGAGAGCGACATAGAAGCCATGATGACAGTGTTCCGTTCGCGCTCTGCTTCCTACAAAGTACGTACAAACACTGTCTCCGTAACTATTAACAAGGGACTGATATCATTTTATGGCTTTTACAAATGATTTATATTTAAGTTAAATTAAAACTTTGGTGCTAATAATCTTTATATATATATATTTTAAATTCGTCTATAAACTTATAGATATGATTAAAAAAGTCTTTATTATTAATTTTTGTTATATTTATGTTATAATTCAGTAAATTGATTAGTTTAGTAAATATTTTTTGTCTTGCAAGTATTTTTTAAAATGTTTATTTTTTTTAAATATTTAATAAGTATTATTGTATTTTAGTAAATACTTTATTAAGTATTTGTTTCTTTTAAATAAGTATTTATTTTTTAAATTTTTTTATGTTCTTTTATTTTTATAAAATATTTAATAATAATTAAATTGACAGTATTATAATAATAATTGATGATAAAGATTAATTTAAAAATATTTATAATATTAAAATTTAATTTAAAAAAATTATAAATATTAAATTGAAAATAAATAAAAATATTAAGAATTAAAGTTTTAATTTTATTTTATATTTATATTATTTTTAATAAATGAAATTAGAACATAATTTTAGAAAATAATTAAATTAAAGTACAATTTTGAGTTTTTTAATATAAAAAAATAAATTTCCACATATTTTTAGAATGCTTATCAAAATTTATCATTTTTGTTTTATTTATGTAATGTACGAAAGATGAATATGGAAAACTGAGCTTTATAAATTAATTCCACCACTGCAATAATTGACTTTATTTTTTCAGTGTATTTAAAATTGTTACAAAATGAAACTGATTTGATTTAAGAAACTATTTTATATCTATATATCTTATTATAAAAATATTTCAATTGATTTATTAACTAATTTCAATGTTCCAAATACATTAAGGATATTAAGTTTATTTTGTTTTAAAAAAATTATTATATCACTCTTATTTAATTTATGTCATAAAAATTTGATAATGTTTTACGTTGGTTGTCGACTATTTAACATAATCATCCTCTTTTTTTCGAGTTTGGGACCGGCTATATAAATGAATTTACAACAAAGCTCACACATAGGCAGAATTAAATGATATTTCTAAAAACTTAGTTTATGATATAGTACAATGACGTCATTTGATCCATGTAACTTATCCTACATAGTAAAATAATGTTTGGTTGTTGTTGTACTACTCTTATTTAATCTATGCAAAATGATTAAATTAATAAAGATAAAATCATCAATTAAAAAATACAAAAATAATCAAATTAAATGACTAATATACAAGGAAATAAAGGAATTCAAAAATTAGATAAATTCTTCGTTTTGTAACTTTTCAAACAAAAACTCTTTTATGAATTTAATTAATTCTCATTTTTTTGTGGTTGGGCACACACTCATTTGTCAATGATACACAATGTTAGAAAAGTAATAAAAAAGAGATCTTTTTATCGGAATAAAAATTAAATTTTAACTTAAATATATTTAAAATGTATATAGGTTCTGTGTTGTTGCATGGACGTTTCTGCCCCGTCTCCTTACAAAGAAAAGAATGTATATTTTCATTTAGTATATAGAAGATGACATAACGTATAAACAAAAAAAGAGGTGACATATACGGTTCATGTCCAAAGGCAATGATTGATTAGTAGGATACAGAAATAAAACTAATATGAGAAATTCACTTTTAAAATAATTCATTTAACCGCTAAAGGAAATATTAAGAAAACTATCTCGTATTTTAGTTTAGTGTTGATTTATTATTTTGTATAATTACTTTGAAATAATTACTCCATACACTATAGAAAATCACAACAAAAGGTGTGATTATTGGACTTAAATATTTTGTTCTTTTTCATGTCTATAAATCTTGTCTCCTTAATCATTTGCAGTATTTATTTGTTAGTTGACAGTGTTTTATTTTATTCAAAATATAGAATTAGAATATGAAAAGGTCACAGAAAACTTGAATATATGATAACTTTAGTGAAATTTAGAGATTTGTTAAAAATGGGGATAGTTAGTAAAATGTTAGCATCTTAACACATACTCATCAATGTGTAAATCTTCAATTTCATTTGATTTTTTCCAATGGGTTACGCTTAAATATGAGTACGGAAAACAAAAAAGAGAAAGAACAAAGAGATTTTAAACTTCACAAAATTAGAGTTTGCATATGTGTAATGTGCGGAACAATATTAAAAATAAAAAGTAATAAAATAATAGAAATTTAATTTAATTTAATTAAAATATTTTTTAATAATGATAGATAAAATTATAAATAAAAATAAGTTTATTATGCACAAAAAAATTATAAATTAAATTTTAAATGAAAATGAAAAATAAATAAATATATACATATGTTGGATCTTTAATCCAACATTGTCTTATATGTGAATAATTATGTATTGTGGGTCATTACGCCACTTAAGGTTGAACCCAATTAAAAGTGATCGATAAGGTTTGATTATTTGGTCTTTAATGTATCTAATAGGATATGAGTCTTTAATGTGTAGAGACTAAAGGGTAATTCTATTTTTGCGATGGACTAGAATAGAAACGCCAATAGATAACTCTAGGGTTGTATATAAAATAGGTGATGTTTCCTGGGTCACACGTATCGTTCTCATCTTTCTTGATATCCCATCATCAGAAAGAAGTAGAGGGAAAGCTAAATGATTCTTTCAAGGAATACGTGTAGATCTAGAAGACCAAACCGCACGACTCTGAAGAGTTATTGGTCATCATGAATTCAGGTACGCTTCCGCACAAATTCCTAATGATCAACATGATTATTTTCTAGGTTATAGATGATTGTTTTCATCTAAGGGGTTTATTCTGGTTCCAACAATTGTTATGCTTTGATCTCACTAAGGTTTAAGGAGGACCAATTGGAATTAGGCATGTTAAGATCACATCACATGAAAATTCCATGCTACACATCCATATCATGATCCATGTCATTCATTTGTATCAGCATATGTGACCATTGATGGGTTGAGTTACGATAATTGTAGCGAAGACTGCTTTGATCCTATGTTGGTACGATTGATGGACCAGATTGGTTATAGATACTTTTTGTAATGACAATAACATTGAGCTCATATGGTTAATTTTGCAATACATAATTATAAGGTTACATATATAGTCCAAGTGGGAGATTGTTGGATCCTTAATCCAACATTGGCCTTATATGTGAATAATTATGTATTGTGGGCTGTCACTTAAGGTTGAGCCCAATTAAAAGTGATCTGATAAGGTTTGGATTATTTGGGCTTTAATGTATCTAATAAGATATGGACCTTTAATGTGTAGAGACTAAAGGGTAATTCTATTTTTGCAATGGGCTAAAATAGAAATGCCAATAGATAACCCTAGGGTTATATATAAAATAGGTGATGGTCTCCGGGTCACACATATCGTTCTCATTTTTCCTGACATCCCATCATCAGAAAGAAGCAGAGGGAAAGCTAAATGGTTCTCTCAGGAAATACGTGTAGATCTGGAAGACCAAACCACGCGACTCTGAAGAGTTATTGGTCATCATGAATTCAGGTACGCTTCCGCACAATTTCCTAATGATCAACATGATTATTTTCTAGGTTATAGATGATTGTTTTCATCTAAGGAGTTTATTCTGGTTCTAATACTTAATTTTCTAGAAACAATACATACAATCAATACCAGATTATTGCCTTTATTGGTTCCTGATCATACTATAACTTTAAAGTAATTTTAATATTCCTTTTAATATAATAATAATTGTTCATTATAAACCCATATATAATAAAGGAGCTGTAACACATTTGACCAAGGAATATACATTGCTACAAGCGCATACATATTCGAAACTGAATTCATGATCGATATATATGCGCAAATCAAATTTACAATGATACACGTAAATCGAAAAGAATCAATTATGCAAGTAGGCAAAAGACGTTGGAAACAGTGTGGTGCTCTGATTTCTAATCCAAATCCAAATAATATAGATCGGAAAACACGTAAATATCCGAAAAACTACCGTTTAATTCAATTTTAAATCATAACCAGATTCAGAAAGAAAATAAAGAATTTCTTAATGATCAAACATAACCTGGCTCTGATACTAATTGTTGGAACCGGAATAAACCCTTTAGATGAAAACAATCATCTATAACCTAGAAAATAATCATGTTGATCATTAGGAAATTGTGCGGAAGCGTACCTGAATTCATGATGACCAATAACTCTTTAGAGTCGTGCGTTTTGGTCTTCCAGATCTACACGTATTCCCTGAGAGAACCCTTTAGCTTTCCCTCTACTTCTTTCTGATGATGGGATATCAGGAAAGATGAGAACGATACGTGTGACCCGGGGACCATTACCTATTTTATATACAACCCTAGGGTTATCTATTGACGTTTCTATTTTAGCCCATCGCAAAAATAGAATTACCCTTTAGTCTCTACACATTAAAGGCCCATATCCTATTTGATACATTAAAGCCCAAATAATCCAAATCTTATCATATCATTTTTAATTAGGGTATATGTTTATTTTGGGTATATTTTTAGCCATCCTAAATTCAAATATTGGAAAAGTTTATATATATTTTGGGATAAATTAATTAAAACAACATGTCACCAAAGTGACCTCTTTTGTGGAGATTAATTTATTTTAAAATATAAAAAATTGTGTGCTTGTAATTTATGTAGATACTGATCGGCCCAAAGGAAGGTAAGTATTTTACAGAATTGTAAGTGCATTTGTGGTGATAAATGCGTGATAATTATTCGGTTTTATATGTGAATAATGAATCGGCCCAAAGGAATATTTATTGTTTGACATGTTCTTATTATCAGTGTTTGATTACTACGCCAAGGTATCACTGAAAAGTTAATATTTTGTTCAAAGATAAAATGTTAATGGATTCCCGGTATCTTGAGGTAGGGTTTACCTTATTTGAATTTAGTATTACTTTGATTTTAAGACTTATCTGAGCATGTTTTGTTTGTTTACTATTCTCTATTCAACTATGAATGATCCTGCGAGTATTACTGTCAACATTAACTCTATTCTTATGCTGAATGGCTCAAACTTCAAGTCTTGGAAAGAAAATATCTTGATAGTTCTTGGAGTAATGGATATCGACCTTGCGTTAAGGGTTGATTCTCCCCCACCTCTTACAGATCAGAGTACCTCTGAAGATAAGAGGGAGATGGAATGGTGGGAGAGGTCAAATCGCATGAGTGCGATGATCATGAAGAAGGCCATTCCAGAAGCATTCAGGGACACAATATCTGAAAAGATAACTACAACTAAGGAGTTCCTTGCAGATATTGAAAAGATGTTTGTCAAGAACGAAAAGGCTGAAATAGGTACGTTCTTGACAAAACTAATTTCAATGAAGTATATGGGTAAGGGCAACATTAGGGAGTACATCATGGAGATGTCTCATATTGCTTCAAAGCTGAAAGCACTTAAGTTAGAACTCTCTGAGGACTTGTTGGTGCATCTGGTTCTGATATCTCTTCCGACACAGTTTGACCAGTTTAAGGTGAGCTATAATTATCAGAAAGAGACTTGGTCTCTGAATGAGCTCATCTCACATTGTGTTTAGGAAGAAGAAAGGTTGAAGCAAGACAAGATAGAAAGTGCTCATTTTGCCTCTGCCTTAAAGTATAAGGGCAAGGGACTAAAGAGGAAGATAGATATGGAAGCTGCAGATACGGTGCCTCAAAAGAAACAACAAAAGAAACCAAATGAATCAGGAGGTAGTGGTTGTTTCTTTTGTGGAACTGAAGAAAAAATGTAAAACTAGAACAATGGGGGAAGAAGAACAAAACTCCATGGAAGATTGAAATGAGCTCTCACTCTTCTTCTCTTCAAATCCACGCATGTGAAGAAGCATTGCAGTAACTATCGCGCACGGTATGCTAAGAAAGGTATACTTCTTAATTTGGTTTGTTCTGATGTTAATTTAACTTCAGTTCCTAAACACACATGGTGAATAGATTCTGGTGTCACAACTCACATCAGTGTGTCTACGCAGGGTTGCCTGAATTGCCGAAAACCAAGTGATGGTGAAAGATACATCTATGTAGGTGATGACAAGATTGTTCAAGTTGAGGCAATTGAAAAATTTAGATTATTGTTAAAGACTGGATTTTATTTGGATCTTGATGAAACATTTATTGTACTGTCTTTTAGACGAAATTTAATTTCTATTTCTGCTTTGGACAAATTTGGTTATTCTTGTTCATTTGGGAATAGAAAATTTAGTTTGTTTCATGAATCAAAATTGGTTGGTTCTGGTTCTTTGTCAGGTTACGATAATCTTTATTCACTTGATACGATTGCTTTGTTTAATGAATCTCTGCTAGAGGTGGCAAAACGGGTTCAACCCGTTGGGTTGGCCCGCCAACCCGCAATTTTTTTGCGGGTTGGGTTCAAGATTTCAATCCATTTTTGATTTCCAACTCAAATATTGAAAGTAAGATACACCCGCCCGCATAACCCGCAGGTTAAGCATGATAATTATTCGGTTATTCTGGGGACACAATGCTGCAAAGATAATTTACAACTTGGCTTGTAGTTTCAAGAGGTTGAGCCGAAATATTTTTTTTAAAAAAAGTATTACAAATTAGTCTTATTATTTGTGTTTATGATATTTTTATGAGTATAATACCAAATTTATTTTATTTATTTTATTTTTTAACCTCAATAAATTATAATTTTTTTATTTTTTAATTTTTATGATTTTTTTTTATTTTTTATACATTTTATTTTATTTTTTAGGATCAACTCACTTACTTTTTTTTTTTTTTTTTTCTTTATTTAAGGTCAACTCGCTTAACCCGCTAACCCGCTCACAAAGTCTGGATGCCTACTGACTAAAGCGGGGTGGGTTAGCTCTTCCAACCCATTTTTCAAAACAGGCTAATTGCCCGCCAGCATTTTGCGGGTTGAATGCATGGCGGGCAAATGAAGCGGGAGGTAGATTGGAAGGGCGGGTTGGCCCATTTTGCCACCTCTAATCTCTGCAATTAAGTACACGAGGCATAAAGAGGAAATTAACCGATGAGAATTCAGCTGTGTTATGGCATAAGAGATTAGGTCACATCTCTAGACGGGGAATAGAGAGACTTGTATCAAACGAAATTCTAGAACCCTTAGATTTTACAGATTTTGATATTTGTATCAATTGTATTAAGGGCAAACAAAACAATAAAAGGAGATTTGAGGCCAATAAGACTTTGGACGTCTTAGAACTTATACATACAGATATTTGTGGGCTATTCGCTACGGCTGCTTGGAATGGTCAATAATATTATATAACGTTCATAGACGATTTTTCAAGATATGACTATATTTATCTCATTAATGAAAAGGCAAAGTCATTGGATATGTTCAAAAATTATAAGGCTGAAGTTGAGAACCAACTCAACAAAAGAATCAAAAGCGTCAGGTCTAACCGTAGTGGTGTGTACTATGGCAGATATGACGGTTCAGGTGAACAACGTCCAGGACCTTTTGCTAAATTCCTAAAGGAATGCAGTATCATCCCACAGTATACTGTGCCAGGCTCGCCCACTATGAATGGTGTTGTTGAAAGACGAAACAGGACGCTTAAAGACATAGTAAGAAGTATGATTAATCATTCTACCTTACCAGAATCACTCTGGGGAGAAGCACTTAAAACTGCAGCATATATCCTCAATAGAGTTCCAACTAAAGCAACTACAAAAACCTTTTATGAACTTTGGACAGGCAAAAAGCCTAGTTTAAAGCACTTGCATATTTGAGGTTGTCCAACTAAAGCAAGGTCTTATAGGCCAAATGAAAAGAAATTGGACTCAAGGATGGTCAGTTGCTATTTTATTGGATACTCTGAAAGGTCCAGGGGTTACAAGTTTTATGATCCCACAACTAAGTCAATTTTTGAATTGGGAAATGCCCGGTTCTTTGAGGATGTCGAGTTTGCCAGGAGAGATATAGTTAGGGACATTGTCTTTGAAGATGAATATATTGATATTCTCACATGTGTTATTGACATTGTTCAGGAACCTCTTCCTGACCCTGTTGAAAACACAATAGATCAAGAAAATGTTGAACCTCCCATGCAAGAAATTATTCGAGAAGAATAAACTTTTTCATCTCAAGAACCTATGCTATTAAGGAGATCCACGAGATAAAGGAGAAGTGCAATACCATATGATTACATTGTATTTCTCCAAGAACATGAGGATGACATTGGAGTGATGGAAGATGATCCGATCAACTTCCATCAAGCCATGGAAAGTTCTAACTCTCAAAAGTGGATTGATGCCATGAATGAAAATATTAAGTCCATGAAGAACAATGACGTTTAGGATCTTGTCCCATTGCTTGAAGGTGCAAAACTCATTGGTTGCAAATGGATATTTCATATCAAGAGGGATTCCAAAGGCGATATTGAAAGATATAAGGCTTTTCTTATTGCAAAGGGATTTACACAGAAAGAATGCATCGACTATAAAGAGACTTTCTCTCCGGTATCTTTGAAGGACTCTTTCAGGACTATAATGGCATTGGTGGCGCATTTTGATCTTGAGTTACATCAGATGGATGTAAAGACGGTGTTTCTCAATGATGACATTGATGAGATGGTGCAACCAGAAAACTTTGTTTCGGAAGACTCAAAGAATATGGTTTGCAAACTTAAGAAATCCATCTATGGGCTCAAGCAAGCATCTCGACAATGGTATTTCAAGTTTCATCAAGTAATCATCTTATTTGGTTTTGAGGTGAATTTGGTAGATAACTGTATATATCATAAGTTCTGTGGGAGCAAATATATTTTTCTAGTTTTATATGTTGATGACATTTTGCTTGCCAACAATGATATATAATTATTGAATGAAACTAAGAGATTTCTAGTTAAGAATTTTGAGATGAAAGACCTTAGTAATGCATCTTTTGTATTGGGCATATAGATACACCGAGATCGTTCTCGGGGTATTCTTGGATTGTCACAAAAAGACTATATTGAAAAGGTTCTCAAGAGATATGGCATGTAAGAGTGTAAACCAGATGATACTCCTGTGGCTAAGGGAGATAAGTTTAGTCTCAATCAGTATCCTAAAAATGGCTTTGACGAAAAGGAAATGCAGAAGATTCCTTATGCATCAGCAGTAAGGAGTCTGATGTATGCTCAGGTTTGTACGCGTCCTGATATTGCGTACATTACAGGGATGTTGGGCAGATACTTCAGTAATCCAGGATTAGACCATTGGAAAGCAGCCAAACGGGTCATGCGGTACTTACAGAGAATGAAAGACTACATGCTCACATATCGGAGGTCGAATAAGCTTGAGATCATTGGGTATATTGACTCTAATTTTGCTGGATGCCAAGATAGTATGAAATCTACATCGGGCTATATATACCTGCTAGTTGGAGATGCTATTTCTTGGAAGAGTGTCAAACAGTCTCTTATATCCTCTTCCACTATGGCAGCAGAGTTCATAGCATGTTATGAGGCGTCCAATCATGGAATTTAGATGCGAAATTTTGTCACGGGGCTGCACATAGTGGATGGTATTGAAAGACCACTCAAGTTATTTTGTAACAATAAATCAGCAATTTTATTTTCCAACAACAACAGGAGCTTGACAAAGTCGAAGCACATAGACATCAAGTTCCTTGTTGTTAAAGAAAGAGTTCATAGTAGATAGTTGTCTATAGAGCATATTAGAATAAACTCCATGGTTACGGATTCGCTTACTAAAGGGTTACCACCCAAAATGTTTCATGAGCACACTGCTCATATGAGTGTTATTTCATTAAGTGATATTCAGTTTTAGTAGGAGTTTGTAACTTTTAAATGCTTTTATGATATATACTTTTTTGTTTATGTATGGTTTAAGAATATTTTCTGCAAAAATAAAATTTTGGTGTATTGACATTCTAATTTTGTTATGCTTCGATCTCACTAAGGTTTAAGGAGGACCAATTGGAATTAGGCATGTTAAGATCACATCACATGAAAATTCCATGCTACACATCCATATCATGATCTATGTCATTCACTTGTATCGGCATATGTGACCATTGATGGGTTGAGTTACGATAATTGTAGCGAAGACTACTTTGATCCTATGTTAGTACGATTGATGGATCGGATTAGTTATAGATACTTTCGGTAATGACAATAACATTGAGCTCATATGGTTAATTTTGCAATACATAATTATAAGGTTACACATGTAGTCCAAGTGGGAGATTGTTGGATCCTTAATCCAACATTGACCTTATATGTGAATAATTATGTATTGTGGGCTGTCACTTAAGGTTGAGCCCAATTAAAAGTGATCTGATAAGGTTTAGATTATTTGGGCTTTAATGTATCTAATAGGATATGAGCCTTTAATATGTAGAGACTAAAGGGTAATTCTATTTTTGCGATGGGCTAAAATAGAAACACCAATAGATAACCCTAGAGTTGTATATAAAATAGGTGATGGTTCCCCAGTCACACGTATTGTTCTCATCTTTCCTGACGTCCCATCATCAGAAAGAAGCAGAGGGAAAGCTAAATGGTTCTCTCAGGGAATATGTGTAGATCTGGAAGACCAAACCGCACGACTCTGAAGAGTTATTGGTCATCATGAATTCAGGTACGCTTCCGCACAATTTTCTAATGATCAACATGATTATTTTCTAGGTTATAGATGATTGTTTTCATCTAAGGGGTTTATTCTGGTTCCAACAACATAAAGTAATAATAACCTAATAAAAATATATATGTCATACTTGAATTAGAAGAATATGATTTTAATTTAAATATAACATGACATCAATCTAGAGAAAATAAACAAGTAATTTCTTATAAAATTGTAGAGAAAAATATTACATAGATTTACCATTAACAATTCCAACAATAGGTAGATGTTACATTAAATAAGATGATGGAGTATTATGCTTTGACTTTTTTTTACCAAGACATCAACAATATTTGTAGGAAAACAAACTACTAACAAAGAAACCCACCAATGCGAATATAATAATATGTGTGATTTAATGATCTCTTAAATAAGCGGTGCACATATTTGTTAAATTAATATAATATTCGTTCGTTATCATTGTCTAATACTTATGATATTTGTAGCATAATATATAATTTCATGCAAAATTAGGGAGAGTCAGTCCTTTATATCAATTTTCTTAGTATTTCATATTCAAGATCAGATATGTTATTAGTATCTATAAATTAAAATAAATAATATTTCATACTTTTACATTGATTATGAGCAACTTTTAAGATTGGGCAATCTAAGATTTCAAAAAAAATGTTTCATATTTTTGCAGAATACTCCCTATTATTAGTTAGATAACATTGTTAACCACGTATAATTCATTTAAATTTTATCTCGTTTAAAGTCAAATTGATTATAATTAATAAATTTTAAATTTATTTTAAATTAAACCAACAAATATTTTAAATAACAATTGTAACATTTAAATAGCTCATAATACATTAATTAATGCCTAATACATTAATTATGGAAACGGGCAATAAAAAGTCTTATTTGTACTCATGAATATTAAAGTAAGAAAAATTAAATTTATTTATATAAAAATATACTAACAAATATTTAAATTTTGAATTTATTGTTTTAATTTATTACGATAATTACACCTGATAATTTAACTTCTAGTAATTTCTCTAATTGATTGTTAATGAGTTTCAAGATTAAAATTTTAACACCAAGAAAATATTTATCTAACAATTAGCAATAATAATCATTATTGCTCGTAATAATTGAACATATCAATAATAATTTAATGCTATTTAATTTTATTATTATAGGAGTTACCTATAAAAATATTTGACTGATGTGTATTATTTTTTTAAAATTTTATCTCAATCAAAATCAAATTCATTCTGATTAATAATGAGTAAATTCATTTTAAATTTATTTTATTATATATCTTTCAAGATTATCTTCAATTGATAATTGATTCTGTCCTTTACAATATTATTGATAATCAATTGATAATTGATTATATTCAAGATTATCTTTAAAAATTAGTATACACCCTTCAAGGTATTCCTTATTTCTATGTTTCTAAATTTCTTTAATTAAAATGATTATGTTCTTTTCTAAATATGTAAGAAATATATATTCTGCCTTCTTTGTAAAATATTTGGAAAGAAATCATATAAAGTGAGTTTATATCTAAAGTGAACAAATAAATGTATATTTATAATTGATTTAATGTAAAGTGCATTATAATTTAAACTTAATGTAATTTAACGGTTGATATATATTTATTTGCTAACTTTAAAATAAGTTTACTTTAGAGAAATCTATCTAAAATATATTACGAAAGACTTTATTACATACTATTTGGCCACATGAAAAAAGTTGTTATATATAATTAAATTATGGTTCTATACTGGTAGTAACAAAAGTCAATTGAACTAAAATTAAAATTAAAATATATATGTTGATACTCAATTTTGTTCATAAAATTTTTATTACTTAATCAATGTATTAATACTCAATTTTATTTGAGTCATTCAAACCTTTTAATTCATAATAAAAAACACAACAAAAAAAAGAGAGATAAAAAAATGAAAGTTTTTAAACTTGAAAAGATGAATGAAAATCTAAAAGATAAAAAGAAAAAAATGAAAAAAAAAAAAAAAGAAGAAATTTGAAAAAACTAAGGTGTTTTCATTGTATCACAAAGTCCCACATTGGAGAAGTTATGTTCTTTCTCCCTCCCCTTCTCCTATATAAAAGGGTGGTTCTCAATAGTTTTGGCATAAAAAAAAATTATACCCTTGGACTTAATACTAAGTATAAGAGTTAGATGAAATTATACTCTTGAGCTTAATACTAAGTATAAAAGCTCGAGGACTTTAGTAAATTTTTTCTTAAAGGTTTGATTTCGAAGAAGAGAACGTATGGCATAGCTCACACCAACTTCTTTGAGCATATCATTTTTTATACGCCTTGGAGGTAAGTTTGCTTATTTTTTCTTGTATTATTATCTTTCATTATATACACGCGTTATTCATTTTATCTTATTCACTTATTAGTTTGGTTTATTTATTTATTAATTTTGTTTGTAAACTTTTTTGTTTTAAAATTAATTCAATAATAAATTAGGATTAGTTGAGTTATGACAGCTTGTTAATCCTGTAACTTTTAGAATAATCTAAGTTGTGACAACTTGATGATTCAAACATTTTTCTAAACATAAAAAAAATCAAATGAGTTTTCAAAATAAAAATCTTTTCAAAATTAAAAACAACCAACTCACAATTATTTTCTAAAAAATTACGTGACTTTGAGTTCCCCATTGCACTTGAAGATACGTAGGAGCAAAATCTCTATTCTGTCAAGTCAAAAATTAATTTTTATAATGTTTTGTTTCTTTTCCTTTTTTATAGTTACATTGTTTTTTTTAAAGGTAAAATAAATACATTTGAGATTATTAAAATTTATACAACTAACTTAAGGTACCATTCTTAGAACGGGCAGTATAGGGTGCTAACACATTCCCTACCTGTAATCGACTCTCGAATCCAAACTCATTTTTAAAAGACCAATTTTCTTAATTAAAAGGATTTTTTTAATGTTTTTCCAATTTAAATAAACATTAGTTGCGACTCCATTGATTTTCAAAATTCTATTTTCGGTCGTCCCGTCGTGATTTCGATTGCGACATATGGCGACTCCACTAGGGACATTAGAGAGTTAAGCCTGTTCTTGTTAATTGTGTAAATTATTAATAATCTCTATGTACTTATTTTACCTTTTTTGTCTTTGTTTTTATTTTCTTATTTGCTTGTAAATAGATTTTATATAGTACTTTTTATGTAAATATTTACTAGCATTATTATTATTATTATTATTATTATTATTTGACATGATTTACTTGTATATATTTTTAATATTTTGTGCTTAATTGTTAAAACCTTAGGGTAGAAAATTACTGGCTAACTGTTGTATATATGTTCTATTTGACTGTTATTTTTGCAGTATGAGGTTAATTCTTAGGATTATGGAGGTATGTATGCTTCATACAGCCACTGCACCTACACGTTTATCACACCCATTCGAGTGAGGCCCTGTACCCGGGTCTAAGTGAAGCTTAAGTTAGGTAGAGATTGCG
The DNA here is from genome assembly GCA_029884605.1 of Ormosia emarginata. NCBI lineage: Eukaryota > Viridiplantae > Streptophyta > Magnoliopsida > Fabales > Fabaceae > Ormosia > Ormosia emarginata. The sequence goes on from JAQQTP010000025.1 coordinate 4,783,504, forward strand.
TAGTAGTAGTCATTTTAGATGTACATCATGTTTGATTATCTCGAAAACCTCATATAGAGTGTGTCTTTTTCATGAATGTCCCGCACTTAGTGATTTACCCATTGTTTGTGGTCAACATTCTGAAATGAAACTTAACTTTAGAAGCCTTTAGAATAATAGAGTCACCCAATAAAAGTTCTCACAAATCAAGGACCCATAGATCCTTAAGATATAATTCCTCAAATTTAAGGCAATTCCTTATGACACAAAGGAAGCGTACTTCTTCTTTATCTATCCATTTCTCATGTCATTCATTTTAGCATTTTTTAAAAAAAAAATAGCATATAAAAAAAAGAAACATCATGGCATTTCCTTACATTATATATATATATATATATATATATATATATATATATATATATATATATATATATATATATACAATATATATATATATCTTGTATTTTCATGACATTCCTAGTATTTTCTTAAAAAAAATACATCACCTTACATTTTCATAACATTCTTTAAAAAAATATATCGCGTTTTCATGACATTCATAGCATTTTTTAAAAAAGAAAAAAAAGATACATCATCTTGCATTTTCATAGCATTCATAACATTTTCTTTAAAAATAAAAAATAAAAAGATATATCATCTTGCATTTTCATTCATTCTTGCATTTTCTTAAAAAAAAAATTCAGCTCTAAAAAAAGTGATACATCATCTTGCATTTTCATGACATTTCTAGCATTAAAAAAAATATATCATCTTGCATTTTCATGGCATTCCTAGCATTCTAAAAAATAATACATCATCTTGCATTACCATGACATTCATAACATTTTTTTAAAAAAAAATTCATATGCATAAGTAATCAATACTTCGCATATATGCTAATTTTGTTCAGTCAATACTGATAATTACATATTCACATCATGTTTCCCCAAGCAGAAAAGTACATTACAACAAGGAAGCAGTTTTCGCGACACCCTTATAGGACTTGTTCCCAGGCTAGAATCATGGATGAAATAAAACAGACTCAAGAGTTGAAGGATGAGTTGAATCAGCTCAAAGAGCAAGTATCCAAGAAGATGGAGATGCTACAGTCTATGAGAAATAGAAAGAGCACGGATGGGAATTCCTTAGTTGCGAGCATAGAATACCTGGCCACACCTCTTCACCCGCCCGGTTTCTCTCCAACCCCTATGCAATATAAAGGCTTTAATCCTCAAGGAGTTATGGTGTCGTTCACCGTTCAACCCTCAGTCACCAGTTCTCAGGGAACCCAAGTGTCACCATTCTCACCATATGACCTCCCTCCCGGCTATGTACTACCATCGGCCACTAATCCACTTAATAATAGCATACCGACAGTAACACCAACTCCAAATATGCCAAACACTACCTAAACTCAAGTTACTCGGCCGAATACCAACGAAACCCCACTAATACAGCACTCTCGGATAACAGCATGCCTACTCCTAATTCATTGAGCACAACCCAACCACATGCCAGTGAAACCCAGCCGGTGCAACATTTTGTCCCAACTTTCATACCACAATACTCATTGAATTCTTCTACTGAAAACTCTCAGTCCAAAGAGAAGTTAGAAACTCTAGAAGAGAGATTATGGACCATTGAAGGAGCAGGCAGTTATGGTCTCAAGGATCCTACTGAGTTTTACCTTGTCCTGGGCGTGGTGATTCCTCCAAAGTTTAAAGTCTCAGATTTCGACAAATATAAGAGGATCACTTGCCCAAAGAACCATTTGACCATGTATATCTGCAAGATGACTTCACATGCTCATGATGACAAGTTTTTAATCTACTTCTTCGAAGATAATTTAATTGGGACAACTTCGAATTGGTACACACATATTGAGCGTGCCCATATAAGGAGTTTTAAGGATTTAGCCAATACCTTTATAAGGCAGTATAAATACAACATTGACATGACACCATATAGAATGCAACTACAAAACAAGTCTAAGAAGGATGCTGATACCTTCTAGGAATATGCTCAAAGGTAGAGGAAAATAGCTGCACAAGTAGAACCCCATTTGTCAGAGAAAGTGATGGTTGATATGTTCACCGATACACTTTAAGTGTCATTCTATGATCATTTGATTGGGAGTGTGTCGTCAAATTTTTTAGATATCGTAATAATTGGTGAAAGGATTGAAAGCAAAATGAAAAAAGGAAGATTGCATCAAATGAATGATGGACAAGCAAGTATGGAAAAATGTTGAACTGGTTAAAAGTGACTTCAGGTCGAATGAATCAAATGGGTTTCTAAGAAAACTCATGGATGACAACGGCTACCTAAACAGTAGTCCAGTAGGTAGTGTTAGATGTTTCTAGGCATGCTCATCCTTGATAAGAGCGAATGTTTGGAGTGGTCAATCAGGGGGAACCTTAGAAATTTTAACTTAGTAGTGATTCATTTTCTAACCGTTGTGAAGGAACAATACCTTGGAGTCCTCTAGCACTAGGGAATTTCTGAGTGATCGGTATTCTAATTTGTTTATCAAGTTGTTTCCACGAAATGATGGTACCGACCCTATGCTTGTTCAATCATTCAGGTTTTGAACTTATGTAAACTTTCTTGAAGCATTAATGTAATGGATTTGCATGGATCTCAGCAAATCTTGTTTCCTTTTCCTATGTTCTTGGTACTTATGTCCTTGTTATATCTTTCTTCTCATTCTTTTCTTTCCTTTGCTTGCTTTCTTTTGGTTCGAATCCCATGAGACTCTCGTGATAAAAAAATTTTGTGATCGTGAAACCCATGTGTGCAGGTGTTCTTTGCCAATAATTAAAAAAAACTAAAAAAACTAAAGGAGAGGTGAAAGAAAAAAGAGGAAAAAAAAAGGAGCAAATAAGTAATCATTTAGTGTGTATTATCATTTTGTCTCTAAATTAAAATTTTTGAAAATGAGCATTCAATATTTGAAATGAAGATTGACCATCTTTCTCTATCCTTCATAAAAATTCATCTTTTCTTTCCATTATCTCTTGTTGTTCTATTTTGAACTTGAAAGTTTTCTTCAATAAACCCTAGACAAGGTTCATCCCTACACTAGGAGATAACACAAAGCAAATGTTGATTGTCATGATGACTATTTTGAAGCATAATGGAAAAAAGAAAAGAAAGAAAAGGTGAAAGGGGCAGAAAGTTAAAAAAAAAGAGAACAATAAGAGAAAAGTGTGCTTGAAAGCGCAAAAGTAATTCACAAAGTTTAACTTTGAACAAGGATCCTTGGTCACATTTAACCTTTAAACACTTGTTTGAGCCTTATATCTTTCATTTCATAGCCACTAACCTTGGCTACATTACAATCCTTAAAAAGTTCATTCTGATCAATGAATGATTGTCTTTATTTTCACAAGTTTTAATTTTGAGATAAAAAGTTGTGCTTATACAAGTATCTAGTTCATTGCTACTTAAGAAAAAAAAAAGAAGCTCGTTAGGTATATGTATATAGTAAAAAGTAAATAGTATATAGTAAAAAGTAAAGTCTAAAAAAAAAGGATGAAAAAAGAAAATAAAAAAGGACTTACATTATGGCAAGTTTTTACCCTGTTCAAGCTGGCCTTACACTGAGATAATTTTTCTCTAGCTCGATTTGCCCTTCACTGGGGCAAATCTTTTGGTTCAATCTGGCTCTACATTGGAGCAAGTCTCTACCTTATTCAATTCGACTCTAAATTGGGGCAATTTTTCTAATTTTATTTAGTCTTACACTGGGACAAAAATTTTATTCTCAAGTTCCCCATTGGGACAAATTTTGCTGTCAAGTGGCCTGCACTGGTTTAGCTTCTATGGTTTATCAAGGGTCAAATTCCTTTTTTCTATACCTTACACAGGGGTAAATTTTTATAGATACCTGATAAAACAATGGTCATGATTTCTAGTTGTCAAGTAAGGATCAATCACATCCAAACTGGAGCAAACAAAAAAAAAGAAAAAAAAAACTTCTGGCTTTCGTACTATTTCACTTCATGTGTCTTTATCCTTTGTAAATGTCATACTCCCAAAATCAGTCAAGAGGTTACTCAGTTAGTAAATCTCTTTCTTGTGGTACTTTTGAATCCATGCATATCTGGTACATGATGCTTTATGTTTGGTGAATATGAGTACAATAGTACAACTTAACCATCTGATGGTAGTCTCTTTTTGAACAACTCAAGCCAAAAGAGCTCCAAAATTTCAATCAATGAAGAAAATGACATCCTCAATGGATAATTCAGATTGAAATGTATTCGGTGGAAATAGGAACCTTCAGAGGAAGAAAGTCACAAGCTTCTACGCAAGCCATATCTAATGAAGAGAAATTTGAACAAGATGAGATTGCTAATGATGCTCTTTGAATATGGGTTTGGTTGGTCAAAGTTTTCCAAAAAGCATTAAGTTTAAAACTTTGGTAAAAAAAATGTTTGTCTCAAATACATTCACTTCTTTGGCATATGACTCATTAAACAAAGCTCTTGGGTTCAAGGCCTACTGCATAAAGTTTTTTAGCTCAAGGCCCTTTAAGAGTATTGATGAGAAAAAGGAAGAATAACCAAGTAAATCATAAACCAAATTTTGTTACTGTTCAACCTTGATCATGCTATGGGAAGAAGTCCTTAAGGGTTGTAGAACCAAGAGCGATTCAGCTAGAGTTCAGATGTGGCATTTGTTTACTCAATTTGTTCATGTGAATCTCTACAGTAGGACATCTATTGCATCATGCATCATCTCAGGCATTACATGCACTATCCTTAAGCATCACATCCATTGCATCATCATGCATCTATTGCATCATCTCAGACATCACATGCAAAGTCAACACCATTTCTTTTTAGTTCTCAGGGCCTTATGCTCATTGTCTTCTTATTTTTGGGTCCCCGTACCCATCGCTTTTAGCTTTCACGGCAAGCCAGGGTCTTATGCCTATTACCTATCCTTTTCAAGTCCCTACGCCCATCGCTTTTAGTTTTTGGGTCCCCGTGTCCATCGCCTTTAGTTTCTGAGTCTCCGCGTCCATTGTCTTTTAGTTTTCAGGTTCCCGTGCCCATCGCATTTAATTTTTGGGTCCCCGTGCCCATCGTTTTTTAGTTTCCAAGTCCCCACGCCTATCGCCTTTAGTTTTTGGGTCCCCGCGCCCATCGTCTTTTAGCTTCCAGGTCCCCACGCCTATCACCAATTAAGGATGATGAGTAAGGGGTAAATTTTCGAAGAGGTAATTTTACTTTTGAGATGCATCATAGTTGAAAAAAAATGTTTTAGAAGTTTAATTTTTGGGTCCTTTCGTGTGATTTTCACTGCAGAAATTGTTACATTTTTGAGGCTGCATTTGGTTACATTACTTGTCCTATTGTCTTTTAGTTTTCAGGTCCCCGCGTCCATTGCCTTTAATTTCTGGGTCGTCGTGCCCATCATCTTTTAGTTTTCGGGTCCCTGCGTCCATCGTATTTTTGTTTTCAAGTCCTCGCACCCATCATTTTTAGTGTCTAAGTCTTTTTGCCCATCGTCTTTTAGTTTTCGGGTCTTAGGGAGCCCATCGTCTTTAGTTTTCGAAAAATAAAAAAAAAAGAAAAAAAAGAGAAGAAAGAAAAAGAAAAGAACGCCCATTGCCTTTAATTTTTAGATGGAAATTACGAAGTGCCCATCGAATTCAACTCATCAATTTTTAATTTCCAAGTCCCATTGCCCATCGAATATTTTATCTTTTCCGTGTCACGCGCTCATTGCTTTTAATTTCGGGTCCTCGTGCCATATTATCCATTTTCCTTTTAGTTACAACATTGAATAAAGTCCTCTTGATTTTTAGTTTCGGGTCCCCGCGCCCATCGTCTTTTATTTTTACGGGTCCCCGTGAAATATCTACCCATCACCTTTAGTTTCGGATTCATTCTTTTTAACGCGCCCATCGTCTTTTAGTTTCTGGGTCCCCGCACCCATCACCTTTAGTTTTCGAGTTTCTGTGCCCATCGTCTTTTAGTTTTCGGGTCCCCGAGCCTATCGTCTTTTAATTTTTGGGTCCCTGAGCCTATTGCCTTTAATTTTCGGGTCCCGGTGCCCATCATCTTTTCATTTTTTAGTTTCTGGGTCCCTGCGCCTATTGTCTTTTAGTTTCCGGGCCCCGCGCCTATTGCCTTTAATTTCCAGGTCCCCGCGTCCATCGCTTTTAGTTTCTGGGTCCCCACGCCTGTTTTTGCGCTTTAATTTTCGGGTCCCCATGCCCATCCTCTTTAATTTCTGGGTCCACGTGCCAATCGTCTTTTAGTTTTCAGGTCCTCGCGCCCATCGTCTTTTAGTTTCTGGGTCTTCGCGCTCATCGTCTTTAGTTTCCGAGTCTCCGCGCCCATCACCTTTAGTTTCCGGGTCCCCGCGCCCATCGCCTTTAGTTTCCCGGTCCCTGCACCCATCGTCTTTTAGTTTCTGGGTCTCCACTTCCATCGCCTTTGGTTTCTGGGTACCCGCACACATCGCCTTTAGTTTTTGGGTACATGCGCCCATCACCTTTAGTTTTTAGGTCATGCACCCATCACCTTTAGTTTCCAGGTCCCTGCGCCTATCATCTTTTAGTTTTTTCGGGTCCCTAGACGCCCATAGCCTTTAGTTTTTGGGTCCCCGCGCCAATCGCATTTAGTTTCTGGGTTCTCGCGCCCATTACCTTTAGTTTTCGGGTCCTCGCACCCATCACCTTTAATTGACGGGTCCCTGCGCCTATCACCTTTAGTTTATGGGTCCCCGCACCTATCATCTTTTAGTTTCCAGATCTCCGTACCCATCGTCTTTTAGTTTCTAAGTCTCCGTACTCATTGCCTTTTTACCTTTTGATGTCATCGTACCTAAAGTTTTACTTTATTTTAATGTCCGTTGCACTTTCTATCAATCTGCACATTCTATACCAAAAAAACAGGAAGAAGAAAAAGTCAAAAAAAGATACCGATAAAACAATGGTCGTGATTCTTTCTAGTTGTCAAGTAAGGATCAATTACATCCAAATGGGACAAAAAAAAAAAAAAAAAAAAAACCTTCGGCTTTCGTACTATTTCACTTCATGTGGAAGAACTCCCAAAAAAGTTAAAAGTATTTTTGAAGAAAAAAAGAGAAAAATAAAAATTTTCATGGACAAAATTGAATCAATTCATTTGCTTCCCATTTAATTTAAATGTAAAGCAAGTGATGACAACTGTTGATACTCAATTTTGTCCATAAAATTTTTGTTGCTTAATCAAGGTATTAATTTACAAATTTGTTTGGGTCATTCAAACCTTTTAATTCATAATAAAAAAAAACACAACAAAAAAGAGAGAGAGATAAAAAAATGAAAGTTTTTAAACTTGAAAAGATGAATGAAAATCCAAAAGATAAAAAGAAATAAATGAAAATAGAAAAAAGAAGAAATTTGAAAAAACTAAGTTGTCTTCATTGTATCATAAAGTCCCACATTGGAGAAGTCATGTTCCTTCTCCCTCTCCTCTTCCTATAGAAAGGGATGGTTCTTAATGGTTTTGGCATCCAAAAAAATTACACCATTAGGCTTAATACTAAGTATAAGAGCTCGAGGACTTTAGTAAATTTTTTTCTTGAAGTAAGTTGTTTTTTAAGGTTTGATTTGAAGAGAACGTGTAGGGTCCTGTGCACCAACTTCTTTAAGCATATCATTTTTTACACGTCTTGGAGGTAAGTTTGCTTATTTTTTCTTGTATTATTATCTTTCATTATATACATGTGTTTTTCATTTTACCTTATTCATTTATTAGTTTAGTTTATTTATTAGTTTTTTTGTAAACTTTTTTTGTGTTAAAATTAATTTAATAATAAATTAGGATTAGCTGAGTTATGACAGCTTGTTAATTTTGTAACTTTTAGAATCATCTAAGTTGTGACAGCTTGGTGATTCAAATCTTTTTCTAAACATAAAAAAAAATCAAATTAGTTTTCAAAATAAAAATCTTTTCAAAACTAAAAACAATCAACTCAAAATTATTTTTTAAAAAACTACGTGACTTTGAGTTTCTCATTACACTCGAAGATACGTAGGAGTAGAATCTCTATTCTGTCAAGCCAAAATTTAATTTTCATAATGTTTTGTTTCTTTTCCTTTTTTGTAGTTACATTGTTTTTTTTAAATGGTAAAATAAATACATTTGAGATTATTAAAATTTACACAACTAATTTAAGGTATCGTTTTTTAAAACTAGTAGTGTTAACACCTTTCCTACCTGTAATTGACTCCCAAATTCAAACTCAATTTTAAAAGACCAGTTTTCTTAATTAAAAGGGTTTTTTTTAATATTTTTTCAATTTAAATAAACATTAGTGAGGACTTCATTGATTTTCAAAATTCTATTTTCGGTTGTCCCGTCGTGATTTCGGTTGCGACAATATAAAAAAGATTAAATTTAAATCTATGATTAGAATAAGCTAACAAAATTATATTTAAACAAATAAATTAAATGAAGGAATTATATGTAGTTAATAATGTAGCAATTGTCATATTTTTAAAATTGTAATTATTTATTATATGATTGAACATGTTTGAGTAAACGAACCTTGAAATGTATATATATATATATATATATATATATATATATATATATATATATATATATATAACTATTTAAATATATAGAAATATATAGAAATAAGTTTAGGAAATAAAAATCATTGTATATATATTAAACATTTAATATGAAGATACTTGTTTTGTACTTTTTTTAACATTTGTCTTGCACTACTTTTTTATTTTTTTTTTTATTCATTTTGTATTGCCAAAGAAACAACAAAGAGAGAAGATCATACATGTCTACTTGTTCATCCAATTGATAATCGATTAATTTCAAAATAACTAAATTTATAAAGAGGAAAGATTGCGTAGGCAAGACTGGAGCAGGCATATGCAGCAAGCATAACAAAAGATTCTTATTTGTTTTCAAAAGTAATGTACACAAATTACACGTCATTCACTTTATTTAGATTTTTTTCATAATACAATTTGACAAATGTAAGTGCATCATTTTAGGCAAATACTCTAAGAGTATATATTATTAATCCACATAAATGTTTTCTGCAAAACATAAGTGTTGACCCCAAGAAAATATATTAGGAAAGAATTGTGATCTATTAGGATAATTTCTAAATTTATTCAGTAACATTCCTTGTGATTGAAAACTAAAATAAATTGTCATTATTTTCCAATCACATGAATCGCAAATAAACATTGTATTTATATCAATTTCAAATAAACCAAAATATAGGGATGAAAAATTGGAAAGAAAAACCTATGCAATCTTGAGAGACCATAAAGGTATATGAATATGAATCTTACTATTGTTGTTGGTCAGTTGTGGTGACGGTGACAGTGCAATGGTGGTTGGTTATTGTTGGTGCGGTCTAGGTTTAGCTTACAGATGAGGTTGAGTTTTCGTTAAGAAGTAGCCATTAAGGTTTGGTGGCTGAGTTCAACGACTTATAGACATTGATTTCTTCATATTGAGAAAACCTAAAAATGATGGAGCTTTGAGTGGGCGAAAATGGTGATGAAAACCCAGAAATGATGGAGCCTTGGGTTAAGGGATGAGAACAATGATGAAATTGAAAACCCATAAATGATGAGCTTTGGGTTGACATGAAGCATCCCTCAAATTAGCTATTTGAATTTGAGGTGAAATTAAAACCCGAATGGATGTGAGCTTTGGATAGACCATGAAACATTCCTCAAATTAGCTATTTGAACTTGAGATGAAATTGAAACCCAAATGGATGAGCTTTGAGTTGACAGTGCAACATCCTCATCCCAAATTGATTTTTTTAAAACTTATTTAGGTGTGAGTATTTTTTATTTTTTTATTTTGTTATTTGATTATTGATATTTTTTAAATTTTATTATTTATTTTTTTGCACATGACAATTATTACATTAGATCACATGTGAAAAAATTTGTCACGTTAAATAACATGTGACATAAAAATAATTATCATAAATATTACATGTCAAGAAATAAAAACATTGAATTGATGATTGAGAAGATACATAATAAATTTTTAAGAGATGTATTTTTTTTTCTATATTATATTAATTTATTATTCATTCCCTGTTTGATTTTTTTTAAAAAAAATAGTTTTATTATTATACAAACATAAAACAAAAAAGAAAAACGCTTGTCAACTTATTAAAATAGCCAAAGTGCTTTTAAAAAAAAAAAAAAAAAAAAAAAGCCAAAGTGCTTTAAAAAAAAAAAAGAAAAAAAAAAGCCAAAGTGCCAACCGGTTATAAGATTGAAAGCAAAGTTATTGAGGAGTAATAAATGAGCATCCGTCGTGAAATTGACCAAAATAAGGCGATACAAATATATATATAGAAAAAGATGATCTGACAGTTTTATTTTTCAATAAAGCCTCATTTATTTATGGTTTAAAAGTATAACATGTCACTATTTATTAAAATTCATCGTTTTACTAGTTGTCTTTTTCAAATTTTTTTCCAATTTTATCTCTACTGAGCGTATTGTTACCTTTCAACGTCCTCCTCCTTCCTTTCATTCTTCTCACCAAGTTTTCCGATGGTGTCCAATATACTGCATCATTCATTAACATAAGGAGAAGGATTGGCGGCAAGAAGAAAAGGAGGAAACATGTCCTCAAGTAAAAAGCTATATCAACCAAGCTTCTCATTCCCGCCAATTTCCCTTCCTACTCACCAAAGTCTGCAAATAAACTTAAAACTAGCACTAAAAATCCTCACCATAAAGCCAAACCCAGGAGTGGCACTCCCTTGTTTTCTTGCTCCCATTATTGAAACCAAAAAGCTCACCTAAAATTTCAGCCTCCAAATCAAGCATCATCCACAAAGAAACACATGTCAACACCCACCCTGCCTTCAACCTCTAGCAACCCAAAACTCCAACAAGAGCTCCACTTTTATGAATCAAAGTCATGTCTCCTCCCCTTCGTGAGCCACCACAACAGCTTGTCATCCACCACTGCACTTGCCACTCAGCAAGACCTATCAAGTCGATCAACAATCTAACACCTAAAATCCTCTGTGAATAAGACAACCCAACATCCATAAATCCTGCAACATCAAGCTTTCAAGTCTCCACAGGAATTCGAATCCCCTCCATTTGAACCTACATCACAGCCCACGCACCAACACACCACATTGAAAGGTAGCAGTGAGGAAGAAAAACAACTGAGAAAGTGTTAGCACCGGGGAAGCTATAAACAACGGGAAGATTTTCAACAATGAGTTAAGTGAGGAACTACAAGTGGACTTGGACACCACATATCAACCCAAAACCTTAAGGTATTAAGTGCATGGATCCTTTCCACTTATAAACCTCTCTCTTAGTCCATTTCTATCTAATGTGAGACTTCTTCCACCCACAACTCACACTTGTAATTTCCCAACAAATTTTTCCCTCAAGTGTGAATCATTATTCTCCCCCTCCAACGGAAGCATTCGAGTATTCAGCCCATACTTGTATCGCCGTTATCTCCATCACTAACGAAACATGCCGCCTGACCACCACACAACATTAGGAAGACTTTCGACACAAAGGATCCCCCTGACTTAGATCCACTAAAGGTTGTCTATCCAATACTTGCTCTAGCCGAAATCATCGGCTCTAATACCAATTGTTAGCACCGGAGAAGCCATAAACAACGGGAAGATTTCCAATAATGGGCTAAGTGATGAACCACAAGTGGACATGGACACCGCATATCAACCCAAAACCTTAAGGTATTAGGTGTATGGGTCATTTCCACTTATAAACCTCTCTCTTAGTCCATTTCTATCCAATGTGAAACTTCTTCCACCCACAACTCACACCTGAGGGGGAGTTGGATACACCCCAAGTGTCTTGAACACTTTGTGGATGTGAACGGAAGCGTACTCAGATTCGTAAAGAAGAACGAATAAAATTATAAAGCACGTGAATAGTATTTTTATGGTAGGACCTACTTGTCAGTACTATTTGCACCAGAAAAATAGATCAAGGATTGCACAATAAATTTAACATGGAAAACCCCATTGTACACTGAGGGAAAAATTACGGGACAAACTCCGAAAAATATTCCACTATATAAAAGGATAATTACAATATCCTATCTACACTCTCTCACACAAGAGATACAAAATATAGTGTTTCCCAGTGAGACTCTCTCCTACTATAATTTGTAGTATTACAGAGACTCGAGAACCCCAAAAAATTCCCAGTATATGCTCACGCACTACACTCTTAGAATTTCTTTACACTCTCTATTTTTCTCACTCTTAGAAGACTTTGCTTCTTCTTGGTTGTTGTTCTATGTGTCTCTGGATGATGCAAATGGTCTCTTATTTATAGAGACCTCTCCCAGCATTACTTCTGTGATTGCCAGCTAATCACCACCTAATTAGGAAGAGAGTCTTCCTACCCCTTTTGAAAACAATTGCAAGCCACCGAAAGTAGCTTCTCCAATTTGTCTCCAATTTGCAAGACTTCTACCAGCCTTTGTTGAAAGTTAAGGCCTCCACCGAAAAGCAATATTGCTTTCCACCATTTATTGACTTTTGTGATACAAGCCAAATAACAATTCTCCACCTTGGCTTGTATCTCAAGAGTCTTCAACCTCTGCAGATATTGACCAAGTCCAAGCAATGCTTGAACTTATTAATAAGTAATGATTTCGTCATCATGTCTGTAGGATTCTCATTTGTGGCTATCTTTTGAACTGCAACTGTATCATTATTGATACTTTATCTGACAAAGTGAAGTCTAACATCAATGTGCTTTGTCCTTTCATAGTAGACTGGATTTTTTGCCTGATGAATGACGCTTTGACTATCATAATGCATGATTGGTTCTTTCTCACTCAATCTAAAACTACCCAAAAGACTTTGCACCCATATGCTCTCTTTTACAGCCTCAGTCAATGTCATATACTCAGCTTCAATAGTTGACAATGCAACTGTGGATTGCAATGTCGCCTTCCAACTAATAGTACATCCAAAGACTGTAAAAATATAGTCTGTTAATGACCTCATTTTGTCCAAATCTCCTCCATAATTAGAATCTACATAGCCTACAACCCCACGTGTCAATTGACCATCAAACACCAAACAGACATCGGTGGAACCTCTCAAGTACCGCATGATCCATTTCACAGCTTCCTAGTGCAACTTTCCAAGTTTGCTCATAAATCGGCTCACTACACTTACTGCATGTGAAAGATCCAGTCTTGTGTACACCATGACATACATGGGACTGCCAATTGCACTAGAATAAGGTATATGAGTAATATGCTCCACCTCCTCCTCAGTTTCCGGATAATCCTTTGAAGATAGCTTAAAATGCACAGCTAAAGAAGTACCAACTAATTTAGACTAATCCATATTAAAGCGTTGTAACACTTTCATAATGTAATTTTGTTGTGACAAGCACAATCTGCCATGATGTCTCTCCCTATGAATCTCCATACCAAGAATCTTCTTTGCTGCACCTAAGTCTTTCATCTCAAATTCTTTTCCCAACTGAGTTTTCAATATACTAATTTCAGCCTTGTTGCAAGCTGCAATTAGCATGTTATCTACATACAACAACAGATAAATGCAAGAACCATCTAGAAGCTCTTTAGAGTAGATGCAATTATCATATTAATTTCTGTTGTATCATTACTAATCATAAATGCATCAAACCTCTTGTATCATTGTCTTGGGGACTGCTTCAAGCCGTACAATGACTTTTTTAACAGGCAAACATGATCCTTGTTCTTAGGAACTATGAACCCCTCCGGTTGACTCATGTAGATCTGCTCTTTTGGCTTACCATGTAAGAACACCGTCTTCACATCAAGTTGTTCCAACTCTAAGTCAAACGTACTTACAATAGCTAATAGGATCCGGATAAAGCTATGCTTCACCACAGGAGAGAATACTTCATGGAAGTCAATGCCCTCCTTCTGAGTATAACCCTTTGCTACCAGTCTTGCCTTATACCTTGGATGTTCAATGCTAGGGATTCCCTCTTTCCTTTTGAAAACCTATTTGCATCCAACTTTTCTTTTCCCCTTTGGAAGTTGTACCAGCTCCCACGTTTGATTTTTCTAAAGAGACTCAATCTCCTCATTCATTGCTATTACCTATTCCTTTGACTCCTTGCTATCTACTGCATCACGATAGGTAGATGGTTCATCTCCTACTGCACTATCTGCCATAGCCAATGCAAAGGCTATAGGATTTGCATCTGACGAGTCAAGTGCACAAGCAACAAAATTCAAATATCTCCAAGGTTTCTGAATTTGTCGCTTTTCTCTACCAGTAGCAATACTGTATGACTCTACTCCTCTGGTTTCTTCACCAGCACCCCTGTCTCCAGGTTCATCTTGTTGTTCTTCTTTAGGTTGAGCAACACCTGAAGTACTTGGCTGACTTGTGTCCTCTTCCTGCTTCATTTTCCCAGTGTCAATCGCCAACTCCACCTGTTTCTCAGCAACATGATCTGTCTCTGCCTGATCTTCTGATTTACCATTGTTGCTTCGTCAAATGTGACATCTCTGCTAACAATAATCTTGGGTGAACTTGCTTTTTATGTACACCACAATTTGTAGCCCTTCACCCCTCGTGCATACCCTAGAAATATACACCTTCTTGCCCCCACCTCAAGTTTACCATCACTCACATGGACATATGCAGGACAATCAAATATCTTCAAATCAGAATAGTTTACAGGTCAACCAGACCATACCTCTTGTGGACTCTTTAGATTAATTACAGTTGATGGAGATCTGTTTACCAAGTATACAGTTGTATTGACCGCCTCAGCCCAAAATGATTTGGGAAGTTTAGCATTAATCTGTATGCTTCGTGCACGCTCCAGAAGTATTCTATTCATTCGCTATGCAACTTCATTTTACTGTGGTGTTTCAGGTATAGTATGGTGCCTCACTATACATGCATTCCTGCAGAACTCCTCAAATTCTTTACTGCAGAATTCCCCGCCATTGTCAGTTCTTAGCCGCTCGACTGACTGCCCAGTTTGCTTTTCGACCATGGCCTTCCACTGCTTGAATTTTTCGAACACCTCATCCTTTTGCTTCAAGAAATAAACTCAGACCTTCTTGGAATAGTCATCTATCAGAGTAAGAAAATAACGAGCACCACCCAATGAGTTAACAGGGGCTGGACCCCAAATATCCGAGTGGACATACTCCAGAATGCCTTTGTTGGTGTGTTTTGTAGAACTAAACTTCATTCGTTTCTGCTTTCCAAATACACAATTTTCACAGAAATTAAGTTTACAATTCTTTACGCCCTTTAGTAGTCCTCTGCTAATAAGTATTATCATTCCCTTCTCACTCATATGACCAAGCCGCATGTGCCACAATTGTGTGACATCATCATCAAATCTTTGAGAGGATAAAACAGCAGCAACCTCACTAATTGTGCTCCTCAGTAATAGATAGATCCTGCCTTGCAGCTTTCCTTTCATCACCACCATCGAGCCTTTGGTCACCTTCAAAAAACCACCATCTCCAGAGAACTTGTACCCCTGGTTGTCTAGGGCACTCAAAGAGATCAGGTTCTTGCTCAGCTTTGGTACATGTCATACTTGAAATGTCCTTTCAGTACCATTATCCAATCTGATTCGTACCTCTCATTCACCTACAATAGCAATTACCCTGTGTCTCCCAATCAGACCTTTTCCTCCCGCTTTTGATATGAAGAGAAAAAGTTCCTATTAGGTGTCATGTGAAAAGATGCGCTAGAATCCAGGATCCACTCGTTGCCCGAGTCACTAGTGGAAACTGTTAGGACAGATTCAACATCACTATCATCAGAACTTCTAACTGTTATGTTAGCAGAATTTCCTGGTTTCTCCTTTCTCTCAGGGCAATTTTTTCGGATATGCCCTGGCTGGTGACAATGAAAACACTGTAAGAACTTGTAGTTTTTGGACTTTGATCTTCCCTTGCTTTTGCTTCCTGATCCTCTTTCTTGACTACGCTATCTCGTCACGAACAACCTATCTGTAGGATTATCAGTAGTGGATCCTTATGCCAATTTTTTATGCTCCTTTGTCATCAACGCCTCCTTGACGGTTTTGACGGAGATGGTGGACCTATTCCCTTGCTTTTGCTTCCCGATCCTCTTTCTTGACTACGCCATCTCTTCATAAACAACCTATCTGTAGGATTATCAGAACTGGATCCTTATGCCAATTTCTGATGCTCCTTTGTCATCAACGCCTCCTTGACGGTTTTGACGGAGATGGTGGACCTACCATACATCATGGTATCACAGAAATTATCATAGGATGGAGGTAATGAAGTCAATAAGATCATAACTTGATCAATATCTTCGACTATAATTCCAGCCACTTGTACATCAGAGATCATCCTATTGAATTCGTCAATATGATTTCGAATTGGTTTTTCTCCTAAAAGTTTGAATGTATACAATATTTTTCTCTGGTAAAGTTGGTTTGACAAAGTCCCAGACTGAAGTCGTTGGATCTATCAAACTTCTCCACATCAAATTTTGGCACCGACATCTTCGATTTGAAATTTGATCAAGTGGCTCTGATACCAATTATTAGCACCGGGGAAGCCATAAACAATAATTTTGCATTTTTCATTTCCTTAGTCACGAATGTCAAAATTATAAACAAGTTATTAACTAAGTTTATATATGAACAACTAGGATCGTCTCCCAGGATCGTAAATGCAATTTTATCAAATTAAGTTAAGTTAGAAAGGGGGTTTTGATTGTTCAAGGATTACAATGACAAGATCTGAAGAAAAATAACAATTAAAACAACGGTCAATTGAGAAATCTATCAGAGATTGAGTGGATTCAATCATATTATTTTTTACAAAAACATTTGAAGCACATTTGAATAGTTAACTTGGATCTAACCGAGATCTCAAACATCAATCCGAGAATTCATATAACAATAAAAGAATTCAATTGACAAGTAATAAACATAAATCTGCAACGCAAAATTCATGTAGATATATTCAATTTAAGCATTGAATTATTTTTTAGGCACAATCGAAGCCTAACCTCTTCAATTACGTGATTAATTTAGATCAATCAGTTTTAAGTTTCATCACAAATCTTCAATCTTCATTTACGTGATTAATTCAGATCAATCAGTCTTAAGTTTAATCACAATACTTAATCTTAAAATAAACATAAAGGCAAAATCACTATTCATGCATTCAAATCAAAAGAAACAAAGAAAAAAGAAGAGAAGGAGAATCCAAATATAAATCAAATACATTACATAAACCAAGGTCTCAAGAATCCAAACCACAATCTCTTCAAGAGTCCCAAATTGACTAGAAGTGACTTAGCTCTCCATTACAATGAAGGAAATCATCAAAATATACAAGAGCTATGAGAAACTATGGTGGTTCAAACAAGAAGAAACTATAAGAGAATTGAAGGAGAATACAACTTGTTGTTAATGATAACCAATGGTGCCCTTTTATAGAAGTCTAGGGTAACAAAATGACAAAGGGGAGTGGGTGGATGAGTGGGTTGGTGAGAGGAGTGGTTGAATAGGTTGGTGAGTGGAGTGGTTGAGTGGAGTGGTTGAATGGGTTGGTGAGTGGAGTGGTTGAGTGGGTTGGTGAGAGGAGTGGTTGAGGACGAAAATTTTGACGTCTGACTTGGAAGCCAAAAACGACCAACTATACTTCAGATCCACGAAAAGTACTCTTCATGAAAGTTGTAGATCTTTGTCTTGGCTATAACATGCATATCTGGATCGTCCAATTTGGCTTTCTGCAGCCCAAGATATGGCCCAAAATGCAGGTCACTCAAACCCAACTTCTAGCACCTCTGTTCCGATTTGCAGGCTCAAACTGACCCATTAGACTTCATTTTTTCAAAAAGTGTTATTCATGAAAGTTGTTTATTTGGGTCTTAACTATCACCTATCCAAATTTCAGCCCATCTCCATTATTACAGCTTGGGATATGATTTTATGAGTGCACACCGTTCGGATTCTAGTGAGAACCCGTATTCTGAATTCCATGTAAACTTAGGTCCCTTAGACATCTGAATTGGACTGGAGCTCTTCATCAAAGTTGTAGAGCTTCCTCCTAGCTTTCCTACAAGATAAAATTCATGATTATCAGATATCAAGAACTCAAGTTATGGCCAAAATACAGAAATAGTGTCAAATCTCAATAATGCTTTGAAAATATTGATTAGGATCAATTTGAGTGGAGTTCAAATTTCACAAAATCATACCAAACTCAATCAATTAAGAATATGGACAGTGTAAATGACTAAACATAAGGATTTCTTAATGAATAAAATATGTGATTATCAGGAAGCCATAAACAACAATTTTTGCACCGACATCTTTGGTGTGGTGTGGACTGTGATTAAAATTTAGAGTGAAAATCAGTTGTCAAGTTTCAAAAAATAATTGGTTGTAGTTAGCAAGGGTCGATCCACAGAGAACTAATTCAATTAACACTATAATTTGAATCCTAATTTAAACACTTAAAAATAGTAAACAATAAAATGGGAGTTTTGTTTGTTGAAATTAAAAACAAAAATTAAATCCAAAACAAAAACAGTAAATATAATTTGGAAAATCAATTAAAAGACAATGGTTAAGAGATGAAATCCACCACTAAATTTATATGATTATGCTAACCCACATATCCTTTATACCAACATGGCCAATTATATTTTTATATGATTGTGAGATTAATTATCTGTTTTTCTTAAGTTTTGGTTAATTCATACTTGAAATGTCCTAATCAATAATTATTTGTCCAACCGATTCGCTCTTACACCTACTTATTGATTGCATTAAAATTTAGAAAACCAATCACACTAAGATCCAATCTCACAATAGGGATTAAATTACTTAGATCATATGCCTCATTAGGTCTTCATGAAATCCAAGCATAGCAATCCTAGTTTTACCACTTTCGAAATTGACAAAGAGTATAAAAACCTTTATACTAAATTAAGATCAGAAACATATGAATAAAAATACAATTGTATTGATATAAATAAATATACAAGAATCACATAATTAAAACTAGGGTTTCATCTTCCCTTAACCAATCAAGAAGTTTAGCCACACATGGCAAATTCAAAACCAAAAGAATAACAGAAGAAAAATATTGTCAAGAATAGAAGTGTAGAAGAAAACTAAAGATCAAACTAGTTTCCAAAGGTTGGAGATGATTGATCTCCAATTGCTCGAACCCGAGACTCCAATCTTCGATCCAATCTCCTTCTCCCTTGTTCTTGGTCACGAACTTAGCCTCTTGGTAGGATTATCAGTAGTGGACTCCCTTTATATGACCTTAGGCAACCCTATTTATATTTTTGGATACCTAACACATCATTAGAATTTGTATCTAATGTTTTGATGCGATGACACGGCCGTGTCATTTGACACTGCCCACCCGTGTTAGATCTGTCAACACAAATTCAAGTGGATTGAAGTCGGAGGATACACGACCTACCCCATGTTATATGACACGGGCCGTGTTGTGAATCAAGCTCAAAACTAGATCCTCTTGTGAAGTCAGAGATGTATACGGCCTAACCCGTGTTATATGACACGGGTCGTGTTGTTGGTTAGGTCCATGTTGAAGATCTAGAGAAGGAAACCCGTGTCATGTTGAAGTGTATACTTTCTTTAAATTCTCTCTTTTCTTTGCTTCTAAGGGTGATATCGATCTTGAAAAACAAAAGTCAATTATGACTTTATAAACACACTTAAATAGTTTGGCTATAAAGATTCGATTAAACTTCATATCCGAAACTTAGCTAAAAGTTAACAATTAAGCACACATGAAGTCCAATTAGATCAAATATAAGACACTCAAGATATGGAAATAATCGACAGATCAATCTTCGATCTGAAATTTGATCAAGTGACTCTGATACCAATTATTAGCACTGGGGAAGCGATAAACAACGAGAAGATTTTCAACAATGGGCTAAGTGAGGAACTACAAGTGGATTTGGACATTACATATCAACCCAAAACCTTAAAGTATTAAGTGCATGAGTCCTTTCTATTTATAAACCTCTCTGTTAATCCATTTCTATCCAATATGAGACTTCTTCCACCCACAACTCATACTTGTAATTTTCTAACAAAAATAAAGTTAATAACACGGTGGGTTTTATGAGAAAGTGGTGTGTTATATTTCTAAACTATAGATGAAGCTTTAATAATGAATAGTCTAAATTTACTGAACATAGATGAGGTCATGAGGCTTTTCATTTCTCTTGTTAGCACGAAAATCCAGATCCATATTGCTCAACCAAAAAGATTAGAAGAGTAATCGAAAAAGAAGCTAGGAGTATAATTACATTCTTGTTGGGTTTAACAAGGAACATAGATGAAGAAACGAAATGAAAATTAAGCTTTACCAAAAAAAAATAAAATATGAAAACGAAATGAAAATTAAGCTTTACCAAAAAAAATAAAATATGAAAATTAAGTTGTTAATCACCTTCGCGGTTACCCTGTATACAATATGGTATAAGGAGCTGTAACTTTGACATGATACAGACATTAAAGCTTTGGGAATTTCTAAGATACCTATAAGTTTGATATTTCATTAATGTTGAATTCATAATAAATTTTAAAATAATAAATAATTATAAAATGTTTGACGATTTATCTGAATATCAAATTCTCTCTCTATATATATAACTATTATAGAAATTCTTAATATTAATCATTATCTGTGTTATTTGTGGTGGGCTACGTGCTCAAAGTTGGGAGATCAACATTAATAGATTAAGAGAAAAATTATAATAATGAGTTTGAGACTATATTTTAATACAAAACCTTTAAAACAATGAATTTATATTGATCTTCTCACTTATATGATTCTTAATTAACACATTTCTTATTAATGTTGAACTTCGTTGCTCACGTTTAAATTTCCAGCCACTTGATGTTGGATGAGTTGGCAAAGCATTTGTTGAAGTGTGATGCTGTGCCAGCCACAAGCTGTTCTTAAATAAAAAAGAGTGATTAGAAATTTAGAATTAGTATTTAGGTTTCTTTTTTGACATTACGCCTTTGTTTGAATGATGAGAGAAAATGAGAAGAAAGAAAAAGAGAAAAAGGAAAATGAAGAGAAGGAAAAATAGATAGAAAAGTACATTTTTTCTTTGCATGTTTGGATGATGAAAAAATGAATAGAAAGAAAATGAGAGTTTTGTAAAAAGACTAAAAAGAAAAAATTATAATTATGTTAAATGACATATGTATCCTTGTTGTAATGAAATACAAATATATATCTTACTATTTAAGTTCTAAACATTTTTTATAAATTACATTAAAAAATTTATAATAAATATTAATTGTAAAGCTCAATGATGAACCCAAATTTTAAGTAATGAGGACAAATGCTCTCTGTGGTCAAAGCATATGTGAATAGTGAGAGATAAAGAATAGTAAGAGAAAAAAATTTTGTAATTTGAGTAAATTGGTTTCAAATTCATGTAAGTACTATTAAAGTATGAAAAATATTATTATATAAGTATACTTAGATACTAAAAAAGATGTGAGTCTTGTTAAAAAATAAAAAATTAATATTATATGAGTTATATTTTTTATCATTATAAATTTATTAATTTGTCTATATATATGAGAGTAAAAATTACATATATAAAAAAATAAAAAAAAATATACGTATATATACCTATATAGGATAAAAAAAAATTTAAAATAGAGTGGAAGCACGTGTCCCTATTCCTCACCAAATGGATCCATTATTGCTTCTACTCCTAAAAGAGCTTGATACCAAATATGAGAGAAAGGGTGGAACATAAATCAACGAAGAAAGTATGGGTATATGTGAAAATTTACAACTTTTGTTTTGTCCTCTTTAGTTTTCTTCACATTAGAGGCGAGAAAATTTTTAAGTGGATCCACGAGCTTTATTTTATCTCTTCTCCATTTTTTTCTTTTATCCAAACGAGAGAAAACATTAAAATCATCTTGTTTTTTTTTCATCCATTTTCTTTCCAACTAAACACAGTGTACAAGTTGCACAACATTTGGATTTGAATTCTTGCAACCGAATTTGAGGGAAACAATAACCTGGGTCTGAATTATAACTGGAATTATCATTAAATTCAGAACCAGTCTTTCGTAGTGGATGGACTTTTGTTGATCCTTAGTGAATTGCAAAGGCTTTTGAAGCATTGTGGTTGTGCACAACATTTTCTCACAAAGCTGGATTTGTTATATGAGGTTTTGTTTCTTATGGCTTTTTTCTCTTAATTTAATGATTTTTCTTCTCTAAATTTTTTATTGCAACTCAACAAACTGTCCCGTCCACGACCTTAGAAGAATTTTTAAATTTGTCACAAAAAGCTTCGCAAAACAGGATAGCAAATTAGCAATGCCATTTTATTTCTTTTCCAGTACGATAATCAATGAATGTCATTGAAAAGAGAATGAAACAATTTATTCAATGTTAAAGGTAGTAATAGAACATTACCTTGTTGCTTACTATCAACTACTACTTGTTACATTTAGTTCCTTCCCAAAGAGATGACTTCCATGCAGTAAAACAATAAGGTGTATCAATAAGCTATGAGTTTTGAACCAATAATTTTAACCACTGTTAGATCAATGGTTGA
This sequence comes from Ormosia emarginata, assembly GCA_029884605.1. NCBI lineage: Eukaryota > Viridiplantae > Streptophyta > Magnoliopsida > Fabales > Fabaceae > Ormosia > Ormosia emarginata. Next base: position 4,806,118 of record JAQQTP010000025.1, read on the forward strand.
GAATTAATATTTATGACCGACATTACAGGTATTATTAATTATTTAAAAGGGTGGTCCTTGTAAAAAAGTAATTTTCTAAAAAGTCCCTGCAAAAAACTTTTAAGGGTTTGACTCTTCCTAATACCTTACATAAGCTTTGGCTCTTCATCAACTTGCTCAATCAAGTTGCACACTGTATGCCACAAATTAAGGATGGAAATTAAGTACTTAAGAAAATTTGTGTGCTTCGAAGGAGACAGAAGGGTTCAGTTGAAGAAGCAAAGCCTGACAGAGCGATGTTGCTGTCGTAATATGACTTGTTAAAAGTCTCTCATTTCTATGGTTTGCATATGACTTTTGTTTCAAACAGTTTTCAATCTTTCTCATATCAAATGCACCTTTTATGGAATCATGTTACATCAAATTAATTTAGACTGAATAGTTTATGCTCCCTAGTTTCAAATCATTAAGGTGACAAACATTTTCGTATATATAAAATATCAAATGAAGCCATATGAATATATATTATTGTGATTTATAAGAAAACTCCACGAGAAGAAAGTGATCATCATAACTATATATCCTCAAACTCTAACATTGATTAGAACATGTATTCAAGTTGTTGAATATTTATTCTAGGTTGGCCATCTATTTAGGGAAGAAAAGTAAGACTTACGTGTAATTGGATCCCTAAAACTCTTTGGAAAGGTTTGCCAAATTTCACATTAAGATAAGAACCTCGAATAAAATTATATAAAGTAATATGTCAAGCAAAGAGATTAGATGAGTGCTAAGAACATATTGTCTATCACATTTTCTGTTACATTCTTTTTAATATATTATTTTTTATGAAATTACGTCACACATTAAAAGTATAAATTCAAATTTAATTACATGCTAATTGAGTTTATTACACTTTAATCAAGTTAATTACATGTTAATTGAGATTGAATATATGTTTTAATGTATGATGTGACTCAATAGAAAAGAGTGTGTAAAAAAAAGTGATAGAGTGTATTCCTAGTATTTTTCAAGTGGTTATCTAATCAATGACATTTAAAGTAAGATAATGACCAAAATTCAAATAGAGAGTCAATTAGTAAAGATAATAACCAAATTAATAATAAAAATAGATAAATTGTAGTATATACCCTTTTAAGTTTGTAAGTAAATAAGGAATTGTAAAATATATACATATATCATATGTTATATCTTGTTTGTTTTTAAAAAACACTAAAATATATAATATACATAATATTAGTTAAATATTTGTGTTTTACATTTAAAAAAACATTTTAGTTTAAAATTTTTATGTTGTTGCATATTGGACAAAATAGTATAATTTTGAGATTTTATGTTTCCAGGCAAAGTTGTAGTTAGTGATACTATAAAAAGTATAAGTAAATTACGAAAAAAAATTAAAATGTATGGTCTTTGCTTAGAGGTAATTGAGTTAAAGGATTCAATAAAGGAAACTAAATGAGAAAATGAGAGTGTTCCTACCTAAGCCTTGATATGTGTTGGACACATTGGAGAGCTGCACAATTGGGAGGTTGCATTGGTGAGGTGTTTGTAAAGGCACTCCAATATTCAAGTGAGTAAGAGAATGAAAAATGGATGAGTGCTTAGACTTGAGAGAATATACATTTAGTTTATTGACATATCCCTTATATAAGGAGTGAGGGGAGATGTTATGACGCTACCTTTGCATGGCGGTGCAAGTTGCACCCATACGTCATGTTGGACTAGGGGAGCTCAAAGTACTAGAGAAATCTTCTTCCATAAGCTAAGTTTATCTTCCATGAGTTAAGTAAAAAACATAATAGTGAGTTTGATATTACATTTTGATCAAAAATCTTAAACTATTAAGTTTATGGATCCATTCATATGTATAGTCTTCACTTTTTCTATTCCTTCTTTATGTGAGATCTCTTTTCACTCACATTTAGATTCCTAACACATCATGATTGTCATAGTGCTTTATAGAGAATTCAATTATTTGGCAAGTCAATTCTCAAATGACAAGTGTCCTTTAATCATAACAAATGTATCTTCGAGAATTAATTATGAGAATAATGAGTGTGATATTCAAGTCTTAGTCAGTTGAGTCAAACCTGCTAACTCCGAGCTTGAATTTGAGTGTATGTGGGTCTAGGTCGACTAGATCGAGTTACTGATAATTAAACTCAGCCTAGCAACCTGTAAGGTTTAGAGAAATCACAACATTTTTTAATTTTTTTAACATAATAGGTATACATAGTGTATTAATTATTTATTATTTTTAGAATAAATAAATATATGAATTATACTCTTCATATTATTTGTCAAATTATATGGTTTTACTTTTATACTAGAATGCCTATTTGATTTTGTAAAAAAAATTGATGATTTAACTTACAAATTTTTTGTTGTAATATAGAGCTTACAGATAACTAATAATAAGTGAGCTTATTATTTTTTTAAACACTTAACAACGTTAAATTAACAGCTAGTCAAAAGTAATGAAAAATAGTAGAGTGTGATTTATGGCTAAGTTTGAGGTTTGTTGTCATTTTTATAAATCTCAATATAATTGAATGTAATTTACTCAAAAGATTTGTTAATGAAAAGTCTCAAGACACTATTTAAAGAACTTAAATAAAAAGTATTAAATGAAAGTAGAAATATTTTAGGAAAATGCCTTTGTAAGTTTGAGCGTTGAGAAATGTTTTATTCTCGTACTTAATTTTTTATTAATTATTATAATTATTAAATGAAAAAAATATTAAATATTTTTTATATTCTTAAGATATTAGATGCATTTATCTTTGAACGTTTATACATTTGAACATTTTAAGCTTTTAAACTTTAAATCTGTGCCTTGTTTTTTTTTTTTTTAAGTTATGAGTGAAAAAGGTAAAACACATTACTCTTTTAAGTAATTAAGATGATTTAATGAAGGGTATTAAATGTTTTTTAATTAACACTTTAAAGAACTCATTAATAGCACCAAAAAGGTTTGTTAAAGGTACATATTAAGAAATAAAAATAAAATTTATTAAATAAAAAATAGAAGCATTTAATATCTTAAAACTTCAAAAAGTATTTAATATGTTTTTCTTCAAGTAAATTCAGATGATTTAATAAAAGTTAATAAATATTTCTAAATCGGTAAAAAAAATTTCTCAACTTATACCTTAAGGCACACATTGGAGGAAAATAAATAATTACATTTTCTTAACATAAATGTTATTTAAAGTTAACTAACATTGAAGTCAATCCAAGACCAAGAGAGACAAACTTGAAATAATTTTGAGTAAGAAAAAACAAATAGACCAAGTATAACGTATTTGTGTTTGAATAAAAAACCAGATAAACCAATATTCTGATTTGGTGTTTTGTGTTTCCCTAACCTCATCAAAGAATGCTTCTTATACATCAAAAAGGAAAAAAAAAAAAACATATCACCTAAATATGTGACAGTATTAAAGTATAACAGTACAAAAATAATAATGTATAATCAACTTGATCGATTATAATGAAATAATAAAACCTGTACAAATATAAAGTAATGAGTCTGCATAGTATTGTTTTAACCTCAACACGCATGTTACTAAGATTAAAGAAATTTATATAAGGTTGTACATTTAAATTTCTTTATCACTGTTGTAAACAAAAATGTAAAGTTTACCCTCACCAAGTGTCACGGTGAACTTAAAAACTTGTCTAAACTACAATGACGAAAACCCCCTTTTTTCTTCCAGAATATTCTCTCCAAGCAGCACCAGATTCACACCGCCAAATAAGAAAGAGAGAGAGAGTGTGTGTTTGTATGTTGTGAATGACACAATGTGAGCCAGCATTTAAGACCATACATACATAAGAGTTACATACACATACACATGCGTGCTGAATAAGCCATTCCCCTTAACACCAAAATTCTTCATTTAACCCTAGATCTGCCTCTTCAAGCTTCTCCCCTTTGCGTCACTCCAACTCAACAACAACATCCCTCACTCTCAATCTCAAAAACAACACTTATCCTTTTCAATTCTCTTCAAACTCCCATTGCCAGATCTCTCCAATTCAACCAATTTTTGTTGTCTGATCGCTCTTTTAAGATTTCAACACAAAACCCATTTCAAATTCTCCATTATTTTTTTACCCTTTTTCACCTGAATCATTGCTGGGGTAGTCTTGTTTGTGAACAAGTTCGCTGCTTTTTACTTTAATTGTTCTGAATTCTGCATTTCATTTTGTGGGGTGCTCTTGAATTGCGCTGTTTTTTGTTGATAAACTCGTTATTTTCTTTGCTTAGATCTAGTTGTGTATTGGGGTATGCTTTATATGTGGTTTTAGTGGATTCTTGGTAGTGAGTTCTCATGGCAATGCCATCAGGAAATGTGGTAGTACAGGACAAAATGCAGTTTCCAAGTGGCGGTGGTGGTGCTGGCAGTGGTGGTGGTGAGATCCACCAGCACCACTACCGCCAGCAATGGTTTGTTGATGAGAGGGATGGACTTATAGGCTGGCTGCGAAGCGAATTCGCAGCTGCCAATGCGATCATAGATTCCCTTTGTCATCATTTACGTGTAGTTGGTGACCCTGGGGAGTATGATATGGTCATTGGGGCCATTCAGCAAAGGCGGTGTAATTGGAATCAGGTGCTGCTTATGCAGCAATACTTTTCTGTGGCCGAAGTGGGGTATGCGCTGCAGCAAGTGGCGTGGAGGAGGCAGCAGAGGTATCTGGATCCAGTGAAAGTGGGTGCAAAGGAGGTTAGGAAATTTGGTCCGGGATATAGGCAAGGGCAGAGGTTTGAGGCTGCTAAGGAAGGTTATAATTCTAGTGTAGAGTCTTATAGTTTTGAAGCAAATACCGATGCAGAAAAAGGGACTCCACTAACTGAGAAGACTGAAGAACTTAAATCTAGTGGCAAGGTTGGGAAGATTGATGATAAGAGTTTAGCATCTGCTGAGGAGAAGAAAGGTAAATGATTGGTCAATCGTCAGAGTGAATATTGTTATTTCAGATTTTGTATTCATTATAATCCACGTGATAGTGACATTGCTCAGTTGGAAGTTACCTGTCTTGCTTGTGGTGTGTTCAGGCAAATTAATTAACTCGGCTTTGCATTATACTGAATATAGGTATTATAATTTGAGTGCACCATTGTGATTTAGAAATAAGCAGTTTTATTCACTTTGGCTTCTTTCGGTCCTCACTTTTGGCCTTTCAGATAGAGCCATATAGGTATTCTTAAGTAATTGATATGTTAACGGTGTTTTGTTGGGCTTGAAAGCAACAATTTATGGAAAGTTCGGTGGAGATAATCAGATAATTTTATGCATGTGTTAACATAAAAGTAAATAGGAACGCCATCTTGGATATGAGGGAAGTGAAGAGTCTCTTGTTTAATATATGGAAAGGCTAGGTCCTAGTGGGATTTGGTTTCATACTGGATTTCATGGTGAAAAACAATTCATGGAAGGCTTCAATTGTATCTGACTAACAATTTAAATGGTTGATCTTGAATGTTAAAATTAAGGCTGCATTTTGTTGTTGTTGTTTCTTCTGATATTGTGGCTCCTGTTGTTCAATTAATGACAAGGTAGAGAATAAGTACACAGATCATTAACAAACTACAAATGAGTGGAACTTAACTTCTGAAATGAGTGTTTGTTGGTATCAATAGTTTATGGTTGATATAACAGTTTCTTGAAGAGCTTATAAAGATGGAGAGATACTCAAAAAATAATAGATCATGTGTGATGAACTAACAAGTGCATTGAAGCACATGGATTCCCCACCCGCTTTTCTGACTGGTTAAAATTAGTAGCACATTATCTGAATTTCTGATTTTATGAATACATTCTATTTGCCTGCAGTCTATTAACGTGTTTGCTCTCTTGCTTGCTTGAGCAGATGATATTACAAAGCATCAAACTGATGGCAACTTGAAGAGCTCAGGGAGTTCTCAAGGATCTCTGTCCAACTCAGAATCCGAAGCTGTGGTTGTAAATGATGGATGTATATCAAATTCTAAAGGTTTTCTTCCTGCTGACTGTGATTTAAGTGAAGATATATGTCTTATTTAACTTAAAAGGAAGAGGGCAGCAGACAGTAGACTATACTAGTTTTATGCATGAATTTTAGGAACTAAGTAAATAATGCTCAGACTTTGTAGTTTGTACAATTGCATTTGTACCCCTTTTCCCCTCTGTCTTTGTCACATGCATGCAATGTAACCATTGATTAAAAAACTGGACCGGACTGCCCAGTTCAACTGGAAAACCGGTGAACCGATCATCAGTCCAGTTCATCCCAAACCCAAAACCGGTGATTTAAAAAACCGTTATAAAACTGGAACCTGTTAAAAACCGGCCAAACCGGAAAAATACCAGTCTAGACGGTTCTTTAAAATCTTTTGACTGTCTTCATTTTTAAGCAATTGGCCACCTCTGCCTCTTACTGTTAGCCAATGAAGGCCCACATTGTTGAGCTACAAGGTGCAAGTTCAACAAGTTGGTATCCTCTTCCTTCTATAGAAGTTGAACGCATGGGTGCTTGCTGGAGTAGCTATTGTGGGACTTTCAACCTACTAGAATAATAACACAAAAATGCATCAAAACACGAGATGAGAATTGAACTTGAGTTCAAATGAATAAAACATGCATGCTCCACCACTAGTCTACTATAACTAGATAGTATATAGACTTGTATTATTATATTTATTACACTTATTTGGTACTAGCGGATGTGCCAGTCAATCCGCATTTTTTAATTTTTGTTGAAACAATTAATTTATTTGCATATATAAATTGTGCAAGCAAGCTTATGCAAACCCTCTTCAAATAAAGCCCTCTTCAAAGTGATGATCACTCCAAGATTCAAACTTCTGACCATACTCTCGGTGTATATTAGAATTTTCCCATCAGAAGCCGCCCACCCACATCAAGAGGAGTGTAATTCCTGAGCAGTTTATCCTTATGTATCAATAACTACTAGATCATTGGATGTAATCTTGGTTGAAATGGCAGAGAAAAACTGAAATAACAAAGCGTCGGCGTGGGACTTACGCATTTTACACTTTTACCCCTTTTTTAAATTTATGTTTTAATTGTTTAAATTATTTCAGATGGGTTTTTAGGAACATTAAAAGTTGGACACCAAATATGGCAATTGCTATTATAATAGTAATAGATAATAGATATACTGTATTTAATATTAAAATAGGTTGAACCATTGAATTGTGAATAAGTTCCGTCACCAGTTTAATGACCGGTTTGGTTTAAAAAAAATTGAAAATGTAACTATAAATTTGCGTGCCAAATAAAAAAATATATGCTCTTACTCCATTGCTTGTTTAAGACTATACACAGATAGAGTCACATCACATGCACTTATAGAATCAGAGTCAGCATATAAACATGGTTTGCTGTGCAGATTTTTTGTTTAATATTTGTTTACCATTTAATTTAAAATTTAACTCTTGTGCAATGTGTTTCCAGGGAATGATTCACATTCTATGCAAAATCAACATCAGAGCCAAAGTCTTTCTACCATAGCAAAAACTTATATTGGCAATGAAATATTTGATGGGAAGATGGTAGGGTCCTTTAAATATTTCTTCACTTTTCTTGATGTAATTATTTCAGGATGTGTATATACCTTTGCATAAATTTTTTTCTATTTCTTCTATCTTTTATATTCTATATTTAAGGTGTACCTTTTTATTTTTTCATTTTTAGGTGAATGTGGTTGATGGACTGAAGTTGTATGAAGATTTATTTGATGGCACTGAAGTCTCAAAACTTGTTTCATTGGTCAATGATCTAAGGGTTTCTGGAAAAAGAGGACAATTTCAAGGTAAATGTACTATGTGTGTTCTATCTTCATGCTGGGAGATTCTATCACTGCTTCCTTTTTAGTTTTACTTGATATTCTCAGATTAATCTCTCTTGGAATTTTCATTTTTTCAGAAACTTGCTTGATAGAGAGGTTACTGAGCATCAAACTCTCTTGTCTTTGCTTGAATCTGTCCATTTTTCTTCTCTTCCTGATACTAAAACTTGGACTCTTGAATCTTTTGGATCTTTCTCTTGTAAATCTTATTTTCAATTCTTGACTCATTCTCCTAATAGAGAAAGATTCCTTTTGGAAAAGCTCATTTGGAAGTCTAAAGTTCCCTTAAGGGTTAAAGTTTTTGTCTGGACTGCTGTTCTTAATAGAATTAACACTAACGACATGCTTTAGAAGCGTAGACCTATCACTGCTTTGTCTCCTGATATGTGCTTAATGTGCTACTCTGCTTCGGAATCAGGGGATCACCTCTTTTTGTATTGGTTTGCAGCAAATTATCTCTGGAATAAGTTGTTTGGTTTTTTTGGAGAGGCATGGGTCTGCCCTAAGGATTTGCATCATTTTATTCTAAGTTTAGAGGTTTTGGCTCCCGCAAAGAAGCAAAGATCCTTTGGCAGGGCTCTATCTTTGGTATTTTGTGGTGTTTATGGTTGGAAAGGAATGCTAGAATTTTTAAGGGGCTTTCTTCAAGTTTAGACTTTATTTGGAATAGGGTATTCCTTTTGGCTTCTCTTTTGTGTTCAGCTCATGGTTTTTTTGTTGGTGTTTCTTTGGTAGACATACAGTGAGATTGACTTGCTTTGTTGCATGATACAATCTCATAGGTTTTAGCTGTGATTTTTGAGAAGTTTACTTATCCTCCTTCTTTCTTTGTACTTTTCTTCTCTCTTCTAATAATACTTCTTTTTCTATCCCAAAAAAAAAAAACAAATAGGTGTGGCCATATACATGGCAGGCCCTCTGCCCATGTTCTTATATAGTTCGAGGTTTGTGTAAAAAGGAGGTTGACTTGTATCTATTTTCCTGTCTTTGTTTTGTCTTAGAAGTTGAATAGTCATGGACAAAGAACCAGCTGGCACTTTTTATTGGTAACTAACAACTATAAAGCAGTAAATGAATCGTGAGTTCTAACATAAGTTTGCTCATGGCAAGTCAAATACTTATTGTAATATGCATTTTCCGACTCTTGTAATATTCATATACTTGCCTAAGAATTTGGTGTAGGTCTTATTATTTATTTTTCTACAATGACAGTCACCACCATTATTGTTATGTTTGCAATGATAAAAAATTATTGAAGGGTTGTGAGAACACATTAGAATACACACGGATTGGGTGATAAGGTTCAGTAGAGACAAATGAGAAGAAGAGAGGGAGCAAAAAGAACACATCTCTCTATTACTGTATTTTATCATTTGCATATTGGTTGATACTCAATTTGATAACTGTGCACTTGTAAATTGTAATACATATATGTTGATGTTCAATCTGATAGTTATTTTTTATATCATCCTGCTGGGAAATAATTTCTGCTTTGTTGTCACCATTTTGTAGATTATGCAAACAACCTTTTTTTAAAATATTTGTTAGTTGCTAAATGTTTTTTTATGAGCAGGAAGTCAGACATATGTGGTTTCTAGAAGGCCCATGAAAGGGCATGGAAGGGAGATGATTCAGTTGGGTGTTCCCATTGCTGATGCACCACCAGATGGGGAAAATACGACAGGAGCCGCCAAAGGCATGTTATATTATGTGATTTTCTTTTGATACCAATCATTGCTATAGTTTACACATGTTTATTATTTGTGGCGATGATATTTGTCTGTTACCACCATTGTAATAATGATTGATTAAGTTCCATAAATTGAATATGGCAGATAAGAATGTAGAATCTATCCCTTCCTTGTTTCAAGATATTATTGAGCGCATGGTTTCCTCGCAAGTTATGACTGTGAAGCCTGATGCTTGCATCGTGGATTTCTATAATGAGGTTGATTCTTTTATTGATCTATTTTTTAGTTTGGTGGGATTTTATATTGGTATCAGATTTGCTAAGACAACCTGGTACTGCAATTGTCTGTAGGGTGATCACTCACAACCCCACAACTGGCCGCTTTGGTTTGGAAGGCCTGTTTATATCCTTTTCCTGACAGAATGTGAAATGACTTTTGGGAGAGTAATTACCTCAGATCATCCTGGGGATTATAAGGGCAATCTCAAGCTTTCTCTTGTCCCTGGGTAATGCTTGTTAACCTTGTCTTTTTCTATGATCATGCTTTTGACATTTGTATTTTACGATTATTAGTTTTGTGAAGAGTATCATCTTAGCCTTGTAGAAGCCAATAAAGTTGTGGCATTTGAATCAAGAAATATCTGTATAGCATTTATTAGTAGCCTAGGACTCTAGGTTATGGTTAGATCTAGTTGAGTTCATAGTAGGTACTAGGTTGAGTAGATTCTTCCAGAGTGAGTTGCCTTTATTGGCTTTATCACATCTCCAAATGCCCGTGGACAAAGGGTTTATTTTATGCCTTTTCATGAGTTTTTGTTTATGGAGAAATGGTTATAGAAGTTAAAGATATTAGTTTTGTTGAAGAATTATGGGTTAGGGTTAAGGAGAAGGGAAAGAGGCGAAGACGGTTATAAACTGATAATGTTGTTGATATGATAATCTAATCCAAAACCATAACCTACTATCCTATATAAACTAATAACTAGGGCAAATACTTGTACTACCAATACAAGCCCAAGCTCACTAATACTAAGATTAATAATCCTAATATCTTCTAACACTCCACTTCAAGCTTATGCTTACTAAACTTAAGCTTATTACAAGTAGAAAATCCTTAAAGGCATAAACTGAAAACAAAGAACATCACCAACATTTAAAACTCAACCGATCTCAACAAATAACTAAGGAAACTAGTGCTCCCCCTGAATAACAAAGCCTTGGCAATGTCTTTGGCAGATAGCTCCCTTTCCTTTAATATCTCTGGGGGCGGCTCCTCCTCATTGGCAGCTCCTTGCCTCTCCCATAGGGGCCTACACCAAATGGGCAGCCCTTTCCTCCCAGCTTCAACATACCAAGACTGCAACCACATCAAGGAGTCCCACATCGTCTGCCTCAATCTTTCGGGTGTAGTTTATATATCTATTGGGTTACTCCATTTAATGTTAATTGGTTTTAAGTTGGAAACTCACATGGTATCAAAGCCAAGATCCCATCTCCGTTGCCTATTTCGCAAGGCTTCTCCCGCCTGTTTTGTCTAGGCCTCTATAGAGGGATGATGTTAAGAGTCTCACATCACTTGCCTCAATCTTTCGGGTGCGGTTTATATATCTGTTGGGCCACTTCACTTAATGCCAATTGGTTCTGAGTTGAAATCTCACCAGTTTCAAATTTTGTAATTGATAATATCTCTTGATGTTACCTGCATATGCCTGGAGACCTTATTTTTCAACTTCCATGAATTTTGGATGTTTGTTTCTAATACAACAACAACAACCAAGTCTTTTCTCACTAGGTGAAGTGATGTTTGTTTATTTGTTTCCAATAAAAAAAATTATATTTTAATGTGTATACTAACATCTTTAATTCTTTGGATACACCATATTGAAGATTTATATTCAAAAAAAAAATTGCATTTCTCTCTTTCTTAGAGGTGGCATCTGTTTTTTTACTATATTATTAATTATTAATAATTGTAATTTGGCTCTGGTAACTTTATATATAATGCACAAGATAATTCTCTATTTTTTGTCGGTGGCAATATTTGTCTTTTGTCATTGCTGTGACTTCAGAATTAGAAGCCTTTCAACTGTTACATATTGCAAGGAGCCCTCTTGTTTATTGAATGAGCTTCTGTGGGACTTTTAATAGTTTTGGGGCATTCTGTTCATGGAGGTTAATGGTTTGTCTGTTCAAATCATTGCAGATGATTATTAAGTTGGAAAACCCTTGTATGGCATGCTGACTTTGATTGTTATTATTATTATTTTTAAGTGTGAGATAAGGCTCGTGCAGGATAATATAGTGTGCGTTATGCATTCTTGGTGTGCAGAATTCACTATGTGAGAGGGGAGAGTATATAGGCTACATGTTATGATGTTTTACTTCAATCTAAATTTCATCTACCCTTATTCAGATCCAATACTTAAAACCTTATATGATTTTGTACTTTGGCTGCTGTAGGTCCCTTCTGGCTATGCAAGGGAAATCTGCTGATTTTGCTAAACATGCTATTCCTTCTATTAGTAAACAACGCATACTTGTTACTTTCACAAAAACCCAACCAAAAAAGTCATTGCCAAGTGATGCTCAACGTCTTGCTTTGCCACCAGCATCTTCTCATTGGGGTCCACCACCAAGCCGATCGCCCAATCATATGCGTCATAATTTAGGCCCCAAGCATTATGCTACGGTTCCAACAACTGGAGTACTGCCAGCTCCATCCATTCGACCACAAATTCCACCTCCAAATGGTATGCAGCCGTTGTTTGTGACTGCCCCAGTTGTGCCTGCCATGCCATTTCCTGCAGCCGTGCCAATCCCACCTGGTACTACAGGATGGGCAGCGACTCCTCCAAGGCATCCCCCTTCTCGAATCCCTGCTCCTGGCACAGGAGTCTTCCTACCTCCACCTGGGTCAGGTAATTCATCTCAACAGTTGCCAGGTAGTACTTTGACTGAAGTGAACCCAAGTAACCAAAGTGTGGAAACTCCAACCATACTGGACAAGGAAAATGGGAAATCTAATCATAATAGTACAAGTGCTTCTCCTAAAGGAAAAATACAAAGGCAAGAATGCAATGGACATGTAGATGGAACTGAAGTTGAAGGAGCTGTAGAGACAGAGCAGGATAGCAATGACAAAGATGTGGCAAGCCATTGAGCTGTACCAGTTTAGAGAGAGAGAGAGAGAGAGAGATTATCAGAGGAAAGGACCGGCTGCGAACTTAACTTGAGTTTGAAGCAAATGTAAAGCGCGGCAACATTCAAGATGTTACCATACTGCAACGGAGAACAAGGGAAGGAGGCAGAACTTTTTGGTTCTCTTCAGAATCCTTTGTTAGCTCCATTCCTTTTTTGTTGTGTTACTATATTAACTCTTACAGTAATGGAAACCCCATTCGTAATTATAATTTTGACTTTTCCTATCTTTTTAAATTTTTGTTAATGCATGCTGTTTATATTGATTTTGTGGTAATGTCTTTTTCAACTGGATTTGTTTGAACTAGTTTGAAACATCATAAATGGCAGGTTGAGACGGAATATGAAAGCCCTTGAAATCAATTAGAAGTTGGCAATATATTCTATAGAAACAGGTAAATCAGCCTATTAGCAGGTGCAGTGTCCCATTTGAAACTAGTCAATTGGATAATTAGCAATACAGCACAATTTTGGAAACCTGGAACTTGGAGTTATTCAGTTTACATTTTGCCTTGTGTGGGAATGGTATAGCATTATAGTTGCAGATTGCCGGCTAGCCTGCGGGTTAAGGCGGTGCCGAATGCTGACGCGGGTTGGTATTTTAGGCTACGTTTGACACATATAATAATATAAGACTTGATAATATAAAATAGTAGGATAAAGATTAATATTATAAAAGATTTGATTAGTTCTTATACAATTAAACATTTGATATCTAATAGTATAAAAATTTGGATAGTATAATAATTATTTAACATGACTATAATATCCTTTTAACATAAAAAAAATGCAAAAACTCAAGATTTCATTTTCTTTGTTTTGCACATAAATTACAAAAAAACAGAATTCAAAAAAAAAATAAATTATCTTCTTGTAATCTTAAACCACCATTTCAAGAACCAACCCATAATTTTCCTAAGAAAATATCATCCTAAATTCTTGAAAAAACAAAAGAAACTATGTGTAGATCGACTGCCCACTTATACTATCCCCACCCTCACCCTCTCTGCCTCTGTCACTCCCAAAATTGTTCCTTTGCGTTTTCCTCCGTCAAAGAAGTCGCAGCCGACCACCACCGTCGCAAGCTCAGGTTGTGCATCGAGCCTCCCCTGAACGCGATTTGGCCTCCAGTGCACCAGTGATTCAATCTCCCCTGAATGCGATTCGGCCTCCCCTGAACGCGATTTGGCCTCCCTGCGCAGGCTCCGTAGCTTCCCCACCTTGATTTCTCTCCTCCATTGACAGCTGCGACAACCTCAACCCCTAGAGCTCGTACTGCGATGCCCTCTCACAACTCTGGTGGTCTGAGAATGGTGGTCTGGTGGTGGTGATTTAGCAAAGTGGTCCGGTGGTGGTGATTTGGCAAGGTGGTCCCGCGATGGTGTATGGATGTGTGGCCTTGGTGGTGGAAGAGGCTGAAAGAGAATGATGAACATAGAGGAGGAGTTGTGGGTTCGACAGAGAAGGAGAGACTTGATGTTGAGGGATAAAGTTGGAAGGGATATCCTATCAGGTCTAATCAGTGGGTGAGGGAAAGGATAAAATAATCAGGTTAGAATAGGATAAAATGTTTAACCTGATTTCATTATACTATCAGGTTAATCCACTAAACACCTGATAAGGTCTGATAGTATTAACTAATACTACCAGGTCCTCCTTATCTTGTCCACCAAACGCAGCCTTACTAACTTATTTAAAATGCGGATTAACTTAGTCCAGTCTGTTTATCATGAACCTGCCATGGACTAGATTGGCTCATGTACCCACCTCTAGGAATAAGTGTAGAAACAAACCTCTAACCATTATCAAGGCCAAAACAAGAAGGAAATTATATATTACAATATTCTATAGTCCATCCAATCCTCTTAAATTTTTTCTCCAGCTTTGGGAAACAAACCACCCAGCATTATCAACCTAAAAAATGCTTGTTACATGTAAGTAACAAGTCACATATCCTCACATTATCATAGGTGGCAGAATTAGAGTTGATGTATGTAAAAAATAAAGTAAGATCAACTATGACTTGATGGTAGAAATTATCTAAATATAAGATGATGTGTTTATAAATATGTAAATATGTGTAGCATTATTCTATCAGACTCCTTAATGTTATGGTTTTCCCAAAACCTCCATAGAATAAAAGCTACTTACTCTCCAAACCTTGGGAAGGGAAATTTCCCTTTTGAATAAAAATTTGGAATAGTGTCATTGATCTAACATATTAGACCAATAATATAGTTCAAAATAATGTTTTAAAAATCGAATCGGAGATTGAATCGATGTTACCTTTAAGTCATGGTTCAATTAATTCAATCAGTTAAATTTGTAATTGCACCATAATTGAATCATAGTTGAATTGGATAATGTTTGAACAAAAAACATGGTCAGTTCACAATTCAACCAGTTCAATTAGTCGATTTGATCTGATTTTTAAAACATTAGGTCAAAGTGGATGATATCATAAAAAAAAGTTAAAGTTAACAAAGTAAATACCTATTTTAGTCCTTTAAGATACATGAAATGAAATATTAATTTAGTCCATTAAAAAAAGTTGATATCAATTTAGTCTCTTAATTATATAAATTCATATCAATTTAAGCCCTAAATTATAGGTTTCATTAACGGTATTCTCATAGTTCGTAAGACAATTTTAACATCATCTTTCATAATTAAAGGATTAGATTGAAGTCAACTTGAAATATTAAAGTAATGTCAGTTGTATCTTCTTATAATAAAACTAGTGTTTACTCTAAAATTTATGGTATAAAGGGTTCTTTCGACCCTTAATTTATTTTTTCTCTCAATTTCATCCTTTAACTCTTTTTCGTGCTAAATTAGTTATTTAACTCATAAAATAAGCACACCATTTTCCTTAAGTAAACTTTTGTTGGTGCCATTAACATAGGTGGAAGAAAATCACCAGCTTATCATGTGACTTGGCAATGTATATGCATAATAAGTGGAATTTGACATGGGAAAAGATACATATTGGTGTCATTTGACATGTCAAATGCATATCTAACTTTGAAAATATGGTGTTGCATTGTCTTACCATTTTCATCCTCAAACAGTAACCAAATTCCCCTAGGAACCATAAGAAACCATAGCATCATTCCTTTGAAACTAAAACACTCAGTACACACCAACTAAAACTTCCCAAAACAGAGACCAAAACCACATATTTTGAGCAAGCCAAAATCACACACACGAAACCCACCTCAAATAGCCACGAGGCACCATAGAGCCTCTACCCATAATCCACTACCAAACGCCACCATGAAATCAAAAGTCAGCCCTTTGCCTAGAGAAATTAAACCCTATAAACTCCATCGTCAACCCAAAGACAGACCCTCCAACACAAAGCCATCAAGACTTTCTTGTATCATTGTTGAGCATTGTACCTAACTATGGCCAATGGTACCTCTTCCCTGCCACTTCACCAAGCACGACCCCTGTGCACCCCCTGCGGGTTTTAGGAAGCCTACGATTTTTGGGAAGCCTTGAGCATTCTATAGTTTTGACTCTTAAAACTTCCAAATTTTTCCTCCTAAGTGCTCTGAGAATTTTGCTTGTAGGAAACACCAAGGATAAATTTCTCTCCCTAATGAATGACCCTTGGTGTAACGCTACTTCTTGATTTTTTCCCCTTCGTTTTCAACTTAAAATGATGTTGTTTTTAAGTTTCATCCTCATGGAAGATATATTTAATGTTTTTGCCACATAGGAGTCAGATATGATTATTTCGTTAGTAATATTAATGGAAGAAGCATGTAAAAAAACGGTGCTCCTATTTTATGAATTAAAGAACTAATTTACATGAAAAAAGAGAAAACTTAAAAATTAGAATACAAATTTTTTTTAAAAAAAGTCAAGGAACAAAATTACCTTTATGTCAAAATTTATTGAATAAATTAATGTTTTAGTTTATAAAATTATAAACACCAATTATATTACTCTCTCACTTTAAGAAATTACCATTTTAGTCATTAAAATTATAAATATCAATCATATTAATTTTTAAAATTATTAAAATTTATATATTCTAAAGATTTACGGTGAATTCTTCAGTGCTCACCTAAATGTGAGTGTACCAGTGCATTTATTATATGGCCCAACCATCATGCGACACATACACACTTTATAATCCATGTTAGTGATCTAGTCTTGAAAAGTAAATTGACCATTATATTTGTTGAATGACCCTTGGGGACGTTTTTAATATTACTTTAAAGATTTAATGTTGAACTGAACTGAAATTCATTACATAACCTTTTTTATATCACAATCTCCTTCGTTCTGAAATCAAAATTAAATGAAAACATTTCGACTCCAAATCAAAACAAAGAACCCTAATCCTAAATGACCAAAATCAATAAACCCTATTCCTTTCTCCAAAATCACCTTCCACCTCAAGAACAAACCCCACCTCACACTTTGTTTCCTCCACTAGACCCAATCCATCTCCCTTTGCCGCCACAACCTTGCCAGTCGCCTCTTACTCCCCCATCATCTATGTCCTTGCAAGTGCTCGCCTAAAGCCCCATGCCCACGACACCATTCAAACCGCCACCATTCAAGCTTTCGATCTGACAATCTGGACCACAACGACAATGACCTGGTGCACCGTGTTGTGAGCCTGCTATTGGAAGCTGAGGCGGTTGTGAAACTTGTAAGTTTTTAATGAATTTCAGTTAAGTCCAACATTAAATCTTTAAAGTAATATAAAAACGGTCTCAAATGATCATTCAACAAATATAATGGTCAATCACCTTTTATGACTAGATCACCGACATGAATTATAAAGTATGTATGTGTCGCATGATGATTAGACTATGTAATGAATGCATCAGTACATTTACATTTCAGTGAGCACCGAAAAATTCATCAAAATTTATTTAATTGACAAATTATAATTAAGACTAATATGATCGGCTATTATAATTTGGACCAAACTTAAGTAAAATTCTTTGAGTACTTGTAATGTTATCTTCTAATAAAAACATGACACATGTTCTATTCTTCAATAAACATATAACTTATATATTATTTTTATTAAAAAAAAACACCATAAATACCTAAAATACTTTATGTAAGTTTTTTCCTTACCATTTCAGGTATAAAATAGAAGTTTACTCAAATTCATTGGAGTCTAATGGTGACCAAGTCCAAGTGCGTAAGCAGGAAGCAGGATCGTGGGCCTCGTGGGTTGAAGTTGAAGCAACAGAAAAGCAAGATGAGATTGAGAAACACAACACAAGCACAAGTAGCAATGTCAAAAGAGGTTGAGTTTGAACACCAACACCCACGTCTCGTCATTCGGAACTTCCTCTCCCTTGATGAATGCAAGGTTAAGCTTAATAAACCATTCTTCTTTCTATTCCATTCTATTCTATTGAAATGCTATGTACCCATTTTTTATTCTGATTTTTGGTGATCTCTATGATATGTAACAAGGAGCTGGAATTCATCCACAAGAGTAGCAGCACGGTTGGTTACAGACCCAATGTCTTCTCAACCACTCTCTCCCATCTCATTGCCACCAACTCTTCCCACTTCATCATCCCCTTCATACCCATCCGAGGTATTCTATTCTATTTATCACTTTCGCTAACAACCCCTTCACTGAAATCACATCAAAATTCCAACTTTTTCACAATTTAACTATTCCCTTAATCTCTTTCAATTGAATCTCATGACAGAAAGGTTGAAAGACAAGCTAGAAGAGTTTTTCAAATGTGAGTTCGAGCTCTTTATTGAATTCACAGGTTTAATCAGGTTAGTTGCTGTAAATAAAGCTAGTTTTCAAGAGAGCATGAATTGCTTGTGAAGTTTTGTTCTTTAAGCATTTTTACCATGTTGTCTAATGATGCTATATTATATTATGAATCAGCTGGAGCAGAGGAGCAAGCATTGGATGGCATAGTGATGATAACAGACCCTATCTCAAACAACGTCACTTTGCAGTGAGTATTCTGTATACAACCCTTTTTAGATATTGAATTCCAAGAGTTCCTATAGTATCCTGGATGAGTTTTCAAGCATTTATTTAATGCTGGTTTCATAATAAATGTTTAAAATTCTATTAAATATAAGTACCGGCTAATGAAATGCTTGATGGGCACCATACCCCAAAAGAAAATGGAAAAAGATGGGTACCGGTAATCCCCATTAATTCCTGTTAATCTGTTATGTTATATACTCTTGCTGACAGCTTTTGTCTTCCTTTTGGTACTACCATGATAGGCAGTATGCTATTTAAATAGTTATGGGAAGGATTTCAATGGTGGACTCTTTCACTTCCAGGATGGTGAGCCAACATCAATTATGCCCATGGCTGGAGTGAGTTTTCGCTTATATGTAATTTTATCTACTGCTAACATTCCCATGGGAAGATAAGTTTTCTAAATCTCATTAGTGAATTATAATATGTTCATTATGATTCAAAGTAGGACATGAGCAGTCTTTCACTGTGTTTATCTTTTGTAAACTTGAGGATGATTGATTTTCTAATTTATTTATTTATTTTCTCAGGATGTTGTGATGTACACAGCTGACCACCGTAACATTCATTCTGTTGATGAGGTATATTCAAGTGCACCATACACCATTTCCTCATAAAGATGTAGAGAACTTATACGGTTCTTATTTCAAATCTATAAACAAAAAAATTGAAGGTTGGCACTGTTTCCTCATTAATGTTGTCTTTGGCATTAATTTAGGTAATGAATTACATACTTGGATAATTGGATCGTGGGAAATCTGAGTCAATACTATCCAGCAGAGAGGATTCCTCTTGATTCAAATATGTCATCTTTTGACAGTTTTCTTTTCCCCTCATTTGTAAACTTTTCTTTAGGTTAGAACCATGCTTGCCCGTAGAGTGGTCCTCAATATGATTAGAAATTTAGAATAGGCAGAACAGCATCATTTACGCCTTTCCAGTTTCTCAGTATGTTACATTCAAGGCATATCTTTGTATAAGCTAAGACTAAACTTCAATTTACTATTTCCTTTTTGTAACCAGAAATCAATTTGTGTTGATGGACCTGGAATAAAGACCTTTTTGTTTCTTTTGGAAGAAGGAAAACTGCCATATGTTCTCTTGATTATTAATAGAGATTGGATTAAATTTCAAGATTGATGTAGGCAATGGTTGTAAATATTTTTTGGAGGACTGAATTGATGTGAAATCATTCTTTCAGGGACCAAAATGGTAGTTCGGTCATCAATGTATGGCCATCTTAAATCTTTCTGATATGAAGTTATCTTTGACAGATAACTGATGGAGAAAGACTCACACTTGCTTTATGGTTCAGTCGTGATGGTTCCCATGATGAGGATGTGAAGCTTGTCTCTCTTCTTTCACAACACCTATTACATAAGAACATGGCTGATTCATACCTACCTTTGCCTGCATCCAGTAATATGTACTGGTTTTCACAGGACCAAGCTTCCAATTACCAGTTTGGTTTTAATATATGTTGGGCTAGACTGCATGTTCTTGGATATGACATATATATTTCTCAAGACAGTAGCTATGAGTCTGATGTCTCTGAATTACTTGTGAAGCCAGTGTGCTTGGTGAGGGGAAATGAGTTGTTAGACCAGGAATTTGTCAATATTTTGCATGCGCTTCAGGTATTTTAAAGAATCCTATCTAAGTTATATTTTCTGTTAATATTAAGACATCAACTGTATAACAAATGCACATAACTATACATTGAAAGCCTGTAAGAAGTGACCATGGTTTTTGGTCTTCTTTCTGACCCTCTACAAAAATAGGTTTATGAATGCCACTAGTACTCATAGTCTTGCAGTGCTAGGCAAAACAAAGCTAGCTACAAATGTAGTTTTCCCAATGTGGAGAATCCTCTGTCTCATGGTAGATTTAATTTATTTATTTTTTAATAAAAGAAGAAATTCATTAAGACAAAGAGAAGATGATTACAAAGAGAAGTAGATTTGATTGATGTGAGCCATCAATGTGTTGAACAGTCTGGCCATCCATCAATATAGCTACGTAGGAAAATCTTGCAATTTGATGTATGGAGAAGAATGCTTTCTCGGAAGTATTGGGATTACTGCCAACTTGAGTGGAGTACATCAACTAGGACTTTCGACATCTTATTATTAAAAGAATGGAGCTTAAATGTAGTACATATTATTGGACTTTTGTTGTCAAAGTTGTCTGGATGTGTTTCTTGTAGTAGTAACTCTAATTCAGCTTGAGACAGGGGGGGGGGGGGTTCTGAAAGTTAAACAGGCTCCTCCAAGTTTCATCAAGAGACTTAAAAATAGATCTACTTTTTCTCTTTAATTTCCATTTTATGATGTAATATAGTCTCTTTGTTTTTCACTAACCACATTTACTACAGTTGTTTACGACGCATCACAGATTTCTTGCGATTAATAATCTTGATTTGTTGTGCAAAAGTTTCTGGAACTACTCTGACTCAAGTTCTTTGGCTAAACAGGTTGTCCATTTCTATTGTTGGAAAAGATCTGCCTTCCAGACCAATGTGTTGAATATAGACACCAAGGTAGTAAAACTGTCGGACGTGCAAAGCGAGAAAATTGATGGTCTAAAGTCTGTACTTTTGAATGATGATGATTTGGCTTCAAGAGTTTTCTGTAGTATGCCTTCCGAAGAAATTGGATGCATTTGCTTTGACTGGACAGGAATTGTGGCTGCAGTTGCTGCTTGCGAAGATTACATGTCGAAGTTAAGCAAACAAATTCATTTGCAGTTGCCTTACTGGAGAATGCATGACTCTATTTATAATGTGCAACTGGGTGAGTGGTAACCATGATCAACAATTTCAAATCAGCCACTGAAAATTGCGCTTGGGTTTAAGAATTGCAAAAAGGCACTGGTAAAACAACTAGAAAATAGTTTGTGAAGGTTTGCTTTGATAGCATTATTTGAGTCAATGTGCTTTTGGGGAGTTTTCAGACGAAGCTACCTAGAGAGAGAGAGATGAGGAATGCAACTCAAGGATATCTCAAGATTTCACATAAAATTAGATGTTATACATACAAGATGGCTAATAATATAACATACTGTTTGCCTTTGTTTCTCAAATTTATGTAGCATGACTTTGGTACAATATTACAGCTACTGCAAGCTCACTAAGACTATTCAAATGCCCATTTCTCTTGCTTTTTATTACAGATAGTGCATTTTTAAGTGCACCAAAATTTCAGCCAGAGTGTTCTATATGTTCATAATATAGAGCTAGTTATTTAATACTTTTAGCTTTATTATATGTAGGCTGCTGGTTTAAGGCCTTTGGATATGCTCCATGTATGCAAAACCTTGCCAAAAGCATCATAGAATACAATGTCTGCCTTGGTTTTGGTGATCTGCACAGACGTGAATCCTTGCCCATCATAATACAACTTCAATTCCTCCGGGTTCCACGGCTTGACATCGCCCCTCCATGCCTTTGATCCACCTCCACTTGTTATATAGTGAATTCCACTACATTGTTTATGCAAACCACGTAAGCTTGAATTTCAGAACAGGGATGATGGTGTTGATGCTAACCATTTGCAAGTAAGATATGCTTACCTCTCTGTATCAATTATGTGCTCCAAGCAATGGTCATGCCCATTTATGTATGCATCAACATTGTTTGCCTGGCCCAATAATGAAGAAACTTATTAGAAATTGTAAATTTTCATGCAATGACTTTAACCCTTACAAGGGAGTTGAAGTTTTAATATGGTTTAGTCCAATTAATTTGTTAAAAACCTGGTCTGCCTAGTTACACCATATATCACCTTTAATTAGTACTAAGTCTACCAAAAAAAAAATCTTTAATTAGTACTAAGGGGGGAATTTGGTATTTAGTTTGTAAGATATCTTGGTGTCTTAGATGTACATGTTTGGAATGCCAATATCGTGGCAGTGAAATTGTCTCACCTATTTTTAATCAATTTTAGTTGTCATACCAATAACATGAGTAATCTTAGACACCGGAGCATCTAACATACCAATATGAGAATGACAATGGACCGAATGCTCTTATTTGTTAAAGCGTGATTCATTTACCTTTAGGATGGGATCAAGCTGCTGCTCAAGCTCTTGGGTATTACCATGATGCCCAGCACTTTTGATTGTATGATGACCCACCACTATCTTCCATTTTGCCTTAGAATGCGCCAAAGCTGAATCAACATCCTACAGAAAAAGATTTCAAAAACAGTCAAATATTGACCTGCTTGAAGTGCTCAATAAAGTCATAAGTTTCTAAAAAATGTGATAACTGTCAATAAAGTCCCTAGAAATATATATATATATATATATATGAGAACTATGTACACATTAAGTATTCTTTCTTGAATTAAAGTAGTATGTACCATCAGTGTAAAAAGTTTTATACTGATATTCATTAATATTTTGACACTTGTACTTTTATTTTAATAATTGAGAGAAAAATATAACAATAAATATTAATTTATCAAAATATCAATGAATATCAATATAAAACTCTTTTATAGCATACTAATTAAACTCTTTCTTCTTTGTCATTGACAATAATTTTGAATTTGTAACTAACCTTCAAGACGGTTGTAAGGTAAGCCTGGCGAGGAAGCACGCCTTTCCAGTCATAGGTATGGTCTTCTGGGTCCGTAAAGTATTTATCTACGAATGGAGTTGTGTCCACAAAGAAAAATTCCACAATTTCTGTAATAATAATTAAAAAAAAAACCAACATCAAAACGTTACAACATTAATTACATTAATTCAAGACATGAATACTTTCATTTATGTAATCATCACAAAACGTTACAACATCAATTACATTAATTCATTTATATTATGATTCCTAAATATAAAAGCGTTTATACCTGCATCAAGAATAAAAGATCTCAGGCAAACCCATCTGCTATCTTTCTCTCTTAGGATGGTGCTCAATTGTGCCTCAACATCACCTCTGTAGTCATGGTTACCCAAAACTGCCACAGTAAAGAGGCAAATCGATTTTTTTAATTAACAAATGCATTTATAAAATTGGCTCACATGCTGGTAAAGTGTTGTACTAGTCGTAGTATTTTCAAAGGATATTGAAATTATATTAACTTACCATTGTACCATATCTTTTGCAAGCTTGGAGCAGTGTAGATATTGACAAATGACTCGTAGAATGCTGGATCATCAACTCCTGTAAGACCATCTTCGTAAAAATTGTCACCGGTGGAGATCACAAAATCTATGTCTAGTTTCTTCCCCACAATTCCCATCTAAGAAATAGGCAATAAAACAGGAGTTACAATTTGGTACACCAAATGTAAAAAAAGAAAAAAAAATCATACAAGCAGTTTAAAAATTATAATCTTGTCATGAACAAATCTAAATTGTATTATCTATATAGTTATACTTTTTATTTAAGTTATTATTTAATTTTAAAATAATAATAAAAATAAAGTGAGCTATCATTCTTGATTATATAATAAAGGTTTTAATTTAATTACTCGTTTCTTATCACTTTTCATGTAAGTCGCAAACACAGTTTCAGTGTTTATAGGGTTATTCAGATAATTTTGTAAAATACATTAAAAATATATAAAACAAGTCCTTTTTATAAAAGTATTAAACGCTGCCTAGTGCCTACATATGTATAAAAAACAAAAAACTATAAACAAAATAAATAAATTATGAAAAGACAATTATAAAACTATAACTGCTTCAAACATCACTTCATATTGAAAATGGCCAGTCTCGCAGTCTAATGGTTTGCTATGATTCAACCCATTTGCTTGCTGCAGGTTCGAGACGGCACTCCACTATTTTGAAAATGGGATTGACTAATTTGCAAAATCTAATACTAAATACTAACTATTTACTTATCTATCTTTATAATAGATCTGTATATAATTTTGGAGTCAAAATGCGTCATTAACCATTCAATTTAAAACCCTTTTGACGTGTGGGTGAAAACCCTTGAGATTAAACAGGAGCTGCACCATCCTCAAATGTGTAGAAATAACAGTTCTCTTTTTTTTTAAAAAAAGATTAATGTATAAGAGTAGAAATTATAAGCTCTTCAATGATACTCTGTGATCAGAGTCGCAATTTCTTAATAAGATTTTAGAGCAATGGTCATGATTAGAGTTGTTCAAGACTCAACCCGACTTGAAAATTCAACCTGAACTGAAACTATTTGGGTGGAATTTGGACTTTGTATGTTAGATCTAATGTGTTTTTAAGTTGAATTCAAATTACATTCTAGATTCGTTTATTTCGAGCCGAAATTATATAATATTTTAAGACTTATACATTTTGAAAATTCACAATAAATTAATATTTTATACATAACAAGATAATATTTTGATATTGATATAATTTGTTAATTTAGAAATATATATTATAAAATATCTTATACTTTTAGTTTTTTACTCCTAAAATCTTATGATTTATCTATGCATAAAAATGTCTAAATTTATATATTTTGTTAAAATTTAGGGTTGACTCAGTCTTAATCTGATCATAATTAGATCATGACAGGCTCAAAATTGAATAAAAAATTAACCTAATCAAAATATAGAATCAGTATGGTGTTGAGCACCCCAATCATGATATTGTCATATTTCTCTCTGGCTAATTTGTAAGTTCATTTTCTCCCCGTTTTAGATAATCTACGGGTATTTTCCATTGGCTGTGTATTTTGTTTTCTCTCATGGATTCTCATGGGTTGATCAATAAAATATTATCTATCATTACTGAAAAAAAGGTTGTAATACTTTAATAATAACTAGTTTAGTTTTGATGACTTTGACTCTAATGAATTTCTTTTATACTAATATCTAATTATATTTTGTTATATTATTAAAAGCATTAGACATATCATATAATTAATATCATAGAGTTAAACTCTTTAATAATGTGATAATACTTAATTAAATAATTGTATATTTTTTATATTGACCGTGCATAAAAATAAAATTTATAAAAAATAATATGCATAATTAATTGTACAAGTGAGATGAAGTGTTGAAACTATATATATATATATATTCTTTTTTTGTTTTTGTAGACTGAACACATGTGGGTAAGGTTTATCACAGGCTCTAGAGGGGTGAAGTCCACAGTGGTTTGCTGATTGAAGGTGATTCCCATTGAGAAAGACCCATTTGGAATATGCTTATATCTATGCCCTTGAATCATCCCAATTGACGTATATGCGTGGGAATATATCCTCCAAAAGATTAAAATAGGTTGGTACAATAACTAAGGTGCTTGGCCATGTCATATTGATGTGCATGTTGGTTTAGAAACCAGTTGTCTGACATGACGCATTGCCCAAATACAAGAGTCTAAGTGGGTTTTATTATATGAAGGGGTTCATGTTTTCAACGGAAATTACAAGAGAAAAAGTTCCTTCAGGGGACAAAGTTTTGGACATTTGGTGGAGGGATGAGTTCGATGAGATACTGAAATTCAGTGGGGTAGAGCTTTTGGTAAAGAGATGAATCACACTTATCATGCACCCGAAATTGTGAAAGTCGCAACAAAATGTTGAGGGAAAAGATAGATGATGATGACATGTATGTTGTTTGTTTATTTGGAATGCTATAGAAATTGCTTTTCTTAACTAGTGATGCATGCAGGCATCAAAAGTCATTGCGAGGTAGCTTTAATATGCTTCGTTCTTTGACATTAATTAAGTAATTATTGCAAGGTACGTAGAAACAGATAGGAGGCTATTATAGTGACTGATAAAGCAGTCAGTGTTTTATTTTGTACCTAAAAAAAAAAAGTCGGTATATATGCCAAGCATAAACTTGGAATATGCTATACCGAAAGGAGCTATGTTAAATATCATCTTATTACATCAGCAAGGAGCTAGGTTTGATATATAGACACAAACAACTACAAATACACAACTGGAAAATGTTGTTTGCCTTTGGATCTATTTCGAAAGTAGCCCAATTTCAAAAAACCAATGTTTATGCAATTCACAGAAGCTGGAAGTCTGGAAGAATTGTAGCAGTTTATTACAAACATAAATTTATTTTAACAAAAAAAAAGTTGTCAATTTTTTTTTTCATCCGAAAAAATGTCGTAAAGTTGAGGGTACATACAAAGTAGAAGAATATATAATTATATACTATTTTTTTGTACAATAAAAATTGTTATCATTACAGCATAGGTGTGTATAGTAATTAACTAACCAATTCATGAATGATTGGTTAGTAATAGAAATGAACTAATTATAGCCTTAACCTAACCTAACGGTCATTGAGGCGAAAGTTAAAGTCTTTTCAATATTTTTTGAATTTGACAAAAAGACACAGGTATCTTTTTCTACATCTGAAAGGTAGATGTCAGTTTACGTGCATAGAACTGGTAGGTACCCAACCAATTTAGAACTGCCTCTTGGGTCTATTAGTTCAACCTATTATAGGTTTGGCTATTCGAAAGTGAAACTAGTACTAATAAATAAATTTTGGATTTTCGTAAGTAGATAAAGTACGGACAAACAAATTAACTAAAGCCTTTCATTTAAACATTTTGAATATATCTAAAACCCAAACTGCACTCCATAGTTAGCATTTCAAAGCATCATATTGCTTTTGTTTTCAGCAGGGACACATGATTAATAGCTTTATTTGGGTAACAGAAGTCTTTAATTTAATTTGGACTAATCACATAGTTATCTCTAATTGTGTTATGTGCATGTGCTGAATGTTCTTGCAAAGATATATATGCTATAAAATTATGCTTTGCAATGATCTATTGTCTATAGATTGATAACTTCTGACTAAGAAACAGAATGAAAATATATAATTAAGAAGAGGGTGTTGGGGGCTAAACCTGATTGGCGACCAAAGATTGATTGTAAGTTCCTATTCTTCCCCAATCTCCGACGACCAAAAACTTAAGAGGTTGATCTGCTTTTGCAGGGTGTTTGAACCTTTGAAGCTCAGCTATGGAAGGAGTTGCCGATAAGCAGAAGACACTAGCTAAGAAGATAACAAGGAATAGCATGCGTTGGTTTAAAGACGAAGCCATGGCTTTAAGCACCTGGAAGTTCCCACAGAGAGAGAGAGAGATTTTGTAAGTTCTATGAGAGAAGTTAGTATATATAGAAACGAGAATTTTTATTCATATAATATAAGGTGTCACGAAAAGAATTACTTACAAGATTCATTATTCCATGGAATCTTGTGATGATATTCTTTTAGACCTACTCATATTCCTGTACTCTTTAGAAGGAAGAGAAAAAAAAAATAATTTCTGATATTCTTTTATTTTTGGATGTGATTGCGACGTTGATTTCCTTTTTCCTGTACGTTGTAATTGTAAAATAAATTAAAAGGAGAAATTCATTCAATTTTTTTTAAGAAATATCTTTTCAAGTTTATTAATTATTTAATGACGATATAGAGTTTAAATAAATAAACTTTTTGAGTTTTTGTCTTTGCCCGCCCGTATCCCATTTTAATCGTTTAAATAAATAAATTTGATATGTTTAATCAATATGAAAAAGAAACAAATGAAATGATTTTTCAGGAAACTTAGCAACTGGGTTTGGATGGTTGCTTTCTTTATAGGTAGTAGACGTGGTTTGAGACACATGCTTTAACAAATGATCGAAGGGAATGTGCAACTGGATAGGAATCTTACCAAATATATACCCTAAGCGGACGCGTTTTTCATACACCCATCAGGGGTGCCTATACTATAACCCGTTTTCGTGTGTTATTTGATTTATTTTACTAATTAATTTATCATATTTACGTTTAAGCTATACGTATTGTGATATTTGCATTTAAACCCTGATATATTAAAATATTTTGATATTAAAATATTATATATTTTAATGTTATATTTTATATTTTTTTATAGGTACATTTTTTTATTATTTTTATTAATATAAGCACTTAAATACTCTTAATAATGACAATTAGGGTAATCATAGCATAAGATTAGGACAAGTTTGGTTTAACTTGATCTAATTCGATATTTTGATTGGACCATTTACTTAGACTCAAACTTGACCCAGTCATGGCTTGAACAAAGCCAACCCGATATATATACATAATGTATAAATTTAAATATTATATATATTAAGTCATAAAATTATATAAATAAAAACTAATAAAACTACAATATATTTTATAATATATATTTTAAAATAAATAATATAAAAATATATTATTATATTTTACAAAAATTAATTTAAATCAAGAGCTATATTATTTATAACTAATTATAAAAAAATATAAGTTCTAAATAATGTATAGTACTGTTCAGTTGAGTTAGGACGACCAAAAGTACAACTTCGACCCTTGACTCGAAAACATTTTGAGTCTAATTTTTAGAACATGAAATTGTCACAATTAACTTATGATGGATGAGTTAGTAAAATAGATCAAGTCTTGAACACATCTAATAGAATTAGTGAGAATGTGAGAAAATAATATAACCACACATTTGAGGTCAATTTACAAATATACAAATTACATAGACCACAGTTTGTAATTTCACACAAAATTCCAAACTTACCTGTTCTCATGGTAATCAAGCATTTTTGGGCCAGGTCAATGGTGAAATTCGGTTGGTATATCCATACACCCTCCCTAAGTCTAAGTTGGTGGATGGAAAACGTCTCCTACCCTAAGCTATTTAACCAGTTGCTCTGTAGATTAAGCAATTATTTAATTGAAAATCTTGAGTGAAATTTGGTATTCACAAACCGTTTTGTAGTGGGCAATGTGAACATCCACGCAAGACTTTTTTTTAAAGAACCTACCATACTTCATGATATTTGTAAGTTCTTTTCTCTAAAAAAAAAATAAAATGCATGACATTGATTCTTTCATTCTTATTTCCTTTTAGTACTGCACCTTAAAAAATTAAAATAATATGTTATTCTAAATTTATATTACATCGTTATTTCTCTCAGAAATTATGAGAGAAAATAGTTGAAATATATATAAAAAACAATATTTTAATTATAATTTCATTGTTATTTTCATAGCAGATTGTGATGAGAATAGCAACGGATTTACTGGACATTTATGTATTTTGGAGCATTCACCCCACAGCTATGAGGGAGATTTTGTTTGATGACGCTAGGCGTCTTTTAGTCTTTGCTTCTTTCCTTTCTTTACACCAAAAAAAAAAAAAAGCAACGGATTAAAATGTTTATAATTTTTATTTGCTTATATTTTTTATCATAAAAATATGATCTTTTTTAATGAGTGAACATAATTTATTTACGAATATCGCAAAAAATATTAACTTATTTACACTTAAAACTTTAACTAGGGTAGTTTTAGGTTGGATAATATTTTTTAGACCCGTCCCAATAATTAATAAAAAATCTTAGATGAGTCAGAACAAACCAATTTACAGCCTGCAAATTGGCTGATTTTAGGCCCAACTCAACCCATTGGGTGAATTTTTAAACATGCATGCATGGGTTTACGGTTTTGCGAGCACACTGAACCTGCTGCTCATCCCTAGTAATAACAAATCTTCAAAAATAAAAGTATTATATGTGAAAAAACGTTCCACTAAAGTGTACAGAGGAAAAGACCATGCTAGGGTCATGGATGTTTATGCTTCGTTTGGACGAGGAGAGAAAATAGAAAGAGAAAAAATGAGAAGAGAAAAAATAGGAAAGAGAGAAAATAGATATAAAAGTGAGAGAAAAATTGATTGTTTGGATGAAGAGAAAATAAGAAGAAAGAAAATATAAAAAATATTTAAAAATTATTTCTTTTACATTGTTAAAGAATTTTTTTTTAAAAAAATATTTTTTTTCTATCATGTGCATTGGTCACAGTGTGAAAAATACACAGACCGTACCAAATGCTGCAATATTAGAAGAATAGCGTCAGTTTTCTTCTCATCTCAGCGAAGAAAATGACTTAGTGGGCCCCATGATCATTTTTTTTTTCTCTCCTGTTTTCTACTCATATCCAAACCAGAGAAAATACTTTTTTCAACCTATTTTCTCTTCTCTCATTTTCTCTTAAAACAAACACAGCTCTAGAGTCGGGGACGGGGAGGAAACTGGATTAGTTATAACTGTTTTTTAAATTTAAATAAAACAAAAATTAAAATTAAAATAGTAAACCCACATTACACTCTCCATGTCATCTGGGAGACCAAAGCTCCCATGACATACAACATTTTTCTAGAGAAAAATAGTTCAGACCAAAATAAAGAATAATTAATAATAAATGTTGCTAAGGTAACTATTCATTATATACCCCTTTTTTTTTAAAAAAAAAGTTAAAGATAAGAGAAGATTTTTCCCATTTCAAAGTTAGAATAAACTACCAACTTGATCTATAATAGAATTATAAATTGTTTACCAATAGAAGATCACAGGATTCAAACCCAAATTATGTTATTATCATTAGCGAAAAATCTAACTAAATGAGTTAATCATCATTGACAAGTGTCACAACTAAATTGCACGAGACGACGAAAAATAACTTTTAAAAATGAAGTCGCAATTAAAATTTATTTAAGTCAAGAAAATACTAAAAAAAAAATCATTTTATCGACAAAAGCTGACTTATGAAAATGAGAATAAATTCAAAAATCGATTACAGGTAAAGAATATATTAACAATCTACATTTACAAATTTTAATAATTTTGAAAATATTTATTTTATCCATTTCATAATAATTTTGTTTTTTCTTTTTCTTTTTTGTTTTATTCTATCTTTAAAGAAAAACTACTAATTAGATTTTATACTTTTATTTTAGTTTAACTTTATCTATTTTTTGAATCAGAAAATAACATTACCCAAATCAGAACATAGCAACATATGAACAAACTAACTGGTGTTACTGTTAGATGCATTGGTGGGCCAAATAAATCAAACCCAAATAAACTAAATCAATATATCAGCAACCCAAAGTTTTTTTTTAACAAAATAATATACATATATAGGGGGATCGGTTTACACATAAACATTCAGAAATTCTTGGATTCAAGCCGAGTATGTTTTTGGTTTCAGCCAAATTGCTTTGTTGTCTTGTGGGTCCCCACAATTTATTGTGTTGTTGGCTCATTATTGGATGTGTGTGAAACATACGTGTTAAGTTTGTGTTCATCCAAAAATTTCTCAGCGGTGGCTACGAGTTCGTTCGCGGAGACAAGAAACGGTGTTGGCCTATTGGGCGGCTCCGGTGGTGGCGAAAGGAGGATGGAGATTCGAGGTTGGATCTGGGTCAGCGGGTCGTCGGGTTTGGTTTTTTGGACATTGGCTTTCGTGTGGTTATGGGTTCGAACAGAAGCTTCAGGGGTGGGGTGGTGGTTTTTGTCTTAGTGTGTTTTTTATTATTGCAGTGTCCAATGAAGTGAGATGTCTTAGAATGAAAGATATGAGTTGTGGGGTGTGTGCAGTTGAACGGAGTGTAACAAATCATCCATAATCAAAGGAAAGCCAAGTTCATTCCATATTTTATAGAGACAGAGGATTGATATTTAAAGTTATAAATAAAGAATAGAAAAGAAAATTTTTACCTCTAAAAGCTCCAAGAAATATAGGGCGGCAGGCAATATTTTACATTTTCTTCCTCTTCCTCCTCCAACTCTATCTATGTTTTCTTTCAACTCTCAGCTCCGTCTGGCACTTTAAGCAAGTACGAAACCCACCAGAAAAAGTCCTTCCCCAAAAGGACCCCTCTAACTTTGTTATCTCATTTTTTTATAGATCCTCCGAAGCTCAAGATGATGGATCGAGCTAGTGGAAATATAGGAGAGAAAATGTTCACATCATAGGGTGGCTTGCCATACTGTTCTGTGATTTTGCCCCCGATTTGCATTCCAATCCTGCAGTGCATATCAAATTCCCTCTTTTTTTTTTTTTTTTTGAAGTAATAATGATAGCCAATATTATTATTATTATTATTATTATTATTATTATTGACTTTTCTTTTTCTTTTGTTATTTTGAAACAGAGCTAAAGGATTTGGGTTAGTTCACCGACATTTAATAAATTTAGGCTAAAGTGAGCAATTGGGCTTTCATTCCCTTTCTTTTTATTGCTATTATAATATTTTTTTTTGAATTTTTATTTTTGACAAAAATAAAAACAAAGATACGTAAAAGGAAAATAAAATAAGGAAAGCTTGCACACAATTAAAGCTTATAAATAGTAAAATCAAGCATGAGTGTTGTTGGACTAGAAGTGAAATGGGCTTATATTGGAAAATGTTAATTTTAGAGGTATATGTACTATTGATACATTTTTTAAAAGTATGATTTAAGGAGAAAAAGTGATAAAATATATATATAATAAATGATATTAAAAATAATATAAAAATTAATGTAAAAAAAAAAGATAAAAATATCATTGTTGACTTATATTTTATTTACTTTCTTTAAAGAAGTGTCTTATTAATAAAATAAAAGTAATCCAAACAAAATTGGATATTTGCAGCAAATATTCATTATATACTTCTGTATATCGTATCACATACACACGTAACTATTCTAAATCTCTCTAGTAATATGCATATTTCTTGAATATATAACAATATTTGGCACAATGAAATTCAAAAAGAAAAATATATTTTGAGTAGTAATTACTTTTTTTTTTTTTAATAGAGACCAAGTTCTTCGTGGTCCAATATAATAAAACCATCAGTAAAAGTAGTAACGTAAGCATGAGACTTTTTGGTAGTACCGGTGAACCAGATGGCCGCGGCGATGGAATCTGGGACGGAGGACTCGTAGTATCTCTCTAGATCTGGCAAAAGCTAAAGACCCCATAACGTAATTAGAATGGGGGCTGACCGCTGAGCCCACTCTGGCCTCGCAGGGCGGGCCCCTGTGGTTTCGAGCTGGAGCTGCCATAGCTTATGGCTAGAGCAATGGGAGGGGGCCCCGGCATAGAGAACAGTAAGGATAACGAGCGCTCCGCCCGCTTGGCGGGCGGCAGGAGCAGCGGGCAAGTGCTTGGTAGGCCAACAGCCCAGTGAACCGGGCGGGGCACTCGACGAAAGGGGGGCACACTGAGCAAGTACGAGAAATTTGCCCCGCTCCGCTTTATTAAAAGCAAGGACCACTACGGGAGGTCAAACCAAGGACCTATGGAAGTCGGGGCTCGTCCCCGGTCAATATTGGATCAAACAATAGAGGGCCGTAGCACTGACCTCTTTTTTTTTATTGATTCAAGACAATAGGGGAAAAGATCGTAAAGTTCCCTACCGAGACAACAGACACTCTCAACGGATCCTCCGCGCGCTGGGCATACCTCTTCTGTGCGTCTTTCTCGTGGCGGGAACAGAACAACAGGGAAAGACCCGGCCGACACTCGAAAGAGGCATGGCGAAAATTACAACAGATCCTTTGTGCATTGGGCGTTTAAGATATATATTTTATTTAATATATACCTTTTTTATGATTAAAATGTATATTTTATTATTTTAAAATAATATTTTTATTAAATGAATCCATAATGATAAAACTTGTTGAAAAAAATATATCGTTATTTATAATAATCTTTTAATGGCGGGATATACCCGCGGATACAGAGATAACAGGGAAAGACCCGGCCGACCTGCCCAGGGCTCGAGGGCGAGCTTTATTTAAGAGAGAATGGGGAGTGAATCGAAAGGCTTCCTCGTTCTTGGTTTTTTGGGGCTTTCGGGCTCCTCTCGATCTTATTCGTAGTTGGGAAGGGGGAAGGAGTCTCAATCAATGGACATTAATGAACCATCATTGATGGACGTTGCACATGACACGATCAATTCGACTCAAGGTCCGGCGCTAATAGAAGTTGCTTACTCTCCTAGTAGCGAAGGAAAAAGGCAGGGCTTTTTTCGTAGTAATAGTGGGCGGGTTTCATGAGATCTATGCCGGCCGTCGGAATCAAATGAAGGGGTCGAAGGACCATTCGATTCATTAAGGGGCATAGATCTAGGCCTCTTTGTTTGGTCAATCACCAAAAGCTGAGGGGTGGGGGGAGGGAACCATGGACAAGATCCCTCGGCCTCGATTCTTTTGCATAGTCTGGGGGCCAGCTGCTGCAACCTATAAAGCTGCAGGGTATAACAGCGTCTTTGCTTGGCACCAGTTTGGATTCAAGAGTCGATTAAGGTGTTAACACTTTATACTATCCGTTTTAAGAATGATACCTTAAGTTACAAATTTTAATAATTTTAAGTATTTTTTATTTCACCTTTTTTAAAAGCCTTTGTAACTATATTTTTTATATTTTATTTATTTATTTTTAAAAAAAAGAAAGAATTAATTTATGAAAATTTAATTTGACTTAACAAAATAGAATTCTACTCTTACGTATCATCGAGTGTATAAAGAAACTCAAAGTCACGTATTCTTTAAAAAATGATTATGCGTTGATTGATTTTATCATTTTTTATGTATTTTCATTTTTATCCTTTTTCATATTGTTTTCATTTTTTAAATATTTTATTTGAAATTTTTTTTTTCATTTTTCATTTTTTATTTTTTATTTTTGATTTCTCATTAGTCACAAGACACAACATAAAACATACTCTTAAATAAAATAAACACTATTAAATAAGAACTAATCCTTAATAACACCAACAAATAAACTTAAAATATATATATTTTTCTTTTTCTTTCTATTTTTTTTCATTTTTGTTTTTTTTAAAGACAAAAGTGACCTTATGAAAAAGGCTAAAAGCCCATGTGTTTCAACACAGAAAGATCAACACAAATAAAAGAAAAGGAAAGCAAAGAAAGCTCTAGATATAACAAGAGATCACACACCAGGGGAGGGAGCATGGAGTTCGGCGGCTCACACGGCTGAACGATGGCTGTCTGGATGCGTCTGGTGCTAGGTCAGAACGAGCTCGCGACACGAGTGATGGCTCACGGATGCCGGCATCTGGGTGGATAGGTTCCAGGCGACGGGCTTAGATCTGGGTGGTTTGGCAAGGCGGCTCGCGGCAGATCTGGTTGGTGTAGTTCGCAGAGTCCGGGTCGATGCTGTTGGTGATTGGATCTGGTTCGATGGAAGACAATGGGGTTGTGGGGTTGGAGGCAATACTGGTGGTTCGGTCGTGTGTGGACGGCGGGTCACACGGAGCAGGCAGTGAGGCGGGTCGAACTCGGTGCTGGTACGGATTCGTTGGATGCGGCGTCTTGGGTCCGGTGATACGGTGCGACTTGACACTGGGCAGCGCTTTACCGGTGCTGGCTGGCCGAATCTACAGTGGGAGAAGGGGAGTTTCGGTTTTGGGGGGTGTGGTGATTTATGGTTGTTGGTTTTTGTTTGTTTATGGTTGTGGGTGAGTTGTTAGTGGTGGGAAGAGGTTATGGAGAGTTGTTAATGGAGGTTGATGGTGGTTTGTTTATGGTTGTTGGTGTTTGTGGGTGGTGGGTTGTTAAGGAAGCAAGGTGGCTGTTTGGTGATGAAAGGTAGTGGCTATGGTGTGTTGTGTTTGGTTTGGATGGAGGTTGATGGTGGTTATGGGTGAGTTGTTGATGGTGGTTATGGGTGAGTTGTTGATGGTGGTTATGGGTGGTGGGTGAAAGTGAAGTTTGAAGGTTGAAGATAGAGGTTGATGGTGGTGAGGATTGATAATGGTTGTTGGTGGTGGAAGGTTTGAAGATGGAAGGTTGAAGGTGGTGTTTATGGTGAATGATGAAGGTGATGAAGATGGAAGGTGGAATGTGGGTTTGTGTTATTGAAGTGTTGTGAAAAATGATTCTCCCAAAATTCTCAACTTCTGCCCAATGGTCTCCCGAAAATGCTTTTCCCTCATTTTTCTTCTCTGCTTGGTTCCTTTTGATAACCAAGATTCCCTTCCTTTTGCTAAAAATCTGGCTTTTCTGTGCACTGTGGTTACTTGTGCAGATGAGTGAATTTGTGCAGAGAAAGTGAATGTGTGTGCGGAGAGGTTAAGTGTGAAGAGAAGATTACGTGTGGATGGAGCGAAATTGTGCAGTGAGTCAATGAATAAGTGTGTGGAAGTGGATTACGTGAAAATAGAGAGAAATTGTGTAGAGTGAATGAACTGTGTGCAAAGTGATGTGAACTTGTTCTGAGTGTAATGAGTGTGGCAAAAAGTGACAAGCAAGCTACAAAACAATTTTTTTATTTTTTTTATTTTGCACAAATATGAAAAAGTAAGATAGAAGTAAATAAAATTTAAAAAAAAATGGTGTGATCACAACATTGTAATTAAGCATTTTTTTCACCAAAATATTAATCATTGATCAAGCAATAAAAATTTTATGGACAAAATTGAGTATCAACAATTGCCCCTATTTACTTTCCATTTAAATTAAATGGGAAGTAAAAGAATTGATTTAATTTTGTTCATGAAAATTTTCATTTCCTTTTCCTTTTCTTCTTTTCTGTATTTTTCTTTCTTTTTTTTCTTTTTCCCATTTTTTTCATTTTTTTGTATTTTTATTTTTTAAAAAACAGATTGACGCAAAAAGTAACGGATATTAAAACGAGGTAAAACCTGGGGTACGAGGACCTCGGAAGGTAAAAAACTGATGGGTATGGGAACCCGAAAACTACAAAACAATGGGTGTGGAGACTTAGAATTGAAAAGGAAATGGGTACGGGGACTTGGAATTGAAAAGACAATGGGTCGAGGATCCGGAATTGGAAAGGCAATGGGTGCGGGGACCCAGAATTGAAAAGGTAATGGGTCGGAGACCCGAAATTGAAAAGGCAATGGGTCGAGGACCCAGAATTGAAAAGGCAATGGGTCGAGGACCCGGAATTGGAAAGGCAATGGGCGCAGGGACCCGGAATTGAAAAGACAATAGGTCGGGGACTCGAAATTAAAAAGGCAATGGGTGCGGGGATCCAGAATTGAAAAGGCAATAGGTTAGGGACCCGGAATTAAAAAGGCAATGGATATGGGGACCCAGAATTGAAAAGGTAATGGGTCGGGGACCCGAAATTGGAAAGGCAATGGGTGCAGGGGGCCGGAATTGAAAAGACAATGGGTGCGGGAACCCAGAATTGAAAAGGCAATGGGTTGAGGACCCGGAATTGAAAAGGCAATGGGTCGGGGACCCGGAATTGAAAAGGTAATGGGTCGAGGACCCGGAAATTAAAGGCGATGGGCGCGGGGACCAAGAAACTAAAGGCGATGGGCGTGGGGACCCAAAAACTAAAGATTGTGGGCGCGGGGACCCGAAAACTAAAGACGATGGGTGTGGGGACTCAGAAACTAAAGGTTGTGAGTGCGGGGACCCGAAAACTAAAGGCAGATGGGTGTAAGGACCCGAAAACTAAAGGCAATGGGCGCGGGGACCCGGAAACTAAAAGAGGATAGGCGCGGGGACCCGAAAACTAAAGGCAATGGGCGCGGGAACCCGAAAACTAAAGGCTGTGGGCGCGGGGACCCGGAAACTAAAAGCAGATGGGTGCAGGGACTCGAAAACTAAAGGCAATGGGCGCAAGGACCCATAAACTAAAAGGCGATGAATATAAGGCTCTAAGAACTAAAAAGAAATTTGTAAATGCCTGAGATGATGCATGATGCAATGGATACATGATGGTAATGGATGCATGATGGTAATGAATGTGATGCTTGAGGATAGTGCATGTAATGCCTGAGATGATACAATGATGCATGATGATGTAATGGATGTGAAGCTTAAGGATAGTGCATGTAATGCCTGAAATGATGCTTGATGCAATGGATACATGATGATGCAATAGATGTGAAGCTTGAGGACAGTGCATGTAATGCCTGAGATAATACATGATGCAATGAATGTCTTACTGTAGAGACCCTTATGAACAAATTGGGTAAACAAAATTGACACATCAGAGCTTTAGCTGGATCGCTCTTGGTTCCACAACACCCTTAAGGGCTTCTCCTCATAGCAGGATCAAGGTCGAACATAATTTGCCTGTTTATCAATATTCTTAAAGGGCCTTTAGCCAAAAAACTTTATGTTGTGGGCCTTGAGCCCAAGAACCTTGTGCAATGAGTCATGAGTCAAAAAAGTGGATGTACTTGACAAAAACATTTTTTTTAACCAAAGTCTTGAACCAACAAACGCTTCTTGGAAAAGAGGATCATTGTCAATCTCATTTTCTTCAAATTTCTCTTCATTAGATATGGCTTGCGTAGAAGCTTCTGACTTTCTTCCTCCAAAGATTCATATTCCACCGGACACACTTTAATTCGAATTATCTATTGAGGATGTCATTTCCTTCATCGATTGAAATTTTGGAGCTCTTTTGACTTGAGTTGTTCAACAGGAGACTACCATCAGATGATTAAGTTGTATTATTACACTCATGTTCACCAAACTTGAAGCATCATGTACCAGATATTCATGGATTCAAAAGTAGAACAAGAAAGAAATTTACTAACTGAGTAATTTCTTGATTGACTTTGGGAGTATAACTACACAAAAGACATTTACAAAGGATAAAGATATAAGAAATGGAACAGTACGAATGTCAGAAGGGT
Source organism: Ormosia emarginata (assembly GCA_029884605.1). Lineage (NCBI taxonomy): Eukaryota > Viridiplantae > Streptophyta > Magnoliopsida > Fabales > Fabaceae > Ormosia > Ormosia emarginata. Next base: position 4,845,291 of record JAQQTP010000025.1, read on the forward strand.
TTTTGCCCTAGTTTGGATATGATTGATCTTTACTTGACAACTGGACATCATGACCATTCTTTTATCAAGTATCTACAAAAAACTTGCCCAGTGTAAGATATATAAAAAAAAGAAATTGACCCAGAATAAATTATTTGAGAACAAAGCTGCCTCAGTATAGGCCACTTGACAACAAAATTTGTCCCAGCGTGGAACTTGAGATTTTTTTGGTTTTGCCCAAGTGTGAGGCCAAATAGACCTAGAAAAATTGCCCCAGTTTGAGCTGAATTGAAAAGGATAAAGACTTGCCGCAATGCAAAGCCAGATTGAATCCAAAAGATTTGCTCCAACGTAGGCCAAATCGAGCAAGAGAAAAAAAAAATGCCCCAGTGTTGGGCCAGCTTGAACAAGATACAAACTTACCCCAGTGTAGGGTCAGCTTGAACAAGGTGAAAAATTGCATTAGTGTAAGTCTCTTTTTTCTTTTTTCATCTTTTTTTAGATTGTCCTTGCGGGTTTTTAGTCTACCAGGATTTTTTTCTAAGGAACAATGAACTAGATAATTGTATGAGTGTGAACACCTAATTTTGTCCGGGTATTTTTGTAAAAATAAAAAAATAAAAAATAAAAAGTTCAACCCATTGGTCCATTAGCCCATTTGCCCATAATCCATTAACCTACCCATTGACCCAATATCCAACCCATGACCCATTATCTAACCCACAACTCATATCCTAAACCAACTCAAACTTATCATAAACAAACTTATCCTAATCCAATCCCATCGCCTATCCTAAACCAATCCCAACACTCATCCGAAACAAACTCCATCACTTATCACTAACAACTCTTAATCATACTACAACTCAAACTCTTCACCCTAAACCCTTCCTATATTAACCCATAACCCCACACACAAAAAACCTCCGCTTTTCAACTCACAAAACACCTTCAAGACACACCTTTATGATATTATTGCTTAGCCATATTCTAATTATCACGTAGCTGATTGTCTTCATTACTCCCCACTATTCATCTCTTTCAACCTCTCATTACTACACTTATTCATCTTTTCCATCAAGCCATCTTCCATTAAAATCACCACCAAAGCTTCACCACACCATAACTTCATCATCTTCCTCATCAAAACACTCCCATCACCTCCATTCCCACTTTGAGTCCTCTCTGCTATAACGAAGAAGAAGAAGACCCCCTTTCTATTTCAATTTTTATTTTTCGTAAGTTTTTGTGTTTTCTTCATTTTTGTTTTGTTTTATTTTTTTGTTTTTTTATTTTTCTCTTTCTTTTATTTGTTTTAGAATTTGGTAGTTTTTTTTTTTTTTTTTTTTGAAATAGGCCTAAATGGGCTAAAAAAAAAAACTAAAAAGATAAAAAGGGATAACAAACAAAATATAATAAAAGTAAAATAATTTTTTTTTAAAACAGATTAGAGTTGTGACGAAATTGTTAATTGTAGACTATTTTGAATCATTCAAGTTGTGACAACCTAATGATTCCAATTATTTTAAATAAATTATTATTTAATAAAGGCTAAAAATTTCATTATCATTCATCACCTAATAATAATAAATTTAACAATCCGTGAGTGACGTCTAGCGTGACGCAAACTTCACTCATTCAAACTTTAATTTGATTAACAGAGTCGCGACGACCTGTTAATTCAAATTTTTATAAAAATAAAAAAAATAAATCTTTTCTTTAAATAAAAGCAACTAATCCGTGGGTGACGTCTAGCGTGACGCAAACTTCACTCATTCAAACTTTAATTTGATTAACAGAGTCGCGACGACCTGTTAATTCAAATTTTTATAAAATAAAAAAATTAAATCTTTTCTTTAAATAAAATCAACCAACCCACACTTATTTTCTAAAGAACTACGTGACTTTGAGTTCCTCATTGCACCTGAGGATACGTAGGAGCAAAATCTTTATTCTGTCAAGCCAAATTTTATATTTTCTCAAATTCTTTGTTTTTTTTTATTTTTTTTAAAAAAGGTAAAACAAATGTATTATAAGATTATTAAGTTTTTGCATAACTAATTTAGGGTAACCGTTTTAGGACGGATGTATTAGGGGTGCTGTGGGGTTAAGTCTCCACCCTTCCCTATGCATAACCGACTCCCGAATCCAATCTGGTTCCAAAGACTATTTTCAAAAAAGATTTTTCAATTTTTCCTAAATTAAATAAAATTGGTGGCGACTCCTAACTTTATTTATTTTGTTCGCTACTCCCGCCGCGATTACGGTCGCGACAGATGGCGACTCCACTGGGGATACTCGAGAGTCAAGCCCATATTATTTTGTTGTGTAAAATGTTATAATCTTTGTATATTTGTTTTACCTTTCTTTTCTTTTTTATTTATTTTAATTATTATTGTTATTAAAACCTTAGGATAGAGAATTTCTCTTGGAATTTTTGTTTGTTTTTATTTTGCAGGATGTGGGTAGTCTTTAGGATAGTGAAGGTTTGTATGCTCCCTGCACCCACCACACCTACACGTTTATCACATATTCGAGTGGGGCCCTATACCCGGGTCTGAGTGAAACTTAAGTTAAGTAGAGGTTGTGTAATAGTAACCATTTTGGATGTACATCCTGTTTGGCTATTGTGAAAACCTCATCTAGAGTGCGCCTTTTTCACAAATGTCCCACATCTAGTGGTTTACCCACTATTTCGTGGTCAACATTTGAAATAGGACTTGGCTCTAGAGACCTTCAGAATAGAAAACCACCAACTGAAGTTTTCACAATTTAGAAAAGACTTGTAGATCCTTAGGATAGAAATCCCCAAGTTAAGGAAATCCTATTAGGACACAAAGGGAGCATATCTTTCGTTATCTTTTGACTTATCTGTATACCTTGTGAGTTGTTCAGTCCCTTAATGTGATGAACCATACTGGTGTCCCTCTTGTTATTAAAAAAAAATAATAAAAAGTTTTTCCAAAAAAAATGGGGGCGAATCACTTTTAAAGGACCAACAACTCACTCATTATTAAATTGTAAAATCATTTTTTTTAAACCATGCATTGATAATTCTTCATCCCCAGGTTTGTTGGAGAACCATTTGAAATTCAGTGCCTAAGGACTAGCAGTGAGTATCTTTGATTAAAAATGGAAAGTGACATGGGATCAGATCACAAGGAGACAATTTTGAAAAAGACCCTGCAACTTAAGGCCAAGATATTGGATACTGAGAGTTTAGTGGGTTTGGGCTGATTGCTGAAAAAGACGCAACGTTTGACCTTTACTGCACGATATGGGAAAATTTTGAATCTGTTAGAAGTGGATGTACAAACAGAAGCCATCACTGCACTAGCCCAGTATTATGATCCACCATTACGTTGCTTCACATTTCAAGATTTCCAGTTAGCCCCCACATTAGAGGAGTTCGAACAGATCTTGGGCTTATCGTTGAAAAAGGAAAAACCATACCAATATAAGTGGTCACTATGCATCATTGCCAACCATAGCAAAGGTCTTGAAGGTACCTGTAAGGGACTTACAAGAGGCAAAGCACAACAGAAAGGTATAGAGAGTTTCCCAAGTAAATATTTGGAAGAGCACATGCGCCACCTAGCCAAGAATGAAGACTGGAATACTTTTATGGATGTACTTGCCCTCACCATTTATGGTACTATCCTATTCCCAAATAGTGAAGACTTGGTAGGTTTCGCGACAATCGATGTATTCCTCGCTCGACGAAATGATGCCGCAAATCTCGGCCATTCTTGCCGATGTTTACTACACCTTGAATTTATGTCATGAAAAGAAGGGTAAGCGAATCTTATGTTGTCTACCGATGTTGTTTGTATGGCTAACCTCTCACATGTTCAAGAGGGGGTACGTGGATCCATGTCCCATTACAAGTCTCAAGATGCTCCAATTAAAGACTAAGAACGGTCGTGAATGGGCCGAGGAATTGACCAAGCTTGAAGATGGAAAGATTGTATGGTACCCATGGCGTGAGGAAGGGCAAACTGTAATTTATCAGTGTGATGGGTTTCCTAATGTTCCCCTAATGGGTACTCAGGGGTGCATTAACTATAACCCCACGTTAGCATTACGACAACTTGGCTATCCTATGATGGGACCACCCTCGGAATTGGAGATTACTCCTTTTATTTATGACATGCAGACGGGATGTACCGAGACACTTGGGAGAGTGCGAGATGCTTGGAGGAATATCATCAGAAAGGGTAGAGAACTGGGAGTCAGAAGCTGTGGGGTCAAAGAAAGCTACAGGCAGTGGGTCAAGGACCGGGCTCAAGAGGTCAAGTTACCCTTCAAAATGTCAGCTAGTAAAGCTTTGCCTCTAGCTCCAATAGAAGACAAAGAAGTAAAGGAAAAGTTAATAGAGGCCAATGAACAAAAGAGGCAATTAGAAGCAGAACTAGAAAAGGTTCGCCAAACATATGCAGTCTTAAAGCATGAAAATTTCGAGAAAACTCACGTCCTGAAGGAGCTAACAAGAGGCTAAAGACAGGGCAAGAACAGATATCAAGGACTAGAAGATGTCTGGAAGCTGCCAACAAAGAGTTGGGACTCAGAGGGCAAGAAAGAGATAGGGCTTTGGCTGAAAACCAACAACTTAAAAAACAGCTCATGAATGCCAAGGCCATACAGAGTAATGCTCTTCAGCAAGTGGATAGTATGAGGCAGCAAATGAAAATGATGTCTTCAAGATACGAAGACATGATCAAAATTGAGAGGTCGCACACTGCCAAGGAAATTGCAGAGTATAAAGCAGCATTGCGGCAGGGTCAGGAGGACTTGCAGAAAATGATAGATCTTGTAAGGCAACAAGACAAGGACATCAATGAATGGAAAGAAGAAGCCTACTTTTTGAGAGACCGCTTTGTGAAACTAGCAGGCCTAGCCAACACGGCAATCACAGACATTCCATATCATTTAAAGGTGGCAGAGAAGATGGTTGATCCTCTTAAGACTCCGGCAGAGATTAATGACTTCATTGAGTATTGCAAGAGTCTCGTTGGACAGATGAAGCAGATGATCAAGGCCCGCTCGTTTGAGAATGGTGAATTAGACTAGACAATGATGTATTGAAAATGATGTACTCCTCTCGAATGATGTTGATGTTTTTTTCAAATGAATAAAGTATGCATTATTATTGTTCTGATCCCATGGAAACCCATTTCTTTTGAACGTGACGTTCTAAGAAATGTTCGTGACAAACAGCTTTTGAACGAGACGTTCTAAGAAGTAGTCATGACACAAAAAAAAAGATCAAAGATACTCACTCAAGTCCATTCAGCATGAATTAATAATGGTCTTCTAACAAACAAATAATAATCATGGTGGTTTCTAATAAATTGTTCCTCAATTGTTCACAGGAAATTTAAAACCATTGCGCGACCAAGGAAAGAAGACACCAATCAAACCCGAGTTCACAACACAAGGGCACGGACAAAGCTTTTGGCAATGGCAGCCAAAAACGAAGGAAGGAACCTAAGTATGGAAGTAGAAGAAGTGAAAGGAAGGGTGAATGAGATTACGGAGTCTCAAAGAAGAATGGAAGAGATGTTGTTAGCCATGAGGGAAAGCCTCACTCGATGGGGCAGCCTGGAATTTCAGAATAACTAGGACACGGTTACATAGCACTTCCATGAGGACAAACCCTGGCGGTCACTACTGCAATGCCTGTTGTGGGAGGAACATCAAATGCTGCATCACTAGTACTTCCTATCGGAGAAGGATATCATTCCTTGGAAGGAGCTCGAAATGAAGCTCATGGCAATGCCGAGTGTGCATGGGAGCCGCCACATGTGTCTATTCCGATGCCAACCGGATTTCCTGTTGGGACGGGTCATGCAGCCATCCAAAATGACAAGATAAGAGAAGAATGGATGGAAAAGATGGAAGAACAGATTAAAGCGATCAAGAGTCCAAGTACTTACGGACCCCTTGGGATAGAAGAATTATGCCCTATTGCTAATATCATCATTCCCAAAGATTTCAAAATCCCAGAATTCGTCAAATATGATGGAAGCACCAATCCTTTCTTCCATCTAAAAACATACATTACCAAGATGTCAATCTCGGTCAAAGGATTGGAAGTTCCTTGTCACCTTCTTCCATGAAAGTTTAACTGGACCACTTTAGAATGGTGCATCCAACAAGACCTTTCCAAGATCTCATCATGGGATGACTGGGCAAATTTGTTCATGGGACAATATCGCTTTAATCTGGATACGGCCCCAACCCGAGAGCAGTTGGGAACACTGGAAAAGAAAAATGAAGAGACATTCAAGCAATATGCCCAGAGGTGGAGAGCTCTAGCTGCACAAGTACAACCGCCATTGACTCTGACGGAAATGTGTTCGTACTTTTTGGGGACTTTAGGGACTCCTTATGTTGGGACAATGGCGGGCGCCGCTTACCGAGACTTTCTTTGATTTAATTGCAGCTGGAGAAAGAATTGAGATTCTCGGTAAAGGTGGAAAAGCTCGCCAAGCGCGTAATGAAGGTGGTTTCAAGAAAGGATTTTCCCCTAAGAAAAAAGAGTCAGAAGTGAGTTACGTGCAAAATCGGCAACCTTCACAACCTCGATATTCACCGTCCTACCCCATATACCGAGCACCCACATACAACCCAAACACTTACCCTTCCTATCAGATATCTACACCGTCTCATCTACCTGGCCTAACCGCCCCTCCTATGAACACACCTCAAGCCCAGCCATTCCAAATCAACAATGTTCCTGTACCTCAACCATACACATCGACTCGCCCAACCTACACTCAATACCCACCTCCACCTTCGCAAAATTTCTCAAACTACCCACAGTCTCGACCAAACTTCCAAAATCAAGGCCGTTTCCGTCCCCAAAACTTACCCCTTTCCCAAAACTGTCCATTCCAAATGCAGATCTATTTCAAAGGTTGTTTGATGCTCACCTCATTTCAGGGAATCCTGTACGTCCCCTACAACCACCGTTTCCAGCATGGTACAACCCAAATTTAACTTGCAAGTACCATATGGATATCGCAGGGCACTCAATCGAAGACTGTGAGTCTTTTAAGACCGCGGTAAGGAAACTTATCGCTTGTGGAAAGTTGGATATTCAAGAGGAGGCTGGACCTAGCATTGTTAACAACCCAATCCCTAACCATGGTGGAAGGAATGAGGCGAATCTTTGTGGGGATTGAAGGACCACCAATAAGAAGGGTCATGAGTCTGCGTACACCGATGACTCAAATATTTGAGGGATTGAAGAAAGCAGGTTATATTATCACCACACCAGCTTCGTCAATAAAGAAGAAGAGAGGTATGATGAAGAGTCAAGTTGTGCTTACCATTGTGAGGGAACAGGACACGATATTGAAAATTGCTGGGACTTTAAAGTTCGAGTCCAAGGTTTACTCACTTTGGGAATAATAATAAGCCGGGCAAGGGGTAGCCTTCTCTGAAGAGGTCAATGTGGTTGAACGTTTTGTACTCAAGGTGCCACCTCCCAACCAAGCCCCGACACCGGGTAAAGTAGTGGTGACAGTCAAGAAGCCAACACCATTCACTTATAATAATACTCATTCAGTGCCGTGGAATTATGAAGCAAAAGTAGAGATGAAAGGAGTTGAGGAGGCGTCAAAGGCTCGAGTGAATGAAATCCACCAGGATGAAGAGTCTGTGACAAATATAATTACAAGGAGTGGGCGATGCTATGGCCCGGTAGAAACAGAGAAGAGGAAAGAGGGAAGTTCAAAAGAAGAGGAAAGAGGGAAAGAAGAAGAGGAAGAATTTCTGAAAATCATGAAACAAAGTGAATACGATGTAATGGAACAGTTGAAGAAAACTCAAAGCAAGGATATCTCTTCTGTCACTCGTCTTGACATCTGAGTTGCATCGGAAAGCGTTGCTAAGAGTACTAAGTGAGGCCTATGTCAAACCTGATGTCACCCCTGAGAATGTTGTCAGCATGGTAGATCTAGTGAAGCGCGTCAACATGATTGTATTTATGGATGAAGAGATCACCTCTCAGGCTGAGAGAAACCCACGGGCTTTACACATAACCCTTAAATGTAAAGGGTACGTAGTCGCAAAGGTTTTAATCGATGGGGGGTCTGCACTGAATATCCTACCAAGGTCTACTCTAACCTCATTGTCAATAAGTGAGGAAGAACTGTCTCCTCGAGAAATGGTGGTGCGAGCCTTTGACGGAAATAGGAGAGGCATTTTGGGAGAGATAACATTGCCATTAGAGATCGGTCCGAGTAATTTTCGGGTATTGTTCCAAGTTATGGACATTGAGTCTGGTTATACTATGCTCCTGGGGAGACCATGGATCCACGCTGCTGGTGCTGTTCCTTCTACACTCCACCAGAGTATCAAATACATTGAAAAAGGGTCGGTCATCACCATACACGGAGAAGAAGAAATCATGTTGACAAAACCAGTTTCAGTGCCGTATGTGGAAAGTGCAGAGAAAGACGAGGAGAATTTATGGCACAGTTTTGAAGTAATTGAGACTGGACTCAGTAGGAATGAATCCCCGGCACAAAGTGTGAATCATGTGGTGGCTCGAATCATGGCTAACAACGGGTACCAAAAAGGAAAAGGCTTGGGCTTATAGCTGCAAGGTGCAAGGACACCAGTCTCATTTCCAGAAAAGCTAGACAAGTTCGGGTTGGGGTACAAAGCATCTCTAGAAGAGAGAATGAAGAATATGATTATGGGAAAAAGGAGTGAAAGGGGCCAAATGAAGCACATTCCTCATTTGAGGGAAACGTTTTCGGCACCAGCCGAGATAATCATGCTTGAAGAAATACTTCGTTCCCAACACCATCTCACTATTAGTGCACTGCATGAAGAAGGCCCAGAAGCAATCCATCCTTTTGCCAATGAGGAACCACTGAAGAATTGGCAGTCTGAACCAGTGATTGACGTTATTGCCTCCAAGTAATTGTCAAGTCATACTGTAACAGGCAGATATTTGAGTCTAGCTATGTTTTGATCTTATATTTATGTTATTTGAGACATTAACTAAATAAAGTTACATGTTTATTCAGTATTCCTCTCGCTTATACTTTTGGCTTATCTTTCTTTTCTTTTTACGTTCCGTTAAAAAAAAAAAAAATCTCTCGCTTTCTCGTTATTATTCCTATTCTTCTTGCCTTTCCAACTCCAACAAATTACTTTACAGGGATCCAAATCTTGTAGAAGGTTCGCCTCATGAAAGGTACCTTGAAAATTTGTCGATTGATTCTCCTGCGACGTTTGATGAAGAAAACCTTGGATCTGATGAAGAAGATGAGATAGTTGAAAAATTTGAAAAAATATTGGAGTACTCAGAAAGAAAATTTGATGTGGGTAATGAAGTAGTTGAAGTGATTAACATGGGAACCGAAGAAGACAAGAAGGAATTAAAAATAGTAGACAATCCTGAGCGTGTGGAAATGATGGCGCTACTCAAGGAATACCTGGACGTGTTTGCATGGTCCTACAGAGATATGCCTGGTTTAGACCCTGAGATAGCGTCACATAAAATCCCATTGTATCCAGAAGCAGAAGCAAAAAGGCAAAAGTTGAGAAGGATGCATCCTGACATGTCACTAAAGATCAAAGAGGAAGTGACTAAGCAATTAGAAGCCGGATTCATAGAGGTGTCGAGACACCCAGAATGGGTAGCAAATATTGTGCCAGTGCCCAAGAAGGATGGAAAGGTTAGGATGTGCGTGGATTATAGGGATCTAAATAAGGCAAGCCCGAAAGATGATTTCCCGCTCCCTCATATTGACGTTCTTGTTGACAATACCGCAGGAAATCATAGGTTCTCGTTCATGGATGGTTATTCAGGGTACAACCAGATTCCCATGGATGTCGATGACAAGGAAAAAACGACCTTTATTACCCCATGGGGAACTTTTTGTTACACAGTAATGTCCTTCGGATTGAAAAACGCTGGGGCTACATATCAACGTGCTATGGTTGCATTATTTCATGATATGATGCACAAAGAAATTGAAGTTTACGTGGACGATATGGTGGCCAAATCTAAAGAAGGGGAAAGTCATGTGGAGGTCTTGCGGAGGTTGTTTGAAAGGCTCAGGAAGTATAAGTTGAGACTCAATCCTTCTAAATGCGTCTTTGGAGCATCTACTGGAAAATTACTTGGGTTCATCGTTAGTAGAGAAGGAATAAAAGTGGACTCGGATAAGGCAAAAGCAATACAGGAAATGCCTCCTCCTAAGACTGAGCGTGAAGTGAGAAGTTTTCTCGGGAGACTTAATTACATTGCTAACCTCACCAGCACATGCGAGCCCATTTTTAAGTTATTAAAAAAGCACCAACCGGGAAGCTGGGATGAAGAATGTCAAGGAGCTTTTGACAAGATAAAGGCTTATTTAATGAATCCTCCAGTGTTGGTACCCCCTACGGTGGGTCGTCCTCTGATATTGTACCTAACCGTATTGTCAACTGCAATGGGGGGCAATGCTGGGGCAGCATGATGAATCCGGAAAGAAGGAGCAAGCAATTTATTATCTGAGCAAGAAATTTAATGACTGTGAAACCCGATACATGGCAATGGAGAAAACATATTGTGCCCTAGTATGGACCTCAAAACGACTAAGACAGTATATGCTCTATTATACTACCTGGCTGATCTCCCGAATGGACCCTCTGAAGTACATATTTGAAAGCCCTCATGTCTCATTAAGAGTCTCAAAATGGCAAGTGATATTATCGGAGTTTGATATCAAGTACATGACTCGAAAATCCATCAAAGGGAGTGCAATCGCGGACCATTTAGTGAAAACCCGCTGAGGATGGACAACTAATAACGTCTCGAGTTCCTGATGGAGAAATATTGATGGCGAAGGAGAAGAAGAAGGAGAAGAGTCTGTGTGGAAGATGTATTTTGATGGGGCGGTCAATATGTATGGTAGTGGCATAGGAGCCGTTGTTGTTTCGCCGGTCGGAAAACAATACCCAGTCGCTATCAAGTTAGATTTCGAATGCACAAATAATGTTGCAGAATACGAGGCTTGTGCTAGTGGCTTACAAGTAGCAATTGATTTGGGGATCAAGCAGTTAAAAGTATTCGGAGATTCGGCACTTATCATTTATCAAGTGAACGGTGAATGGCAAACTAAAGACCCGAAGTTAGTGCCCTATCAAAAGTATTTGACCAAGTTGACCGAGAAATTTGAAAAAGTGACCTTCTCCCATCTAACTCGAGACATGAATCAGTTTACGGATGCCTTGGCCACTCTGGCCGTGATGACCAAGTTGGATATCCACAATAAGGTCCAACCCATCCAAGTAAAGATACATAGTGAGCCCGCATATTGTGCCAATGTGGAAAGTGAGCCAGATGGTAAACCTTGGTATCATGATATCAAGCAGTACATCCAGCATAGAGAATACCCAACTGGGGCAAATGAGGTGAATAAGAAGACTATCCGCCGATTAGCAATGGCCTTTTTCTTGAACAGGGAGGTTTTATACAAGAGAAGTCATGATGGTACCTTGCTTAGATGTGTAGATGCTTGTGAAGCTCGTTTAATCATGACTGAAGTCCATGAAGGAATCTGTGGGACTCATGCTAATGGTCATATGATGGCACAAAAAATCCTAAGAAGTGGTTATTATTGGTCTACCATGGAAACAGACTGCATAGAATATGTTCGAAAGTGTCATAAATGCCAGATATATGCAGATCGGGCCAACGCACCGCCATTTCCCTTACACAACATGGTGTCTCCATGGCCTTTCTCGATGTGGGGAATGGATGTCATCGGACCAATTAACCCCAAAGCTTCCAATGGTCATCGCTTCATTTTGGTAGCAATTGACTACTTCACCAAATGGGTAGAAGCGTCCTCATATGCCACAATCACTCAAAAGGTATTTTCGAAATTCCTCAAGAGGGACATCGTGTGCAGATATGGAATTCCAGAGAGGATAATCACAGATAATGCTGCAAATCTTAATGGTGGTGAAATACAGAAGTTTTGTGAAAAGTTCAAAATCAAGCACCATAATTCCGCTCCCTATAGACCCCAGATGAATGGTGCAGTTGAGGCTGCAAATAAGAATGTCAAGAAAATTGTAGCCAAGATGGTTGTGAACTATAAGGACTGGCATGAGATGTTACCCTATGCTTTGCATGCATATCGTACCAATATACGATCAAGTACTGGGGCGACACCTTTCTCTGGTGTATGGAATGGAAGTCTGTCTCTCCCATAGAAATTGAGATTCCTGCTTTGAGGGTCCTGATGGAGGCAGAGTTAGAGGAATCTGAATGGGTAAAGACTCGCTATGAGCAGTTGAATATGATAGAAGAAAAAAGACTAGTAGCCATTTGTCATGGACAATTATATCAAAGTAGAATGACCATAGCTTTTAACAAAAAAGTTCGTCCTAGAGAGTTCTGTTCAGGAGATTTGGTTTTGAAGAAAATTCTCCCTAATCAAGAGGATGCCAGAGGAAAGTGGGCTCCGAGTTATGAAGGCCCTTACACAGTCAAGCATGCATTTTCAGGAGGGACATTAATTTTGCAGAATATGGACGGAGAAGAATTGCCAAGACCCATAAACACCGATGCCGTTAAGAGATTTTATGCCTAAAAAAAAAAAGAATGACTCGTTAGGTTGAAAACCCGAAAGGGCGGCCTAAGCAAAAGTTAGAGCAATAAAAAAAAAGGGAAGAAGAAGTCCGTTAGGTTGAAAACCCGAAAGGGCGGCCTAAGCAAAAGTTAGAGCAATAAAAAAAAAGGAAGAAGAAGTCCGTTAGGTCGAAAACCCGAAAGGGTGACCTAAGCAAAAGTTAGGGCAAACAAATGGGCGAAATCTCAAAGACAGAAGGGTTGATACACCAAACTGGGGCAATTCTTGTTTTGCATTCAATTGGCTAAACCGGGGCAAAATTGTTGGAAGATTAAGGGAAAGGTGTGCTGAAGAAAGTAGCAACAGAGACAGCGGTTGAATTATCAAACGATTGCAGGGAATCAATTGAACGAGGAACAAGGAACCAATACTGGGGCAAATTTTCTTTCCCTTGTAATTTTCTTTCCTATGTGCGTGTCTTACTTGATTACCAGAGAAATAAAAGGAAGTTTGTTCATTCAATGAATTTCTATCCATGCATGTTTAACTCATTAGGTTATGTCTCAAATAACATAAATTTAAGGCCAACGGTTTGATTTTGATAATTCTGCAGCAATGCTTCAATGATTGAGTCAGATTAAAAGATCTCGGTAGTTCAAAGTGCGATTTGCAATGTGACATTCATGGGAAATTATTCTCGTAAGCCTTTTGTTGATGAGAAAGGTCGAAGTTATAAAAAGAAAAAGGAAGAAGCAAAGAAAGGAAAAGAGTAAGTTGGGAGGATTCCAAACTAACCAAAGGGCCTGAGGAAGAACAACGTGTGAACGAAGGGTTTGATTGGTCAAAGCTTTCCAAAGTCGCCGCTGGTTCGAATGATTAAAAGAAAAGAGAAAAAGAGAGAAAAAAAAAGAGAGAAAAGAAAAATTTTAAGAAACCATTTGACTGGTCTAAATGTTTGGCATGTTTAATTTGAGCGCATCGGCTCATTGCAATTGCATTTTAAGTTTGAGCGCATCGGCTCATTGCATGTTTAAGTTTGAGCGCATCGGCTCATCGCACTTGCATTTTAAGTTTTGAGCGCATCGGCTCGTTGCATTTACACTTTAAGTTTTGAGCGCATCGGCTCGTTGCATTGCATGTTTAAATTTTGAGCGCATCGGCTCGTTGCATTTGCACGTTTAAAGTTTTGAGCGCATCGGCTCGTTGCATTGCATGAGCGCATCGGCTCATTGTACCTGCATTTTCAGTTTGAGCGCATCGGCTCATTGCATGTTTAAGTTTTGAGCGCATCGGCTCGTCGCACTTGCATTTTAAGTTTGAGCGCATCGGCTCATCGCATTTTTAAGTTTTGAGCGCATCAGCTCTTTGCATTTTAATTCATGAGCGCATCGGCTCCTTGCATTTTTAATTTTTGAGCGCATCGCTCCTTGCATTGTGTTCTCGTATTGTCTTCTGCTTCTCTTGAACAAAATTTGGATTTATTTCTTTACTCGTTCCTTACTATGATAAAATGAAAAGCTGCGGTTATTCTCTTTTATCTAGTAAGAAACAAGTAAAGAGTGGCAACTGTAAACACCGAATTTTGTCCGGGACATTTTGTAAATAAAATAAAATAAAAAAAATAATAAAATCAAAAATAAAATTCAATCCATATCCTAGACTAACTCAAACTCTCAAAAACTTATCCTAACCAAATCTATCAGCTATCCTAGACCAACCCTAATACTTATCCTAAACAGATCCTAACTCATCATCTCAAGCCAATCCTAATCACACTCAAACTAAAACTCCTCACCCTAACCCCTTCCTATATTAACCCATAATCCCCCACATAACCATCACTTTCAACACCTTCGACCTCCATCTTTTCAACTCACAAAATACTTTCAACTCTCAGCAGCTCATACTCACTCATATATTTTGCCAAAAACGCCACTGTTCACGCAGCGTCACCTTCACTATTTATCATCATCTTCAAACCACCATCTCCAAAATATCACAGCCTTCACCTTCAACCACTACACCAGCCCTCACCTTCATTTTTTTTTACCCCACCAAAACCACCATAAGCTTCTTCTTCACCATTAAACCAAGCTTCTAAACAAACAGAACCACCGTGCCCACCGTCAATCCGCCGCTCCAACCGCAACCCACTTCCCAGCACCGGTTCGTCATCCTCGCAAGCCACCAAACGCCGCTGCACTTTGTCGTTGCCGGCGGGCCGCACCGAACGCCGCTGCCTCGCCACCCAGCACCGTCGTCCACCGTGCTGTCTCCACCGAATCGCGACGAACCAGAAGCCGCACCCATCGCGCCGCCGTTCGCGGACCAGAAGACGCGCTCCCAGCCATCCGTCCAGTCGCGCTCGAGCCGCGCCAGTCGTCGCGCCGTTGTCCCAGTCGACGGCACCGCCCAGATCCGACCGATCCGCCGCTCAACTCCCACGCCGACCGGGTGCCGCACCGCCGCTCCTCTGGTCTTCCCCTGGTTCTGCAAATAGAAGAAAACACCCCCCCTTTTCTGTTTCGTTTTGTTTTTTTGTAAGTCTTTGTTTTTTCTTTTTTTTTCTTGCTCTCTTTCCTTTATTTGTTTCTAGTAATTTTTTTTTTGAAATAGGCCTAATGGGCCTAAATGGGCTAGAAATAAAAAATTCTAAAAAACTAAAAAGTAAAAAAAAAACGAAAAATAAGATAAAAAGGCAAAAGTGAAAAAATAAAATAATTGAAATAATTTTTAAAAAATAAAATAAATAAATAAGTGAGATTGACCGAGTTGTGACAGCTTGTTAATCTCATAATTATTTTTTTGGATCATCTGAGTTGTGACAACCTAATGATTCAAAATTAAAAAGGGTTAATATAAAATAATTATTTTTTTTAAGCAAGATTAACCGAGTTGTGACAGCTTGTTAATCTTGTAACTATTTTGGATCATCTGCGTTGGGACAACCTAATGATTCAAATCATTATAAAAAAAATAAAATGCCATTTAATAAATAGTTAAAATTTGAATTTTTTTTAAATCCCTTTTAAATAAATAATCTGTGGGTGACGTATAGCGTGACGCAAATTTCACTCATTCAAACTTTAATGTGATTAACAGAGTCGCGACGACCTGTTAATTCAAATCTTTTATAAAAAAATAAAAATCTTTTTCTTTAAATAAAATCAACCAACTTACACTTATTTTCTAAAGAACTACGTGACTTTGAGTTCCTCATTGCACCTGAGGGTACGTAGGAGCAGAATTTTTATTCTGTCAAGCCAAATTTTAAACTTTCACAAATTAATTATTTTTTAGTTTTTTTATAAAAAGGGTAAAACAAACATATTATGAGATTATTAAGTTTTTGCATAACTAATTTAGGGTAACCGTTTTAGGACGGATGTTTTAGGGGTGCTGTGGGGTTAAGTCTCCACCCTTCCCTATGCATAACCGACTCCCGAATCCAATCTGGTTCCAAAGACCATTTTCTAAAAAGGTTTTCCAATTTTTCCTAAATTAAATAAAATTGGTGGCGACTCCTAACAAATTTATTTTGTTCGTCGTTCCCGCCGCGATAACGGTCGCGACAATGAGTATAACCTCTTTGTCTCTAAAGTAAAACTTGTGAAAATGAAGACAATCATTCATTGATCAAAATGGACTTTTTAAGGATTGTAATGTGGCCAAAACTAATGGTTATGAAATAAAAGATATAAGGTTCAAACAAGTGTTTAAAGGTTAAATGAAACCAAGGATCCTTATTCAAACTTTAAGCTTTGTCACTTGCCTTTGCGCTTTCAAACACACATTTCTCTTATTGTTCTTCATTTTTTCACTTTTTGTTTCTTTCACTTTATCTTCATTTTCTCTTTTTCATTATGCTTCAAAATAGTCACCATGACAATCAATATTTATTTTGTGATATCTCCTAGTGTAGGGGTGATCCTTGTCCAAGGTTTATTGAAAAAAACTTTCAAGCTCAAAATGTGATAACGAGAGATAATGAAAAGAAAAAAAATGAATTCTTATGAAAGATAAAGAAAGACGACTAATTTTTATTTCAAATCTTGAATGCTTATTTTCAAAAATTTTAATTTAGAGACAAAAGGATAATACACACCAAGTGATTACTTATTTGCTCCCTTTTATTTTTCTCTTTTTTCTTTCATTTCTCCTTTAGTTTTTTTTTTATATTATTGGCAAATAACACCTGCACACGTGGGTTTCATGACCACCAATTTTTTTCTAGCACAAGACTCTCATGAGATCCGGATTAAAAGAAAGCAAACAAATGAATGAAAAGAAAGACAAGAAAGACATGACAAGAACATGAGTGCCAAGAACATAGGGAAAACAAACAAAGTATGCTGAGATCCATGCAAATCCATTACATTAATGCTTCAAGAAAGTTTACACAAGTTCAAAACCCAAATGATTGAACATGCATAGAGTTGGTACAATTAAACCATCATTTCGTGGTATCAACTTGATAAATAAATCAGAATATTGATCACTCAGAAATTCCCTAGTGCTGAAGGATTGTAAAATATTGTTCATTCTCAATAGTTGAAAAAATCATCATTCAGTTGAGCCTTTTGAGATTTCCCCTGTAAGCATTTGCTCCCATTCCAGATAAGTATGAGTATGTGTAGAAACACTTGACACAGCCTGATGGATTACTGAGCCGTCGTCATCCATGAGTATGTTAAGATCCCACTTAATTCATTCGACTTCAAATTCACCTTTGCTTCTTACATTCTCGCATGTCATTCATTTATTTGATCCAATGTTCCCTTTACTTCATATGCTTAACCTGGATCTCTCCTAATCACTTGCAGGGGTATTGTTTACAATTCTGTCTTGTGATCTTGAGTTTTATTGCCATTTCTTTTCCTCAGAAGTGCAATGGTTCAATTTTTTTTTTAAAAAAAGAATGTTAATATTAAATGAAAAAAAACTTTTTTTATTTTTTTTAATGAACATATACAATGATGCATGATGATTTTATTTTATTTTATTTTTGCTTAGAATGCCATGAAAATACAAGATGATATTTCTTTTTTTTTTTTTTTTTTAAGAAAATGTTAGGAATGCTGTGAAAATGTAAGATGATGTATCTTTTTTTTTTAAAAAAAATGTTATGAATGCAATGAAAATGCAAGATGTTTTTTTTTTAGAATACCAATAATGCTATGAAGATGCAAGGTGATGTATATATTTTTTAATTTAAAAAAAAATACTATGAATGACATGAAAATGCAAGAATGCTATGAAAATGCAAGTTGATGTATCTTTTTTTTTTTAAAGAATGTTATGGGTGCCATGAGAATGCAAGATGATGTATTTTAATTTTTTAATCTTTTTTTTTAAAAAATGCAATGAATGCCATAAAAATGCAAAATGTTTTTTTTTTAGAATACTAAGGATGCTATGAAAATGCAAGCCATGAAAATGCAAAATGAAGTACATTTTTTTTTTATATTTTTCAGAATGCTAGGAAAATACAAGTCATACAAAAAGATGCATAAATGAATAACACGAGAAAGAGATAGATAAAGAAATAATATGCTCCCTTTGTACCCTAGTTAGGTGGAACCTTAGAAGCTGGATTTCTTTAATGTCATGACTCTAATTTTGGAAGTCACTATGTTCAATCTATCAATGCAAAATTTTCAAGATAGATCTAAACTTCTAAAAAGTCATGGTCCTCAGATTGCCCCTATCTCAAAAGACAAGGATCCAATTCATGAATTAATCACAAGTAGGGATAAACCATCTCAATATGACTAGTCCATATGATACTGGTATCAATTTGAGTGGTGTCCAAACAAATGTCAAGTAAGCATAAAGCCCCTCAATAACAAAAGTGAGACCCCTCCCATTCCTCGGGTTCGCATAGACTCGGGTATAGAACCCAAAAATTGTATGAGGTAAGTGATAGTGATCTGTGTGTGGGAGCATACAAACTTGTACCAAAAATTTAAAAAGACCGAATTACCCCCCAACCTGTAAAAGCATATATACAACAGCTAGTCAACAATCACCTACCCTAAGGTTTCAACAATTAAGCATAAAATATATATACAAGTAATTCAAGTCAAAATAAATATAGAAAAACGTTAGCAGATATTTACATAAAAAACTATATAAAATACATTTACAAGCAAATAATAAAAAACAAAAACAAAGACAAAAGAAGGGTAAAATAAATAAATAGAAATTATTAATGATTTGCACAAGTAACAACAACAGGTCTGACTCTTCAAGTTTCCCCAGCAGAGTCGCCAGCTGTCGCAACCGAGATCGCGATGGGACGACCCAAAAAGATTAGGATTTGAAAATCAATGGAACCGTCACCAATGTTTATTTTAATTGGAAAAACATTAGAAAAACCCTTAAAATAGGTAAAATTGGTCTTTTGGAAAATGAGTTTGGGTTCGGGAGTCGATTACAGGTAGGGAAGGTGTTAGGACCCTATACTGCCTGTTCTAAGAACGATACCTTAAGCTAGTTGTGCAAATTTTAATAATCTCCAGTATTTTTTATTTTACCATTTTTGAAAAGACTTTGTAACCATATTTTTTATATTTTATTTTTTATTTTTTTTATTTTTTAAAATAAGAAAAGAAAGAACTAATTTGTGAAAATTTAATTTGGCTTGACAGAATAGGGATTCTGCTCCTACGTATCCTCGGGTGCAATGAGAAACTCAAAGTCACGTAGTTCTTTAGAAAATGATTATGAGTTGATTGATTTTATCATTTTTTCTCTTTTTTCATTTTTTATGTATTTTCATTTTTATCCTTTTTTCATATTTTTCATTTTTTTAATATTTTATTTTAAAATTTCCTTCATTTTTTTTTAATTTTTTTATCTCCCATTAGTCACAAGACACAACATAAAACATACTCGTAAATAAAATAAACACTATTAAATAAGAACTAATCCTTAATAACACCAACAATTAAACTTAAAATATATATTTTTATTTTTCTTTCTGATTTTTTTTCATTTTTGTTTTTTTAAAGATAAAAGTGCCCTTATGAAAAAGGCTGAAAGCCCATGTGCTTCAACACAAAAAGATCAACACAAATAAAAGAAAAGGAAAGCAAAGAAAGCTCTAGATATAACAAGAGATCACACACCAGGGGAGGGAATGTGGAGTTCGACAGCTCACACGACTGAACGATGGCTGTCTGGATGCGTCTAGTGCTGGGTCAGAACGAGCTCGCGACACGAGTGACGGCTCACGGATGGCGGCATCTGGGTGGACAAGTTCTAGGCGACGGGCTTAGATCTAGGTGGTTTGGCGAGACGGCTCACGGCGGATCTAGTTGGTTTAGTTCACAGAATCCGAGTTGATGCTGTTGGTGATTGGATCTGGTTCGGTGGAAGACGACGGGGTTGCGGGGTTAGAGGCGACGCTGGTGGTTCGGTCGTGTGTGGACGGTAGGTCACGGGGAGCAAGCGGTGTAGCAGGTCGAACTCGGTGCTGGTGCGGATTCATTAGATACGACGTCTTGGGTCTGGTGATACGGTGCGGGTTGACGCTGAGCAATGCTTCGCCGATGCTGGCCGACCGAATCTGCAGTGGGAGAAGGGGAGTTTCGATTTTGGGGGTGTGGTGGTTTATGGTTGTTGGTTTTTGTTTATTTATGGTGTGGGTGAGTTGTTAGTGGTGGGAAGAGGTTATGGAGAGTTGTTAATGGAGGTTGATGGTGGTTATAGGTGGTGGGTTGTTAAGGAAGCAAGGTGGCTATTTGGTGATGAAAGGTAGTGGCTATGGTGTGTTGTGTTTGGTTTGGATGGAGGTTGATGGTGGTTATGGGTGAGTTGTTGATGGTGGTTATGGGTGGTGGGTGAAGGTGAAGTTTGAAGGTTGAAGATAGAGGTTGATGGTGGTGAGGATTGATGATGGTTGTTGGTGGTGGAAGGTTTGAAGATGGAAGGTTGAAGGTGGTGTTTATGGTGAATGATGAAGGTAATGAAGATGGAAGGTGGAATGTGGGTTTGTGTTATTGAAGTGTTGTGAAAAATAATTCTCCTAAAATTCCCAGCTTCTGCCCAATGGTCTCCCGAAAATGCTTTTCCCTCATTTTTCTTCTCTGCTTGGTTCCTTTTAATAACCAAGATCCCCTTCCTTTTGCTAAAAATCTGGCTTTTCTTTGCATTGTGGTTGCTTGTGCAGGTGAGTGAATTTGTGCAGAGAAAGTGAATGTGTGTGCGGAGAGGTTGAGTGTGAAGAGAAGATTATGTGTGGATGAAGAGAAATTGTGCAGTGAGTCAGAGAATGAGTGTATGGAAGTGGATTACGTGAAAATAGAGAGAAATTGTGTAGAGTGAATGAACTGTGTGCAAAGTGATGTGAACTTGTGCTGAGTGTAGTGAGTGTGGCAAAAAGTGACAAGCAAGCAACAAAACATTTTTTTTATTTTTTTATTTTGCACAAATAAGAAAAAGTAAGATAGAAGTAAATAAATTTTTTTAAAAAAATGGTGTGATCACAACATTGCAATTAAGCATTTTTTCACTAAAATATTAATCACTGATCAAACAATAAAAATTTTATGGACAAAATTGAATATCAACACTAGCAAAAGACGAGCGAGTCAGGCCTAAATTTAGACCAGGCTCTTCTTTATTTAAGCTGCTCCCATGCACGTAGATTGAAAGATCTCAATTGTCCTGGACTTGAAAAGTACATAGAGATTTTCGTGAGACTAGGGAGGGAGTCTCAATTTGGGAAACTTGGGAACAAAATTTGAGTGGTGAATATGTGACTCCACAAATTGAGGCGTTCAGACTGGCCCCTAGGGTATTACAAAAGAAATGTTGAAACCAATCAAAGCCATAGTCTTGATAAGCAAAAGTTAAAGTTGTCAAAATGGAGTTTCATGTTAGTGAACATAGAAAAGAAAAACTTGAAGTCTTCGACCTCCTTTTTAGACTTAGAAGAAAAATAGATGAGATAAACGGTTTCCTTCGATAGGTTTGGAGACGCTTGGAGGAAAAGAACTCTAGAGATGTGATTCGAAGATGACATTAAGTCAGAGTTGGAGTAACCAAAAAGGATCACCCAGGTTGGTTAAAGGTTTGTCCTCTGGTCGAAGTAAATTGATCCGTCTCACGCCACGCACGGAGATCTTTCCATTGATAGAGATAAGAAAGAGGGCTCCCCCCTTGAACAAACTCTTAAAGGTTAGGTTACTACCTGCCTCTACGGAAGAGGTTGACTTTGTACCGCCCGGAGGTCATATAGATAGAAACCCGGAGCGATAAGAACGAAAGCCCTACCCACAGCTACAACTACTGGCGCTTCAAAAGGCTTAGATTGATTCTAAGGGCGCTACAGCAAGCTACCTTTTTTTAGGTCGTGTAATAGGGAGGTGTCAGCCTCGAAAGCCTTTAGTACTTCGGTAGGGCGAGCAGCCCTTAAACCAAAAAAAAGGTTTGGAACTCTTCCCGTATTTCTACATTTTTGTTTAAGAGAAAAGAAATTATCTCAAGGTTAAAGTATATCACAAGTCTCAACAAAGACTTACATGATACTTACTACTTACAAATGTGAGTCGTTATATTTTAATTAGTCAAAACTTATTACATGGTACAGTAGTGAAGTTTGCAAGTATTCCACTCGTGCAGGACATTGCCGAAGACATCATAGAAAGCTATTTGAAGCTGAGTTTGAGAAATCTGTACGGACATGAAGCCTTGGCCGTCGTAGTAAAACTTCAGCTCCTCTGGTTTGCTCCATTTCACATCTCCTCTCCATGCCTTCGACCCACCACCACTTGTCAAAAATTGAATTGAACTGCGTTTTTTATAGGTTTATATCAATCAATATTAGTTTTGACCACTTTTGTGATCTGTAAAAGTTTGGAACTTATACGTATTTGACAGTAATTAATATTGCAGAGACACACACATATATATATATATAGAGAGAGAGAGAGAGCGAGAGAGTTGTTTACCTGTCAAGGCTACTCATGTGTTCCAAGCAATGATCATGTCCGTTTATGTACAAATCAACATTATTTGCCTGCAAATTTGATACAATGTTTACTATGCAAGCTAAGACCGCCCAATTGGACTCATTTGTTTTAGCAGAGATATAATACTACATTATTTAGATTCATTATAGGAACCACAAAATGAAAACAATAGCGAATATATATCACTTAATGCATATCATACATGTATAATAAATTGATTCTAACTTATATGACAGATAGATGACTAATATAGCTATATTAGCCTTTTTTTTTTTTGCTTGGTGTTGCGGTAAGATAGTGTTTAGGTTTGTTTGATCATACTCGACTAATCCACTTTTCTAATCCAATTAAATACAAACCATTTACGTCAAAACTAGGAGATTTATTAGTATATTTCTTACAGCTTGATCCCAAAAAAATAACGTAGTTGAGATTCAAACATATGACCGTACGCTTAGTTACACATCATATATTTGTCTACCACTAGGTCAACTCTTTGGGATTATATCTATTAGCCTATTACTCAGTGTTTTAAATAAAAAATTATTTGCTTAGAATTATAAATAGAAAAATGATGTTCTTATATCATTTTTCTTGATACATCACTTTTTACGCTATTTTTGAATGATTGTGATTAAATGAAAGAAATTGATAAGAAAAAAGTGATATAATTAATGATATGAGAAGTAGTGTAAAAAGTGATATCAGATAAAAGTAATGTAAGAAAATCATGGTTGTTATAAATATGTATAACCCTTTAGATAACATCACAATTACTTTTTATTTTAATATAGCTTCTATATTTTAGGAACACGTTCCGTTCAAGTATATGCAAATAGAAGCTTCACTTCCAATTTGCTTTGTTTTGGGTAGATTTATTTATTTATTTATTTTAATTTAAGGATTTCTTAGCTAGTAACTTGCAAGAAACTTTTTCTAGTTCATATGTTTTGGGCGTTTGACACGCAAATTAGTAAAAACTTGTTTTTATATTTTATTTTTTTGTGATAAAATATGACTAATAATTTCTCGCTTAAGGAAAAAGATTATTTAGGATGAAAACATGGATATTTCTATTCAACGGTGAAAGCCCTTTCTAAGAGTAGTACATTATGTTGAAATTTATCAATCACTTGTAGAAAAATATTTTCTATTACTTTTCTACAAAACATCATACAAAATTGCAAAGAATAATTTCATAAGTAATTTTTGTTCTCAATCAGCTCTTAATTTATTTTATCTATGAAAAGCATTAAGTGAGTTACCTGAAGAACTGGAAGGAGATGTATTAGAAGTTCTTGGGTGTCTCCATGCTGCCCAGCACTTTTGATTGCATGATGGCCAATCACTATCTTCCAGGTTGCTGTTGATTGTCTTAGTGCCCAATCCACGTCCTTTCCAAAGCCAATGTCAAATATGAATAAGCATAAAATGATTTTCCATCATTTGAAGACAATAATTAAAACGATATATAGTATTAGGTTATTTCTTGCAATCTAACTTTGAAATTGAAATTATACATTACAATTCTAAATTCCAAATTCCAAATTCCATTTATGATATGCCTCTAGAAAGAAGTTTGATTGCTAATAATAATTAAATAAATTAATAAAATTATTTTCAATTCTTAACCAAAATCTTAAGAATTTGGTTTCATATTTTTTTTAAAAAAAATTATAGGTCACATATCTAAATAAAATCAAAATTAAAAATTAAAATTTTATTTCATAGTTTTTATACTACTCAAATATACGCATTCTAATCTAATTCAATTGTCTGAGAATTGATGTTTGGAATTCAATTCTAATATTGTTGTTCAAACGGATTACAGTTTTCTTTAAGTTAATTTTTTTCTTTGAAGTTTTTTCCTTAAAAATTTCACATTTTTTTTCACAATATCTAAAGATGTGATGCAGTCTTTCTGTCGGCTACCACTGTACTTCCCCCACAGAACTAGAAGATGATGTATGCCATATTGAAATATATTTTGCTACAAATTGGATTTCTTTCTACTCCATTTTTTTTGTAAAGAAAAAAATTCTGATTCGACCAATATATCTACATCTACAAATAAGAAGGGAGATCAAATTCATTAGTTTATTTCTATTGAAAATTTCACATGCTCTCTCACAAAACTATAGTTCTCATTACTCAAACAATATAATTATCCAATATAAGTTTTTATTATCCATAAGAGTTTATTTGGTATGTACCACTCTTCTTATTTGATAAGGATCAATACAATTCAAAATAAGAAACTACTATCATCCTATGGCAAAAAAAAAAAAAACTGCTAATAATAATCAAAATAGGAATTTGTTCAAACACAAGAAGTTATAATATTATTCTTGTTTTAATATAATTAATTTAATTTTACAAATATCTGATCATTATAATTTTGTATGAATTATCAACACAAAAATTAGATATACGAAACCAAGTTATTCCCTTAAACATAATGTTATAAAAATCAAATTGAAAATTGAATAGATAAAATTTTTAAATTATAATTCAATTGGTTCAATTGGTCAAATTTGTAGTTAAATGATAATTAAATTATGATTGAGCTAGAAAATGTTCAAATTGAAAATAAGGCCGGTTCATGATCCAATCGATTTAACCAGTCAATTCAATTAAATTTTTAGAACATTATTTTGACGAAACGGTATATGAAACAAAGTACAAGAAATGCTTTACCCAAAAAAAAAAAGAGTATATTTATCTGATGAAATTACCTTGAGAAGTTTAGAAAGGTGACGGTTCCTGGGTAATACGCCTCTCCAATCATAGCCATGGCCCTCTGTGTCAATGAAGTATTTTTTGACAAAAGGAGATGTGTCTACAAAGAAAAAGTCTACATTTTCTGCCAGCAAATTAAATAAAGTAAAATTACCTCAATAACTTTTAATAATAGCGACCGAATATATCAATAAGTATAAAATTCTACTGGGTAATTGAAATTGAAATTCTTATAACTTCCTTGGCTCTTTCTGAAAAATGAAAATTAACAAAAATTTTCTGAAAACTGAAAACTGAAAACTGAAAACTCTAAAACTGAAATTAAAGTGATTTGAATACCTGAATTGACAATATATGATCTGAAGCAAATCCATCTACTGTCCTTATATCTAAGGATGGGGCTCATTTGTGCCTTGGCATTTCCTCTGTAGTCATGATTTCCCAAAACTTCACGAAAACAAAAGTAAAACAAAAATGAAACCAACAATATTAATAATAATTTTGTTTTATCAATTTCTATTCAGAGGTGGGAATGATTTTGTAATCTATAGTTATAAAGTCCTATTTAAAAATTTCCTTACCATTGTACCATTTCTTCTGCAAGTTAGGTGCTGTGTAGATATTGGTGAATGATTCTTCAAAGGCTGGATCATGCACTGCAGTTAATCCATTGTCATAGAAGTTATCCCCCGTTGAGATCACAAAATCAATATTCAATTTCTCTCCAATTACACCCATCTACAAATTATTAAAAATATAATTGAGCTGCATATGAAAATGAGTGAAGCTACACGCTCGGATGGCACATAGGCCGGGTAGCCCGGGTGTATAAAAAAAGGAAAAATGATGTTCTTATTTTATTTTTTATTATATTATTTAATAATTGTGATTAATTGAAAAAAAGTAATAGAGATAAAATAATATAATTAATTGTATGAAAAATAATGTAAAAAAATTATGATTGTTAAAAAAAAAAGACATGAGTTTCATTTTATGAGTGGGATCCACCTAAATGGGATCTACTGTGACACCCCTCAATTATAATTAATCCGGTCACTTTTAATTCTGTTTCCATGGGCTACAAAGCTTTTTCCTATGAAAAATTCCAAGATAATCAACTAACAAAAACAACATGATTTTTTTTTTGTTCTTTGAAGGGTATCAGAAAGTTATTTATACAATATTTTTTTACAAGCTTAATAGCCAATAGGATACCAATAGCAGTATCTCATATTTTATGTACTGTGCTGAAAATTAGTTGAATGCAACAGTTATAGCCAGATTTGTCTCTTCTATCTCTATAGCCTTATTCTATTTCTGTGTTCCAATTAAGTTTTATGACTGGACCAATATGGACTCAGTCATAAACAAATTTATCTGTAGTAAATTATGGTTACATGTCACTCTCACTGTTTATTTATTTCAAATGTAAAAATAGCTTACAACTGCCACTTCCATCAGAGAATTTCGCTTGCCATAGAAAAGCAAAAAAGTAATAAAATTGGAATTATGCTATTCGGAGCAAAGCAACACATTAAAAGTGACTTTATTAGATGTGTCTTGCTGTTATTGGTTTCTTCATATAACAATGCTACCTGGTGGAAGCATGTTTATTCTCACAAGTTTTTTTTAATAAAAAGATAACTTTTCCTTTGATATTGTGCCAGTTTTCATTTACAACTTTATTTAATGGCCGATGACATTCTGGAGAAATTTTTAAGTTTATAATGTATATCCACTAAAATTAATAATTGATATGTGCATTAAGATATTCTTTTGAAAATATATAGATTTTAAATATAACTCAAACAACCGTATTTTTTCAAAAAAAAAAAAAAACTGATTCTGTGATACTTGTTTTCCATGTTTTAATTGAGAGTTAACATGCAATGATCCAATTTGAGACAATCACAAAGAATATGAAAGGAAAATTGTTGTGAGAGATTTACCTGAAAAGCGACTAGAGATTGGTTATAGGCTCCTCTTCTTCCCCAGTCTCCAACCACCAAGAAGCTCAGAGACCCATCAGCTTTGGGTGCATGTTGGAGACTCTGAAGCTCTGCTTTGGAAGAAACAAAACACAAACTCAGAATAGCAATTAAAAAGAGGAAGACAGAACTGGGTTTGCTTCTATGGGTGGCCATGGTTATGGCCTGGCTAGAAATTGAGAACCAAAACAGGTAGAGGAAACTTTGGTTAATAGTTTGGTTTTCGAGTCTTGAAGGGAAAGGCAACCTTTTTTTTATATGGTTTTTAACTTTTGATAATTGAATAGGTTGGTTCAGTTAAAATCAAATTAGTGACCAAAACTAGAATAAAATACACACAGAAATCAAGAGAGTTTCTTTGTTTTACCTCCTCTTCTCTTGGTCTTTGAATTCGAGAGAGTCTCAATTACACTAAATGTTACCTTCTAATGACATTTTATCACATTATTAGAAGTGTTTAACTTTCTAAATAATTATTATATATAATAGTCAAATATTTTTAATTTAAAAATAGATTGTAATTAATTAAATGGTAATATAAAAAGTTTATACTCACAGTTAATCAAAATTAAATATATCATTTAACTAACTTATTATTCAACACTACTTGCCTGTATTATATATTTTGTTAAGATTTTTTTGATGATTTTATATTTTGTTAAGATAAACAATAAATGATAATTAAAGTGTTATATTTTTTTATTTTTATCTTTAAAAACGGACAATAAATCTATTTATAATCTTATCCTCTTTATATTTATCTTTGAATCTTTAAAATATTTTTTATATTTATCTTTGAATCTTTTTTAATAAATAATTTAAAGAGTCATTAATAATGATAATTTTTTATATACCTAAAAAATAATGATATTTTTTAATAAAAAATAATAATGATAATTTAAAAAAAGCAAAAATTGGACATCAAAGTAGAGAATCCCATGTATAGATTATATATTGTTATATTATTGAAAGACTTCGACAATGATAACAACACACTAAAAGGTTTAACTGTTTAGTAATATAACAAAACATAATTAAATAATATTTACACTAATGAATTGAAGCTTTACAATAATTTATTTATCACTGAATTATCATTAAATTATAATTACTTATTTTGTATATCTAATACCATAAAAAGTTTACATGAGTGTAAGAATTTTTTTGATTTGTATAAAGTGTCAAAGGTTTGTGCACATATGCATATGCAAACACCATTAACAACCATGTAAATGAATTAATTATACACGTATGTGTTTTTTAAATGATGATTATTTAACAAATTCATCGTCAAATTCAAAGTATACATTATAGGTATCATGTTATAAAATTTCATATTAATTACAATTTATTTTTTACTCCATCGACTTGTCTTAAAATTAGCATATAATATAATTTTCAATGAAGTAAAAATATTAATTGCTTGATCACATAATTATAGTTATTTAATTTAATTTTACAAAATTTAGTATGCACAATTAATATGATAAGCAAGTATGTTCAAATTATATAGTGCATAAGATAGAGATAGTTGAGCGAAAATTTAGAAAGTGAAAATTGATTTTATGGTAACGTTTTGAATAATAATCTTAACTTGGATGAATTTTGCATGATATTTAACTGTCCAGTAAAAAGACAAAGGCATAAGGAATTTCTTACAGATAATGATTTTCTTACATATAATGATACACTTCAACCTATGCTAAAACGAAAGATGAATTAAGGATTAGTGAAGCACGGTATATATATTTACACAGAAAACTTTTTGTATAATTTCAAAAAAAGTTGTGAATTGTATGTGTGGATTGTGAAGTTGAACTGAAAAAAGAGGAAGGAGAGATATCAGTGTTGGCCATACTTACTAGTAAGTTCAAATGTAAACTAAGAAAGGTGGTCTATAATTTTCTAATCCTTCCGATCATATTACCCATTGTTTATGTAAAATGTTTGAAACTAAAGACATTATAGGCGATTATATACCTTTTTTTTCTTATTCTTAATTAGAAAGCTAAGACTTAAATGAAATATAATGCAGTTATGTTCTGACTAGATAGATCAAATTGACAACTAATAAACTCATTAATTTTGATGTTGATGGCAATGTATTAGTGTTTCGTTCTCTACTTAAGGAGTGGTTCTCGGACAACCTAAGGTTGTCGGAGGCTTTCACGTTGATTGGCAATGGTGGTTCTCAGTTGGAGGCAAGAGTGAGATATTAAAAAAGACACTCTGATACCAAAGTTATACTTTGAACCAAAAAGGAGGAAGAGAGTAAAGGTGGAGAAAGTGAATAAATCTAAGATATCTTTAAGTGTGTGCTTGTATAGATAGTGAAACTTCTGGACCTTAGATGATGGGTCACATGTAAGTTGTTGGACTTGGATCCAATAGATGATATCCGTCTAATTGGATAGATGTTCTATAAATTGGAAAATAAGAAACTAAAGGCACTATTTTATATGCATGTAAATAATCTAAAAGGAGTGATTTAAGTGGTAAGGAAGCTTTGAGTTTAACTGTTGAAAAACTTTTATAATATCAATAGTTTAAATCCACAGAGAGCAATTTCAGTACCTTGAGCAAATGCTAGTATTGCACCCCAAAGGTGAATGAGTGAAAACATTGTATGACCAAAAAAAAAAAACACATATAGCTGAACAAAACGAAAAACTGCTTCTTCAACTTAATGAACTGTTTAGTATTGATATCTGAAAAGCAATTAATTAAGATTAAGAGATATTTTTTGCAAAGCATGGTATAAAAAATAAAACTTTTCGATTTACAAAAACATTATAAAACATCTTTTGGCTAATTTAACTTATTAGGTTAAATTTCGATCCATACAATCAAAGATTGCTAATTCGATTAAGATATTTAAACAGTTTAATAGGTTAATTGAACGTTGTGAAGAAATTATGGAAGACATATTTCGACTAGTTAATGGGAGACAATTTCTCAAAGTAATACCAGAGATCGAAGAGGTGAATGGGTTAACACTAGGAAAATTTTCAAGATTACAAAGAAAGCTTTCAAGTTCAAGAACATTTAAAAGTATATTCAAAGCAGTTATATTTAATTCAAAATTCAAATTCAAGTGTTCGAATTTGAATTTAGGAGGTTATTAGTAATTAAGTCTGTAATGTTAAGATAAGAAAATTATTGTTGTTAATTTAGGAAGTTATTTTTGACAAAGACATTTGTCATGATCTTGTGAGAATAATGGTTAACATCCTTATCTTATAATTACCAAGGGGTGGATGCATTTAGGATGCTTAAAAAATTATTTACACATTTCTTTAAAAACATCCAAAGTCACTTTGATGCACACGGATACACACACAGACTAATCAAATTAATATGCCTTCCACTTTGTTTTCTTTCTTTAATCTTTACTTTACAATGCAATTTTAAAGCAATTTATTTCTATTTTCTTGCAAACTCTTTCCATCTCTTAATCAAGTGATTCTCAAAATTATTTGATTTCTTTACTTATTTTCCTTTACTTTTATGTAAGTTTTCTTTTTTGTGTTACTTCTATTTAATTGCTTTTCATTTAAGTTTTCTTTATTTCTCAGCATCTTTATTTCTTTTCCTTTGCTATTTTTAATTCATTGTTTATTTTACATTGCTTTTTATTTATTTATTTTCTTTAAAACTTCAGTCGAATTTATTCTTGTACAAGTTAATTGCTATTATTTACTTGTTCTTTTTATTTGATTGCATTACTTTTTCAGTTTGTAAAGATTATTTTGCAAGTTAATGTTTGTTCTTTACAGGCTTTATTACTTTAATTTATTTACTTATCATTTTCCATTGCTATTTATGTTATTTGTATTTATTGCTTTCAGATTATATGCATTCTTTTAAGTACTAATTCATCTTTCGATTATTGTTTCATTATTTGCTCACTTTTACTTAAATACTTTACATTTTATTATTAAACTAGAAACAAGTTTAAGATTTTTTTTTTAAATTCATAAATCACTAAGTACTTGAGAATTTATAAAAAGAAAAAATTCCCTTCGTAAAATGATAACATGAATCAAATTTGTTATTTGGTAAAATTTCCAGTAAACACCAATAAAACAGTAGAGTCGTTTATTGGATCTAAGATTCTCAAATATGTTAACTCACCTCAAATTTCTAATACTAAAAAGAAGCGACAAACGAGTTAAAGGGGGACAGGAGAAGGCTATTGAACTACTCCAAAAGAAAACCACACTTTGTAAGGCTGGCAAGCAATATGTGTATCATGATGTGTTTAGTGGAGGTCGATATAAGAGTTACACCAACCTCATGGCACTAGTTTTGGATCCTTATCCTTCCTTTGTATTGGAACGGATAGATGAAGGCAGAGCAGAATTTTTATATTGAGAGAGGGGGCCAACTTCTATTCTTTATTTTATTTGAGGGGCCAAATCTAAAATTATAAGTTATAAAGAAAACTTTTGAAGGTTTGGACTTTGGAGTTTTGGCCCTTAATTATGAGCCCCTTCCCTCCATCCTTGCGGATAGACTTGTAAAGTATCATTTTTTTACAGGGAAATTCTTACATCCTTCAGAGTAAGAGAAAAGGATCTCATCCATTTATTTTAAGAAAGAATAGAGAGAAAAATGAAGAGTGAAAAGAAGATCCTCCTAGAGTAAGAAAAATTCTTATTCCATAAAAATTTCCTTTTTAAAACTTAATTCAAAGAGGAGTTAAGCGGAGGCCAAGTTATTCCCTAACAGAATCCACACCTTGGAAGGAATGTGGTATTATGTGGTTGTGGGATCAGCCCTCCTCATCAGGCAAGAACTGAGCCATAGACATAACACAGAAGGCTTGGGGTGAAGGAGACGCCATAGGAGATGGGACAGTATTCCCTAAAAAATCTCTTATTCCATAAGCAGCTAAGAATCCTTCTTATTTAGCTCATAATGAATATCCCTAGATGTATTCAAAACAAACATAGTGATGGATGACACAATGGAGAATACATCTGCCTGAACGCATCCAAAGCAAACACAGTGATGGTCTCACCATTGAGACTCACATAGTATTGATGAATTATTGTGTCTATCCAAGATGCTTCAGATTAAATATTTTCCAATATTTAATGCATTACTAGACAACCTAACCAAAAGATATACATATGTGTGTGTGAGAGAGAAATTTTTTAGACTTTCACCTTCCAATATTTTATACTACCCAACCTAACCAAAACTAATAAAAAATTAATACCTCATAAGGGATTGAATCCTGTTTATCCTATTAATTCTCTCTCTCATCTGGCTAGCCACATGCTGACCATATTGGCTATCCTATCACAAGCCATCCAGGAAACTGCATTCCTCACCTTCGTGACTTCGTCGCCACACCTTTTGGGTCCACTTTGACCGTGTACACTTCATGTTAACTTGAATTCAACACTCAAAATGGGCAATGACATAGAAAATTTAAAAAATACAAAGGCACGAAACATTATACATATTCAATAAAAATTATATAAAAATATGTCAATTACGATTTATTTAAGTATTTAAACACTATGAACTCAAATAGAGACATACTGAAAATAAACTTAGTAAGTATTAAAACATATTTAATAAGTGTCAAATACAAAAATTAAATCATAATATTAGTGTTTTAGGGTCTTGGAATGTTAACTTGGTATCACGAATGCCGACTCTATGAATACATGTTTAACGTTGACATGCTATTTTTTTTTGGTCCATGATTCAGAACTTCCACATTCCTGTAGATGGTCAAGATATCTAACCCAAAAAGAAGTGGAAAATCAAGCTCTAAATGCTCACGGTTGTTTTCATAGACCTCTGCAGTTCCCTGCTCTAAATTGTGTAAGTTCTCTATGCAATAATTGATTCTCGTGGATTCAGATCAATCAAAGAACTATACATAGTTAAATTCCAAGAACCCATCATACACTGGCGCCATCAACAATGAAACTTCTGTCAATAGCATAATCCACAAAACTGTAGAGAGGAAAGACTCGCTCCCCATACTTCTCAAATCCATCCAATTCTTCCTTAGCCTTTGCTCTAAGCTCTTCAGCAACCTCTACTGCTTTCTCAACCCCATAAACCTCCACATAACTCTTCCCCTTGTTTTTCCTGTCATTACCTCCCTCAGCTTTCAATCTCTCTTCCAAAATATCGTCCACAATCGCATACAATACCCCAACAGCTCTCCCATACCTCCTCAGTCTCTCTATCTCATCATCTTCAGCACCAGCCAACAATCCTCCACATACAGCAGAACACTCCCCCATTTCACCAAACTTTTTTTCTTGTATAAATCCAATTGCATTCGGCCCTCCTTCAAGGTCAAGGAACTGCCCTGCAGCCATTCCAGTGGAGCCTACAGAGCGGGCTATCTCAGCAATCACACGAAGGAGGTAGGGCTCAGGCACAAGGTTAGAGGGAGTATGTGAAACAATGTGACGAAATCCGAGGGGAAAGAGTGCATCACCTGCGAGAATTGCCATGTCAACACCATAGATGGTGTGGTTCGAGGGCTGGCCACGGCGTGAGGGGGAGTCATCCATGCAGGGGAGGTCATCATGTATCAGTGAAGCCGCATGAACCTGTTTGCAACTACAATATAAGATCAACAATTCATTTATACCCATGTATGCTTAAAATACTCAGGAACCCATTCAGTTTAATATCATTATTTTTTTAATGTAGTACATATCATTAGAGCTAAATGGCCTTACTGAAGACATGGTTATATGAAAGCACACAATGACGTCATTTAATCCATGTAGCCGACCACACCTAGTGGGAAAATGCTTTAGTTGTTGTTTTCATTAATCCCATTGTGTCCCATAAGGAGTTCCAAACATACAAATTGAAAGAAACTATTTTGTTCAAGAACAATGCAAATAAAGGTATTTTTATAACCAAAGATTCTTAACAGTTCGTCTAAAGGTCAATTTAGCTAATTATGCAGATACGGCTAGCTAAAGATGGAATCCAAAACAGTTATTTATATGAGCAACACAACATTCCTGAGACTAAACATGCAACTAATGTGATTGTAAATTTGTAATAAACCAAAAATGAAAAGAAAAAGGAAGTCCAGTGAAAGCCCACCTCTTTTATGGTAGTGAAATAGTAACAAATTTATTTGATTGATAAAATTCTAGTACCTTTTCAACAACAAAAGAAAAATTGTGACAATGATAAATCCATCTCTCTCAAATGTCTAAACGTCAAAAGTCAATTTTTTTTAAAAAAATTACAATAGAATCAAAATGAGTGACAAGGTATAGAATGAAGATTACCATTTCGAGGGCGCAGGCAGTGGGGAAGGCGGCGAGGCGGCTGCCCCCAAAGAGTTCACAGGCAGAGATACACATTACAGGCGGGGCTCGCTTAGCACCTTCGGCGAGGACTGAATACCTCATGGCTTTGTATATCAGTGGAGGGAACTGAACTGGAATAGCTTCATCGAGCTTCTCATTGATCTGCACCATTAGGGAAGTCCAATATGTCTTCAAATCAAAGTGGGCAGCTTTTGATCGAGTGGAAACAGAGGAAGGAGAAGATGCAGCCATAGAGCAGCGAATCGGAAGGATAAGGTTTGGGGACTTTCGGAGGTGGCAGATGTGTGAAGAGGGCAATGCAGCAATTGCAAAGGGAGCCATCCTTAACTCTATATGAAAAAGAAGAAAGAAAAAAGAAAAGAAAAAATGTTACCAAATGCATTCAGATGGCACAGTAAAACACTTAAACAACATTCAATGCTATATTGCGGTTTTAGAGGTCTCTGCAATCGCAATTGCGGCCGTATTTTCTCACAATTATCTGTAATTTTTGTAATCGCGACGCAACCATGATTGCAATTTAAAACTGTGGTTATCTCTACCATTTTCGCCCATATAGTTATACTTCATTCACATAGAAAGCAAAGTATAGCTGGGCATTTTAAACACAGAAAATCACAGGATGCTATTAGCAACTTAATATCCATTCAAATTTGAAACCAAAGATATGCATTTCATCAAGCAATGCGTGGGGCTGAAATTTTTATATCCAACATTAGGCATTGAGCCATTCCAATTTCACACACAAGCACAAACAGTCTATGATCTACAATTTTTAACAATTTCAACCTCACAGAATATCATCTTCAGGGCAATCAACCATTTCTATCTTAAGCCAAATACCCATCACCCAAAAATAGTAAATTGCACAAAATTAGCATTAAGAAAAGAAAAGAAAAGAAAAAATTACCAATTATTCAATCAGACCCCATGAGAAGAAAACACAAAGCGTTAACCCCCAGATTCATAAAACTACAACTATGAATGGCACAGTTAGAATTAGGGGCAAAGAGAGCAACAGAGTTCAGAATGCTTAGCATCAATGAAAAATTAGATTGGAACAAGATCAAGTCAGAGTAAACTAGAAATGGAAACCACTGAACATGTAGTAATG
This sequence comes from Ormosia emarginata, assembly GCA_029884605.1. Lineage (NCBI taxonomy): Eukaryota > Viridiplantae > Streptophyta > Magnoliopsida > Fabales > Fabaceae > Ormosia > Ormosia emarginata. The sequence goes on from JAQQTP010000025.1 coordinate 4,881,006, forward strand.
TAAGTGACCCATAATCGGAAATTTAGCAGAGAGAGAGAGAAAGAGAGAGAGATGAGTTGTGATGCATTACCGATGTAAAATTGGAGGCAAGTGGTTAGGTTTGGGTGACAATGGCGTTATTGTGATAAGGTAGTGGTGTGTTGTGGTGTGACTACACTATCCACAATCGTGCTTTCCGGAACGATAAGGTGGTGCTTCTTTGTTTTGCTGGACTTTTACTTTTTTAAAAATATATATATATATAAAAACTCTTTAAACTTTAATTTTATTATAAATCACTATTATAAATTTTAATTTTTTTTAATTAATTTCTAAATTTTAATTATTATCACAAATTTTTTATTTAATTTAAATATATTAATTTATTAACAATAATATTACATAATTTTATTTTATATGTATTAATATTAAATTTGAATTATTTGTTTATTTATTTATTAAAAATTAATTTTAGATATATTTATTTTTTATAAATAAATTAAAAACAATTTATTAAAATAAAATTTGTTTTTATTTGTTTTATAATAATAAAATATTTTTATAATCAAATTTTAATAAATAATTTAAAATTAATATAAAATAAATAAAATATTATTATACAATATTTTCATTAATAATATATTCAAATTAAATAAAATAATAACATTAATTAAAAGAAAATGCTAAATGTTGCGAAAAAGTTTTCACGAAATGCATTGTAAATGAAACGTGGCATACTGTTAGTGTATATTGGACTTTAAAAATGTCTTTTGAATAAGAAATATTTATATAAATTTTATTTACATAAGTTATGTGAATTAAATTAATTAATAAGTGATATATTATCACTTTTAATATAAAAAAATTGTGATATAAAAATTTATTAAATTATTAAATAGTAATTAATTTAATTTTCATAACTAAATGGATAAAATTTCTTAAATATTTCTCCTTTTATACCCACCATGTTTATTTATGCATTCACCCGATTGGTCAGTCCTCTTTCGTAACTATTTTTCTTGTAATACCACTTGCAAGAAATATCAATTCTCTTAATTAGAATTTAAAAATTAATTATAAAGATATTAAAGTTAATGATAATTATTTATAAAAGAGTTAAAGTTTAAGAAGTTACATATTCTTTTTTACTATTTTTGTTTGTTTTTATATTAAATTTTGTATGTGAAATTATTATGAAAGCAAAATTTTTTGTATACAGGAGGAAAATTTCTTACAAATGAAGCGTTTGGATAAATTTTGAAAAAAAAATTATATTAATTTTTTTAAAAAAATTCAAGAAGATATTCCTTTTAGTTTTAAAAAAGTAATAAATTTGTTTTTTATTTTTTTGTTTTTGCTTTTGGTAAAGTTTATTCAATACCTTTTTAATTAAAAAAACAGAAAAGCCGAAAAAAAGAGCCCGTAATCTTACAACAAGTGGAGTAGTGGGCTTGTGATATGTCTAGTACTTTGGTCTTTAGTCTAAGTCAAAGCATGGAAAGAGAGAGAGAGAGTATGCGTAGGCTATTTGTTTCTATAAATTATGTTTGCGAATTTTAAAAATAATAAAAATAATTGATTTATAATAAAATAGAATAAAATGATAAAGAGTAAAATTGAATAAAATATATTATTTAATTATTTAGTTATTTAATAAATTTAATAAGAAAATAAAATATATTATCTTAATTATTCCTTCCTTGATGTCAAATTAGAAAAAACAAAAAATAGAAGTTTTAATAGTAAGAAAAGGACTCTTTGATCTTTCTTTGTTATTTTACTCTCTCATTTAAAATAATTATTAAACATACTTTTATTAAATTTTATCATTCTATTTTATGTTATTTTTTTCATTATTATTTTTTCAAACATAAATAAAAATATAAAATTTTGAGTGACAGAAAAGAAATTATCATTTCACTCCCTTTAATTAAATAACTCTTAAATACACTATTTTTAAATTTGACCATTTTATTTCATGCCATTTTCCGTATTCTCGTCTTAGAACTTATTTACAGAAAAGCTGCAATGTTTAATTGTTGGGTAACGTTTTTATTATATACTTCATTTTATATAATTCATATAATTCTTGCTATCACTATTTATATTTTTTAAATTTAATTTTTATATATTAGTACTGTAAATTTTATGCTTACATTTAATAATGTACTATTATATTATTCAATAAATTTAATATCTCATATAATTATTAATCTATTAAATAATATGTTAATACATAATTAATAATAACGTAAAAATTTTTACATCAATAATACATTCAAATTAAACTCTTTTCCCTATAAAAAGATTAAATAAACTCTTTCATTCTTTTTTTCTTTCTTTTATTGTATTTTTGTTCTGTCCATAACGCGAGGAAGACAATGCAAACGATAAGGTCGATAAAGTCAAAGTTGTTATCTAGAAATCCATGTTTTTGTTCAGATAAAAGGAAACAGATCCTCAATTTCAAGCTTTCATGATCTTATCCCAATCCCCTCCCATTTAAATAGGATAAAATTTGTCTTCAATTTAAGTTGAAAGAAAAATTTATAATTTTTTTAATGTTATATTAATTCATTTATTTTAATTCAATTAATTTAATAAAATAAACACATAATATAATATTAAAAAATTTAAATTTTTTTTTAATTTAAGTTAAAGTCAAATTTTATTCATTTAAATATAATTACACCGACATACAATTTTTAAAAAATATTTTTTATATATTAAAAATATGCATATCATATTTATATTATATTTACTTTAAATTATATGTAATTATAACTTTCTGATAGGATACAAAATAAATTTATGAATAAATTAAAAAAAATAAAATATAAAAAAATAAACGAATAACGGAATCGCCACTTTAAATAGCGTAGGCCAAGAGGGAGAAGTTGGTGTCTAAGATAATAAACAATGCTACTTCTTTTGGCTAAAAAAATAATCAATGCTTCTTCTTAAAAGGAAAAAATAATAATACACCCATCATATCAATAATTCTTGTTTTATCATCTATGAAAACTCTTTCGTGGAACTTTCCGGGAAATTAACTGTGTTAACCGGTTTAGTCGTATTAACTATTACTTTTTACAAAAAAAAAAAAAAAGTTCTGAAATCAATCAAAGTAAAAAATAAAAACAATCATATGAATGACATTCATTGTTGATTTTATATGCCACCAACCAACCTACCGTGATTTGAAGTTACACAACCTACCTAAACTCGGAATCTATGAACGCGCGTAACAAAGGCAAACTACAAATTAGTCTAAATCACACAAATCTCTAAACTTGTAATTCATGCAGACATTCCAGAGTAATAACAACAACAACTGTAGGGACTCAAAACATCTTTCAATATCAAGAATGTCATTTTTTCAAATCTTAGAAATAACAAATCCAAAATTGTAACTAACCAAACATAACCAAATCAATTGTAGTATTTGAAATCTTACTCACAAAAATAATAGAGTAGCTCTAAGTTCAATAATATTTTAAGATCAATAATCCATAATGTTTTCAAATTAAATTAATGATAAAATAAAATAAAATCTCAAATATATCCACACAAATAATGTGTTAGGTTCACCAATAATAAGTATATTAGTCTCCTTAATTAAATTGGAGGAGTAGAATTGAAAACTATCCTCTTTCCTTTATTTGAAAAATACATCATAAGTTGGATGAGTTAAGACTGAGTGAATAATTATTACTTACTATAATAGGAATAAGATAAGTGAGACACAAGTTTTCTTTATCAAGTAAAATATCCAATCAAATAAAATAATTTTCAATAGAACAAGTCCATCAAATCATTAAAAATCCTTACTAGAAAATATAACAAACAGTTAAGAGAAACAAATTCCAATGATTCAACAAATAAACTATTATCAATTAAAAACACAAATCTATATATGTAAAAAAATTCACTAGGCAGAATTAAACAGAACGAGCACACAATTCAAGGGTAAATTAACAATATGATAAGTTCAAGGCTTGAACTGATGAGCATTAAGCTTAAAATCATTACCAACTCACATGTGTTGACCTACACATAGAGTCAAAATATACTTTGCTAGCTAAGACCTAATTCAATCTTAAGTGCATCAATACTAACATTTACTGTTGTTAGATACAGAATTTCAACAAGTTATTTTCTAAAAAATATAATTTATAAAATTATGTAACAATAAGCCTTTCTTGAAAATAAAATTCCTATGGAACAAAATAAAGATCAAATTTCTAAAAATTAACTATTTCATAAAGAACAATTTCCATCATTAGAAGACTCACTCTATAAAATTCACCTTTTTTTCCATAGGCATAACAATTTCTATATAGCAATTTCCAACAAAGCCAATAATATGTATAACAATTACCATCATTGATACAGATTTATTATCTATAACGTTTACCATCTTTGATCTAAAACCAATATATATTGATGTTTTAATATATTAAAACATTTCAAGATAACCAAATTTATTAGCTCAAAACAGTATTCAACATCAATAGTTAGTTTTTTAAAAAAATTGTCTATCCTAAGAGTCTTAAGGCTCTAGCACATTTAAAAATCCAATAACAAAATGAATTCAAAATTGATAAATTCAAATAAACATATAGTAGGTAAGAATCATCCACAGTATGTGTAGATTCCTAATTGAGTCTTTTCTTAAAAATTTGCATAATTTGACTGGAGATTTCTTGTACCGTTCTTTAACAATGGAAATACCAACGATGCATAATACTATAAAAATTGCCTAATTAACTTTCCTAAATTCAAAATAAATCATAATTTGCATTGCCCTAAATTTACCATCCAACTCACAGAGTATAAAATTTAACTTATAAAATTGATTGCTTAAGTTTTTGGGTTATGAGTTTACCAAAAAGCCAAAGAAATGAATTTCAATGAGTGGGTAACCTTCACTATTCTCAAATTACATTCTCTAACCCAAGAAAATCACCCCTAATGTAAGTGTAAGAGAAAGAGAAAAATAAATAGTGCTCGAAAATTTCAACAAAATCTTAAAAGAATAAGAAAAGGATACTCAAAATTGAAAGAGAATGGAGCAAGAATGAAAGAAAATATGGCGAGAAGGATTTGACGAGAAAAAGTCGAAATCATGAACTTATGATAGAAGAGTAGTTTTGATATTGAAAGGAATGCAAAATTATGGAATTGCCATTAAAACAAAGAAATACCTAACTTCCTTTTTTTTTTCTTTAATTTTTAGTGGAATAGTGTATTACATTCTTCCCTCCTTAAACAAAATTTGTCCTTGAATTTTAATTTATTACTAACCTCATATGTCAAATAAGTGTGGGCACTTCTCGTACATAGTTGCTTTAGGTTCCCAAGTTGTTTATTCACCAAACGTTGTTGGCCAAACAAACTTGACTGAAACAATATCCTTTGAGTGTAAACGATTTACTTATCTATCTACTATGGCCACCAGTTGCTCCATATAACTAAGGCATTTATCAAGTTGAACTGCTTAATGTTGTATGATAAGAGAAGGGTCACATATGCATTTCCAAAGCATAGAAACATGAAAGACTGGATGAATTCCTGAAAGATTAGGTGTAAGGGCTAAACGATAAGCTATTTTCCTAACTCTCTCAAGAATTTCAAAAAGTCATATGAATGTCAAGCTTAATTTACCCTTCAAGCCAAACCTTAAGATACCTTTCATAGGAGAAACACACGATTTCTCACATCAAACTCCAAAGGATTGGGTCTATGATCTAAATAAGATTTTTGTCGACTCTGAGCTTTCACTAATCAATCACGAATCAATCAAACTTTCTCATTAGCTTTTTGAATTAAATTTGGTCCCAAAAGTTTAGATTCGGCAACCTCAAACCAACCGATCAATGATCTATAATGTCTCCCATATAACTCTTCAAAATGTGTCATTTGGATGTTAGATAGATAATTATTATTACATACAAACTCCATCAAAGGCAATTGCTAGTCCCAACTCCCTCCAAGGTCTAGAATGCAAGCACAAAGCATTTCCTCTAAGATTTGAATAGTTCTCTCTAACTAACTATCTGTTTGAGGATGGAAAACGGTACTTAAATTTAAACAGGTCCCTAAGGCTGTTTGGAAATATCTCCAAAACTGAGAAGTAAATTATGGTCCTTAATTAGAGATAATAGATATTGGGATTTCATGCAATGATACTATCTCATCCAAGTATAACTTTGCATACTAAGTTGCTGTATAAGTGATCTTCATAGGCAAGAAATGTACATACAAACTTAGTCAACCGATCTACAGTTACCTAAACGGAGCCATGACCTTTAAAGGTCCTAGGAAAACTTGTTATAAAGTCCATAATTATTCTCTCCTATTTCCATTCAAGTATTTCTATTTATTGTAATAACCCTAGTAGCTTTTTATGCTTTGCCTTCACCTGTTGGCACACCAAACATTTAGATATCAACATATCAGCTATGAACACTATGACAAACTGATTAAGGAATGGTTTGAAAATCTCGTTCATCAAATCCATGAAAGCTACTGGGACATTTGTCAGACCAAAGAACATTACTAGAAATTCATAGTGTCCATAACGAGTTCTAAATGTTGTCTTAAGGATATCTTCCTTTCTAATCTTCAATTGGTGATAAGCTGATTGAAAGTTTATCTTAGAAAAGCATTGTGTACCTTGTAATTGATCAAACAGATCATTGATTTGAGGAAGAGAGTACTTGTTGCTTATAGTCATCTTATTTAACTATCTATAGTCTACACATAGTTGCATCGATCCATCTTTCTTTTTAACAAAAAGAATAGGAGCACCCAAGGAAAAGTGCTTGGACAGATGAAACCTTTATCTAAAACAAGTCTTGCAATTGATTCTTCAAAATTTTTTAATTCTCTAAGTGCCATGCGGTAAGGGGTATAGAAATTGGCTGAGTATCAAAAATCACATCAATACAAAATTCAATCTCCCTATCTAAAGGTAACTCATGAAGTTCTTCTGGAAATACTTCTGGGAATTAGGAAACTATTGGAACTTTTTCTAGATTTTCTTATTGCAATAAGGTGTCCCTAACCATTGCTAAATATCCCTTGCATCCTTTTCTCAGTAACCTTCTAGCTTCCAAGGAAGAAATTAAGTTATAAGGAGCCAAGCTACAATCACCCTGTACATGAAATGTCTGTCTACTCCGAATATCAAATTGTGCTACCATGGCAGTCCATAGTGGCATGGCAAGAAGCTAACTAATTCATGCCTAAGATTACATCAAAGTCCATCATGTCTAACACAATCAAATATACTAATATCTCATTGCCGTCAACAAATATTTCACATGCTTTTTACACATATTTAACAAGAATATATTTTCCTACTTGGCATAGCCATAAGAAATGAGTGGTCAAGCAGTGCAGGTTCTTTACCAAATCGAGTAGCAAAATATGGGGACATATATGAATGGGTAGAGCCGGGATCAAATAGAACATATGTATCATATGAGCATATAGAGAGTATAACTGTAACCACCACATTTGATGATTGAGCATCTTGTGGAGTTAAAGCAAAAACATGAGCTTAACCTCTTCTTGCTTGTTGTGTACTTCCCCTATCTATTTGAGAAGGAACCTGTCTCAAAGGTGAGTTGTAGTAAGCTGAGGCGACAATGCTGGTGGCAGTGTTACTTCGGTAGCACCTTGTAGTTGGGGACAATTACTTATCTTATAGCCAAATTTTCCACACCAAAAACAAGCATCGGTCTCCTTGCAACACTGATCAACATAAAAATTCCCATAAGTCTTACATCGAACTCTAACACGACCAAATTGTGCATTACCTTGTTGGTTTCTTCATTCAAATTTTTGTTTTTGTGAAGCTTTCAGCTGACCTTGGGGTTTAGACCAGCCCCTTTGTATACTTACTATTACCTTGCCCACTATATGAGCCTTCAATCTTGGGCTTCTTGAATTTTTGTTGTACCTCACGATCCCTTATCTTTCTTTTTTCGATCCTCTTGCAACAATCTTCTATTGCTTCATATGTTAGAAAATATGTGGTTTGTACGATCACTATTCTGTACAAGGGTTTTACTAGACCATCTACGAATTTATTGATCATATCCCTTTCAATAAAGATAGTATGTTGTGCATAACGGGAGAGTTGAGTGAAGTGATAGTCATAATCATTCACTATCATATATAATGTCTATTTCAACTCCTAAAATTCTTGAATCATATCATCCCTGTCACTCTTTTCAAAGAAGACTTCCATGAATAGAGCCTTGAGCTCATCCTAAATCAATAGTAGAGATGCTACTGGTCATTCCTTCAAGATGATCTTATACTAGGTTTATGTCATATCTTCAAGTTTGAATCCAACTAGCTCTATAACAATTCAATTAGAGTAGCCAAGAGCTCTACACACCCTCTTTACACCATCTAGAAAATGTTGTGAATCCTTGGTACCTCTCACAAAAGAAGGTAGGTTCAGCTTCATACATTTTTTGAGCGACACATTAGTGCCCTTATCTATACAAAGTTGTGACTTTCCCATATTTACCGGAGTTGTATTGTCATGAGGCTAATCAACACGACTTCCTTGGTTAGCCATTGTCTGAGCCATCCTCTTTATGTTTTGGATCGCTCTTTCTAGCCTTGTTTCTAACCGACCTATACTTTATGTAGTAAGGGAGGTAATTTCAGTCCTAGTGGCTTCATGCCTAGCTTGTCCAGATGGTTTGACACCCTTACCGCGACATCGAGTAACGCGAGTTGATCACCTAATAGGTTTATTAGTTGGGCCCTTATTTCTCAGTGTTCCTCTACTGGTAGCACGAGTTCTAGAGGTGGCATCTTCACCTGAAAAAGGCTAAAAAGTTAAAATGCAAACAAAATAACTTTGATAATCAAGGAAACACATTGACTCAGAATTTTTGATAAAATGGTAGACATCCTAATAGTCCTTTAATAGCGTCTTAATTGTGAGTATGCCCAGGTACATAGCCACAATTGAAATTCTATCAAAGGACACTTACTCCATTGTTCATCGGACAAAACTAAGTCTTTGATAACAACTTTGTCACGACTCAAACTCAAGGTCTATGATCGACATGTAACAAAGGCAAACCACTGACTGAAGTCACACAAGCTTCCAAACCAGCAATTCATATAGATATGAGTAAATATGCACTTTAGTCCTTAAATATTTCGTGGTATAACATTTTAGTCCTTCTCAGTTAAAAGAAAATAACACTTTAGTCCCCTAAAAAGAATTAATGTGATAGGGTTTTAAAACTTTTAAAGACTAAAGTGACTCTCATTTTTTTTTTGTAGGGGTTAAAGTGTTATGTATCGAAATATTCAGTGACTAAAGTACATATTTACTCTACAGATATCCTACAACAATAACAATAACCACTACAGTGCCTCAAAACATACTTCAATACCAAGAATCTCATACTTTCAAATTTTAGAAATAACAAATCCAAACTTGTAACTAACCAAACATGACCAAATCAACTATACTATTTGAAATACTACTTACAGAAATAATGAAGTAACTCTAAGATCAATAATTCATAATGTTTTCAAACCAAAATTAATAACAAAATAAAATAAATTCTCAGATATTCCGACATGAACAATGCGTTAGGCTCACAAAAAGTATCTGTAGTGGACTTAAACATGTTTGCTCTCTTATTTTCTATTTTTTTAAAAAATAAAACAAAAAATGTGTAAACCAGACAAGCCCTAACTATTTCATTGAGAACAATTTCCACTATTAAAAAACTCAATAAAATTCACCTTTTTTTTTCCATGAGCATAACATTCTTTTATAACAATTTTCATCATTGACCTAAAGCCAATATCTATTACAATTACATCATTGGTACAAAATTATTATCTGCAACATTTACCATCTTTGATATAAAACTAATATTAAAGCATTTCAAAAGAACCAAATTTATTAGACAACATCAATAGTAGGTTTTTCAAAAATTTTACTTGTCTCAAGAGTCCCTAAAACTCTATCACATTTAAAAAATCAATAACATAATCAATTTAAAATCAATAAATTCAAATAAACATATAACACGTATGATCTACTCATAATACGTGTCGATTCTGAATTGAATCTTTTTTTAAAATTTTGCACAATTTGACTGGAGATTCTTTGTATCATTTTATATTCATAGAAATACCAACAATACATAAATCAATTAGATAACATAAAAATTATCTAATTTACTTTCTTAAATCTCAAATAAATCTTAATTGACATTTTAAATTCACTGTCCAACCTGCAAACAATGAAACTATACTAATAAAATGTATTACTTTAAGTTTTTGAATTATGAATTTACCTTAAATAATCAAATAAATAAATTTCAATGAGTGGATAGCTTTCCCTCTTCTTAAATCGCAACTCCTAATTCAAAAAAATCATTTCAAATGTATATGCAAAAAAAGGAAAAAGTAAATAATATTTAAAAATTTCAATAAATTTTCAAAAAAGGAAAAAAAAACTAACAATTAGAAGGAATAAGGAGAAAAATGAAAGAAAATATCGCAAGAAAGATTTGACGAGAAAAAGCGAAAGCCATGAACTTATGATAAGAGAGTGATTGTGATATTGAAAGGAATGCAAAATTACAGAATTGTCATTAAAACAAAAGAATATCTAACTCTCTTTTTTCTTTCTTTAATTTTTAGTGGGACGACGCGTTACATAAATTAAGATTTTGTATCTCAAAATATGATTTTTCATGCATATAATAATAATGCATGATGTTGAAATATATATATAGAAGAAGGATCAATTTATATCAGTGTAAGTTTTTTTTTATTTATATTTATTTTTAATCGTTAGATCCACTTTCATCAATAGTTCTTTTAATGAAATCATCTCAACTATTAGATGAAAGTGAATCTAACGGTTAAAAATAAGTGTAAAAAAAAAAATTTACACTTTGTGTAAATCGATCTCTTCATATATATATATATATATATATATATATATATATATATATATATATATATATATATATATATATATATAATGATGTATATGATTAGAGGAATGTTTATTATAAGATGTGAGAGAAGTGAATATTAATCATTAAATTTTATATGAATGAATAAGGTTAAAACATAAATGGATATAACTTTTTTAGTGGTCACATCATATGATATTTAAGAACTTTTAATTTTGATCATTAATATATAGTTGTATGGCCAAAATTTATTCTTTTCACTCTCTCACAATAAAAATTTTTCTCATTAAAATATATATATATATTAAAATATATATATATATATTTTATGCTACCATAATTAGCTAATTTATTTATATTTTATTGATTTATAAAATTAAAACTCTTTCTAAATTAAAAGTATTAGTTTTATAATAGCAATGATATCATTTTGAGATTATATAAAAACAATATTTCCACATGGATCCCACGCATTTGGTACTTTCGCTTCTCCGGTTGTACACATGGATGATTGGCACTAAACGCCGCTCAATGTTCTTCGAATCTTATGGGCATTGCCAATACCTTTTTTTTTGTCCTTGTCATCTTCCTCGCAAAGTCATAATATAGAGAGGTCACCACACCCTTCTCTCAAAATCCACCCAAAGCTTTCTTTTCTCTATTTCTCCAACCTCACCATGCGCCTGTTTGTTTTCATTGCTACCATAACCCTGTGTTTGGTTGCTTCCTCGGCAGTGCTTCAGCGGTTTGAACAAGCTCCTAAGCCAGATGGGTCTTTGAGCTTCTTGGTGATTGGAGATTGGGGAAGAAGAGGAGCATACAACCAATCTGAAGTTGCAGTTCAGGTAATTATACGTCAACCACAAATAATGCAAGTGGATTATGTATATATGATCTTTGATCATTTATAGCGAATTAATTAAAAACCTCTAGCTAGTTGATCACTAGTGGCCACCACCTTCTATTGGAGAGAAACTTTTCCTGACTTTAGGGAGGAAAAAATCTTCTGCCCTCATTTTTTTTTCCTCTTCAATTAAAAGTTGATAACTCAGTGGGAAAAAAAAACTCTTTATTAATTGGAAATAATTTCTTTCTTAATTGATAGTTTTTTTTGGCTTAATTGTGTACTTTTAATTGGAGAGACAAGAAATAAAATAAGAAATAAGAAAAAAAAGATGTTTAAAGTGAATTTATTTATAAAGTAAGTAAATAAATGTGTATATACTCTTAGATTATTTAGTGGGTAATCAACAATTGATATACTATTATTTGTTCGGTAAATTTATTTTAAAACATTCTTATAAAAAAATAGTGACAGGAAATTTAAAACCCTTTTAGAGAGTAACAAATGCAATGAAGTTTCACACCCTTAGGAGAGTAACGAAAGCCAATGAAGTTTCACATTTTTCACCTACTAAACACAGGTTTGTTTAATATGCACCAACTAATTTCTAGTGCATGCATATACTAAGTGATATAAATCATATATTTATTAATTAAAAATTCAAAGATTATTATTTGAAATTTTATATATTTTAATTAATAATATTTAAATTTATACACAAATCTAATTTTTTTATAAATAATTATATATACAAAAAAATTATATATTTTAATTTATATTATTTATATACATTTAAATCTGCACATAAATCTTACTAAATAAAAAAAACAAATAAAAAATAATGCATCTATACTCACTTAATTCATGTTAGCCTTCTTCACTAAACACATCATTTCCCTTCACATGCTTTTCCTTGTTAAGTAAAGTGGGTGCGTATTATTGCATAAAGATTCTTCACACACTTTTTATCCAAAAAGTTATAATAATCAAGCATCAAAAATAAAATTATAATAATCGGCCAATAATGCAGCCTATCCATGCGTGAGTAGTTATTATTTGGACCGAAACATCTAGGTCAGTATTATCATGATTATTTTTTTATTGTGTATTGCAAAACCAAGTGACTTGTCGATTGAAGCAAATCATATTTGAGAAATCACGTGAATATACAAATCTAGCTCAATCTTCAAGTTATTTTTATAATCAGGGGATATGGGCTACTTATATATTTTCACTTGCAATTTATTTTTTATTATTATTTTGTACTCGGTGATGCTAAGTTTAAATGCGTCTTATGAAAAAAAAAAAAAGAGGAAAGATGAAAAGTAATGATGATGTTGGTCGTTAGACCGTACTCACTTAAAAACTACCCTTAATGTTATATAACTTGTCCTATCTTGATATTTGCATTTAAAAGACAATCAGCTACCAAAAATATAATAAACACTTTGGCATTACACATAAACTAAAATCGTATTTAGTAAAAAGTATAGCAGAAGTATTTAGGGCTTTTTATTTCAATATTGTTACTTTTTTTATTATTTGCTTTTTCATGTTTACTTACCTTTTTTTCATGTCTCAAATTATACTGTTTTTAAACATTTCAAAAACTACCATGAGTGAAGGCAACTTCCTACTTATATAGAAAATGTTATTTTTAAATAATATTGTCATTAAATAATATTCAAAAGTTGTCATAGATGAAGTGATTCCTATAAAAAAAAATGTTGTCTTTTTAAAATATTACGTAGGAAAACCTCCCTTCACGATGGCGGTTTCTAAGCTACAAGCTAAAAAGAAAATTTAAATATACAATTATGAAATCATTCTCATCTATAACAACTTTTGAACATATTCTAAAAATAATGCATATTTGTACATAAAAAAAAAGTGAAGTAACATGAAAAAAAGTATCAATATTGAAATAAAAAACCCGAAGTATTTAGTGTTTCAAAAATAGTTATTATAAAATTTAAACTTATAAAAATACAATTAAATTTTATAAAATAAAAATACTATTTATGTCTTTGATATTTATGTCATTTTAAAGATTAAATTTTATTTTATTTTTCAGTTGCTTTAAAAAACTAATAAAGCATTTTTTTTTTAATTTTATCTTTATCTTTTGATATTTCTATTAAGTAGAATGAAAAAAAAAAATATTAATAGAGGAAGATGATAATTTAATTAAATGTAATTATATTTTTTAAAAATTAAGAATATTTAATAAGAAAAAAGTAAAAAATTAGAAGTCAATTTATAGAATGCTCGAACGCCCGTGGCTGTTGTCTCTCAAAACAATCAAAACAATAAGTAAGAAGAATTCAAAATCCACATATCTAAAAAAAAGTGAAGAAATCAAAAGGCTCTAAACCTCAAGCCTTTGAGTGTTTAACAGTAAAACCAAAAAATTAGATGTTAAACAGTAAAACCCAAAAATTAGAACTGTGTTGAATCTGTATTCAATTTTTGTCTCTGTGCACGTTATTAACCATTTAAACAATTTGTAGTGCCCTTATCTCAACAAACAATGGTCAATTTCTCATCTGTCTTTTTGCCTCAGTTCTAATAATTTATTCTGGAAACTAACGAATTGTGTTTTACTAGATGGGTGTTGTTGGAGAGCAATTGGACATCGATTTTGTGATTTCCACCGGCGATAATTTTTATGACGATGGCTTGACAGGCATAGATGATCCAGCCTTTGACCACTCATTTACCAAAATCTACACTGCTCCCAGCTTGCAGAAGCAATGGTACAATGGTGAGAGTTCAAATTCATTAATTTAAATTTCATATGCATCTGGGGAGTAGAGTTATGAGAGGAATGTTTTCAATTTAGAATTTTGCTATAATTTTATAAAAGATCTTTTTAATAATATTTTTAACAATTTTGTTAAAAAATACTGTAAAATATTTGTTAAGGATACAAAATAAAAAAAAAAATCAGTAAAAGTTAAATATTCAATATATTAAAAATTGAAAAATCTCTACTTTTCATATAAATTTTGAATTCTTTAACAAATATTCTTAGGATACTTATTAAAAAAATCATATTTTTAATATTAAATAAAAAATATTAAATAAAAAAATAAATTCCCTCAATATTTAAAAATATAAAAATTATTTAATATTTTTTTATTTAATAATTAAGAGAATTATTATAATGATTGATTAGAAAGATTAAAAATTATTATTTTATTTTTTGAGTTTTATTATATCATCTTAAAATATTATTCTAATAATTCTCCCTATATTTAATAAAAAAATATTAAATAAAAAAATAAATATTTTTTTTTCTTTTTTTACCTGTCCTTTAAAGGTTTTTGCAAAAGAATTAAAGACACCATTAAATAACTTCAAATTAAATAAAATATAAGTTAGCATAACTAAATTATGCTTTCTCACTCTTTTAGAAAATTATAAAAGTTAATTAATATATGTAATTATTAGATTTAGAAGAAATAATAAAAGATGAGATAAAATTAAACAAAATTAATTAATATATTCTTAAAAATTTTAAATTACAAATAAATTAAAACAAAATAAATTTTTTAAAAAACAAATTAAAAAGTATAAACATAGTATATTTAATGTTTTGGGAATATAAAAAATATTTAATATTTTTTATTTAATAAATGAGAGAATTATTAAGATCTATGACCGATATTTTAATGTCTCTTTCTTAATTTTGTTGAAATTGTTTAATGTTATGGTTTTGCAGTTTTGGGTAACCATGACTATAGGGGTGATATTGAGGCACAGCTGAGTCCTGTCCTCACAAATCTTGATAGGAGATGGGTTTGCTTGAGATCTTATGTTGTCAGTGCAGGTGAAAAGAAACTTGATTTTTTTCCTTCTTAATTTTGATGTATAGAGCATAAAATATTAAATGAGAGTACTAATGAATTGATGTAATTGTCACATCTGTTGTTTCAGAAGTTGCAGAGTTTTTCTTTGTAGATACGACTCCATTTGTGGACAAGTACTTCACAGAACCAAAGGACCATGTTTATGATTGGAGAGGCATATTGCCTAGAAAACAATACATTTCTAACCTCCTCAAGGTTTTAATCACTAATCATTTCTCAGAAAAGCAATATGTAAAACCATCACATTTTTTTTAAATATCATACCATGGACAATTTTGTATAATTTGCAATAAATAAATAAGTAAAACAAAAAATATAAACTAAAATGTAAAATACTTGCTAAGAAACATGGATCTTCTAAAGCATTTGTACCTTGTATAATGCATTAACCTTTAGATTTTCTATGTATATTGGTTAATTATTGCACATTTAATTTCAACAGGATGTGGATTTGGCTTTAAAACAATCAAATGCAAAATGGAAGATTGTTGTGGGTCACCATACAATTAAAAGTGCCGGGTATCACGGTGTTACGGTAGAGCTTGTAAAGCAACTTCTCCCAATTCTTGAGGTAACTTTACTGTTTTCATATTTTAAATAAGAGATATTTTTCTAATCCATTGAGGAGTGGTTGAAGAAATGATCTCAATCCTTGATTATGCTCAAATAAAAGAGGTCATGTTCTCCAAATTTGAAACTCCT
Source organism: Ormosia emarginata (assembly GCA_029884605.1). Classification (NCBI taxonomy): domain Eukaryota; kingdom Viridiplantae; phylum Streptophyta; class Magnoliopsida; order Fabales; family Fabaceae; genus Ormosia; species Ormosia emarginata. The sequence goes on from JAQQTP010000025.1 coordinate 4,897,385, forward strand.
CAAGTCCCCACAGATCTCTGCACACTGTCCAAAATTCAATTGCTGTAAACGAAGTGAAAATTTCCTTTTTTTTTTAATGGTAGGGTTATTTAAAAATGGGTTCCAACTTATGCCTAAAATGGTCTTGAACACGGCGCAAATATGAAACAATATTTTTGTTGTTTGCTGTGTGTGGAACCCGCAGAACAGTGTGACACTTGTCTTAGTAGTACCACTATATTTACACAACAATGTTACATATACATTAACATATATATCACTTTATATATGTATAATTTTTAATATTTAATTATAATTTACCACATATTTTTTATACAATTACATTCGAATTTTAATATTTTACCACATATTTTTAATGTGAAGAGATATATTGCCAAATAATATGTTGGAAGCATTATTTTATTTACATCGTGCAGATGTTTTGTAAGGCAATAATAGATTTTTTTTTTCGGTGAATATTTAAAGGCGGCTATAAGTGCGTTTTTTAGGTGAGTATTTTCAAGCAATAAGAGATTCTAGGCAAATTGTTATATAAATTTAAAATATTTAATTAGGTGCATTAGATTAAATAATACTTAATATTTTTATAAAATTTTATATTATATAATTAAAAATATAAAATTTTATAAAAATATTAAATATTAATTAATTTAATATACTTAACTTAAATATTTCAGATTTAAGCAAAAAATTATGTAGATTCCATCAACAGCTAAGTGCCAAATTTATTTTCAGGCAAACAATGTTGATCTTTTCATAAATGGACACGATCATTGCCTACAGCACGTAAGCAGTCTTGACAGGTTTGTTACTAATATTCAACTGGTGCGCATAATTGCATATACATGCTTCTCACATGTGACACATGTCACATGTCATTTCATTTAAAAGTGAACGTGAAAAAATATACTATAAGATAGATATGATAATGAAACAAATTAATCGCACAAGAGATAAAGTAATACATTATATATTGAATTAAACAAGCAAAATCATATAGTGAAAATTGAATTTAACCCTTAAATATATACATGAATTTCAGTGCAATTCAGTTTTTGACTAGCGGTGGTGGCTCAAAGGCCTGGAGGGGTGATGTGAACTGGTGGAAGCCAGAAGAGATGAAGTTATATTACGATGGCCAAGGATTCATGTCTGTGCAGGTTACTGAAACTCAAGTTGATATAGCTTTCTACGATGTCTTTGGCAATGTTCTACACAAATGGAACACATCCAAACAGCTTTACTCATTCTTGTAAACAAGTTCAAATGCAGTTATATATAAAACAAAAGAAGAAGTCACAGGGATAAGAAGCAGAGGGGCGTAGAAACAAGAAAAAGCATTTGCTGTGAATCATTAATTAGCTCATTTGGTATTGCTTCAGACTTAACTCTGTGATTGCCTATAATGACCTGTTGCAAAATATTTACTTACAAGCTGTTTAGTTCGCAGTTTGCACGGATATATGTATGTTGATGTTTGTAGTTATTGTTGAAAAGATAATGTTGAATGAAATTGGTTAATGTTGGAAAAAGTTAAAAATTCTCTTAACTTTTTTTAATTAAAAGCGATTTTGAATACAAAATAAATTAATCTAAATACGTACGTTAATTTATATACATATAAATAAAATATTGTATGCTAAATGTTTTGATTTGTGTTAATTAATGACGCATCACATGCAGTTAATAATTGTGCATTTATTCTTAAGGATGCTCTGATTTGCCAATGGTACTAGGAATTTCACCACTTAGTTGATTGTCATATATGATCAGCTTCTCCAACTTGGTGAGGTTACCAATTGCAAATGGAATGGACCCCACCAGCTCGTTGGAGTTCAGATGAAGTGATGGGGTTTCTTGGGGATGATGAAGATAAGAGTTCCGTGGTGGGTTTTCTGGTTTGGTTGCTGCTGTGGGTTAGCATGATGGTGGTGTGCAGGGGTCGTAGGCCCTTCAAAGCAAATAACATATTACATGAGACTCTTTAATAAATACAACAATATCTAATGTTACAGCCTATATCAGGTAAAAAAGTATGGAGTCTGGGTACTCCACTCTATTGATGGAGTAGGGGAAATAAGTCTTTGGTGAAGGTCATTAATCTTCACTTTTTTTTTTAATTTTTAAGGTTCTAACTATGATTCTAATCTATGATTTTTTTATTCAAGTCTTATATATATTAATTATGTATCTTTACTCTGATTTTCAAGAAACTCTTAGTGGTGAAGGACTTGTACAAGAAGCAAAACAAGAAGCTTTGAAAGTTTCTCCAAAAGGTAAGAAGGAGATTACCCTCATCAACCATGTGTTGGTGGTGAGGAGTGAATTTGTGTGTGGTGAAAAATCCATAAGAATTTATTCACTTGATTGTTTAAAGCTTTTCTTATTTGTGATTGATTTTGATGCAAACATGTCTATAACTTTAAAATATATGGCATGTGTACATAGATGTATGATAATTATTGTAGGATATGAATAACATGTGAGGATTTGCATGAGTGTTCCAAAGAACTCAATGAAGCCCACAACTTCACCAAGAAAAAGAGAACCAAAATGTTCTCAACCATTTTTTAAAAGAATGACTTAATTGATTTAATTGGATCAATGAAGTTTACAATGACTTAGAGGATGGAAAATAATTTAAAGATGATTTGTAAAGAATATATTGGATTTCGACCAACATGCCATTCAATATATATTTGATTCCAAAATTATTTTCTAATGTGGACTAAATAGTTAATTTAAAGAGAATTCAATTGCAATGAATTTTGGAGAAACAAAATAAAGGAACTTAGTTTTGGAAACCTAATTAGAGGAATTAAGTATGAATAAGAAATGAATCAGACACTTGAAAAAAATACTAACATAGAGCTCACCCTTTGAGTTTTGAAGCGCGTTAGCAAGTTTTAAAGTGTAAATAATGGTTATGACTAAAAGAGGTAATTTTTAAAGGAAAACATAGAAAATATCATTTAATGGATTTTCTAGACGAAATTTTGTCAAAATTAAAAATGAACCAACAATGGAGAAAGTTTCAAAATATAATTTAGAAAGCAAAGAAATATTCTACGTAGTTGAAATTACTAGAAATAGCTTATGCGTATTTAAAATAATAATTTTTAAGCTACGCGATTGAGAAAATGATTTAAAAGTGTTACGCGATTGAGAAAACGATTTAAAAATGTTATGCAATTAAGAAAATGATTTAAAAACACTACACGACATTTAAAACATCAAAAAATATTTACGTGATTTAAAAACATTTGAAAAAGGTGACGCGATTGTGCAAATGTGATAAAATCTTTACGTGACTAAAAAGAATAGTAAGTTTTACTGTCGGGCTAAAGTGGTAGGCCCGGACATGTTGAGAAATAGTACTGCCAAGTGGAGACATACTATATTTAGAAATATTGATACTGAGGGTATTTATGTAATTATGCTTCATATACATGCATTGAGTATTGTATAGTAAATGATTGTTCTGGCATTTGTTGCCTAGGAATGAATGAGAGCTGAATAGTGTGATCTAGTAAGGGATCTACTGGGGACGTCAGGACGCGGTGATTCATAGTGACCTATTTGTCACATTATATACCTGGCCATGATAAACCGTTGCAACGTACTGGCGTATGTCCCGACAAACACTATTTATGTCTCGTGTCTAGGTTAGACTGTCATTATGGGTGGCAGATCTTCTGGGCCATTCATATCCGAAGTTGTTTAGCTCCATGGAGTAGGAATATGATGCATTGTGCATATGCATAGTCGGTATACATGTTGTTGTGACATTGTCAAGGTGCATATCCTTGTAGCATAATCATATATATATATATATATATATATATGTTGTTAATATCTATCATTAAATTATCGTTAGTGCTTATATTTTTGTGAAATATATTTTCTGAATATAACTATGAATTGATAACATGATTATACTTGTGATATCTGTGTGTATGGAATGACTTTGTCATTCGTATCATTCTTCGCTACCATATTGATATTGATGAAAGGAGATCTCACCTCTTTGTTGTATTGTTTTGTTGTGTTTGTATTGTTAAAATTCGTATAGTAGGCGAAGCGAGTTTCTTAGACTTAGCTGGAGGCAATGTTCTGAGGTTGGTGACGGCGTCGAGGAGCGATCTTCCCAGTTTCGATAGTGTGCAGTTTGGTGGAGGAACGGAAAAAGTATGTTGAGTTTTCTAGTTAGTGTTGTCACTGTGCTATTAAGTAGGACCCATCATGGGATTTGCTACTATTTCTTGAGTCTGTAAGTTATGTTTTAAAATGTTAAATATTATGTGGTATAATAAACATGTGTATTAATTAGTTCAATCTATTTTCTGTATTACTTATATTTTTAGTAAGTTTATATTGTCAGCAAAAAGAAATTTTAAAAAATCCATATTTTATAACTCAAAGCTTTTGTGAAATGATTTTCAGATTTTAGTCAGAAATGTGATGCCCTACGGAGGGTGTTACAATTTCATCGGATGAGGAGAACCCTGAGGAGCATCCTGCTACGATTCCTTCTCATCAGTCTTAGGGGCTGATACTGTCAGTGACTACTGATGGCTATTCGTATATCTTTTTGAGAAGCCTGACGTTTTGCTATTTTGATGCGATGTAAATTTGTAAACATCTTGGGGGTGAGTAAAGCCTTTTACTTTTTGTAAATTTGATGATGTAATTAAATAGGTTGATGCAATTATATATATATATATATATATAAAACGTATGGATGTATGTTTTCCTTTCATGTTGATTTTGTTTACTGTAGCTACGTTTTATTATTCTCTCATCACTACAAAAAAAAAAATACCTATATTTCAATACTTGACTAAATACATACTTACGATTGAAAATGTTCATTCATATATTAAAAATGAACTGGATCTTAATTTATGATTTAATTTATATTTTTCACAATTTTGTTTCACTTTACTATGGTGTGACGTTCCTTCTTCTCCTTGAAAAAAGGGTGTTACACTTTTCATTCATCTCATTTCATCTTCATCATCTTCCTAAAGCAAGCTTCACAAAATTCTCTCCATTTCTCTCAAGAACACCTCATGGCCATACCACTCAATACTATCACCCAACCTTCAATAATTTATACTAACCATATTTCTTGAATCCTTACCTTATTTCAAGACACTTTGTAGTTGAAGTCTTGATCAAAATTATCTATCTTCAAGGAATTCTTTCAAAGCCAAAACTATACACAAAAACTCTCATCTTTTCCTTTCTTTTGATACCACATGGCCAAAGTACTTAAATACCATATCTAACTTTCTATAATACTATCTGAGCATAGATCTTGAATCTAGATGCAAATCCAAGGAGCTTTTATGTTGAGACTTTCTTCTAAATCCATCATCTTCAAGTATTTTTTCTTAAGCTCAAGTTTGAAGGCTTTTGAGGTGAAGTTCTTGATCTTCATCTTTAATCTTATTTTAAAGTTCTAAATCATGATTTGAATCCATGGTTACCTTAGTTAAGCTTTAGATATTAATATTTCATGTTTTCTTTGTTTAAAGTTCTACATGGTGGAGAACATCAACTTGAAAGGAGACATACAAGGAGTTTATGAGCATCACCAAAAGGTAAGAGGGAGAATAACCTCATCAACCATTCATGGTGATGAGGAATGAAATTTGTATGTGTGGGTAAAGAATCCATATGATGATTGATTCATCCGATTGTGTATGCTTACTTGTATATGTGTTTATTTATTTTTATGTGATTTTAGTATGTTAATAATATGCATGAAATTAGTATGATTATTCATTGATCATATGTGATGTTTTAATTGTGATATTATGTATAGGTTTGATGTTAGATAAGTTTGATGATTTAAACATGTTATATGCTATGAAGTATATTGAGTTACAGAGAATGTGAGGTTATTTATTTTTAGGGTACCATATCATCATTTTATTCATTTGAGAGTATGTGGCATTATATACATGTACGAATCAACTTTAGTTATATGTATATACATTAAACAAAACTGAACTATATTCAGTATATATTAGTGAAGATAGAAATCAATAGGAATATTTTTCGACAGTACTATGGTAATTTGTTCAGTTCCTTTCCTAATTAGACTATAATTAAAAAATATGTCACTTAAAATTCATGTATATCATAAAAAAGTGCGGAAAAATAAATGACGCAATAATATGAGAAAGTAATTAGGTTCTGAAATACAACGATACACGAAATGCAGAGAAGATAAAGGAAAATAAAAATGATCATAAAAGAATTGAAGTGGTTTAAACGATTATACATTTTGACCAGATAATTGGAAATATGGGATGTGGTGATCATGATGAGATTCTTCAATTCATTGATAACATACAATATTCAAATGCATTGTTTAAGCCAATATTGAACCCTGCAAGAATTTATATTTACATCCTGATGATCTTCTAAACTTGGCTGAAGTAGTTGAATAGTCTTGTGATCATACTCCTATGGCTAGAGTAAAATGACCAAACTTTAGGGAGAGGAAGACATTAGTATGACAATTTAAAAGTAACACATTTGAATTGATACATCTTCACTAATAATGAGTTTTGCATGTGGATTGCGTATTGCTAAATAATTTACCATATCTGGCCTCTTAAACGCCCCAAGTAAAACTCACTCCCACAGGTTTGATGGCATGAAGATGGTCATGGGTTTGAGACTCAATAGCAAAGCATGGAGCTGAGGCAATGAAACCCATGCCCTAATCCTTGGCCTTGTTAGTTTAATGCTATTGACCCATACGGGGACGAAGGGCTCATGACACCCTTTTAGGTTCTCTCGATAGAAGTTATGCTTAAAGTATGGGCTTCTTTCAGGATGCGCAAAAAGAATCTCACAACTACCACATGTGAATATACGAGTCCGGATTTGACCTATATATATACACGAGTCTAGATCATCTGCAGCTGCTGTTGGGTTACAGGGAACCTAGAAGTAGGAGATATTTTTATTAATGAGTTAAATCAAAAATTATTATAGTGTGTCTCATGTCATATTTTGATTTAAAATCTTAAGATAATTAGTTTACGATTCTTCTCACTTAAATAATTTTCACTTAACTAATTTTTTATTAATGTCAAATTTTAATACTCACGCTTAAATTTTCAACAGCTGCACCTCTTTAAGTTTGTGATCTAAGGATTGGAAGTTATTAAACCATGTTTACTTTTAATATTTTAACAACGAAAAAAAATTAAAAGGATGAGATCCCTCTGCAAGTTTTTGAAAACTACAGAGGATCCTAATATGTGAATATACTTTATATAGCATGTTGTATGGAGGATTCTAACATACTCATAAAAGCTGTTACAGTATATATACTCTCATTTTATCACCTGCAATTATCCATTTTTAAGATATTCTAAAAAAGCCCTTATTATTATTATTTTTACATTTTGGTTCTTCCTTCATCCCCATTTCTGAGGCTTCCACCTCACCCACATTGGAAAACCTTGTATTTTATCAGTTAAGGCAGCCGTAGCAGAGGTTGTCGAAGGTGGGAGGAAAAGGAAGAGTCTTTGCAGGTGGTTGGGGAGGTGGACGGTTTTGCAAAATACTTGAAAGCTAGGATTAGTTTTGCAATTTAGAAATGTTTGTGATGACCTCTTCATCAAGTTTCCAGTAACTCATCCTGACCTTTCATTTTTATAATTAATTAATATTGGTTCTGCATATAGGTTGCATCCATGCCCACACTATTTTTATGAGTATTTAAGACAATCCCCTGTTGTATAGGGAACGTCTTCAATGTTGCTAAAAAAATAGGGTGCATCTATACACCAAACATGGGAAATCATTGATTAATTAATTAAACGAAGTGATGAAGGATAGCCATGACCCAACAGCGACGTTTATAATACTTCTAATAGGGGATAAAGCATTGATGCTGCAAAGGTTGAAATCGTTGATATTGGTAAGAAATTGATCAATGACTGTTATTAAGTATAGGTAACCTTCATAACTGGTTACCATTGTTACAATGAACAATTGCATGCTTAGCTTTTTAAAATTAGAAGAATTATGTTTAAAAATAGATAAATGTACTAAAAAAGACTGAACTTGCTACATAGTCTCTTAAAATTACTAAATGTTCAAGTAACCTTCATCCTAGATTCCAAGAGTTAACACCTGAAAAGTTGGGATTACGTTTCACACTCTTCATCATACCATCTGGATCTAGTTCACACTCTTTCATTTTTTTTTGGCGATTTTTATTCTCCAAGCTTCAAGTTCCTTGATCTCCTGATCTAGTTTGAGAACTATGGATCTATGGTGGTCTTTGTCTTGTCGCCCTCCTCTCCGTCATCGACGCCGTTGACCTCTATTCCACTTGCTTTTGTTGATGGTGCGGTGGCCGACGATGTTGTCGCCAACCATTCTTGCTTCGCTGGCAACAATTATTTTCAAATGCTTCTTATGGCGGAGGGAGTGCAAGTTAAAACAATTGTATATGTGTTAAAATGAATTTCTCATTCAACAAAGCTGAGAGAATCAACTTATATACAAGAAGAAAAACAGAAGCTTCAAGAAGAAACAGAAGTTGTTGCTCGTTAGCCATCTAACTACTACAAACTAACTAACTAACTATGCTAACTGTACATGAGCTGTCAATAACAAACTAACTAACAATAGATTAAATGAAAACTGATTAAGTATTATCCAATACCCCCCCACAAGCTAGAGAGTGAATGTTAATCACTCCCAGCTTGCAGAGAAGATGCTGAAAGGGCTGAGGATCCAATGCCTTAGTGAGAATGTCAGCAGATTGTTCTGTAGTCGAAATAGGAAGCAAGTGGAAGAGCTTGGACTGTAGTTTCTCTCGAACCAAGTGGCAGTCTATATCTATGTGCTTCGTGCGTTCATGGAACACGGAATTCAATAGCTATGTTGAGCGTAATCACCGTCACAATAAAGAGAAGTTTGGAGAAATGAATGGAATGAAAAGTTTCAAGCAAATAAGTGATCCACTAAATTTCACAAACAGTAGCAGCAAGAGCTCTATACTCAGCTTCCGAAGAGGATCTAGAAACGATAGTTTGTTTCTTGGTTTTCCAAGAAATGAGAGAATTACCAAGAAAAACACAATAACCGATAACAGAGCGTCTGGTATCAGAACAAACAGCCCAATCTGAGTCACTAAAGGCCTTTAAGTGAAGCGTAGAATCAGAAGGATAGAAAAGGCCTTGACCAGGACAGCCTTTGAGGTATCGTAAAACCCGAGTGGCTGCCTTATAATGAGCAGAAGTAGGAGAAGACATAAATTGAGAGAGTTGTTGAACAGCAAAGCTGATATCAGGTCTGGAGTTAGTCAAATAAAGCAGCCTACCCACAAGTCTTCTATATTCAGCAGGATTGGCATAAAGATCAGTGGCTGAGTGGGAGAGCTTGGTTGATCTTGCCATTGGAGTGCGGGCTGGCTTAGAAGCCAAGAAACCAATGTCTGAAAGGATGTCTAAGGTATATTTCCTTTGGCAAAGAGTGATGCCAAGATGAGACCAAGCAACCTCTAGGCCAAGAAAGTATTTCAAGGTACCAAGATCCTTGATTTTAAATTTGCTGTCCAAGTAGGCTTTAACCGAGGAGATCTCTGTAACATTATTGCCAGCTAAAATCAAGTCATCTACATAAGATAGGAGAACTGTGAACTGCTGGCCAGTACGCTTATAAAACAAGGAATGGTCATGACAAGATTGAGTATAGCCAAGTGCGTGTAGGGAGCTGGACAGTTTGGCAAACCACTGTCTGCTGGCTTGCTTGAGTCCATACAAGGACTTATGGAGTTTGCAAACCTAATTTGGCTTGTCACATTTGACTCCTTGAGGCACCTCCATATAAACTTCCTCATCTAAATCACCATGAAGAAAAACATTATTAACATCAAGTTGATGTAATAACCAGTTTTGAGATGCAGCCAAGGCTAAGAGCAGCCTAACAGAGGTGAGCTTTGCAACCAGAGCAAAGGTGTCAAGATAGTCTAAGCCCTCTGTTTGTATGTAGCCCTTAGCTACCAACCGTGCTTTATATCTCTCAATGCTCCCATCAGATTTATATTTGATCCTGTAAACCCATTTAGAGCCAATGGGAACCTTTCCTTTTGGTAAATCAGTAAGAGACCAAGTATTAGTTTGGTTCAGTGCAAGTAGCTCAACTTGCATAGCCTTAACCCAGAGGGGAGATTGGGAAGCCTGTTTGTAGGTTTTAGGTTCTATGTGGTTGGTGATAGATAAGGTGTAATGTAAATGAGAAGGGGAAAGAGAATTATAAGAAATAATAAGAAGAAAGAGGATGCTTGATACCTGTGGGTGATGGAACATTTGAAGTCTGCAGAACATTACAGTGAAATTCTTGCAAGTAAGAAGGTGCATTTCTAGTTCTGGTTGATCTTCGAAGAGATGGAATGGGGTCAGGAAGTTGGGGAAAATCAGAGTGTAGAGTGGCAGTGGGTGGAAAACTGACAGTACTAGATGAAGGAGGAGTGTCATTGAAAGATTTATGATTTTCTGTTGTGGAGAGGACAGGTGATGAATGAAAATTATAGTTATGAGGAATGGTGTCAAAAGCTAAAAAATCAAAAAGTATTTGGATCATGAAGGGAAGAAAATGCAGGCTGAGAGTGTTTTGCCCGAAGCTTGGAGTATGGAAAGATGTGTTCATAAAAGAGAACATGTCTAGAAATGAAAGTCTCTCTTGTCTCAAGATTGAGAAGAATATACCCTTTGGTACCAGTTTTAAAACCAAGAAATGCACATTTCTGAGCTCTTGGATCTAATTTGGTTCTGTTTTGAGTGAGAGTGGAAGCAAAACATAAGCTTCCAAAAACTTTTAGATCCAAAAGAGTGGGAGGTTTATGGTGTAGCATTTCAAATGGTGACTTGTGCTGCAAAATAGGTGTAGGGAGTCTGTTTATCAAAAAGCAAAGATGACTGACTTACGGCATAATTCCAAAAGGATTTTGGCTAATCAGATTGAAATAAAAGAGACCTAGCAACATTGAGAAGATGCCTATACTTTCTTTCAACAATAGAATTTTGTTGTGGAGTCTCCACACAAGAAGTTTGGTGGATAATCCCATGATTAGCATAAAACTGAGGCATCATGAATTCAAAACCATTATCACTTCGAATGACTTTGATGGACTTACTGAATTGTGTTGTTACAAAAGCAATAAAATTCTATATAAGGTTTTTGGTTTCAGATTTCAACTTCATTAAGTAGATCCAAGTATGTCTTGTATAGTCATCTACTATTGTGAGAAAGTATTTATGGCCATGAATGGATGGGATACCAAGTGGCCCCCAAATATCCATGTGAATAAGATCAAAAGCAGCAACTGATTTAGTTGTGCTAACAGAAAATGGAAGTTTAACCTATTTGGCAAAGTGACAGAAATCACAAACTTTATTGGGATTGAATTGTACATAAGGAAAGCATTTACATAGACTGTGTAAGACATTGTGTGAGGGATGGCCTAACCGAAAGTGCCAAAGATCAAAAGAATTGACAGTGTTTGTAAAATTTGTAAAAGCAAATGAAGTGATGGATGGAGAGAACTTGATAGGTTGATTTGGTGGAGCAAGAATGTACAGACTGTTCTGGACTTCAGCATGTCCAATCATCTTCGAGGTAGTCATATCCTGAATTTTACAGCAAGAATGATCAAAGGTCAGATTACATGATAAAGATGAAGTCAGTTTATGGATTGAAATGAGGTTATGCTTAAAATCTGGTATGTACAGAACATCATGTAAATGGAATGCATCAGAAAAAATAGTTGTTCCTGAATGATGTGCAATAGTATTTGCACCATTTGGTAGTTTAACAATAATAGGTCTAATGCAATTGTATGAAGTGAAATTGGAAAGGGAAAAGGTTACATGGTCTGTTGCACCTGTATCTAAGATCCATGGTGCATTAACTGAATTCTGTTGTGACTGAGGAGTAGAAGACTCATCAGTCTTAGCATGGCTTACTTGATTGATAATGTGTGGTGGAGGTTGGGGTGTTTTCTGAAATAAGGCTGCAAGCTGAGCATATTGTTCTGGAATGATACGAATGCTTGGTTCCTTCTTATCATCATCAGGAAAAGTGCCCAATTGATCATCCAATGATGTCTCACAGTCATTTGAAACCATATTGTTCACATTTGCAGTGTTCTTGAATTTGAACTTGTAGTTTGGTGGAAAACCATGCTTGTAATAACAAGCATATACTGTGTGGCCATTCTTACCACAAAATGTGCATACTTTGTATGAATTTCCACCAGAACCTCTACCATTAGTTCTTCCTCTTCCTCTGCTAGCATATCCATTTCCATTTCCTCTTCCTTGTCCTTTCCAGTTTTGATTTGATTCTACAATATTAAACAGAACCTTGGAGTCTGAAACTAGTTGACCTTCTTGCTGCTTTACCATTGAGAAAGCTTTGGTTATTGGTGGCAATGGATCCAATGCAAGTATTTGGCTTTTGATCACAGTATATTGATCATTAAGCCCTTTCAAAAAGCAAATCACATACTCAATTTCTCTTTGTCTCTTAATGCCTTTGATTAACTCATAACTACAATTGCACTTTGTGCTACAGATGCAAGATGGAATTGACCTCATCGACTCAAGTTCATCCCAAATTGTCTTGAAATCTGTATAATAGCCAGAAACTGTTCTTTCTCCTTGTTTCATAGAATGAGTAAGCTGCATCAAATCTGATGTACGAAAATGATTTCCTTTGGAGAATATGTTCTTCAAATCATCCCAAATTTCTTGAGCATTTTCAAACTCAACAACACTATGAGCAATTTCTTGACACAAAGATTTTGTGATCCAAGAAATCACCATTGTATTACACATTTCCCAAGCTTCATATGTTGGAGGAAGGCGGAATTACTCCATTCACAAACTTGAATTTGTTCTTGGATATTAAAGCTCTTCTTGCGGCTTTGCTCCAAGAATTATAATTAGTGCCATCAAGAGGTGGTGACACAAGAATCATACCTGGATTTTCTCCAGGATGCAAGTAATAGGGATTACGAATAGGATCAACTGGTGGAGGTGATGGTTCTGGTTGAACCATTTCTTCATTATTGAGAACTTCATCAGTGTTGAGAATTTCTGCCATTGCAAGAGCTTGAAGGAGAAGAAATTAGGATTTTGATTTATACTTGAGAGCTCTCCAGATGAGAGCTTTGATACCATAAAACAATTGTATATGTGTTAAAATGAATTTCTCATTCAACAAAGCTGAGAGAATCACTTATATACAAGAAGAGAAGCTTCAAGAAGAAACAGAAGCTGTTGCTCGTTAGCCATCTAACTACTACAAACTAACTAACTAACTATGCTAACTGTACATGAGCTGTCAATAACAAACTAACTAACAATAGATTAAATGAAAACTGATTAAGTATTATCCAATACAAGTCCCCACTGGAAACAAAACTCGTCGATAATGCAATAGAAATGAGAGGCCTCAAACTCGAGGTAGAGCGTAAGGAGGAAGGGGTGGTCGAGCATCTTCGTTATCTTTCTCTCCATTTTGGCTCTTTGCGCCTTCTTCTTTAGTGGTAGAGTGGTGAGGTGGTGGAGTGAAGCAGATAATAGAGTAGGCAAGTCAAAGAAGCAGTGAGGCTTCACAGAGAGATTACTCTCTGACAACGTAGGAAGAAAATGCCTAAGAAAATGATGAAGATAACGATGATGAGAAAGAGGAGAAAAAGCGGAACTAAAATGTAATAAAATTTACATTAAGGTTCAAATAAATAAATAATAGTTTTAAATGATAAAATAAATATAAAATATACAAAAATTGAAGAAACTTGTTATTGTCAGTATTTTTTTGGGAACATCGATACTCCAACTCCTATTAGGAGTATTATAAATGTCGCCATGACCCGACACATCATAGAATGATTTTACAGCATCCTAGAGTTTTAAACAATACTTGACACTGCCCCAGAAGAAGGACCAAAATCATTGGAAAATTTTAAATGGTTTGAAGGGGAAGATGAGCTTGGAACTTTAACCTACTCTAAATGGTCCTCGAACGTTAAGCACCATTTCACTTAAAGGGAAAAAAGAAAAAAGAAAAAAACTTTGGGATGGTTTGTATTAATGGCATTTTGGAAATTTTATACACCTTTAATATCAAAACCTCAATTTTCTCATCAGACTTCATTATTTGCGCCTTTTCATACGTCATCGTGATTCTTCCTCATCCCTTTCTCTCATTCTTGCTCCATTTCATTTTAATTATGAGTATTATTTTATCAATTCTATTATCTTGTTTGAGATTCTGTTAAAACTTTTAGGTATTATTTTATTTTTTCTTTCTTTTATACTTACTCTTGGAATTATTTTGTTGAGTTAGAGATTACAGTTTAAGTAATGATTACCCACTGGTTGAAATTTGTTTCTTTTACTCTCTAAGATAAACACAAATTCAAAAACTTAAGTAATTAATTTTATTATTACAATTTCATAATTTGTGGCTTTGACGGTGAATTTAGGACAATACTAATTAGAATTTATTTAAGATTTAGCAAAATAAATTAGGCAATTTTTATTATATCTAATTAACTTATACATTGTTGATATTTTTGGAAAAAGATCTAACTGGAAATTAACGTGTACAGTGAGTAGTTCCTGCTTATTATACGTCTATTTATATTCTGTTAATTTTAAATTGATTTTTACTATTGGATTTGAATATATATAGAAGAGTCTTAAGGACTCTTGGGACAATCAGAGTTGTTAGAAAACTCACAATGGCTTTTGAACATATATATGAATGATTGTTCTTTGAACAGATACTTTTGATTATTGTGAAATATTTTATATTGGCTTTGGACTAAAATGACAAATGTTATAGTCAACAATTTTGTACCAATGATGGTAACTACTATAGATATTAGCTTTGGGCCAATGATGGAATTGTTATAGATGATTGTTTTACTCATGGAAGGTAATTGAATTTATTTGAATTTTCTAATGTTAGAAATTGTTCTCTATGAAATGAGTTTACTTGAATATATCTTATTTTTTTTCTTCTCTATGAAATAAGTTTATCTTCATATATTAGATCTTTATTTGTCCACTTGATTTTTTATTTTCTTGAAATACATATTTTTCTTAGAGATGTTTTCTTTAGGAGAAGACCTTGTCAGACTTTATATCTAACAACAGTGAATGTTAGTCTTAGTACACTTCGGATTGGATTAGGCCCTAACTGACAGGGTATATGTGGACTTTGTGTGTAAGTTAGCAGACATAGATTGGATATGGTTTCGAGCTAGACGCTTGTCAGTTCAAGCCTAGGACTTATCAGATGGTTAGTTTACTCACAAGCTATTTGCTCGTTCTGTTTTAATTCTGTTTGGTGGATTCTCCCACATGGACTGCATTTTAAATGATTACAATTTATCTATTGAATGATTGAAAGTCGTTTCTCATTAACTATTATGTTTTTTACTTTGAATTTCTAATAATTTGACTCGAATTGTTTTATTGAGAAATTATTTTTTATATGATATTTTTACTTGTCACTAAAAGACTCGTGACTCGCTTGTCCTGTTTATATTATAGTAGGTAGTAATTGTTCATTGAGTCGTGACTCGCCCTAATCGTGATTATGTTTTTCAAATAAAGGAAATGAAATAACTTCCAATTCTACTTATCTTGTTTAATTGAGGAGACTGGTACATTTACTATTGGTGAGCCTAGCACATTGTTCGTGTGTGCATATTTGAGAGTTTATTTTATTTTATTATTAACTTTGGTTTGAAGACATTGTTAGATTCCTTAAAACTAATTGACATTAAGTGGAGTGACTCAACAGATATATAAATCGCACTTGGAAGACTGATAACTCTATAATGTGTAGTTATTTGTGTCCCATATCTGTACTTTACTGATTGCTTAAGTCCTTATTATTATGCATATTTGGAAGGTTTTATGCTTATATTTGTTATATTCTATTTTGATGTCTTTCTAATATGATATTGAGCAAACTGTGCGTATTATGTTAGTGATTGAGTGAATTTGTAACTGTTATTAACTTGGTGATTTCTCTATTATAGGAAGGGTTCTAAACAAGCAGATATATGGAGCAGTTGAGCTAAAATTGGAAGAGAAAGCCAAAGAAGTATTTTGGTAGCTGACTCTGCGGCGCAGACATATCAATATCGCAGTGTGGTGGTGAATCCCTTGCATCCAGATAGAGAGCTACGAAAATTGCACGTTGTGGCGTAGGCATGTTAATGTCGTGACATGGTGACCTAATTGTATGCGTGCCACGACGTAGGCATGTTAATGCCGCGATGTGAGTCTATTTTCTGAGCCTATAAATACGTTTTTAGAAGATTTTACAAAGAGAGCTTTTTAGGTTTTAGAAAAACTGCGGCTGGAACTTCATTTCTGGACAGATTAGAGGCTTAGGGAGCCAAGGTTGGAGGCCATCTTCTTTATAGAAGATAATTCAAGCATAGAAGATCACATCCATAAGCTTCTTTCCTTCTCCCTTAGTTTTCTTCTCTCTCCTTATTCTTTGAGCACTGATTTTGTGTAGATTTTGGTGTTCATTGATTAGCTGAGCTGTATTTAGGCATTACTTTGGATCCTTGTATGAATATTAATGTTTACGTATTACTTTGAGTATATATTAATGTTTAGTTATGTTCAATCATATAGATCTTAATACTCTTAATAGTTTGATCAACTTTTAAGTGATTTGTTAAAATCTGATGAACCGAGACATAGGAATTTGGATTTGAGATCATATGTATAGTTGATGCATGTTCGATGAGTTCAATTGGTTTGGATAAGTTGATTCGCTAATGTGATAGACATATACCTCTTAGCCATGCATAGTGTGTGTTTGAGAATAGATCGTTCATTAGTTGATTTCACTATGGTTCTCATGGAAGTATAGTGGGCTAGGTGAAGGAAGTCAATGTTAATTGACCTAGACATAGGTTTTTAACTAGATATAGATTTTTAACTAAATCAGATTCTTAAGTTAATTTAACTCATTCATCTATGTTGCTTGAAGGGTTTCATGTCATTAGTTGAAGTATAAGGTGAAGAAGGATTTCCTAAATCTCTAAACTATTATGTTTACTACACTTTTTCCTATCTTTATATTCTTGAATAAAACGAACTTTACTCTTCATTGTATTACTTGAATGAAGGCGATGTAAGACTCTTAACACCCCCCTCCACAGATGTCTGGACAACACAGGCGGACCTAACAAAGTAGACAGAAACAAAGATAGAATCTTGGTTTTGATATCATGTTAGATTCCAACCTAAAACCAATTGACATTAAGTGGAGTGACACAACAGATATATAAACTGCACCCGAAAGACTGAGACAGATGATGTAGAACTCTTAACAAACATTATGAATATTTATTGATCATATAATTATTTCATTATTTCCGTAAGCAGGATTTTATATAGATAGTAGAGTTTTAATTGATATTTTGATAAATTACAACTATTGGTTTTGATTATTTATGAATGTTGATAGTATAGCACATTGATATTAAATTATGTTTTGAGACCTGATAATGATTACTGTGATTCTTTTGAGAATCTGTATGATCTACAATTTAGAGGCTTGTGTGGCTTGGGCTTACTTATATGTTGCTTGTGTCATATACTGGTCATAGATCCCGAATTCGGGTCGTGACATAGAATTTGTTCAAAACATTCATCATCCTTTGTGATTGTTAATTGTTGTTTAGAAGTCAGGATCGAGATATTAATTATTTGTTTCTTGTTTCAGTTCTTTGTTTTGGGTAATTTGATCTCCTACCATTCTATGTCATTGGGTTTTGACGGTCTTTCTTAAACATCATAGTGAATAGCTCAATATTAATTTTCAGAATTTTGGAGATGAATTATATTTAGTTTGATAATTTTGATTGTACAAGAGGAATTGAATGGGCAATTTCACGGCGACAGCCTCTGTTATTTCCTGAAGAAACTAAACTCAAATAAAAAGAGGATTAAAATGTAATAAACAAAAGAAATTTAGGTTAAGAAGTAAATATTAAAAAACCGGAAATAAACTGTAATAATAGGTGAATTTTATGGAGTATTCATGTTCCCAGAAATTTTATGAGCATGTTGTATATGGTCTGTAGTTAACAACAACAAATCTATACTTTTCTTTTTAACTGACAAGAGAATCCTCCCCATTATGAAATTTTCATGCTGCATACTACACGTTTGAAAACGGCTACTTTAAGTTTCCTTTTAATTTAATTAATTAATTTTGAAAACAAATAATAAATGCAAAGCATTTTAACTTATAAATAAATGTTTGATTTGATATTTATCATCAAGCCAAGTGTATTATATACATCCTCTTCTTCATTCATCAAACTCTTTTAAGATGTTGTTGTCTTGATTTTTTTAATATTATGGTCAGATAATTTCAAATTAGCTTGTGCATATTTAATGAATTTATAAAGATATTCTTTACATTTTGACTCTAATAATAATTGACATAACTAGAATTTATATTGTAATCGTATACTTATCTACACATAAAATTTATTATACATATCTAAACATAAAAGTTATTATTGTAATTGTATATTTATCTACACATCATATACTTGTTCATTTTTAAACTAAATCCTTAGAAGTTATAATGCACTCCATTTGTAACAGTGTTTTTCTTTATCCTTCTATTAAAAAATTCTTTTTAAAATGTAATATTAAAACTTCATTATTTCAGTGATCACTTTCTGTTACTTAACTTATTTCTTTTGTTGGATTAGTTAATTATGGTTAATTAGTTGCTGAGTCAGCATCAGGTAGTTAAAGGTAGTTAGTAGTAGTTAGTTGGCTATATATACTGTAATTGTTGCTGTTATTCTTCATGAATGAGCATTATCTCATTTCTCTCAAGTTGAGCTCTCTTTTCTTCTCTTTTATCATCAAGATGTTCTTGGTTATGAGTGTTTACATGGTATCAGAGCTCCTTTCCTAGGGGCTCTGCTGCTGATGTGAATTACTCTGATTCGATTTCTTTCTTTTGATTCGTTGATTGATTGTTGAATTCAATTCAAGTTGAATTGATTCGTTCTTGTTCGATCGTGTTTCTGTTCAAGATCGATCTTCTTTTTTTGAAATTGAAAAATTGCGATTAGGTGCAGTTAGAACTGTTGATTCTTCCGTCATCAAGCTTTCTTCGCAATGGCAAATGATGATGTTGTGAATTTGAATCCTCCTCAGAATGTAATAACAGACTTTACATGATTCAAAATGATAATCCAAGAGCGATTCTTGTCACTGAGTTGTTGAATGGCTCGAACTATCAGGATTGGTCACGTGCTATGATGGTAGCACTGAGTTCCCAGAATAAGGAACAATTTGTGGATGGCACTCTGCCAAAACCTGCAGTCACAGATCCTCATTTCAAGATCTGGTGCAAATGCAACAAATTAGTCTTCTCATGGATTTTGCATTCTCTTGAACCATCCATCAAGAAGAGTATCTTATGGATGGAGACTGCTCATGAAGTATGGAAAGACCTCAAGAAGAGGTTTTATGAAGGAGATATCTTCAGAATTTCAGACTTATAAGAAGAGATCTATATGCACAAACAAGGTGATTCATCTATTACTGAATACTTCACTCACTTGAAAGGTCTTTGGCAAGAATTGGACAACTTTAGACCAATTCCTTCATGCAAGTGTCAAGTGAGCTGCTCGTGTGATTTATTTCCAACTATTAAGACCTACAAGGAAAATGACTATGTGATTAGATTTCTCAAAGGCCTAAATGAACAATATTCTTCAGTGAGATCACAAATTATGCTTATGAAGCCTCTCCCAGACATCAGTGAAACTTTTTCACTACTGATACAGCAGGAAAGGCAGATGAACATTCCTCTTGATGAAGCAAAGGTGTTGGTAAACACAAATGATGGATCTTATAGAGGGAGAGGAAATGCTAATCGTGGCAGAAGAACATATTCTGGTGGAAGAAATGGAAATGGTAGAGGCAGAGGCAACAAGTTCTGTACCTACTGCAATAGAAATGGACATATGGTGGATACATGTTATAAGAAACATGGTTATCCACCTGGTTATTTTCAGAGAAATAATATTGCAAATAACTGTTTGGTGGAAGATGAAATAGAAGATGATATGAGATCTATGAGGTCAATGAGGCAGAAAGATGATGCATAAGAGAATTTGAAGCTGAGCTTCACACCTGAGCAACATAAGGCCATCTTAGCAATGCTGTAGCAGTCTGGAACAAGCCACAATGCCAACCAAATTGTGACTCAGACTGTAGATAAATCAAGTATTTTATGCAATGTTTCACACACTATTGAACATAATAGCTGGATAATAGACACAGGGGCCACAGATCATGTGTGCCATTCTTTAACTCTGTTTCAATGCCACAAGAGGATAAGGCTAGTTCTCATTAAATTGCCTGATGGATCTCAGGTGTCAACCAATATAGCCGGATCTGTAATGATTTTTGATGATATATATCTTACAGATGTTCTATACATACCACAATTTACTTTCAACCTAATCTCAGTTTCTAGAATGACTAAAACAAGCAATTGTGAGCTGATTTTCAATTGTGATGCCTGTCACATACAGGACAGACTTACCTTGAAGAGGACTAGTACAACTAGATTGAAGAGTGGATTGTACACTTTAAACTGCAAGGTAGGAACTTGTTTTAGTTTTCATTCTATAAATGTTGTCAATTCTAATAAATGTTGCATATGGCACATAAGATTAGGTCATTCATCACATGACAGGCTGTTACAGATGAACAAACTTTTCCCTTTCATTCAATGTAATAAAAATGCATATCCTTATGATATTTGTCATATGGCAAAACAGAAGAGATTGTCTTTTCCCCTCAGTACATCTAAAACTGGTGCACCATTTGATTTGCTTCACATGGATATTTGGGGCCCTATTTCAGTGCCCTCTATGTTTGGCCACAGATACTTTTTAACTGTGGTGGATGACCACACCAGACACACCTAGATATTTTTCATGAAATTGAAATCAGAAACTGCAGCTCTCAACATGAATTTTGTTGCTCTAGCTGAAACTCAGTTTCAAGCCAAGGTTAAGTCTATCAGATCAGATAATGGAAGAGAATTTATGCTCCATGAGTTCTATAGTCACAAAGGAATTGTACATTAGACAACATGTGTGGAGACACCACAACAGAATGGTATTGTTGAAAGGAAGCATCAACATATCATGAATGTGGCTCGGGCCCTGATTTTCCAATCCAATATTCCCAAATGTTTTTGGACACAAGTTGTCAGTCATGCAGTTTACTTGATCAACAGGTTACCAACTCCTTATCTTGACAATAGATCACCCTTTCAAGTTCTACATAAGAAGTTACCAGAGTTGGAATCCTTAAGAGTGTTTGGTTGCCTCAGCTATGCAACCACATTGCCCAGTCACAGGAAGAAACTAGATTCTAGATCAAGAAAATGCATTCACATTGGGTTCAAGCCTGGTACTAAGGGATACCTATTGTTTGACTTGAAGTCCAGAGAATTGTTCTTGTCCAGAAATGTCATATTTTATGAGTAAATTTTCCCTTTCATCTCAGATGATCAGTACAGAGATGATAATGCTGATTGTCCCATGCCAAATCCCACATCTTTTGATCCTTGGCCAACCTTGTTGCCCACCACACCTCACCAACCAACACCACCTCACAATACTGACATACAACCTGCATCACTAGATCAACCATCTTCTCCACCACATCACTTATCTGACACTAACTCCATGACACAAAATGACCCTATACCACCCACCAGACAATCCGCTAGACCTAAAAGACCACCCACATACCTGCAGGATTATCACTGCTCTCTGATAACACATACCACCACTCACACTACCACCAAATATCCAATATCCAACTACTTATCCTATGATAAATTATCCCCATCTCATAAACATTTTTCACTCACCTTATCCTCATCCACTGAACCTACCACTTATCATGAAGCCATCCAACACCCATCATGGAGAGCAGCCATTGAATCTGAACTAGCAGCTCTTTATTATAACAAAACTTGGATACTTACCCCTCTGGGCTTTTTGACCAAAGTGCTATTTCTAGCAAAACAAATTATCAAAATGCCACTTTTCTCAAACTAATTATCAAAATGCCACCGTTTTGGCCACGGTGGCATTTTTTATTTTTTGTTGGGCCACGTGGAATACGCCAGAGCGCTTGGCGTATCCACGTAGGATACGCCATAGCTCTTGGCGTATCCTACGTGGATACGCCAAGCGCTCTGGCGTATCCTACGTGGATACGCCACACGTGATGGCGTATCCTAGTTGGATGTCACGTGGAAAAAAATTAAAAAAATATTACGTGGCATGTGCAAGATGACGTATCCATGTAAAAATTGCCATGTAAGATGACGTATCTACGCCACGTGGACAAAAAAAAATTTAAAAAAAATACCACGTTGGGTGTGCTTCTAGGACACTTAACCCATTTCACGTGGATCTCGCACTCCTCCCAAAGGTACATACATTTCACATGCCTATTTCAGAGTGCATCATAACCTTGGAAGACATCAATATTTATAGGCCAAGTGTTTGTTTCTGATCCTAAAGTAGTCGATGTGGGACTTTTGTATTAGCAAAGTAAAATAATTAAGTAAGACAACAATGTACTTTTATTCGATGTGGGACTTTGGTAAATGAAACAAACATCATTTCTTCATTTCTTATATGCACTTCACTATAGACACTGTCTATAACATCATTTCTTGTGTCAATTTTGTCATAGGATAAATCATGGGGTGAGTGTTGTTATTCGAAATTGGCATGGCCACGTGTGAACCAGGTATGCTACTAAGCATGCAAAAAGTGACTTCCTACAGTACCAAAAACAAAAGAAAAAGTGAGTCCCTACCGCTACCAAGGAGGAGTTAAACTTTTAATTTCTTTGGATTTATTATAGTGTTGTTTGCTACACTATACTAGTGATTTTTCCTTCTAATTTAACCCTGATACATTGTGATCTTCAAAATAAAAAAACACATGAAGACAACTACTTAGCAAAATTCCTGCCTCTTTGCATGACACTTGAAGGCAACTTTCTTGCATTTGCTTAAACTTGAATCAGTTGGAGTCACCACCACGCCTTGCTTCTTTGAGGAAAGAGCCACTCTTGGTGATCTCACGCAATGGCTTGTCCGTGTACCGTATCATGTTGTAGACCCATGCGCCAGCCACGGCCCCCAGAACTGGAGACACCAAGTATACCCATATTCCTCTGTATTCATGGTGTACAAACGTAGGCCCTATGCTTCTTGCTGGGTTCATTGATGCTCCTGTGATTGGCCTGTCATATAAGAATCCTTGTCATTAGATTATGGCACAACCACATATGGCTGAGATCGTGTACTAATGTAAATATGTATTGCGTGGCATGATCTCAATCACATAGAATATATAATGTTACTCGCATATATTTACATACATCATTTTATATTTATTAATTTTTATCATTTAATTTTAATTGATTTCACTTTATTTTCTGTATATCTCACAAAAAAAATATAAAGTGATATATTTAGGGAAGTAATGCAGACCAAGCATTATCCAAAAGAATAAATGCTACATGAATACTCAATAAAACACGAATAACAAGAAATGATGTTATAGACAGTGCCTATAGTGAAGTACATATAAGAAATGAAGAAATGATGTTTGTTTCATTTACCAAAGTCCCACATCGAATAAAAGTACATTGTTGTCTTACTTAGTTGTTTTACCTTGCTAATACCAAAGCCCCACATCGACTACTTTAGGATCAGAAACAAACACTTGGCCTATAAATATTGATGTCTTCCAAGGTTATGATGTACTCTCAAATAGGCATGTGAAATGCATGTACCTTTGGGAGGAGGACGAGATCCACGTGAAATGGGTTAAGTGTCCTAGAAGCACACCCAACGTGGTATTTTTTTTAAATTTTTTTTTGTCCACATGACGTAGATACGTCATCTTACATGACAATTTTTACATGGATACGTCATTTTGCACATGCCATGTAATATTTTTTTAATTTTTTTTCACGTGGCATCCAACTAGGATACGCCAACACGTTTAGCGTATCCACGTAGGATACGCCAAGAGCTATGGCGTATCCTACGTGGATACGCCAAGCGCTCTGGCGTATCCTACGTGGATACGCCAAGCGCTCTGGCGTATTCCACGTGGCCCAACAAAAAATAAAAAATGCCACCGTGGCCAAAACGGTGACATTTTGATAATTAGTTTGAGAAAAGTGGCATTTTGATAATTTGTTTTGCCAGAAATGGCACTTTGGTCAAAAAGCCTACCCCTCTGCCACCTGATAAAAACACTGTAAGCTGCAAATGGCTTTTCAAACTTAAATATCGAGCTGATGGAACTATAGAGAGACACAAAGCTCGATTGGTGGTTCGTGGATTCACTCAAACTGCAAGCCTGGATTATATTAAAACATTCAGTCCAGTGGTCAAAATGACCACAGTCAGACTTCTACTTTCCTTGGCTTCTTCCAAAAATTGGTTCATACATCAATTGGATGTGAACACAGCCTTCTTGCATGGTGATTTAATAGAAGATGTCTATATGCAAGTTCTTCCAGGCCTCAAGGTTTTTGACCCATCTCTAGTTTGCAAACTGCAAAAATCTTTATGTGGCTTGAAACAGGCCAGTCGCCAATGGAATGCAAAGCTGACTGACACCCTGATTCAATCTGGTTTTGTGCAATCAAGAGCTGATTATTCTTTATTTACCAAGAAAGTTCCTATTGGATTCACAGCTATATTGGTATATGTTGATGACTTGGTTCTAGAAGGCGATGACCTTGCTGAAATTCAAAGGATGAAAACATTACTTGATCACAAATTCAACATCAAGGATATTGGTGACCTGAAGTACTTCTTAGGATTTGAAATTGCTAGATCATCTTTGGGGATCTCTCTCTATCAACGAAAGTATTCTTTGGATTTGCTCCAAGATACTAGCTTATTGGCTTACAAGCCATGTTCCACTCCAATGGATCCCAAGCTCAAACTTAGCAAAAATGTTGGTACTTCTATTTCTGATTCTTCCACCTACTGAAGACTCATTGGAAAACTGATCTACCTCGCACACACTGGTCCTGATATTTGCTATGCTGTGAGTAGGTTGAGTCAGTTTCTGGATGCTCCAACTGATATTCACTTGCAGGTAGCACACAGAATTTTGCGATACATAAGAATGCACCTGGGATGGTCTATTTTTCCCTGCAAAATCCGATTTGTCTCTCAGAGGTTTCACTGATTCCGATTGGGGTGCCTGCCCTGACACACGAAGATCCATCACAGGCTTCTGTTTTTTCATTGGAGACTTACTTATCTCGTGGAAAAGCAAGAAGCAATCAGTCATCTCACGTTCCTCAACTGAAGCTGAGTATCGAGCTCTAGCTCAAGGCACATGCGAGGCCCAATGGTTATTATATTTGCTACATGATTTGCACGTTGATCATCCAAAGCCTGTAGCAATTTATTGCGACAATCAGTCTGCTTTGCACATTGCTGCGAATCCGATATTCCATGAACGAACAAAGCACGTTGAATTAGATTGTCATCTTGTCCGAGACAAAGTGCTTGAGGGTGTCACTCATCTTCTTCCAATTACCACCAACGCTCAAGTAGCGGATATCCTCACTAAGCCCTTACAGCCTGGCCCTTTTTCCCACTTTGTACACCAAGCTTAGAATGCTAGATATCCATTCCAGTTTGAGAGGCGGTGTTACTTAACTTATTTCTTTTGCTGGATTAGTTAATTATGGTTAATTAGTTGCTGAGTCAGCATCAGGTAGTTAGAGATAGTTGGTGACAGTTAGTTGGCTATATATACTATAATTGTTGCTGTTATTCTTCATGAATGAGCATTATCTCATTTCTCTCAAGTTGAGCTCTCTTTCCTTCTCTTTTATCATCAAGATGTTCTTGGTTATGAGTGTTTACACTTTCAATAATCAAAAGTTGACTATTAAATATACTAAAAAAAATATATTCCAACAATTATACTTGCATTTATTCATTTTCTTCAACTGATCTTCAAATATTGACCCAAGACTATTACTTTACGACCCAACCAGTCTTGTTATTTCTTTTTCTCATATCTTTAATCTGTTTTAATCTTACGTACTTTTTATATTGATTATAAACACCAAACTATGACCACATTAGCTGCTAGAAGAATTGCAAACCAGCAATCCCATTTTGAGAATTTTCTTCAATGTATAAGAATTGCAAGAAAATGACATTTGATCAATATATATGATTTGATGTAACTTTCTCATACATTTTGTCAAATCTGTTCTACAAATAATAATTACCTTTTAACGTCAATTAAATGTCTGAAATGGTAAAAGATTGGAGATGTGTCTTTCAAAGTTCTTTGGTCATTAGGCAAGCAAGTGTAATTAAGTCTAGGATCACCCAATCCCATTTTGCCGGAGTCTTTTCTTGAGATAGCTAATTGGACAAGGACTCAAGGCGTGCTTAAGGTTTCAAATGTGGATTAAAAATAAGGATTTGACCTTTTGGAGTGATTATTTGATTTTCATTGGCATCGATATCAATGAATGTGTTTTGAAAAGTAATTTAAACCAAAAACCAGCCTGGAGTTTGTTTTGACCCTCTTAGAGGAAGGGCTTCCAGACTCCTCTCGTTTTTCAAAACGAAAACAAGGTTTGACCATGAGAGAGAGAATCATAACCACAAATCAGGTGGATTATTGCATCCTTACTTCCGTCATCCATGACCGACTTTCTAGAAACACACTATTCAAAAAAACTTATATTGAATTAATTGTTTAACTTACATATGTATATATAGCTAAAAGGAAGAAACAAAAATAAATGAAAAATATAATGGTAGAGGTTAATAATTAGAGAAACCTATATGTTTTCATGCAATAAATGTCATTATAAGGAAATGTCATTGTATATTTGCACGTTCTCCAAACTTCTATTTATAGTTGGATTTGTTGATTATTATTTGTAACGGTTTAATAAGCCTAGATTACGTAATACCTTACTTCATAAGTTAGCCTGTGGTCCAATCGATAGCCTTGAGTTTGTTTTGACCTTCTTAGAGGAAGGGCTTCCAGGCTCTTCTCTCGTTTTTCAAAACCAAAACAAGGTTTGATCATGAGAGAGATAATCATAACCACAAATCAGGTGGATTATTGCAATCTTACTTCCCTCGTCCATGGCCAACTTTCTAGAAACACACCATTCAAAAAAACTTATATTGAATTAATTGTTTAACTTAAATATGTATATCTTAAAGGAAGAAACTAAAATAAATGAAAAATATAATGTTAGAGGTCAATAATTAGAGAAACCTATACGTTTTCATGCTATAAATAGTATTGGAGCCATTATCAGGAAAGGTCAATGAATGTATATTTGCACGTTCTCCAAACTTATATAGTTGGATTTGTTGATTATTATTTGTAATGGTTTAATTAATAAGCCTAGATTACGTAATACCTTACTTCATAAGTTAAGATGAGGATTATTTATCTTTATTTTTTATTTTATTATTTATCTTCTTATTTAAATTTTATCAAGTATTTTAAATTTAATTATATATATATATATATTTTTTTTTTATTTTAATTTATTTTACACTTAATAGAATTTAAATAAAAAGACAAAGAAAGACACAAAAAATGAGTACATGTTATCTTCATCCCATAAGTTAGCCTGTGATCCAATCAACAGTGCTAATTTCGAATGAGCTAGTGTTGCTTAGGACACGAGAGCAACCTAATTAGTTTATTGATTTGAAACATCTTTCTTCTGTTAAAGGATTTAAAATTGCCATCACTGCACCTTCTTAACTTGTGGATTCCGGTAAATTTGCAGTTTATTTCTGTTAATTTAATTAGTTAAACTTAGATATCAATACCTCAAGCGTAATTAGTCTCATACTCAGAGGCTGTTAGGAAACCTCCTTAAATAAAATGAAAAGAAACTATGATATCAATGTAAGAAAAAGCAAAAACCAATGATGAATATGATATGCCAAATTAAGGACTGTGAACTAAATTAAATTCATTCTAGTTTGCCCTGTTTGTGGCTCTGATGCAGAATCCTTATTGCGCCTCTGTCATTTTTCCCAAGCATATCAAGCATGAATAAGGTGTTCTCTCAAGTTGGTTTCCAGTAACCTTCAAGTCACTTCAGCTTTACGTGGTGGTTAGATTATCAGAAACTTGAAGAAGAAAAGCAACGGGCAAACATGTTCTTGCTTATATCTAATTTTGTCTATAAAATTTTTATTGTTTGGATTATTCAAACATTTTAATTCATAATAAAACAAAATAAATAACAAAAAAGAGAGAAAATATAAATGAAAATCCAAAATAAAAAAGTGAAAGGAAAAAGAAGAAATTTGAAAAGTTAAAGTGTCTTTCTTGTATCACAAAGTTCTACATTAAAAAAGTCATGTTCCTTCTTCATCTCCTCTTCCTATATAAAGGGGAGGTTCTTAATGGTTTTATCATCCAAAATTTTTTACTCTTGGGCTTAATATTAAGTATAAGAGTGAGAAGAAATTATACTCTTAAACTTAATACTAAGTATAAGAGCTGGAGAACTTTAGTAAAAAATTTCTTGAAGGGAGTTGCTTTTAAAGGTTTGATTTGAAGAGAACGTGTGGGGCCTTGTACACTAACTTTTTTTAACATATCATTTTTATACGCCTTGGAGGTAATTTTTTTTTCTTGTATTATTATATTTCATTATATACATATTATTCATTTTAGTTTATTCATTTATTAGTTTGGTTTATTTATTTATTTGTAAACTTTTTTGTTTTAAAATTAATTCAATAACAAATTGGGATTAGTTGAGTTGTGATAACTTTTTAATCTTGTAACTTTTAGAATCATCTAAGTTGTGACAACTTGATGATTCGAACATTTTTCTAAACATAAAAAAAAAATCAAATGAGTTTTCAAAATATTTTTTTTTCAAAATTAAAAACAACTAACTCACAATTATTTTCTACAGAACTACGTGACCTTAAATTCCTCATTGCAACCGAGGATAGTAGGAGCAGAATCTCTATTCTGTCAAGTCAAAAAATAAATTTTCATAATTTAGTTATTTCTTTTCTTTTTTAAAAGGGGTAAAATAACTACATTTGAAATTATTAAAATTTGTACAACTAATTTAAGGTACCATTCTTAGAACGGGCAGTGTAGGGTACTAACATTTTCCATACCTGTAATCGATTCATGAATCCGAACTCATTTTCTAAAAAGACCAGTTTTGTCTAGGGGTGTAAATTGGTTCGGATAATCTGACCAATCTGACTAACCAGAACCGAACCAATTAAGTTGGTTTAGTTTGAGTATTTCGATTGGTTTAGGTAAAATTCGAACCAATGGAGGGGGAGGCTCGATGGTGGGTACGGTGGTCGATGGGGGAAGGGAGGCTCGGTATGGTGGGGGAATGGAGGGGGAGGCTCGGTGGAGGGTATGGTGGTCGGTGAGGGAGAGGGAGGCTAGGTGGTCGATGGGGGAATAGAGGGGAGGAGGCGAGGAAGGGGTGAAGGAGGGAATGGAAAATGGAGGATGATGTTGTACTGAAGCCTGAAAACGTGAATGGGGGAATATGGAGGCTGAAAACGTAATTTTAAGGATATTATAGGAACATTTAAATCATTTTATGTGTATATGTATAATAGTCATCGATTTGATTCGGTTTAGATCAGTTTCATAAATGGAACCAAAAATCGAATCAAACTGATCGATTTTTTAAAATTTTCATCCAAAGTAATCTAATCCATTTTGGTTTTTGTCAATTTTTTTTGGATTGGTCTGGATCTGAACACCCCTATATAGTTGTTTAGCTAATTTTTGTATTAAAAAAAATAATAGCCAACCCGATCACCTGAACCAAACTAAACCATAGATGTTTGGTTCGATTCGGATTTGGCTATCAAAAAATAAGAAAATCGAACCAAACTGAACTAATTGATTTTGATTAGTTCGGATTTATTTTTCCTCAAAACTTGAACCAAACCACTCACTTACACCCTTAGTTTTGTCTATTTTAAAGATTTTTCTAATGTTTTTCCTAAATTAAATAAATATTGGTGGCGACTTCTTAGATTTTCAAAATCCCAATCTTTTTCGGTCGTCTCGTCGCGATCTCGGTTGCGATAGCTGGCGACTCCACTAGGGATACTTAGAGAGCCAGGCCTGTTATTGTTAATTGTCCAAATTATTTATAACCTCAATTTGTTTATTTTCCCTTTTTTTGTCTTTATTTTTGTTTTCTTATTTGGTTGTAAATAGATTTTTTATTTATTACTGTTTTAAAATTTTGATGATGTTATCCTATGTTAACTTTATCTACTTGTATATATTTTGTTGCCTCAATATTTCGTGCTTGGTTGTTAAAATCCTATGGTAGAAAATTGTTGGTTGGTTGTTATATGTATGTTCTATTTGACTGTTATTTTTGCAGGATGAGGGTAGTCTTTAGGATTATTGAGGTTTGTATGCTTCCTACACCTACTGCACCTATACGTTTATCACACACATTCAAGTGGGGCCCTATACCCAAGTCTGAGTGAAGCTTAATTTAGGTAGAGGTTGCGTAGTGGTAGTCATTTTGGATGTACATCCTGTTTAGTTATCGTGAAAACCTCATCTAGGGTGTGCCTTTTTCATGAAGGTCTCGCACCTAGTGGTTTACCCACTATTTGTAGTCAACATTCTAAAATGAGACTTAGCCCTAGAGGCCTTTAGAATAGTAGAGTCACCTAATGAAAGTTCTCATAAATCAAGGACTCAGAGATTCTGAGGATATAATTCCTCAAATTTAAGGCAATTCCTTAGGACACAAAGGGAGTGTACTTCGTCTTTATCTATATATCTCTTATGTGATTCATTCATGCATCCTTTTTTATGGCTTACAATTTCCTAGCATTCTTAAAAATAAAAAATAAATAAAAAGATATATCATCTTGTATTTTCATGGTTTGCATTTTCAATCATTCTTGTATTTTTTTTAAAAAAAAAATCAGTTCTAAAAAAAGATACATCATCTTATATTATCATGACATTCATATCATTTTTTTTAAAAAAATTCATATCATGGCATTCATAGCATCATTGCATAAAAATAAGTAATAAATACAAAAATCTTTCATGACATCAATCTTGCATCTCATGACAAAAACAATAGAGGTTTCCAAGTCAAATACTCATTTCTCTAATCATCCTCTATTATATGATAGCATGATATCTTTGCAAAAAAAAAAAAAATCTTTTTTCATCATTTTTATAAAATAAAAGTTCAAAAATGTCCAATTCAAATGTTGACTTCTCTTTTATAATTTCCCAAAAGAAGGAAAATTTCATAAAAAAAAAAATCCTTTGCTACATGTTTGCACAAAAAAAAAACTTCTTTGCTTGTAAAAAAAAACAAAAAACAAAATAAAAACATTTTTTTTTCATAAGGTAAGTAATAAAAAATTTCCAAACCAAATGGTCTTTTTATCCTCTTTGCATAATAACATCCCATAGAAAGAAAAAAAAAATTCATCTTGATCAAGTTGTTTTTTTTTATATGATAGCCTTAAAAAGAAAAAAGAAAAAAAGCAATAAAAATCATGTTTTTTGCTTCAAAATGAGTTCTTTTTTCTTTTTAATTTTTTTTAAAAAAGAACAATTTTGAACCATTATGCTTCCAAAGGAAATGAATACCAATCAAACCTGGGTCGATGAGGTAGAATTGCAAACATGACCTATGCAAGTGGTTAGAAAAATTTGGGTCAAGAAATAGATGAAATAAAGGGAAGATTGCATTAAATGAATGATGGACAAGCGAGTATGGAAAAATGTTAAACCGGCTAAGGGTGGACCTCAGGTCAAATGAATCAAATGGGGTTTCAAGAAAACTCATGGATGACAATGACTACCTAAACAGTAATCCACTAGGCAAGGTCAAATGTTTCTACACATGCTCATCTGTAAAATGAGCGAATGTTTGGAGTGGTTAAACAGGGGCAACCTTAGAAAGTTCAACTTAGTAGTGATTCATTTTCTAACCATTGCGAAGGGACAATACCTTGGAATCCTCCAGCACTGGACAATACCTTGGAATCCTCCAGCACTGGACAATACCTTGTATTCTGATTTGTTTATCAAGTTGTTATCATGAAGTGATTGTTTAATTGTATCTACCTCATGCATGTTCAATCATATGGGTTTTGAACTTATCTGAACTTTCTTAAATCATTAATGTAATAGATTTGCATGAATCTCAGCATACATTGTTTTCCTTGTTCTATGTTCTTGACACTCATGTTCTTGTCATGTCTTTCTTTTCTTGTCTTTCTTTCCTTTCCTTTACTTACTTTCTTTTGGTTCGTATCCCATGTGACTCTCATTCTAGAAAACTGTTTGTGGTTGTGAGACCCACGTGTGCATACGTTCTTTTCCAAAAACAAAAAACAAAACAAAAAAAAAACAAAAAAAGGACTAAGGAGAGGTGAAAGAACAAAAAAGAAAAATAAATGGAGAAAATAAGTAATCACTTGGTGTATATTATCCTTTTGTCTCTAAATTAATTTTTTTGAAAATGAAGCATTCAAGATTTGAAATGAAGATTGACCATCTTTTTCTATCTTTCATAAGAATTCATATTTTCTTTCCATTATCTCTCTCCCATTTTGAGCTTGAAAGTTTTCTTCAATAAACCTTGGATAAGGATCACCCTCACACTAGGGGATAACACGAAACAAATGTTGATTGTTATGGTGACTATTTTGAAGCATAATGAAAAAAGAAAAAAAATGAAGAAAAGGTGAAAAGGGTAGAAAGTAAAAAAATAGAGAACAATAAGAGAAAAGTGTGCTTAAAAGCGCAAAAGCAATTGACAAAGTTTAAGTTTGAGTGCGGATCCTTAGTCTTATTTAACCTTTAAACACTTGTTTGAACCTTTTATCTTTCATTTCATAACTACTAACCTTGGCCACAGTACAATCCTTGAAAAGTTCATTCTGATCAATGAATGATTGTTTTTATTTTCACAAGTTTTAATTTTGAGACAAAAAGAGTGTGTTCAGACAAATATCTAGTTCATTGCTCCTAAAAAAAATACTGTTAGACTGAAAACCCGCAAAGGCGGTTTAAAAAAAATGATGAGACAAAAAAGAAAAAAAAAGACTTATACTGAGGCAAATTTCTACCATATTCAAGTTAGCCCTACATTGGGGCAAATTCTTTCAAGCTCGATTTGGCATACACTGGAGCAAATCTTTCGGCTGAGTCTAGCTCTACTTTGGGACAAGTTTCTATCCTATTCAATTCAGCTCTAAACTTGGGCAAAAAAAAAATACTCTTAAGTTCCTCACATTGGGACAGATTTTGTTGTCAAATGGCTTGCACTGGGGCAACTTTGTTCTCAAATGATTTTCCCTGGGCCAAATTCTTTTTTTCGATACCTTACACTGGGGTAGATTTTTATAGATACCTGATAAAAGAATGGTCATGATGTCCAGTTGTCAAGTAAAGATCAATCACATCCAAACTAGGGCAAAAACCCCTCTGGCATTTGTGCTATTCCATTTCTTGTGTCTTTATCCTTTATAAATGCCCTTTGTATAGTCATACTCCCAAAGTCAGTCAAGAAATTACTCAGTAAATTTCTTTCCTATTCTACTTTTGAATCCATGTATATCTTGTACATGAAGCTTCAAGTTCAGTGAATATGAGTGTAATAGTACAACTTAACCATCTGATGATAGTCTCCTGTTGAACAACTCAAGCCAAGAGAGCTCCAAAATTTCAATCGATGAAGGAAGTGACATTCTTAATGCATAATTCAGATTGAAGTGTGTCCGGTGAAAATAGGAACCTTTGGGGGAAGAAAGTCGCACGCCTCTACGCAAGACATATCTGAGGAAGAAAAATTTGAAGAAGATGATATTGACAATGATCCCATTTGAATATAAGTTTGGATGGTCAAAGTTTTTCAAGAAGTGTTTGGTTCAAAACTTTGGTAAAAAAAAATATTTTTGTCAAGTATATTCACTTCTTTCACTCATGACTCATTGCACAAAGTTCTTGGGCTAAAGGCCTACTACATAATTTTTTCTGGCTCAAAGCCTTTAAGAATGTTAATGAGGAAAGGAAGAATAACTAGCAAAATCATAAAACAAATTTTGTTACTGTTCGACTTTGATCCTACTGTGGGACAAATCCTTGAGGGTTTGGGAACCAAGAATGACTCAGCTAAAGCTCTGATATGCAAAAAAAAAAAAAAAGAAGCAAAACATTTTTTAGCTCTCAAGCATCACTTATCTCAGGCATCCATTGAGGGTTGTGGAGCATTTATTGCATCATGCATCATCTCAGGCATCACATATATGTACAAAAAAAAACTTTTTTACCTATAGGGCCTTAGTTTCCAGGTCCCCACGCCCATCGTCTTTTAGCTTCCGGGTCCTCGCACCCATTGCTTTTAGTTTTCGGGTCCCTACACTCATTGCTTTTAGTTTCTGGGTCGTCGCACCCATCGCTTTTCTTTGCAAGTCAAGGCCTTATGCCCATTGCCTTTTTATTTCTAGGTCCCCGCACCCATCGTTTTCATGGAAAACTAGGGCCTTATGCCCATTGCATTTTCCTTTTCTGGGTCCTTGCACCAATCACTTTAAGTTCTTCATCAAGCTTCGGTGGATACCTGACTCCCCAAGCTTTTTACCTTTTTGTTCAAGTTTTAGCGGATACCCGACTCCCCAAGCTTTTACCCTTTCGTTCAAGTTTCGGCGGATACCCAAATCCACAAGCTTTTTCCTTTTCTGCTTTAAGTTTCCTGTCAAGCTTCGGCAAATACCTGACTCCGCAAGCATTTTCCTTTTCTGCCTTAAGCTTTTTGTCAAGCTTCAGCGGATACCCGACTTCGCTAGCTTTTTACATTTCCTGTTAAGCTTAGACAGATACTTGACTTCGCAAGCTTTTTACCTTTCTGTCTAGCTTTGACGGGCACCCTACCCCACAAGCTCTTTACCTTTCTGTCCAGCTTCGACAGATACCTGATTCTGCAAGTTTTTTACCTTTCTGTCTAACTTTGACGGATACCCAACTCCGCAAGCTTTTTACCTTTCTGTCTAGCTTCGATGAGCACTCTACCCCGCAAGCTCTTTACCTTTCTGTCCAACTTTGACGGATAGCTGACTCCGCAAGCTTTTAACCTTTCTGTCTAGCTTTGACGGATACTTGACTCCACAAACTTTTAACCTTTCTGTCCAGCTTCAATGGATACCAGACTTCGCAAGCTTTTTACCTCGTTTTAATGTCCATTACTCTTTGCATCAACCTGCACATTCTATAAAAAAAATGAGAAAAAAAAGAAGAGAGGAAAAATAAAAATTTTCATGGGCAAAATTGAATCAATTCTTTTGCTTCCCATTTAATTAAAATGTAAAGCAAAGAAGGACAGCTGTTGATACCCAATTTTGTTCATAAAATTTTTGTTACTTGGATTATTCAAACATTTTAATTCATAATAAAACAAAAGAAAGAACAAAAAAGAGAGAAAAGATGAATGAAAATCCAAAATAAAAAAGAAAAAAATGAAAAGAAAAAGAAGAAATTTGAAAAACTAAGGTGTCTTCTTGTATCACAAAGTCTCACATTGGAGAGGTCATGTTCCTTCTCCCTCTCCTCCTCCTATATAAAGGGGTGGTTCTCAATGGTTTTGGCATCCAAAAATTTTCACCCTTAGGCTTAATACTAAGTATAAGAGTTAGAGGAAATTATACTCTTGGACTTAATACTAAGTATAAGAGCTAGAGAACTTTAGTAAAAAAATTTCTTGAAATGAGTTGTTTTTCAAGGTTTGATTTAAAGAGAACGTGTGAGACCCTGTGCACCAACTTTTTTGAGCATATCATTTTTTATATGCCTTGGAGGTAAATTTATTTTTTTTCTTGTATTATTATCTTTCATTATATACACGTATTATTCATTTTAGTTTATTCATTTGTTAGTTTGGTTTATTTATTTATTTGTAAATTTTTTTGGTTTAAAATTAATTCAATAATAAATTAGGATTAGCTGAGTTGTGACAACTTGTTAATCCTGTAACTTTTAGAATCATCTAAGTTGTGATAACTTGATAATCCGAACATTTTTCTAAACATAAAAAAAAATCAAATGAGTTTTCAAAATAAAAATATTTTCAAAATTAAAAATAATTAACTCAATTATTTTCTACAGAACTACGTGACTTTGAGTTCCTCATTGTACCGAGGATACGTAAGAGCAGAATCTCTATTATGTCAAGTCAAAAAATAAATTTTCATAATTTAGTTGTTTCTTTTCTTTTTTAAAAGGGGTAAAATAACTACATTTGAGATTATTAAATTTCATACAACTAATTTAAGGTATCGTTCTTAGAACGGACAGTGTAGGGTGTTAACACCTTTCCTGCCTGTAATGACTCCCAAATCCAAACTCATTTTCTAAAAAGACCAGTTTTGCCTATTTTAAGGGTTTTTCAAATGTTTTTCCCAAATTAAATAAACATTGGTGGCGACTCCATTGATTTTCAAAATCCCAATCTTTTTTTGTCGTCCCGTCACGATCTCGATTGTGTTAATTCTAAATTTTGCTAGATTTTAAGTTGTGGGAGCTTTGGAAAGAGCGTAAAGCTAAAGTGTTACAAGAATACAACTATCTTTGAATTGTTAGTGGTTGGAAATTGTTCCTTCCCTTCTCTGGGATGGTGGATGTACATGGGTGGTTTTGCTCCAATAAGGCCTTCAATAGGTTGGATCCTTCGGGTGAGAAGTACTTATAAGGACTTTGACGTTGAAGTCAGCAAGTGACATATAAGAAGAATTACTAGGAAAGTAAAAAGAGTAAAGGGAGAAAGGAAAAAATCATTTTAGGTAGAGTGAAAGTGGTTATTTATAGTTGGACTAAAGGGGTACTGTGTGCACCCTAACATATAGTTAGGCCTGTAGTAGGCTAAAAAACTCTCCACTAGAGTGTTGACATATGTCACGACTGTTACAGATATTTTGAGAGATATTTTAGGTGTCTGAACAAGGATAGAATCGAGTGTGATCCTCAGGTTGTGGGTTGAGTTTAGGCTAATGGATCGGGACAAGTTGAGCAGGTGATAACCAATAGGTTTTGTTGAGTCGAGTCTTCAAGGGTGAGTTGGGTCAGGTAGACTATTGGGATGCGAGTCACTCCGACCCTTATGCCTATAGAATGTATGATTGGGTTTATGTCAAGTGTAGGCCTTTCAGTAAAGGGTCCAGGTCAAGTTAGGCCCTTTGCTTTGGTACTGTCCGTAGTCCTTAAGCTCAGAGTGAGTTACGAGACCTAGCGAGCGATTGAGCTTTGAAGTGTCGTCTTTGTTTTCTTTACTTACAACTGACCTTACCAGGATCATCCGCCTTCCATCGATTGGTTCCCAAATATGTTATTTTGGTTGTGACACTCAGGGATCTGTTATTTCCTTGAGACTTTTCACTTCAAATTCCAAAACGCTTGGGTTCCCACACTAATGATGGTAGTTGTCACTTCAATCAATCCTTTATGTCACATCAAGCTTCCCTAGCCATTGGATCTTGGGAATGATTGACGAGCGCCGAACTCAGTCAAAATTATAACCGAAGTTATTACCTAAACTTGTAGTATAGTGAACAACACCGGATCGTCTCCTCAAGGATCGTAAATGCAATTTAATCAATCAAGTGAAAGTTAGCAAAAAGGGGGTTTGAAACTTAAGATCGCACTTAACAAAATTAAAGGAAGAAATAACAATTAAAAAAGCCTCAATTTAGAAACTTATCCAAGATTGGGTGGATTCAATCATAGACCCTTCATAGAACACTTGAAGCGCAATTGAATTGTTAATTTGGATCTAACCGACATCTCTCGCATCAAATCCAGAATTCATACTTAGACGATCGTTAGAATTCAATTAACAAGTGATAAACACAAATGCGTTCTTCGCACTCATTCATGAAGATCTATGTTAATTTCAAGGGTTTTTAAATTCAATTAACTTAGGCACAAATTTTTTTCTAACCTTTTCAATTCTGTGATTAATTTAGATCAATGGGTTCTAAGTTTCATCACAAATCTCAATCTTCATTTATGTGATTAGTTTAGATCAATCAGTTCTAAGTTTTATCACAAATATCAATCTTAAACCAAGATCAATCGAAGATCAACATAAATATGTTTTGGAGTTTGATATGGTTGTAGCTAATCACCATTCATGCATTCAAGATCAAGAAGAAGAAAAAGAAGAAGAAAGGAGGAATTCAATTACAAATCAAATACAATACATAACCAAGGTCTCAAGAATCCAAACCACAATCTCTTCAAGAGTTCTAAATTGACCGAAAGTAGCTTAGCCCTCCATTACCATGAAGGGGATCATCAAAATATACAAAACTATGAGAAACTATGAAGAAGCAAGAAGAAACTTAGAGAGAAAGGAAGGAGAATTACATGTTATTCATGATAAATGGTGTCTTTTATAGAAGTCTAAGGTAACAAAATGACAAAGAAAAGTGGGTGGATGAGTGGATGAGTGAGTGGAGTGTTTGAGTGGATGGATTAGTGGGTTGGTTTAGTGGATTGGTTTAGTGGATGAGTGAGTGGAATGGTTGAGTGGTTGAATTAGTGAAAAATGCCAAAGGACTTTTGGTGAGTGGGAAATTATGGACATGAATGGGTGAGTGGATGGATTAGTGGATGAGTGGGTGGGTGGAGTGGTTAAGTGGTTGGATTAGTGTATGAGTGGATGAATGGGTGAGTTAGTGGATGAGTGGATGAGTGGATTAGTGGATGGATGAGTGGGTGGTTGAGGATGAAAATTTCGTGTCTGACTTGGAAGCCAAAAACGACCCACTATACTTCAGAACCACGAAAAATGTTCTTCATAAAAG
Organism: Ormosia emarginata; assembly: GCA_029884605.1. Classification (NCBI taxonomy): domain Eukaryota; kingdom Viridiplantae; phylum Streptophyta; class Magnoliopsida; order Fabales; family Fabaceae; genus Ormosia; species Ormosia emarginata. Next base: position 4,936,439 of record JAQQTP010000025.1, read on the forward strand.
TTGTAGATCCTTGTCTTGGCTATAAAATGGATAGCTGGTTCATCCAATTTGGCTTCCTTAAGCCCAAGATATGTCCCAAATACCGTAGGTTGCTCAAACCCAACTTCAGCACCTCTGTTCTGACTTGCAAGCTCAAAATGACCTACTAGACTTCTTTTTCTCAAAATGTGTTCTTCATGAAAGTTGTTTATTTGGATCTTGACTATCCACTTTCCAAATTTCAACCCATATCCATTATTACATCTTGAGATATGATTTTATGAGTGCACACTGTTCGGATTCTCTTGTGAACCCGTATTCTGATTTCCATGTAAACTTAGGTCCCTTAGACATCTGAATCGGACTTGAGCTCTTCATCAAAGTTGAGAGCTTCCTCTTAGCTTTCCTACAAGATAAAATTCATGTTCATCAGATATTATGAACTCAAGTTATGTAGCCAAAATACAGAAACAATGTCAAATCTCAATAATTTAGAAATATTCAATTAGGAGGATTTGAGCTCAAACTCCTAATCATACCAAACTCAATCAATTAAGAATATGGAGAGTGTAAATGACTAAACATAAGGGTTTCTTAATGAATAAAATATGTGATTATCAAATTCCCCCACACTTAGCTTTTTGCACTCTGGACAAGACTCAAGACCAAAACAAGGACATAAGAGATTAACAAAAATTTAAATTCCAACGACATTCAAGAACCCAAAATTTTACAATCAAGAAGAACAACCAAAGGTTCAAGGATCAAAACATTCATGAGTTAACAATTCTCCACATCTCAAACCAACAAGCAAGGTATCTTTTTCAACATGAATCGAGAATGATAGATCTTCACAAGATCCCTCTCAATCTCTTGTTAGTGTTTTAAAGGTTGTATTTTTCAATTTAACCCATGAAAATTGCACTACCATAAGCTTGCTTATCTTCTACTTCTCCACTACTGAAACACATGCACACACAAATCATGAGGACTTTATTCAAGGTCAAGGTAACGTGGAGAGGATAAAATGGATATGAGAAGATAAATACCAAAGAGAATAAAAGAAATGAATGAACTTGAGTTCAAATAGACAAGGATAAAAGTTCATCCCAACTCTAGTGTATGTATCCCTTTACATATTCATTTCCCAATCCTTTTCTTTTTTAAACACTTGTTTTTTTTTTCTTTTTTTTTTCTTTTTTTTTCTTTTTTTTTCTTTTCGTTTTTTTATATATATGAACATAACTATATGGTACATTTTTTTCTTTTTAGGAAACTCTTTTCTTTTTCAACAACTATTTTGTACACACATCCCCACACTTGTTCAAAACTCATCCATTAACCAAGCTAATATTCTTTTATCCCTAAGGTAAAGTAAGAACACGATTTCTCATTTAAGGCACATAATGAGCTTAGAAACAAGGAATCAAATAAGCTCAAAGGGGTTAAGCAAAAGAAAATATACAAGGTTGCATGAATCGAGAATTTTCAAGAAGTCAAAAGAGTGCTTGATATCATATTGAAAACATAGTTGGCTATTTGGTTAAACTAGCTAATTAAGAAAGAGGGCCTCAATCATGTTCATGGATGCAAGTGAAATGTAGCCTAAAAAAGAATCAAAGAAAGTTTAGAGTGGTCATTAATATGAATGAAAATCACATGAAAAGAAGAGAATGGCATAAATGTTGAATCCATCCATTAGGCTCAAAATCTCACAAGGTATGCATCCATCAAACTCAATTCATCAATTCAATCATCCATCATGAGAGCATATCAATTCAAGAAGGGAGAAAAGTTATTCAATCATGCAATGAACCCCTTAATTTTATATTTTTTTAACAAAAAGAAACATACTAAAATCTCTCCCCACACTTAATATAGACATTGGATGTGAAAGTGATAAATAAAAACGGAAAGAAAAGAACAAGGTTACAAGTGATGAGGGGCGAGATAGGGGTGGTGGAGAAAAGATGCATAAGAATCAAAGCTGCAACAGAACCTCCTAATAAGCGCGTGTTTAACGTCATTAGCTCGACGTTGGGACACTTCTTAGTGATCTTTATAATGTGGATGGTAAAAGTCCGTCACTTTCACTTCCACATTTTTCAGCTTGAGATGGTGTCCATTAGTCTTATTAAGTGAGGTTGGTGAAAAGACTCCACCAGGATCCCATTGGTTGAAACGTGATGACCAAGTTATGGTTGACACAACATGATAGCTTTCACTAGGGTCCCATTGGTTGAAGTGTAATGACCAAGTTAAGCCTGAAGCATGAAGGCTCCCATTGGGTTCCCATTGGTCTTTCTTAATTTCCTTGACTTCACCAATGGCATGCAACACATGTAATTTGGCAATTCTGCTTTCATTGATTCTATTGGACCATGACCCAAAAACAAAATCCACTTGATAGTTCTTGTCATATCTTTGCCTTTCCTCCTTCTTTGAAAATTCCTCAATGGCCTTCAACTCCACCTCCTATGTGTTGTAGACTCTACAAGCTGCATTGCTTCGATAGACCCTTCAATATCATTAGATCTGCATAAAAGAATCATCAACTTGTTGCAGAAATCTAAAAAAAGACACGTAACACATTCTATATCACCGTCACAATCGCATACGATGAGTTGGTTGATAGAATCATTAAAACCAATAAAATAGGAAATTAGTAAGACACAACTCATCATGAGTTTTCTCAACTAAATCTCAGGTAAATCAATATGACAATTAGAATGCAGGGAGTTAGGAATTGTTTGGGAAGAGAGTTGGTCGACTCTTGACTTCTCAATTCATTAACTAATGATTGTCGGGTTGCTTCAATTTGGGTTGTTAAAATCTGAATAGAGGCGGTGAAATTGTTGGAACTCAATTTGGGTTTTCATCAAGTCCTCCCATGAAGGCTCAAGTTTTGTGATTGATGGACTTGTTATCTATTTGGAATGGTTGCTCATATTGAAATGATTGTTCTTTGTAGTTGCCCTTTACGTATTGCCATATCCCGATCCAGGATAGTATTCCCAGCCTAGGGTTGTATGTGTTGAAGAAGGGGTCATAACTGGTGTTTTTGTTGTTGGAAGCGTGGTTCACCAGGAAAATACCAAACTCTCTCTTGCAACAAATTGATCCTGGAAAAATAGAACTACCATACTTGAAGTGTAGGGCATGCATATGTGGGGTGAGATGAACAAAAACAAATGTTACACACAATTGTAGCTTACCTGCATAGTGATTGTTGTCTCACTACTATATGTCTTACCAAAGAAGTCAACTCCTCAAGTTTTGACTCCATTATACATGGTCCATTGCTAGAAAAGTTAATAAAAAGCAAAGGTTAGTAAAAACACTTAAAATGAAAAGATTACACTTACTATTCCCGAGAGTCAACGACGCCAAAATTTTGACATTGGAACTCGGTCAAAATTATAACCTAAGTTATTACCTAAACTTGTAATGATAGTGAACAACTTAGGATCGTCTCCTCAAGGATCGTAAATGCAATTTAATCAAATCAAGTGAAAGTTAGCAAAAAGGGGGTTTGAAGTTTAAGATCGCACTTAACAAAATTAAAGGAAGAAATAACAATTAAAGAGCGATCAATTTAGAAACCTATCCAAGATTGGGTGGATTCAATCATAGACCCTTCATAGAACACTTGAAGCGCAATTGAATTGTTAATTTGGATCTAACCTAGATCTCTGCATCAAATCCAAAATTCATACTAGACGATCGTCTAGAATTCAATTAACAAGTGATAAACATAAATCATGAAATCGCACCATTCATGAAGATCTATGTTAATTTCAAGTACCGAATTCAATTAACTTAGGCACAAATCAGTAACCTAACCTTTTCAATTATGTGATTAATTTAGATCAATCAGTTCTAAGTTTCATCACAAATCTTAATCTTCATTTATGTGATTAGTTTAGATCAATCAGTTCTAAGTTTTATCACAAATCTCAATCTTAAACCAAGATCAATCAGATCAACATAAATAGAATCACCATTCATGCATTCAAGATCAAGAAGAAGAAAAAGAAGAAGAAAGGAGGAATTCAATTACAAATCAAATACAATACATAACCAAGGTCTCAAGAATCCAAACCACAATCTCTTCAAGAGTTCTAAATTGACCGAAAGTAGCTTAGCCCTCCATTACCATGAAGGGGATCATCAAAATATACAAAACTATGAGAAACTATGAAGAAGCAAGAAGAAACTTAGAGAGAAAGGAAGGAGAATTACATGTTATTCATGATAAATGGTGTCTTTTATAGAAGTCTAAGGTAACAAAATGACAAAGGAAAGTGGGTGGATGAGTGGATGAGTGAGTGGAGTGTTTGAGTGGATGGATTAGTGGGTTGGTTTAGTGGATTGGTTTAGTGGATGAGTGAGTGGAATGGTTGAGTGGTTGAATTAGTGAAAAATGCCAAAGGACTTTTGGTGAGTGGGAAATTATGGACATGAATGGGTGAGTGGATGGATTAGTGGTTGGATTAGTGTATGAGTGGATGAATGGGTGAGTTAGTGGATGAGTGGATGAGTGGATTAGTGGATGGATGAGTGGGTGGTTGAGGATGAAAATTTCGTGTCTGACTTGGAAGCCAAAAACGACCCACTATACTTCAGAACCACGAAAAGTGTTCTTCATGAAAGTTGTAGATCCTTGTCTTGGCTATAAAATGGATAGCTGGTTCGTCCAATTTGGCTTCCTTAAGCCCAAGATATGTCCCAAATACCGTAGGTTGCTCAAACCCAACTTCAGCACCTCTATTCCGACTTGCAAGCTCAAAATGACCTACTAGACTTCTTTTTCTCAAAATGTGTTCTTCATGAAAGTTGTTTATTTGGATCTTGACTATCCACTGTCCAAATTTCAGCCCATCTCCATTATTACATCTTGAGATATGATTTTATGAGTGCACACTGTTCGGATTCTACTGACAGAACCCGTATTCTGACTTCCATGTAAACTTAGGTCCCTTAGACATCTGAATCGGACTTCGAGCTCTTCATCAAAGTTGTAGAGCTTCCTATTAGCTTTCCTACAAGGTAAAATTCATGTTCATCAGATATTAGGAACTCAAGTTATGGCTAAAATACAGAAACAGTATCAAATCTCAATAATGCTAGAAATATTCAATTAGGACCAATTTGAGCTCAAACTCACAAAATCATACCAAACTCAATCAATTAAGAATATGGAGAGTGTAAATGACTAAACATAAGGGTTTCTTAATGAATAAAATATGTGATTATCAATGATTGATCTTAATCGTTGATGATGGAATAACATCTATGTCGTTGGCCCTTTCATCTCCTTTATTGGATGACATTCTATTCTTATGAGTTGTTGGATTGTTTGTTTCTTAACCATTGGATCGTGAAGCAGTTTTCAAACTTATTTCTTATCTCTTCTATAAATTCTCATCCTCTCCCTCACTTCTCCTTTTCTTCACTTCATTTTTCTCCACAACTGCAATCTTTCTTTCTTGTCTTCTGCTACCTCAAGCTTTACTTCCCTTCATTATTTGTTCATATCTTCAAGAGCATTTTCTTCCTTTGTTTTTATAGGTACTGCCTATGCTTCTTTACTCTTTAAGTTTTTGCTTTTCACACTCTATTTTCTCTTGGGGTTTTTAGGTTTTTTGGATCAGGTTTTTTTTTTCTATCTTTTAATCATTTTGCTTTGATTTGGTTGGGTTTTCTTGTGTCAGTTTATCATAGTGATGGTGAGGATTTGAGATGCGGGTAATGATGGAGAGGATAGTGATAATAATGTAGTTTTCATTGGACAGAATCCTCCTCGAATGCCTGATCAACGCAGAAGAATTGTGTCTTAGTTTCCAAATTTGCCTATTCATGGCGATGATAATGTTTTGGAGTTTGATATGGTTAGGATAAGTGCTCAAGAGGATCGAGTGAACATAGCTAACCCCATTCTTTTTAGTCAGGCTTGGTGTAACGTCCCGGGACTACCTGCATGATTGATGAGTATCCCCACAAACCAACACGGATTTTTTTAGCGTACTTTATCCTAATTCAGGCGCATACTAGGAAACTTCCTAGGAGGTCACCAATCCCACAAGTGCTCCAAGTTAAGAATGCTTAACCATGGAGTACTTATGTTCTTGGCTCCTGAAAAGAAGATGCATCTTGTTTTCGGGAGCTAAGAACATAAGTACTTCATGGTTAAGCATGCTTGACTTGGAGCACTTGTGGGATAGGTGACCTCCTGGAAAGTTTCCTAAGATGTGTGTGAGTGAAGATAAAGTACACTGAAAAGCCTCGTATTGATTTGTAGGGACATTCATCAATCCTGCAGGTAAAAGACCCGTGTTCATTTGTGGGGACACTCATCAATCCTGCAGGTAGTCTGGAGACATTACACTCGGGGTATTATCCATGATATTAGTAATTGTGATAATTTGGTTGACTATGCCTCATCCCTATTTTTTGACTCATCCTCTAATGTTGTAGGTTCTTCCAGTGACTTCAGCTCAATGATGGAGGACCAAAGGATTGAGGAGGAGAGATCAGATGAGGAAGGGTCCATCAAGGAGGATATACCTTGGGTATTTTCTGAGGAGGTTCTTGGGACTTCTTTTTAATATAGATCTGTGGATGATATGGTTAACTTAAGATTGTGCTTTTGGGTAGCCAAAGATGGTTAGGAAGGTTATTTCATTTTAGAATCTTATGATGAGGAGGATCGGATATGTTTTGATCCTAATCCCATGGATTATGAGTTTAAATTCTTTATGTATGAGACCTACTATAGTCAACTCAGTCTTCGTCTTCCTTTTACCGATTTTGAGGTAAGCATCTTGTCGGTTATGAACATCGTGCCCTCATAGTTACATTATAACAGTTGGGCGTTTGTTCACTACTTTGAATTATTATGCAACAATTTTGGCTTTATCCCGACGTATCCCAAGTTCTTCTTCTTCTTTCAGTAGCACACGAATAGAAATGAGCACACTACTAGGTTGTTTTCTTTTAATGGGAATTGAGGTTGAAAGATTCTTGGGTTGTTCGAATCCTCTTGCTAGTCTTTTAAAGATTGATTTTTCAAGGTAGTTCCTAGTGAAGCCGCCCTTTCCTCCTTTATTGATGATACTGGGAACACTAAGTTTCTCTATGTTTAGGTTTTTGGTGCCGGAGAATCACCTGATATTCCTAAAGAATCCTTTACCGGGTAAGAGATGAATGAACTTGAGTTCCTAAAAGAGCGGAAGAAGTATTCTTATAAGTGTTCATGCTTCCTTCAAGCAGAATCCTATCTTGTAGTCCTTAGGCATTATTTTTGTAAGTGTTTTTTTTTTTCAGAATCTCTTCTCTTCGAGCGTTGAGTGGGGTATATTGGCAGAACTTGGGTGGTAGGTTGGTTGGTAATGGAAAGTCTCTATTCAAACCTCTTGTATCACATCTTCTTGCGAAAAGTTTGGGAAATTTCTACTATTTCTCTAGCTTTGGTACCATCTTCCATGTTAATGTACTTAGAGGATCGGGAAAGAAGATCATCTAGGTCGGTTAGGGGTCGCTTTACTAAGGAATCAGCGAAAGCTCTAGGACGCAAGCCTATTAAGATTGCATGAAGTGTAACAGTTGGATTCAAGCCTTAGATCTGCAAGGCCACTATGCTAAACAGAGTCATAAACTCTCTATAAGACTCTCTAGGCTCTTGTTTGAAATTGATCAGACTAGTGAAGGTCCTTTTGTGAGATTGTCTGACGACAAAATGTATAAAAAAATAGTTAGAAAGCTTGAAAAAGTCATGAATTGATCGGGGAGGTAGCGATGAGAACCACTGTAGGGTTGATCACTTCAAAGTAGTAGGAAATGCTCGACATCTGATGAGGTTCGATTCTTTTCCCAATAACATTACAGATTCAAAAGCTTCTAAGTGTTCATGTGGATCGATCATTCCATCATAAATATCCATTGTGGTAGGCAAAACTTAACTTGGATGGGTATTGACATAATAAACTCAAAGAACGAATGAACAAGGTTAAAGTGAATTGGTGGTGGTAGGGGTGGTGGTGGCATCATATGATTGAGGCTCATAATAGTCATTTGGGAGTTTAAGGTTGGGTAGGGTCTCCTTAGTCTGTTTCATTCTGTCCCTCTTGACTACCAACTTAACCCTCCAGTTGTTGCAAGTTTTGCTTGAATGGGATTCTCAGCATTCATGTTTTCTTCCTCGTTTTACTGGTTAGGGTCTGGTTGGTGTTGTCTGCATTGAGACTGTTGACACGACTTCTAGTGATGGCCATGAATGACAATTGGGTGTTTTGTGGAAGTTATGGCTTATGTTTAGGGTTTTTGAGTGTGAGTTGAGAAAAAGTGGGAAACATTTTTACCATATTTCCATATACAACGACAATGTTCCTTCCTTTCTCTTGGATAGTGGTTGTACATGGGTGGTTTTGCTCCAGTAAGGCCTTTAATGGGTTAGATCTGTCGGGTGGGGGTACCTGCAAGGCTTCGACGCTCAAGTCAGAAGGTGCTATAAAAAGAATTGTTAGGAAAGTAAAAAAAGTAAAGAGAGAAAGGAAAAAAATGTTTTAGGCAGAGTGAGAGTGGTTGTTTATAGCTAGAGTAAATGGGTACTATGTGCACCCTAACATATAGCTAGACATGTAGTAGGCTAAAAAACTCTCCATTTGGGTGTTGACACATGTCACGATCGTTACAGATATTTTGGAAGATATTTTAGGTGTCTGAATAAGGATAGAACCGGGTGTGATCCTCATGTTGTGGGTTAAGTTTAGGCTAATGGATCAGGGTGGGATGTGCAGGTAATAACCAATAAGTTCTGTTGGGTCAGGTCTTCAAGGGTAAGTTGGGTTGAGTAAAGTCTTGGGATGTGGGTCACTCCAACCCTTCGACCTGTAGAATGTGTGATTGGGTCTGGGTCAAGTTTGGGCCTTTCAACAGAGGGTTCAGGTCAAGTTAGGCCCTTTACTTTGGTACGATCCAAAAATATAGGTGAGGATACTCGAAACTTAAATGGTGTTTTTGTTTTAAAATAGAAACCAAACCAAACTCTCTCTTAGCTACTGCATAACTGATCAAAATATGACAAGCACATAACAAAAAATTCAGAAACAAATAAGAACAGTAGCAGTCAAAAGCCCAAGTCCACAACTTAGCCCAATATTATAAGGTATTTACCCATAGTGTACTTCTATATATATAGACTCCTCAAGAACCTATTCTAGGCAATGTGGAATTTAAATCTTCAGAAAAATACACATAAAGCACTCTAAGTATGAAACTTACTGAGAGTCATAGGCCATAAGTTTCACATTGGTTTCTCATGCATCGATTAATACACCTATATGATTTGTTCATCATCACAACCTTCTTGAATGATTTCTCTTATGTCTTTCTTCTTATTAACCTTTGACATAATTAGTTCAATTAATTTGTAATACTTCATCATTGTTATAATGAAATATCTACCAATGTGTATTGGTTCGAGTGAAAGGGGCTCAGATTCCTTAAGCATGTGGTCTTAAGTTCGATTTCAGGATCCATGCGTATGAAAATAACATCGTTGGGGGGGGTCTCTGCTTATGCACTTGATCGTATCTCGTGAGATTAGTCTCTCACCTATTTAGTGAGGTATGCTCTAAGAAACAAAAAATTAAATAAATAATGAAATATCTATCCTTAGTAAACAAAAAAAACCCTTAAGTTAATTTGAAATATGAAATAATAATAAATGAGGAGTCATTGTGTTTATGGGTGAATTTGGTATAAGACAAATTCTAACAAACAAATATATTTTATCAGTCGAATGTGGATTCACGAGTTATGTGATAATCTCGTTTAAAAAGAAGCTTTTGATGAGTAACGTGCAAAATGAAAAGTGTAAAGAAATTTTAAAGTGTAGAGAAAGTAAATTGCAAAAAATATAAATTGCTGAAGATTAAAATGCAGAAAATAAAGGTGCAGAAAGTTTAAATGCAGGAAATGTAAAAGTGCAGTAAGTTTAAAGTGCAACAAACGTAAACATATGAATTTAAAGTGCAAAAAGAGTAAAGAAATTTAAAGAACAAGGCTTGAAAATAAAGAATTTAAAGAGACATTGCATTAACGTAAATGATTGGAAGTGAAAATGAAAGTCATACTTGGAGTCAAATCTGTTAATCTGCTTGAGTGAGATATTAAGATTGTATATATAGTAAAACCACCTTTTTTATATCGTGAATACTAGTATTTATAAGCAAAAATAAAAAATAATTGACTCCTAAGAAACTGACCACGTTCATGACAGTTATGCCACGTTTCCACTAATATCTTAATTTTTGACAATAACCAACTCCTATCAAATCCAGAATTGGTAACTTTTATTTTCGACGAAACCAACTCTTGGCCTTTTGAGAGTTGACCACCACTTGATCTTCCATCTGGCTTTTGAGACCCTTATTTGTCGAATGTCTCAATGGTATCATTCGACTGAAAACATTATCTTTGTCGAATCATCCAACTTCGTCTAATATCACGTGTCCATCGAGAACATCTTTAGGACTTGTATTTTTTTCACCCCCAACAGATGTCCCCCCAAATTTTCTTTCGACGTTACTGGAAGAAAGATAAATTTTAATCTTATTTCTAGTTCCAATTCGACGTTAAGACCTTATCAAAAATCTTTTTCGAAATCATTTGATTTTCAAAAATCCAATAAAATCTTCCGTGGATTTTTTGAAAACCACAACTGCTACTTATCATTTCAAACATTAAATAGTCGTTTCTTCATAAAAAATAAAGATCATATTTATCCCCTTCTCTACTGTTCATCACTTCTTTAAATTTCACAGAAACACATCACTTTTACTCCATCTTTTACTATTCATCGTCCTCCATTTTATTTTCGCGCGTCTTTTTTGTAAAAACTTCTTTCAATAATGACTTCTTATTCTCAATCTGTCAATGAACCATTAATAGATTTGGGCAGCCACGTCGTTATTTAAGAGATTATAGAAGATGGATCAAGCGGAAATCTTTCCAAGGTAATCCTTCCTATCAATGACCTTTCACTTTCTTTAGATCCTCCAGCTACTTTTTTGGGCCCAGTTCTGCCCAAAGAACTTATTACCAAAGAAATTCAAAGTTTTTTCCCTTGCAAAAATCCAAAAGAAGAATGCATCTTGGCTTTTCTTCCTTGCATCCCCATTAGTTATTTTAATAAATCTGAGAGGCTTTTTAGAACCCCACCTGGCCAAATCAATGGGTATATTGATTGGCTTAACAGAGTTCAAGCCTCTAAAGAAACTTCATGGAGGAACTCGGGTACTTTCTACTGCATCTAACTTTCACGTTACCCAATAAAAATGGATTCTTGTATGTTGGGTGTGGTGTGGTATGGAATACGATTAATAATTATATAAAAAACAGTTGCCAAGTTCCACCAAAAATATAAAAACCTTGCAACTAGTTATAGTAAGCAAGGGTCGATCCACAGAGAACTAATTCCATTAACACTATCAATCCAATTCCTAAATTAAATTCTGATGAAGAACGAACAGTAAAATTAAAAAGGGGTTTTTTATTAATTAAGATTAACAAAGAAGATTAAGCTTAAACCAAAACAGTAAACACAAATTGAATTATCAAGTTAAAGAAATTGGTTAAGAGATGGAATCCACCACTAGATTTATATGATCATGCTGACTTACATACTCTTTATACCAACATGGTCAATTATGTTCTTATGTGATTGTGAGATAAATCCCTTGTTTTCCCTATGTTTTGCTTAATTTAGTAACCACTCAAATCAAACCCTAACCATTAGTTATTTGTAAAGCAACCACTCTTGCACCTACCTAATGATTGCATTAAGAATTAGAAAATCAATCACACTAAGATCTAGTCACACACTGGGATTAAATTACTTAGATCATACGCTTCACTAGTTTTATCACCGCAACCGCGCATAACAATCCTAGTTTTTCCACTCTCGAAGTTTGGCAAAGAATATAAAAACCTTTATATTAATTTAAGAACATAAACATATGAATAAAAACATAATTGTATTGATATAAAGAAATATGCAAGATTCACATAATCAAAACTAGAGTTTCATCTTCCCTTAACCAATCAAGAAATTTAGCCACACATGGCAAATTAAAAAACACAAGAATAATATAAGAAAAACATTGTCAAGAATAGAAGTGCAGAAGAAAACTAAAAATCAAACTAGTTTCCAAAGATTAGGGATGATTGATCTCCAATTGCTTGAACCCGAGACTCCAATCTTCGATCCAATCTCCTTCTCCCTTGTTCTTGGTCTTCTCCTTAGCCTCTTGGCAGTTTCCCAGTCCAGCCCCCCTTTTTGAAATCCCAGGCAATTCTATTTATAACTTTCACGACCTAGCACATCATTAAAATTCGTATCTAATGTTCTGATGCGATGACACGGGCCGTGTCATTTGTCACGGCCTACACCGTGTCAGGTTCTGGTAACAAAAATTCAAGTGTTTTGCAAGTCAGACAGAAACACGGCCCACCCCGTGTTAAATGACACAGGCCGTGTTGATGGTCAATGCTCAAAACTGAATCCTCTTGTGAAGACAGAGATGTACACAGCCTATCTCGTATCATATGACACAGGTTGTGTTGTTGGTCAGGTCCATGTTGAAGATCCAGAGAAGGACACGGCCCACCCCGTGTCATGTGACACGGACCGTGTCACTTACTTTCTTTAAATTCCTCCCTCTTTCTTTGCTTCTAGGGGTGATATTGATCTCCTGAAAAATACAATGCAATTATGAGTGCTTATAAACATACTTAAGCATAGTTTCACAATAAAAATCTGATTAAACTTCATATTCAGAAACTTAGCTAAAAGTTAACAATTAAACACACATGAAGTCCAATTAGATCAAACTTAAGACACTCAAGATATAGAAATAATCGATAGATCAGGGTGCATGCTTATTCTCTTGGAGTAAAACCACCAACTCTTTTCATTTCCCTTATGGTATGATGGGGCCTACGCTTTTCGACGTGGCTGTCATAACTGACATTCGACCAGATGAGAAAGTTATAACTCCTATCCTTCTACCTTTGAATAATATAGACGTTTATTCAAAAGCCCCAACTTCTTTTTCAAACTTTGTTAATTTATATTCTTAATCAGACGGCCCCGTGTTTGACGAAGAACATGTGGCTTTTCTTCTTCTCTGGTTGTTGACTTATGCTCTCTGTACTAAATTAGTTCAAGTGTCGAAATCCTATCTTTATCTTGTCAATCTTCTTCATAAAGGTCAAGAATTAGCTTTCGGCTAGTTTCTTCTTACCAATCTTTATTAGCGATATCGTATAAAGTATTAGGTCTCAAACCAAGAAAACCAACACTAGTGGCCCCATATAGTTGCTGCAACTCTGGCTAAATGTCATTCTTGGGGACTACCTTGTCGACACTTCTCCTTCGATAATTTCTTCTGCTACTTATGGCATTAGACTTTGCCATGTTAAGCATGAAAAAATTCACAAGCATTACTCAGAGAATTTCATGCATTTTTTCAGCATTTTCATTCCATTTCCTTTAATACTAAAGACATCTATTTTGCACATTTTGCTGACCATTCTGTTGGTCCAGAGTGGTTTACTCGACCACTAATTTCTGACAATCCTTCCACTCAAGTTGATAATATTTCCATCTGGTCAAATTTTCTTTGTCGGCAAGTGTTAGTTGTTGGCCTTCTTGGTTCATCAGACAATCTTTTAGAATTGTACCTGCCAAATTCTGTGCTCGATAACTAGGATTCTGTCAGGCCATTCCAACTCCATTCTCTCAAAAAGCCAAAGAACACTTTACTAATGGCTGCTTACAAGACATGTCAGATCTTGTATGGGTTGCTGTGAAGAATGAGAGATACAAACAACATTTTTTGATTTCCCCTTTCACACCTTATAGAGGGGTTACCCTAGATTTTGTCGAATGGTAGACTACATATTATAGTCCTTACCATATCGATATTGATGTTTGTCGAAGCCATATAACTGAAAAACTCGTTCCTGTGCAGGATCAAGAGCCTTCGACAAAAACCAAAGGTAAACATATTCAAGATCTAGCTTTTGAGAAATACTACAAGGTCAAGTGGGACTACAGGTATCCTGGCACAATTGTTCGACACTGTGAAGAAGTTGTGGCTAAACAAAAACAAATGCACAAGGAAACATGCTTCATTAACTTCATTGCGGTTTCCATAAAAAACCCTTTGGCACGACTTGAACCTTTTCAAGTTCTTTTTCCAAAACCAGTGCCTCTTCCTTGTGCTCGTTTTGGTTTGGTCGACGAATTCCCAGGTAAACCCACCAGGGCTTGTAATTTCCTCAATTCTGAAAGGATCCTTTCTGCGAGTAACATCTTTTTTACAAGAACTCCAGAAGTTACTTTTACTCGTCCGTTTGCTTCGTCGGTTTGCTTCGTCGTGTGAACAATTTGCCAAAGATACCCGAGTCATCACTAAATTCCTCGAAGGTACTTCTTTTGATTCTGATATCAAATCCTTATTTCATCAACTGATTACTTTTTTTTTTATAGCAACTCCATTGAAAAGACCCATGTAATACAAGCAACCAGAAGAGAGGGAAGAGGAAAAAATAGAAACTTCTACCTTAAAAAAGAGAAAAGGCAAGAAAGCTCAGAATCCTCCTATCCCAAAAGCCCCAAAGGCTAAAACAACTAGAGCAGCATCGATGAAAAGTCCTGCTAAACCCAAAGCTGTTGCCAAGCCTTCTGAGGCAAAAACTTCCAAGGTATATATATATTTTTCTTTCGACCAAACTTTAAAAACTTGATCTTAACTTGTCAAAACTAAATCTTTTGTCAAATCTAGGTTAGTGGCTCGACTCCTACTTCTTCTGTCGAAATTATTAAGTCTCCAAGCCCATCTTCTGAAAATCCTCTGAAGGTATAATTTCTATTACCTCCTTTTTTGTATATCTTGGTAAATTCTCATCTCATTTTACCTTTGCAGAAGAAAAAGAAGAAGATTCAATCCTCAAGTTCTAGTTTGAAACCTACCACTGAACTTGAAGCAGAAAACACTTCTATCCCTCTCAAGGTAAATGCTACCCGACACAATTTTTTTCCCTACAAATTGAAAACTTCCAAGACTTCATTCAATAATTTGATCTTTCTTGTTTCAGGATCCAGAGCCTGAACAAACTGCTGAAAGTCCTTCAAGACTTGTCATCGAATTAAGCGCTGAGGATCAAATTCGACAGCCTGTTGAGGTAAAATCTTCCAAGTCTTTCAACTGAAAAATCCTTTTGATTTCATTTATCTTGACATTGCCTTTGTTTTCTACAGTTGTTGATAAACCCTGTTATACTCGACAGTCCTACTAGGCAAGGCAATGAGAATCTTTCTTTGGAGGATCAAATTTCTCCAATTCCTGAAATACCTACTATCTCTTTTCCTCTCCCGACATAAATCTAGGGTGCTAGTTCCTCCTAAATAATTAAAGATAATCCTGTCAAAATTGTTTCGGAAGAATTCGACATGAAAATGCTGAGGATTTGGAGGTAGATTTGGATGAATTGATATCCATGCTGTCGGGTAGATATAGAAGTTCTCCACGGTCAGCTCGCTCCTCTACACAACCTGGACAAGATTTTAGTGACTCTTATGTTACTGGACTTTTGGCAGAGTTGAAGAATGCCTTCACCTACTCCTTTGAGCAATTGAGTTCCGACCAACCGCTTCAGAAAAGAATGTTGGCCATTGTGACTGAATTGGAACCTCTCTCTCAACAACTTCCAATAACCAGTCGAGCTCTTCCTTCAACTGTCAAAGATTTTCTCCAGAACTTCTCTTTGAACATGCCTACTATTCGTCAGATCATTCCTGCTTATGATCAAAAACTTCAAGAAAAATCCAGGATCTTAAAGCAGCTGACTGATGCAAAGAATGAGATAACCAAATTAAAAGGCTATCTTGTTGATGGAAAAAATAAGGAGGCAGAACTAAACAAATAAATTGAAGACTTAGAGAAAAAGCTTGAAGAAACTCACAATCGAAAGCAAAAACTCAGCATGGCTTTGCAACAAGGGAATACAAAGCAGCAAAGCATTGTCAACAACTCGAAATAATGGGCTGTCGAGACCAAAGCTATGCTAGCAGATATACATTCTTTTGAACCAGAATATCAAAAAGCTTGTGCCAATAAATGAGCTTTGGAAGATTCCTGGGAAGTTTTGCAAAGAATTTAATTGTATTGGTCCTTTTTTATGTAATGTCGGTCTGTCAATCTGATAGAATTTGTATGGCCTTCTAGGCCAACACTTAATAAACATTCCTTTGAATCAATTTCCAATACATTTTTTTTATTTCTCCATTATTCTATACGCTTTAAACTCTCTTTTATTCTGTTTGTTTTCAATGTATCTCGTAACTGTGCATCATAATTAATTTAATTAATTATAATGAAAGTTTCTTCGCAAAAATTGCATAAAATGTCCTCTCGAGACACCAGGATTCAAAAAAGAGTGTAATTTAAAATTCTTTCTTTCCTATAAATCACCATGTGATAACTTCCTCTTCTCTTGGGAAAAATAGAGACACTATGTATTAATGGTGATTCTTGGGATTCAAGAAGAAATATTCTCGATGAGTGTAAATCTAACCATTTTATTCTTTCTTTGAAAGCTCATCGAGAAAAAAATTCATCTTTCTTGCCGGTGAAATAAGATAACTTCCTCTTCTCTCAATGGGAAAAATGGAAGAAAGTCTCTGTATTAATGGTGATGCTTATCTTGGGCTCAGTAAGAATCGTAATATTCCTGATGAACTTCAGTAATCATCGTAACAACCTAGTGTTTCTAAAACATGGTTGCTATGATGTGGAAGACTCATCAGGGAATAGACGACCAACCAACATCTCGTCCAGGACAAGTTAAAGGTCGTCTACTTCTTCCTCTTCTTCAGGTCCCACGAGCTCAAACGGAACACATGCTCAGTTGGGGAGAAGCTTCTGGTTTATTTAGTATAGGTCTATTTTTCTCTGTAATATTCTGATAACTTAAACAAGTTGTAATATCAGTATGTAACTTGTAATTGTCGAATATATGAATGAAATTTTTATTTTTACTCATTGTTACTCTTTACTTCACACATTGTCGGTTTATATGGCTTAAAATATTTGTCATTAATTGACTTAACCCTCAAACCAGAATTAACAACGACAAGTGCATAAGCATTCCCAAAAAATACTTGAGTAATTTTAAATGGTTCTTCCCATTTTGGAGACCATTTTCCATATTCTTGACAACTCTTATCCATGGGCAAGATAACTTTCCAAACCAAGTCATCAATCTTAAAAGATTTATACTTAACTCGATTGTCGTAAAACTTTACAATTCTTTCTTTTTGTCCAACCAAGGTTTCTAGAGTAACTAATCTTTCATTACTTAATTCGTTTAATTCATCAAACATCAAGTCTCAATAATGTTCAATTAGTAACTCGTCTTGTTTCTGAATCCGAATTGATTGAAGATTAATCTCAACTGGTAACACTGCATCATGACCATAAACTAACTTATATGGTGAAGTGTCCATCGATTCTCTTGGTGAATTTCTATATACCCATAGAATTTGATTAAGAGTATTATGCCAATTTCTAGGCTGTCGACCAATATGCTTTTTAATCAAACTTATTATTATTTTATTCATGGCCTCTACTTGGCTATTTGCTTGAGCATAATATGGAGTTGACGAAATCATTTTAATTTTTCTAGAATTGACCTATTCGATAATTTTCTTTCTAATGAGCACCGCTCCTTGGTCAGTTGTCAAAGTTTGTGGTATTCCAAACCTACAAATTATATTGTCTTCTATAAAATCAATTACTTCTTATTGGGTAACTTCTTTAAAGGCTATAGCCTCAACCCATTTTGTAAAGTAATCAACTCCAACTAAAATATACTTGTGTCCTTTCGACGAGGTAGGATGAATTTGGCCTATTATATCCAAAGCCCATCCTCTGAAAGGTCAAGGTTTAACAATGGAATATAATTTACTAGCAGGAATGTTCTGTATATAGTCATGTTTTTGACATGCTTCACAAGATTTGGCAAACATTATATAATCCTTTACTAGTGTAAGCCAATAATATCTTTGTCGTCGAATGACCCGTTTCATTTTATCACCTGCTTGATGAGCTCCACAAATTCCTTCATGGACCTCTGCTAAGGCAATACAAGCCTCTACTTCACCCAAGCAGACCTCTAAATTTCCATCAACAGATTTTCTATACAAAGCCCCTCCTAATATTACAAATTTTGACGCTCTGTATTTGAGCTTTCTGTCCACGTTTTGACTTAGATTTTCCAAATAGCTTAATATTGGCTGTCTGCAGTCATTAGCTGTCGAAATATCATTTTATAGTACATCTCTTTCTTCTAATGGATATAAAAGTTCTCTAATCTCCATTAGATTTGTCAGGAATTTGGACGAAATTTTATATCCAGAGGCTATCTGTGCTAATTCATTAGCTTCTTCGTTCAAATTTCTAGGGATATGTTCGACAATAACTTCATCGAATCTTTTCATTAACTTACTCGCCACAACACAATATTTGGTCAGATTATAACTGACACATTTATATTCTTGTGTGAGTTGCTTAATGATTGACTGTGAATCCCCAAAAATATGTACATTACAAACTTTCATTTCTATTAATATTTTTAACCCAATAATTAAGGCTTCATGCTCAGCCTCATTGTTTGAGCATGTATATTTAAGTTCAAACATGAATTTAGTTGGAGTACCTTGAGAAGAAATAATTAAAATTTCCACTCTAACACCTTTTTGATGCCTTAAGCCATCAAAATATAAGCGCCAAGGTTTTAACTCGACGAAGTTTATATTATCAACATCCAAACATGGATGGTTAGCCAAAAAATCAGTAATTGCTTGGCCTTTGACTGCTTTCATTGGAACATATTATAAAGAGAATTCTGACAAAGCAACGGTCTATTTACCAATACGTTTATTTAATATTGGTTTTGACAACATATACTTTATTACATCAGTTTTCGACATAACCAATACATTACAAGGCATCATATAATATTTAAGCTTAGTACATGAGAAGTATAATGCTAAACAAAGTTTTTCTATTGCACTATATCTCCTTTCAGCATCATTTAAAACTCGACTAAGATAATATACAGCTCTTTCGGCACCATTCTCATCTTGAGCCAGCATACTACTTATAGTATCATTTGACGTTGATATGTATAATTTTAACGGTCTATAAGGCACTGGAGGCATCATGACTGGAGGATTTGTCAAATATTGTTTGATTTGGTCGAATGCTTCTTGATGACAAGACTCTCATACAAAGTATTGTTCAGCCTTCAACTTAATTAATAAGGCAAAAACTCTGTTTCTTCCTGACAAATTGGAAATGAATCTTCTTAAAAAGTTCACCTTCCCCAGAAAAGATTGTAATTCCTTCTTATTCGTCGGAGGTATGGTTTCCAAAACTGCCTTGGCTTTATTCTTGTCCACCTCAATACGTTTTTTATGGACTAAAAAACCTAAGAATTTAGCAGCTGTCACTCCAAAACCACATTTATCTGGATTCATCTTGAGGCTGTGCTTTCTCATCCTGTCGAATGCCTGCCTCAAGTTTGTCAAGTGGCTCTCTTTTGTTTCCGACTTGACAATGACATCGTCGATATACATTTCCATAAATTTTCTAATAACATCATGGAAGATTGTATTCATTGCTCTCTGATAGGTGGCCCCTGCATTCTTTAAACCAAAAGGCATGACTATCCATTCATATGTCCCAATAACTCTTGGACATCTGAAGGCAGTTTTCGACACGTCCTCCTCGGCTATAAAAATTTGATTATAACTTGCATGGTCATCCATAAAGCTTAACAATTCATGTGCAGATGCGGCATCAACCAACATATCTGCAATTGGCATTGGACATTCATCTTTAGGTGTAGCGGTGTTTAGATTTCTAAAATCTACACATATTTTTAACATGCCATTTTTCTTAATTACAGGAACAATATAAGAAAGCCATTTGACATACTTGGTTGTTCTGATGAACTTGGCTTTGAGCAATCTTTCGACCTCTTCCTTTATCTTCAAAACCACCTCAAGTGCAAATCTTCTATTAGCTTGCTTGACAGGTTTGCAACCTTCTCTCAATAGCAGTCTATGCTTGACAAGATCTCTACTCAATCCAAGCATTTCAACGTAATCCTACGCAAAGCAATCTTTATATTCCCTAATTAATTCAACAAGAGTTTCTTTGAACTCCTTTGGCAAAAATGAACTCACAAATATAGGTCTTCTGTCTATTTCAGTAGCCAAGTTTATTTCTTCCAAAGGATCTTCTACCTCTACACCTTGTCTTTCATCAAGTCCTTTCTCAAAACTCAAAGGACCATCATCTATTATACAATCGAACAATACACCTTCAGTGGTGTACACAGCCCTGTCAGCCAAATAAGTCGACAGTCGATCCAACTGATTAACACTCATGGCTAGTGTTTGGCCGATCCATTTCAGCCTTATTCACTAGTTGAATGCCAAACTAATCCATTAAGCATGTTTCAAGTGCATCTTTGTCGATAACTCCATTATTCGTCGTGACTAGCTTGACATTTGGAGCATATATTTTAAAATCGACATGAAGCTGTTATAAATAGCAAGGGTTGTCATCTGCCTCTACTATTTCCACCTAATCATCTATATTCCAAAGAATAAGTTTTTGATGAACCGTCGATGGTATTGCTCCAACGACATGTATCAAGTCTCTCCCTAGTAAAAGATTGTAACTGGATTTTGGTGGAATTACGACAAACAATGTCGACTTCTCAATTGGTCCAACTTGAATATTTAACATTACTACTTCGTCTGACGGGAAAGTTTTGCCACTGAAATCATTAACAATCATATTAGTTGCTATCAAATCAGACTCATTCTTCCCAAGTTTCTTTAACATTACCCTTGGGATCAAATTGATAGCTGCCCCTCCGTCTATCAAGACTCTATTTGTCGACTTGCCTTCTAGCAAAGCCTTGATGTGCAATGGGCGGAGATGAGTCTTTTGTTTCTCTGTTGGCTTTTTAAAACATGTTGTATTGTCTAACACAGTTAACATATTATCTTGACAGAAAAGCCAATGATTGTCGAGGTCATCCAAGTCTTCTTCATTCTCTCTTATATATTCAATTTCGTGATATCCTTCGAATTCAGCGGGTATGACTGAAATCAAGTTCACATTCATTGACTTCAAGAATTCCTCTTCATCTAACTCTTCATGACTTTTATATCCACCAAGCTTGAGGTACTCTTCCAATGGTAAACTACTATCCATAGCCATTATGATGTCATCCAGATCCTTGTCCAGATTGAAATCCATGTCGATTCGTTCATTATCACCAAAGCCTAAAAGATCATCTGGATCAGTCAAGGCTTCAATAACTTCATCAACTGTCAAATCCATATCTACAATTTGGTAATCAGGCTTCGCCAAATTTCTTTTCCCTTTGATCATGTCGAGCATTTTCTTTTTCCACTAGACATCTTGGTCAAGATCTTTCAAAACTTTTAAGATTTCTTCTTTCGACCAATCTTCATCATCACTATTGCTTTTGTTCCCAGTTGTTCCTCTTATCATCTTCTACACTTTCAACATAGCCATGTCCTTACTTTCATCAACTGCCAAATTGTTTTCCTTTGTTTCTTTTTCTGATGCTATAAGTCCAATCAGTCATTTCCTTCTAATTTTTTTTGAAGTAGCCCCTTGAACTTGTTTCCCTTTCTTTATCTCTGTAAGTTTTTTTTATCGGAGATTGTTATTCTCATTCGACCATTCAACTTCATTAGTTATCAGCTCAGCTGGGATTGCCCCCCTTGTATCTGCAAATTCTTTTCTGACAATGCTCTTCAATTTCTTGTCATCTTTATTTTCATCAAGTGCTGGCTTAACCTCGACTACTAAACATCCCATTTCTGTGGGTTCTTCTTTAATAACTAAGCCCTTAGTCAAACTCCTTCTCTTCTAGGCCTGTCTCAACCTCTGCAACCTTCTTTTTCGACTCTTTGACATTGGTAAAGACTTTGATGGTCCTGCTACATCATGGCCAATCAAAACTTCATTTCGGTCAATTCTACCATGTTTGTAATCTTCATTCCAAAATGGTTGATTTTTCTGAAACCTATTCTTCTTGGCAGCCACGTTTCGTCGAAAATACATGTATCTTGCCATTGTATAATTTTTAACCCATCTGTCCACAACAACATTGGCAGGTCGTACTCTGGTCCGACGCAACTCCTGGGAAATGCATTGCTCCCCATAGATCCACTAGATGACTCGACCAACTAGTCATTCATATTAGGTCTTGGCATATAGACTGGCTTAGGCTTTGGAGTATTGAAGGGTTGTTGTAGTTTTTCAACTTTCTTGTCAAAAAACTTCTTTTTACCTTGTGAATTACCCTTTTGCTCCTCAGCAGCTTTCTTTGCAGCAAATTCATCATACACTGCATTGCATCTTAGACACAACCTTACTTTGCCTTTTTCTTTCTTTCTTTCAAGGAAATTTTCAAGAAATTCTCCTGATTTTGGATAAACGTTCATTGCATCTTTCATGTCAATGTCGAATTCCTGCAAATTCCTTATGTTGATCATTCTAACATTTAAAGGAACCTGTTGATCAACGTATGAAATCCCAGCCTGAAACAGATCTGTATCAACTTTCATATCTGCCTTAGGCTTGTCAACAAACTTCAAACGCCCATCCATTAGTGCCTTTTGAATCACATCTCTGAAACGAATACATTCGTTAGTAATATAACCGAAATTGTTATGAAACTTACAATATTTTCGGTCTTTTATTTCATCAGATTTTAATAACTTATGGCCTTCTAGCAATTTAATCTATTTATCTTTTAACAACAAATCAAAAATTTTGTCGGTTCTTGTTACGTCGAATGTATATGTTTTTCTATTGACATAACTCATTTTTTCCTTATTTCTTGTAGGCTGGAGAGCCTAACACACATAAGGAGGACCATTCTGAAGTTCAGCAATGTTGACTTCAAATTCATCATTACTATCTTCAATTTCATTGTCGGATTCACCTAATCCGAGGAATGCTACTTTCTCCTTTTTGATGAATCTCTTTTATTTATGAACCTTTTCAGCTTTTAGTTGTTCTATTTGCCTAACCTTTTCACCTTGTTGGGCAAGATCAACTAAATGTTAGTTCATTAACTTTTTCCTTATATAATAGTCTAAACCTCCTGTAGCAATTTTCACTATTTCTGCTTCAGGTATAGGAGTAAAACATCTACTCCTCATTTGTCGAAACCTAGATAGGTAATCTTCTATTGTTTCATTATACACTCTCTTAATATTGAAGAGATCTGTAAGTCCAACTTTCGAATCCCCTCTGAAGAATTGATCATGGAAACTTCTTTCTAATTGAGTTCAAGAATGTATCAAATTTGGTCTCAATGTCAAAAACCAAGAGAATGCATTTTTAGTAAGAGAGCTTAGGAAAAATCTCATTTTGAGTCCTTCAATAGTGGCCAATTCTCCCATTTCTATTGTATACCGTGCGATATGTTTGACGGTCAATTCTCCATTTTTACCAGCAAACTTTGAAAGTTTAGAAATTTTAATTTCTCTAGGCAATTCTGCTTACTGTACCCATTCAGGAAACGCTAAAACGAAATAGGGTTGGTTGGCATATCTAACATTGAACCTAAATCTATTCAGCACCTGTTCCACCATTTGGTTTACATTTTGCTCAATTACTTGGAGCCCCCCGAGATTTTATTGAAGCAATCTCATGACTGCATCATTTCTAGCCATTTCATCCTCATCACCTCGACAGAGCATATGGACATTACCATATTCCAAGTGTGGCTGATCATTTTACCTAGGTTGTTCTAAGTTTTGTTGATTTTGTCCCCTATTTTCCTGAGGTATAACAATTTCTTTGTTTACTCTAGGCTGGGTTCTTTGTACATTTTCATTGACTAATCCACCTATCCCCAAAGCTTGATTTAGCCTTGCCATTTGTTGGGTCAATGCGCTGCAAGCATTATTTGTGTTTTTCATGATTGGTGTAATCACAACACCCATTTGCTGAGTGAACATATGCACCATTTCAAGATTACTTTCATCCATTTGTTGTCGAAAATTGGCCAAAGAATTTGTAGTTGGCTCAATTACATTTTGAGGAATATCTCTCGACATATTTAGAAATACAGGTCCCAAATTCAATCTCTCATGTCGAAAAAGAGTTGGATTACTTGAACTTGCAACTCATGTTCCTTGGCCATTAAAACTTGCTAAAGCCGAACTTATTTGTGGTTGGCCTTGTGAGGCTACCATTTGGCCTATAGTATTAGCCAAAGTAGAGCCAAGTCCCATTTGTGCCAACACAGGAGGGATATAATTTGGTGGCAAACCATATTGTGGTGCCAACCTTGAATTTGAGTTCATTACACTTTGATTACTTGGTTGATTAGGTGATGATTGAGTTACTCCAGGCACCACTTGTTCTAGCATTGGGTTATTTCTGAGAGTACTAATTGCTATTATATCAACCACAGGACCCATACTAACAACGGTTAAAGGTGACGCAATAACGGCTGTCAAAGGTGGCACACTAACTTCAACTAAAAGTGCATTCGACGACTGATTATTTGCGTTACTCATAATTTGTGTATCTTGAGAAGGGCAAGAAAATACTAACTTTCCACTTCTTAAACACATAAAACCATCTTCTTATGAAGAGGTTTGTCACACTTCGAGTTACTCTGAACTCGTCCCACCAGGCGTGCCAATTTGTTTATATATGAATTTGGTATAAGACAAATTTCAACAAACAAATATATTTTATCAGTCGAATGTGGGTTCACGAGTTATGTGGTAATCTCGTTTAAAAAGAAGCTTTTGATGAGTAACGTGCAAAATGTAAAGTGCAAAAAAATTTTAAAGTGCAAAGAAAGTAAATTGCAAGAAATATAAATTGTTGAAGATTAAAATGTAGAAAATAAAGGTGCAGAAAGTTTAAATGCAGGAAATGTAAAAGTGCAGTAAGTTTAAAGTGCAGAAAACGTAAAACACATGAATTTAAAGTGCAGAAAGAGCAAAGAAATTTAAAGAACAAGGCTTAAAAATAAAGAATGTAAAGAGACATTGCATTAACGTAAATGACTGGAAATGAAAATGGAAGTCATACTTGGAGTCAAATCCATTAATCTGCTTGAGTGATATATTAGGATTGTATATCCAATAAAACCACCCTTTTTACATCTGAATACTAGTATTTATAGGGAAAAAAACAAAAAATAACTGACTCCTAAGAAACTGACCACGTTCATGGCAGTTATGCCATGTTTCCACTAATATCTTAATTTTCGACAATAACCAACTCCTGTCAAATCCAAAATTAGTAACTTTTATTTTCGACGAAACCAACCCTTGGTCTTTTGAGAGTTGGCCACCATTTGATCCTCCATCTGACTTTTGAGACCCTTATTTGTCGAATGTCTCAATGGTATCATTCAACTGAAAACATTATCTTCGTCGAATCATTCAACTTCGTCGAATATCACTTGTCCGTCAAGAACACCTTTGTCAAATTAGGACTTGTATTTTTTTACCCCTAACACGTTGTTTGTTATTTTTAATTTTTAGCTTAATTACAAATCAAGTTTAACTTTTCAACTTCTTTTATCCATTTATCAAGCTATTATTATAACTTAATGAAAAGTTGATCATCGATCGATTAACAATAGGCTTTGTCTATGGTGGATGAGGATCATATGTTCTCATTTTTTGTTATTTTCTTTATCCCTCAACTTAAATTATGTTAAGTATTTTAAATTTAATTACATTTTTTTATTTTAATTTATTTTAAACTTGACAGAATTTAAGTAGAAAGACAGAAAAAAAAACAAAAAATAAGGACATGTGATCTACATCTTGTCTATGGTGCACCTAATTAATATGTGGTGCACTATGCACCAATACTTTTTAGCCGTAGATTTATTATTTTAAAAAATCGACATACAAGATGATAGATGTGAAAATGGGTAAAGAGGTAGGGAGGAAAAAGAAAAGGAATTTGAGATTACAACTATGAGTATGTTTGGTAGAGATTAATTCTCTATCAAAACAACTTTTTGTTTGAAATTTTTTTTTATTATTTTAATCATGTTTGATAATTTTTAATTTAATTTTTATACAAAATTTAATATATTATA
This sequence comes from Ormosia emarginata, assembly GCA_029884605.1. Classification (NCBI taxonomy): domain Eukaryota; kingdom Viridiplantae; phylum Streptophyta; class Magnoliopsida; order Fabales; family Fabaceae; genus Ormosia; species Ormosia emarginata. The sequence continues at coordinate 4,962,689 of JAQQTP010000025.1, forward strand.
ACAATTTTTTTATAATATTAAAACTTGAAGCTTTTAATTATAGAGGTTGTTTGAAAAAAAAATTTATAAAAAATTAATTATTTTAATAATTGATTGTTATATAATTGATTATTGTTATAATCGATTATAATTAATTTTATGTGTAAATATATTAATTAAAAAATAATTTTAAATTAATTTATTTTATTTGAATAGAATAAAAAAATAATTTTTATATATTAAATTATTAAAATAAATATAAAATAATTATTTAATTAAAAAATAATATTTTCATATTAAAATATAAAAAATAATTTAAAATTTAAAATTATAAACTTAAATTTTCAACATCATAAAAAAAAAAATTTTTATACAAATACAACTGTACGAATGCTGAAATATGTATCCAGCAACTATTAATTGTTCATTGAATAGAAGTTTTCCGGCTTTGCAGTGAGTCAGTTTTCTTGGACTGCAAATGGTTCATTGAAGCAGGTGCTGCAGCAGCCTCGAGCGGAAAACTTGGTGGGCCATGCCGTTTTTTGGGCACCGGCCTGTCATGATCATGTACTCCCTTGTATGTTATGATGACAACATTTGAGTCATCCACTGCAGTCTTGATTGTCATACTAGAACCAGTTGTATCCATCAGATGCAGATGTCCTTGCAACAGAAACAGAAGATAAGGTTTACCACCAGGAGGAGTTTTTCTGTCTACTTCCTACACATGTACACTATTAACCTTCGGAAGAGACAGCCTCTGTTCTGGTAAAGTAGGACTAGGGGCAGATGATAAAGATTTTGCAGCAGAAGTTGGTGATGGTTCAGAAAATGGAGTTGAACACACAGACACCTAAAGTTGATTTTTTGTCCGTGTTTGAGTAGGCCTCAACTGTCTCTTTTACATTAATTTCTTTGTCGGGAGGCCCGACTTGTAGATATTATCATTCATGACAAAGTATATTTTTAGATTATAAATTCGTTAATTTAGAATAACATATTAATAAGTTTATGATAAAAAAAAAAAAGAATTGTGCATATTTATGAACTACAAAAATTATAATTTTTTCTTTCGGATAGGGTAATTATATTTCTTTATTCAAAAGATTATATTTTTATCTTAAAAAGACGCACATTTATATAAAGAGTTGAGAGGGAATCTATCTCTTTATTAAAAGGTTTGTCTTGTTTTATCTATTATCAAATCAAGCAACCAAGCTTAATAGAGATTTTATTAAAAACTTTTAAGGTATTGAAATCTATTTAAAAATTTAGTAAAAAATATGGGCATCTATATATTAATTTAACATTTGATATATATATATATATATATATATATATATATATATATATACTTTATTTAAAACTGAAATGATGAGAAATAAAGCATAATAATTTTTAATATGTGATCATATTATTTTATATTTAATTTTAATATCATAAAATCAAGTTTGTTTTCCTTAAGTCAATGCAAGTTTGAATTATATTACTTGAATTATATTTCATTTTTTACTATTTCAATTTCTTTTGATAATCTCATATTTAGTTTATTTTTATTCTTATATTTTTTAAAAAAAATTTCTTTTTCGAAGCACAGTGACTCGGAGGAGGCACCGAGGCACCAGATAATCTTCCAAAAACAAAACATATATTACAATGGGTATTGGTTTCGGACTTCGATACCTGAACCAATTGCGTTTTGAGAAAACTATTTTATACATTTTTTTTCTTTTGATAGAACTATTTTATACATGCTAGTTCTTTTGAACTTTCTGCATTTTTTTGTTACAATAAAAAACCCATCTTGCGCATTAAAAGCCAACAACACTTTCTGGTACTTTCAATTAGAAAATAACAATATCAATATTTTATCAGGAAAAGGTTTTCCATATATATATTTCGAGCAATTGAAAGATCAATAAGAAATGAGAGGGAAACACTTGTTCCAATATCTTGGTAGTAATTTGACTTCAAATATAGAACCTCACGACCACTAATAATTGTGATAGGAAAATCAGTATATATTTTCTTTGTTAAGTGCATTTTGTTTTTGTGCTGATTTTAATTGATTGAACTCTTGCGAGGGGTGGAGCAGTGATGGAAGAATGTCGATCTTGTACTGTAATTTATTTGAAATTAATCGTTCAAGCAATGTAGATTCTCTCATTTTAATTGAACAGATGACTCTGACTTCCACAGGGGTTCTTCTCCGCTGTCAGTGGTCAAACTCAAACCACACAACATGGCTGTTGTGTCATTATTCACAAGCTAGTTGTTCATTCATATATCGACATTCCATAACATGTCCATCTTCACTCTCTCTTCATGCTCTTCTGGCATTTGGGTCACCATCTTCTCCATTGTCATCCACTCACCCATTCTCCCTCCCTTGCCTTGCCCCCTTTTGACGCTCTGTGAGTCCCTCACCAATGAAGTTAATTCAAGTTCAGTTTCACCCCAATATAAATTCACTATAAGAAAAATCAAAATTTGCAAAAGATAATTTTGCAGTAAAACAATGAAAATCCGCCACAAAATCAGGATTTGTAGCGGATTTAGGTTTGCTTTAAATATTCTTGATGCAAAATAATTTGTTGCAGAAAAAAAAAATCCACCACAAATGCCTTTAGCCCGGGAACGTCATAGGTGAAACTCATTTTTGGTGGAAGTTTCCGTCACAAATTTATAGCAAATATATCGAAATTTAAGTAGGACAAATCCATTGTATCTGTCGTAAATTTGCAGCCAAAAATTTCATCACAAACTACAGAATCGAACAAAATGTTTTTAGAATATTTAATACACAACTCCTCATCTTCACCATCATCTTCATTCTCTTTTTCAAACAACAACGTATGATATGAAATTAACAAATCTACAACCAATTAATCAAATAAGCAATTTAAATTCACAACCAATACATCAAATGAAAAATCTAAATCGCCAACATATAATATGAAAAATTTATAATCCATAAACTACAAGTATTTAGATCCTCAACCTGAAAATAGTCAAATCTACAATCAATCCACAATTTAGATTGTACATACCCATAACAAGGCTAAAAATAAAACCATATATCTTAACATTTTCGTGACTACTTGAAGTTGTAAGGTGGTTGCCTTATCTTGATAGTGGTCAGAGCTTGGTCGACGGCAAAGGAATGGTTATGGAGCAGCTTGGTCAGCGGTGGATGATCTTGGTTGGTGGTGGAGGAGCAAAGGTATATATATCTTGTCGACGTTGGAGTCGAGCTGATCTCGATGGCACTTAGGTCGATGTCGCTGGTGCTTGGATGGTGTGGGCACTTGGTTCGTGAGAGTAGATTATGGGTTCATGTGTATTAAATCTTAAATGTTGATTACTTTATTCATTAAATTTTAAATTTAATGAATTTTTAAACCATCCTAATTTTTTTTAAAAGAAAAAACAACAACAGATAATTTAATTTTATTATAATAAATTAATAAACTATCAAAGACTACCATACCATTTTATAGTTTATTATAATCCACAAAATGACCTCCTTAGTCCATTTTCTTTGTATTGCTTCACATTTCAAGCACAAATTTAGTTTTATTGTCCTATCTTTTTGGGTTGAACTTAAATTATCTCAGGAAAAAGTCAATCTTCAAATTGTTAAAAGGCTTCTTTTAACAACAAAGCCAACCAAGTTGGTTGTTTTTTTTTTTCGCTCTTACAAGAAAAACATAAGCGTACTAGTCTATAAAAGAAATAAATAAACATACAATTTTTTTTTTCAAAATGAAAAGTGATAAGAAGAAAAAAGAAACATATTTTTTTTATGAAGTTGTTTGTTTTTTGAATTGTGTGTAAAGTTGTAACAACAAATATGGTGGTAGTATTAGGAGAAAAAAGACAAAAAACAAGAAAGAGTGCTGGTCCAGCCCAGGGAGACACCGGCACAAATTGATTGGTCCTTATTTGTATTATACTATTAATTATTCTTATGAAATACCAGAAGCATTGATCAAAGAATCAATTTGTACATATTAATGCCGCCAAATAGATATTTTATTAAAAACAAAGCATGTGACCTTGAAATAGTATCTAACTTTGCCTTCATATATTCTCTATCTGCGTACTAATGGTGCTTTGGAAAATATTTTAGAGGAAACTTATTTTAATTCCCAAAAGAGATACTCGTTATTAATTTAGTCTTTTATAGAGTAACTTTAATATATTAATTTAATTCTTTAAAGTTTAAATTCTTTGTATTTTGATCTTTACATCAAGTTTAATCTACACATTATTCATCTTTATTATTTGAATAGAGGGATTATTTTAAATTTAAAGAATTAAATTGATAAAATTAATTTATATGAAACTAAATTGATATGAGATATATCTTTCAAGAATAAAATGAATTCAATCAATATTTTTCCGACCGAAGCTGTTTCATATATTCAACGATAAAATTTAGAATAGCAAAACATTAACGAGGAACTAGTCTCCGAACTTGCTGCTCTTGATAAATAAAATAAAATTGGTGCAATATATCTCAGTGGTGGAACCAAAGTATACGATTAATCTTTTGAACATGCATGTTTTTATGTCACAAGGTTGCAGGCGATGAAGTAGTAGGTCGATGTAGTTTTTTTGGTTGGTCTGAGTTATTGATGAGGGTCCTCAAACAAGAAAGAAAACAGGTGATACGACTTGGTCATTCTCACACTCAAGTCAAGGTCAAACAGTTTGGATAAGATTTAATTAAGGAGTAATAAAAGGTTCAAAAGTTGTAGCCAAAAAAAGAAAAGTTCAAAAGTCCATATTTAACAAGGAAAGGTCCGTATTTAGGCATTTTATGTGACCAGTAAGAACTGATTGTGGTGACCTTTTGTGGGTAGTAACCACTTCTTGGCTTCATTGGACAGGACGAATTGGACTGGTGGGATTTGGACATTTGGTTAGGCACTACACATAATTAAATTTATTTTCATAATTAAACTTAGCATCAATACGAAATGTCATCTTAATAGATATAATAAAATATATAACAATAAATTTTAGTTATGCTAATTACGTGAAATTAAACTGTAAAAAATATTATTGTGAAGATATGAATGACTGTTGATACTCAATTTTGTCCATAAAATTTTTATTTATGAATAATAATTGTATTAAATGATCTTTAAGTACAATACACTAAATTCTTTTTTTAAAGGTTTTATTTACCTATATCTTATTTTGAATTATAAATATATATAAATAATAAAAATAAAAAATATTTATAATAATAAAAAAGGACCTAACCCACTCATCCATCCACCCACTAACCCATTCATCACTCACTCATCCACTAATCCACCCACTAACCCACTCATCCACTCGCTAATCCACTAATCCACACACTAACCCACTCATCCACTCACTCATCCACTAATCCACCCACTAACCCACTAATCCATCCACTAATCCACCCACTAACCCACTAATCTCCACTCACTCATCCACTAACTCACTAATCCATCCACTCATCCACTAATCCACCCACTAACCCACTAATCCACCCACTAATCCACCCACTAACTCACTAATCCACTCACTCATCCACTAATGCACTCACTAACCCACTAATCCATCCACTAATCCACCCACTCATCCACTAATCCATCCACTCAACCACTCCACTCACTCATCCACTCAACCATTCCACTCCATTATCACCCCAATCATCTCAACCACCTCATTATCTTCAACTACTCCTTCACAATTACTCCTCTATATAATCCTCACTCATCTTGAATTTGGTAGGATCCCCCCCACATTCTCATCATCTCCACCTTCATCCATCATCATCTCCATACCCAACTCATCATTTTCTCCTTCAAACTCATCACCTTCCATCATCAATACACACACATTCACTTCTCCACTCCAAGCTCTCCATCCTTCAACTTCATTTTCCATAACCTTTACCTCTCATCTTCACTTTCCATTAACAATCCCACATTGCAAACCACTACAAACCACCACACCTACCACCCTCACCATCTTCCTTACTGCGTACCTTCCACTAGCAACATCACAACCCCAATCATCAACCTCAAACAACCACCATTTTTCATCTTCACCTCCACCACCATATGCCACCATCCATAACTAACAACCATTAAACTTCCATCTTCACCATATCACCATCACCACCTTACTCCATAATCTTCATAATCATTTTTAACTTTAAACTCACCATACTCATTTTCAACACCATTATCCACAAACCTTTAATCACCACAACACCAAATAACTACAAAATACCACCATACACCACCGGCATCGTTGAGTTCGTGCCATTTGGAAGGGATCTACTCCGCCAACTACCACCGGTTTTTCTCGTTCTTGTGAGTATCTTTTCTTTTGGTAAGTTGGAATCAATCCATTGCTTAACAAATTTGATTTTAAAAGTTTTAAGTTTCTCTCTTAATTAAAATCAATCAACTCACACTTATTTTCTAAAGAACTACGTGACTTTGAGTTCCTCATTGCACCCGAGGATACGTAGGAGCGAGTAATTCCAATTCTGTCAAGCCAAAAAAATAAATTTTCATAATTTAGTTATTTCTTTTCTTTCTTTCCTTAAAAAATAAAAAAATAAAAATAAAAATAATAGTTATAAAATCTTTTCAAAAAGGGTAAAATAAAATAAATACATTTGAGATTATTAAAATTTGCACAACTAACTAAAGAGGTACTGGATTCTTGTAGCAGAACCGGCAATGTAGGAAAGCTAATACCTTCCCTACTGTAATCGACTCCCGAACTCAAACTCATTTTTCAAAAGATCATGTTTGCCTATTTTAAGGGTTTTTCTAATGTTTTCCCAAATTAAATAAACATTGGTGGCGACTCCATGATTTTCAAATTCCAATCTTTTATTCGTCCGTCGAAAAGAACTGGCGACTCCATTTGGGATGTTTGATGAGAGTCAAGACTGTTGTTGTTGTTAGTTATGCAAATTATTAATAATTTTTATTTATTTACTTTACCCCTTTTTGTCTTTATTTGTTTTCTTACTTGTTTGTGAATAAATTTTATATGATATTTTTATGTAAATATTTTTGGCATTATTTTGTGTCCATTTTGACATGACTTACTTGTATATATTTTGAGTTTAATTGTTGAAACCTTAGGGTAAATGATTGTTACTTGGTTGTTGTATATATGCTTTTACATGTTGGGGGGGTAAATTGGTCTTCTTAAATTTTGGTATAGGTTTGTATGCTCCCTCACATACGTCACTATCACTTACCTCACACACAAGCTCTATACCCGGGCTCGGTACACCTTGTAGGATTAGATGAGGCGAAGTAGTGTTGCTTTGAGAGACCTTTGGTCTCCGAATAGGCACATGAAAATCCCTCACTCAGATTGAACTCTTTCCGCTTGTAGCCTATCATGGGTGAGGATTGAGGACTCTTGCTAGCCAAAGTGTTGGTGATAGTAAGGGACAATTTGGGGACCTTTTGTCTGATAGGGGTCTAAAACCAAAGTTTTCACGTGATGAAATACCCTTAGAGGTACTATGGTCCATAGAACTTTTTTTAAAAAGACAAGTACCAAGCCTAGACTATCATTTTCTTTTAACACATGAGGAAATTCTTTTTGTCTATATTCTTTTCTTTTATTGCATTTTTGTAGGCACTAATTTTCTTTTTGTTATTTTTTTTTCTTGCATTTGCATATGTGGTCCAATCTTGCAAAGATATCAGTAAACCTCGAACATGGATAAAGGAAAAAAGCTTTAATGTCTGAGGCTGCTGAAAGTATATGGGTTGTCATTGAAGAGTCTGCAAGGGTTCAAGCAAAGGAAAGAAAACAGTTCACACCACGGTGATACTCCTTTAGACTTAAGGAGTAACATGATCAACATGATGTAAAGGGAAACTCCCTATGAAGCTTTTATCTTTGAATGAACGAGGTTTATTGATATCATTTGCTTCATTGGATCATGTTTTTGCATACATTTTCACTTTAGTTTGCATTTTATTGATCATATTCCTAATAATAATAATAATATGACCACAGAAAAAAAAATTGTCTCTACAACACCCTTATAGGACTCGCTCCCAATCGAAGGTCATGGATGAACTGGGACAGTCGCAAGAAGAACTGAGGGATGAAGTAAGCCAATTGAAGGGACAAATGGCTAAGATCTTAGAAGTCGTGCAAACTTTGGAAAGAACAAAAACACAGAGGGAACTCCTTCAGAACAAATGAAGGACACCCGGCCACACCTCTTTACCCACTCGGCTTCTCTCTAACCACTCGCAATATCAAGGCTTCAATCCTCAAGGAGTTATGATGTCGTTAACTATTTATCCAAAAACAGCACCACTCAACCCGTTGTCACCGGTTCGCAGGGAACTCGGGCTACACAATTCCCACCATATGGCCTCCTTTGAGGCTTTGTACCGCGCGCAGCTATCAATTTCACGACAAGAATGAAGTTGCTTTCAATCCATTGAGCACAACTCAACTACATGCCCATTACTTTGGTATCAGTGGAACCCCACCATTACAACATTTTGTCCCCACTTCCATGCCACAACAATACCCTTTGAATTCTTCTGCTGAAAACTCTCAGTCCAAAGAGAAGTTGAAAATCCTAGAAGAGAGATTACGGGTCATTGAAGGAGCATGTTGTTATGGTATCGGGATGCTATTGAGCTCGCCTTGTTCCAGCGTGGTGATTCCTCCGAAGTTTAAAGTCAAAGATTTCGACAAATACAAGGGGACCACTTGCCCAAAGAACCATTTGACCATGTACATCCGCAGAATGGCTTCCCATGCTCATGATGACAAGCTGTTAATCCACTTCTTCCAAGACAGTTTAACTGGGGCAGCTTTGAATTGGTATATGCGTCTTGAGCGAGCCAATATAAGGAGTTTCAAGGATTTAGCCGATGCCTTTGTAAGGCAGTATAAATACAACATTGACTTGGCACCAGATAGAATGAAACTACAAAGCATGTCTAAGAAGGATGTTGAGACCTTCAAAGAATATGCTCAAAGGTGGAGGGAAATAGCTGCACAAGTGAAACCCCCTTTGTCAGAGAAAGAGATGGTTAATATGTTCACCGATACACTTCACATGCCATTCTATGATCATATGATTGGGAATACAATCAATCCAAGTCATCGAATTTTTCGATATCGTGATAATTGGTGAAAGGATTGAGAACGAGATGAAAAAGGGAAAATTGCATCAAATGGATGATGAAGAAGCAAGTTGAACTGGTTAAGGGTGGACTTCAAGTCGAATGGATCAATGGGTTTTCAGGAAAACTCATGGATGACAACGGCTACCTAGCGTTAGTCCAGCAAGCAGTGTCATATGTTTCTAGGTATGCTCATCTGTGATATGAGCGAATGTTTGGAGTGGTCAATCAGGGGCAACCTTCGAAAGTTCAACTTAGTGGTGATTCATTCCGATTTTGAACTTAGGTAAACTTTCTTGAAGCATTAATGTAATGGATTTGCATGGTTCTCTCAGCATACCTTGTTTCATTTTCCTATGTTCTTAGCACTCGTGTTCTTGTCATGTCTTTCATGTCTTTCTTTCTTTTGCTTGCTTTCTTTTGGTTTGGATCCTATGAGACTCTTGTGCTAGCAAAATTTTGATGGTCATGAAGCTCCTATGTGCAGGTGTTCTTTGTAAAAACAAAAAAAAAACAAAAAAAAAATATAAAAGAGGGGTGAAAAAAAAAGAAAAAAATAAAAAGAGCAAATAAGTAATCACTTGATGTGTGCTATCCTTTTGTCTCTAAATTAGATTTTTTGAAAATGAGCATTCAAGATTTGAAATGAAGATTGACCATCTTTCACTATCCTTCATAAGAATTCATCGTTTCTTTTCATTATCTCTCGTTGTCCCATTTTGAGCTTGTAAGTTTTTTCAATAAACCCTGGACAAGGATCACCCTTACATTAGGGGATGACACAAGACAAAGGTTGATTGTCATAGTTACTATTTTGAAGCATAATGAAAAAGAGAAAGTGAAGAAAAATTGAATGGAACAGAAAGTAAAATGGAGAATAGTAGGAGAAAAAATATATTTGAAAGCGCAAAGGCAAGTGACAAAGCTTAAAGTTTGAACAAGGATCCTTGGTCCCATTTAACCTTTAAACACTTATTTGAGCCTTATATCTTTCATTTCATAACCACTAGCCTTGACTGCATTACAATCCTTAAAAAGTCCATTCTGATCAATGAATGATTGCCTTTAATTTCACAAGTTTTTAATTTTGAGACAAAAGGATTGTACTCATACAAGTATCTAGTGCATTGCTCTTTAAAAATAAAAAATCTTGGTAGATCGAAAACAAGAAGCGGTCTAAAAAAAATGAAAAAAAAAGACTTACACTAGTGTAAGTTTTCACCGTGTTTTAATGCCCTATATTTGGGGCAATTTCCCTAGCTCAATTTGACTTACACTTTGGAGCAAATCTTTTGATTCAAAGGCTCTGTATTGGGACAAGTCTCTACCCTTTTCAATTTAATTCTAAACTGGAGCATTTTTCTAGTTTGATTTGGCTTCACATGGGGGGCAAAAAAAAATCTCAAGTTCCCCACCTGGGATAATTTTTGTTGTCAAGTGGCCTACTTTGAGGCGCTTTTGTTCTCAAATGGTTAATTTCTTTTTTTTTTTTTTGATACCTTACTTGGGGCAGATCTTTATAGATACGATAAAAGAATGGTCGTGATGTCAGTTGTCAAGTAAAGATCAATCACATCCAAACTGGGGCAAAAATCCTTCTGGCATTTGTACTATTCCATTTCGTGTGTCTTTTTGTGTAGTCATACTCCCAAAGTCAGTCAAGAAATTACTCAATTAGTAAATTTTTTTTCCTGTTTCGCTTTTGAATCCATGCATATCTGGTACATGATGTTTCAAGTTCGGTGAACATGAGTCCAATGGTACAACTTCACCATCTGATGGTAATTTCTTGTTGAACAACTCAAGCCAAAAGAACTCCAAAATTTCAATCAATGAAGGAAATGACATCCTCAATGAATAATTCAGATTGAAGTGTGTCCGGTGGCATAGGAATCTTTGGAGGAAGAAAGTCAGAAGCTTCTATGCAAGCCACATCTAATGAAGAGAAATTTGAAAAGAAAAAATGAAGAAAGAATAGAAATCGGCAATGATTCCCTTTTTGCAAGAAGCGTTTGGCTCATGGCTCATTGCACAAAGTTCTTGGGCTCAAGGCCCCAATGCATAAAGTTTTTCGGCTCAAGGCCTTTTAAGAGCATTGATGAGAAAATGAAGAATAACCAGGCAAATCATAAAGCAAATCAAATTTCTCTTTGTTCAACCTTGATCCTGCTTATGGGAAAAAGTTCTTAAGGGTGTTGTGGAACTAAGAAGCGATTCAGCTAAAGCTCTGATGTATCAATTTATGTTTACCTAATTTGTTCATGAGAATCTCTACCATAGGACATCCATTGCATCATGCATCATCTCAGGCATTATATGCACTGTCCTCAAGCTCAACATCCATTGCATCATCATGCATCCGCTGCATCATGCCTCATCTCAAGTATCACATGCATTTACAAGCAAAAACACCATTTCTTTTTGGTTCCCAGGGCCTTATGCCCATTACTTTTAATTTCTGGGTCCCAGAACCCGTTGTTTTTAGCTTTCACAACAAGTCAGGGTCTTATGCTCATTGCCTTTTCCTTTGTGGGTCCTTACACCCATTGTCTTTAAGTTTCTGTCAAGCTTCGACAGATACCCGACTCTGCAAGCTTTTTATCTTTCCTGCTTTAAGTTTTTGTCAAGCTTCGGCGGATTTTCGACTCCGCAAGCTTTTTTATCCTTCCTGCTTTAAGTTTTGGTCAAGCTTCGGCGGATACCCGACTCCGCATGCTTTTTTCCCTTTCTTGCTTTAAGCTTCGGCGGATAACTGACCATGAAGTTTTTTTTCCTTTCCCGCTTTAAGTTTTTAAAGCTTCGGCGGATACTGACTCATGAAGTTTTTTTCCTTTCTAGTTTTAAGTTTTTGCCAAGCTTCGGCGGATGCACTCATAAGCTTTTTCCCTTTCTTGCTTTAAACTTCGACGGATAACTGACCAATGCAAGCTTTCTCCCTTTCCTGCTTTAAGTTTACGCAAGCTTCGGTGGATACTGACTCATGTTTTTCCTTTCTTGCTTTAAGTTTTTTTGCCAAGCTTCGGCGGATACCCAACTCCGCAAGTTTTTCCCTTTAAGGCTTTAAGTTTTTTTTGCAAGCTTCGGCGGATATCTAACTCCGCATAGCTTTTTCCTTTCTAGTTTTAATTTGAATTGCCAAGCTTCGGCGGAGCCCTGACTCCTTCAAACTTTTTATCTTTTCTGCTTTAAGTTTTTGTCAAGCTTCAACGGATATTGACTCAGAAGTTTTTTATCTTTGATTTTAAGTTTTATCAAGCTTCGGCGGATAACCCGACCAAGAAGCTTTTTATCTTTCCCGCTTTAAGTTTTGTCAAGCTTGGTGATACCCGATTCCAAGTTTTTATCTTTCCGCTTTAAGTTTTTGTCAAGCTTCGGCGGATAAGACTCATAAGCTTTTTATCTTTCTGCTTTAAGTTTTGTCAAGCTTCATGGATAACTACCCGACTCCAAGCTTTTTTATCTTTCTGCTTTAAGTTTAAAAAGCTTCGACGGGCACCCTACCCGCAAGCTTTTTAAGTTTTCTGTCAAGCTTGACGACGGCACCCTACCCGCAAGCTTTTAAGTTTTCACTTTTTCATGCTTGATAATACCTTACCTAAGCTTTTAATTTTTCTCGTCATGCTTCGACGGGCACCATACCCCGAGAGTTTTTTTTATCTTTCTGTCAAAAACGACGGCACCCTACCCCTCAAGCTTTTTACACTTTTGTAAAATTCGACGGATACCCGACTCATGAAGCTTTTTACTTGCTTTAATGACCTTTGTTTTTGCGTTAATTTGCTTTCTTAAAAAAAAAAAAGAAAAAGAAAAGAAAAGGAAATGAAAATTTTCATGGACAAAATTGAATCAATTCCTTTGCTTCCCATTTATTCTAAATGTAAAGCAAAGGGAAACTTGTTGATACTCAATTTTGTCCATAAAATTTTTATTTGTGAATTAATAATTGTATTAAATGATGCTTTAATACAATACACTAAATAAATTTTTTTAAAGGTTTTATTTACCTATATCTTATTTTGAATTATAAATATATATAAATAATAAAAATAAAAAATATTTATAATAATAAAAAAAAGACCTAACCCACTCATCCATCCACCCACTAACCCACTTATCCACTCGCTAATCCACTAATTCACCCACTAACCCACTCATCCACTCATCATCCACTAATCCATTAAACTTCCACTCACTAATCCACTCATCCAATCCACTAATCCACCCACTAACCCACTAATCCATCCACTCATCCACTAATCCACCCACTAACCCACTAATCTCCACTCACTCATCCACTAACTCACTAATCCATCCACTCATCCACTAATCCACCCACTAACCCACTAATCCACCCACTAACCCACTAATTGTAAAATAACACTAATCCACTAATCCATCCACTCATCCACTAATCCATCCACTCAACCACTCCACTCACTCATCCACTCAACCATTCCACTCCATTGGAAAATAATCACCCCAATCATCTCAACCACCCCATTATCTTCAACTACTCCTTCACAATTACTCCTTATATAATTCTCACTCATCTTGAATTTATAGATCCCCCCACATTCTCATCATCTCCACCTTCATCCACCATCATCTCCATACCCAACTCATCATTTTCTCCTTCAAACTCATCACCTTCCATCATCAATACACACACATTCACTTCTCCACTCCAAGCTCTCCATCCTTCAACTTCATTTTCCATAACCTTTACCTCTCATCTTCACTTTCCATTAACAATCCCACATTGCAAACCACCACAAACCACCACACCTACCACCCTCACCATCTTCCTTACCGTACCTTCCACTAGCAACATCACAACCCCAATCATCAACCTCAAACAACCACCATTTTTCATCTTCACCTCCACCACCATATGCCACCATTCATAACTAACAACCATTAAACTTTCATCTTCACCATATCACCATCACCACCTTACTCCATAATCTTCATCCGAACTGCTGCTCTTGATGCTCATCATTTTTAACTTTAAACTCACCATACTCATTTTCAACACCATTATCCACAAACCTTTAACCACCACAACACCAAATAACTACAAAATACCACCTTTTACACCACATGCATCGTCGAGTTATGTCACAAGGATCTACTCCGCCAACTACCATGTGGTTTTTTGGTTCTTGTGAGTATCTTTTCTTTTGGTAAGTTGGAATCAATCCATTGCTAACAAATTTGATTTTAAAAGTTTTAAGTTTTTCTCTTAATTAAAATCAATCAACCCACACTTATTTTCTAAAGAACTACGTGACTTTGAGTTCCTCATTGGAGATACGTAGGAAAGTAATTCAAAAGTTGTCAAGCCAAAAAATAAATTTTCAAAAGTAATTTAGTTGTTTCTTTTCTTTCTTTCATTAAAAAATAAAAAATAAAAATAAAAATAATAGTTATAAAATCTTTTCAAAAAGGGTAAAATAAAATAAATACATTTGAGATTATTAAAATTTGCAAATTAACTTAAGGTACCATTCTTGTACATTTGGTGTAGGCACTGCTAATACCTTCCCTACCGTAATCGATAACTCAAACTCATTTTCAAAAGAAATTTTGCCTATTTTAAGAGTTTTTCTAATGTTTTCCCAAATTAAATAAATTTTAGTTATGCTAATTGATTTTCAAATTAAATCTTTTAAAATATCCGTATTGTGAAGATTTATGAATGACCTATTTTTAATTAGATTCAAGATAAAAAAAGAAATTAAAGTATGCGTAAGTTAGTGTAAATATCATGTGACCGTAATACCAAAAACTACATAGCAATAAACAATACTAAGAAAAAAATTATATAATAATAAATACAACAACCTAACAATAGTATTCTCAAAGATCCATAAGGTCTAAAACTAAGTTGGGAACAGTTATTCAAACTCAATCCATCATTTACAACTTATAGGATGACTTAAGCATAATAGTTTTTAGTTGCACCTTGGTGTAAAATATTTAACTGTGGGATGTGAAGATGTCTCAGAAGCAATGAATTTGACGTGAAGATGAAGTTCCATCTTAATGAATTTTCGGCTGGACTCTCTCAAATATAATTCTTAATAAGGTGTCAATAGCAATTGGAATCTGCAGAATATCTCGTTTAGTTGAGCACAATCCTTCAAAGAATATATATATAATATATATATATATATATATAACACTACTCAGGCCACAAAAAACATTTATACATAATTTTATTAAAAAATCGTAACACAAAACTTTATTATAAAATGATTTGTCACCAAAGATTTTGTCCCAAAAAATACTATATGCTTCCTCTATTCCTTCATAACTTTCTTTTTGAAAATTTTGATTCGTTTTAAATTATTTGTCATTTGAGAATATTAAAAAAATATTAATTAATTTTTTTAAACTTTACCTTTATCTCAACTAAACTTAATAACTTCACAATTAATTATCTTTTTACATTTCTTAAAATCTCTCTCAAGTACTTATTGGATTTATACCAACCAACAAACCATTAATAGAGTGAAAAAAATGGTAGTTTAGTCATATTATATTATTTTTTTATGAATAATTTTAAATTCTCTTAATCTATCTTCTTAATAATTTTCTTAATTATTAAATAAAAAAATATTAAATATTTTTTATGTTATTAAGATATTGACTGTATTTAATTTTTTATTTAATACTTTTTTATTAGGTAGTATGTGGATTATTAGGAAGATATTTTAAAAGGATATATCAAAATTTTTTTTTATATTCTATACTATTTAATTTTGTCTTTAATCATTATACAAAAACTTTAAAAAACAGTTATAAAGAGACGGAAGGAGTAATACATTAAACAATAACATAAGTTATCATAAATAAAACTATAATCATTACAAAAAAATGCAATTATGATAGTCATTATTTATTTCTAAAATTTATGACAAGTGACTAGTGGCCGTAAAAACTTTAGTTTTAAAGAAATAAAGTTAATTGAAGTAAGTTTAACCTTTAAATTTATTTTTTAAAAAAATATAACATGCTGAAGCCTGAAAGATTATATTTTCTTTAGATGGTTAGCTTTTAACTTTAGAGGAAGGGGAGGCTACGCATGTCACTAATCCTAATAAAGACTTACGTTGGTGCTTATATAGACTTCCCATGGAAGATTAATTGCTGATAGCATAACTAAAAAGTTTTCATCCTTATCCGTTAAACCACTCGGATCAAGAGATGTTTACCTGTTTCAATCCCGTTATTTAAACACTCATATAATACAACACTCATCCGACAACTTTCACATATTGATATACGGTATAATTATTTCACTTTAAAATATTATATATCTTAGTATTTATCTACATTCATATTAGCATACAGTATTTATATAAAGTATTAAATTTAATGGTACAAAAATATTTTCATACTTGTTTAATTACATATTACAACCCGTTGATGTAAAAGTCTATCTTTAAACACCCCAAATTAAGAAAAGAAAAGAAAAAAGTTATGTTATTTAAACACCTACAATAAGATACCCAAATACATCCTACTCACATGCATGACAGTGTCTCAAGTGAGTATTATTTTCTGAGTGTTAATTTTTTTTTTTTTAAAAAGGTCCCTTCTTTTATTCTCATGTCAGCAAAAACTTGGCTTTCTGTTGATGGGGCAATAATCAGCTTGTTATCACTTTTCCTACTTGCCTAATTTGTTATGGACCACACTCCCACTTGCACCCATCTTCAACAATTTAAATATAATTTAAATATGAGAAACATTAAGATATCCTTTCAAATCTACTCAACAAACAGAAGAATTCAAATCTGCAAGAAGAGTAGACCCATGTTTTCTTCTATCTCTCTCCCACTAGGAAAATGTTTCCTATATTGAAATATATATTACAAGCAATGTAGCCAAAGGTGCATCATGTTTTACGTCACATGAAAAGCCTTCCCCCTCTTCAAGCTACAGAAGAAGCCTTCTCTCTTCCCCAGCATGATCTCATCCATTTCCCTTTATTATTCCTCTTGGACTTTCTATATAATCCATTCTATCACCTTCTCCTCCACTCTCTCATTCATTATTCATTTGAGTTCCTTACCAAATTTTATCGACATCGATTTGTGTATGCCATTTCTTTAGGTCATGTGGCCTACATTAGTAGCTAATAAGATACTCAAGAAACGACTGGGAAGCAGCAACTTTATAGCAGATTATCCTAGTTATGAAGAACCCTTGCTGGGTATTGCAGACATTGATCAGAGCTCTAAGACCAATCTTAATGATCAAAAGGACACACAAAAATACAAGTAAGAAGAAAAATATCCTCTTCCTCTAATTCTATAGCACTTTCTATCTGATAATCTTACACATCATATATATAGAAAAGATGCAGATGACTACAGTATATGTTTGATTAAGTTCAATTCTATTCTGGGTTGGTTCTTAGGTTGTATTCTATTTTTAATTTTTTTAATATTTTTTTAATTTTTCTGATATCGTTTTTCTTTATTCATTTTCAGGGTTTTTGTGAGTACATGGAACGCAGGTGGGATTGCACCGGATGAAGATTTGAATATAGAGGACTTGTTGGAGACATGCAACAATTCCTGTGACATCTATGTACTTGGGTATTGTCAGAATAGCTTCATGCTCTTTAGCATAGAAAAACACGTTTTGAAATGTAAACAAAGAAATGGAAGCTTATTTCTGATTAATTTTTTTTTTACTGTTTTATAATCCAGGTTTCAAGAAATAGTGCCGCTGATAGCTTCAAATGTGTTGGGATCTGAAAATAATGAGATTTCTACGAAATGGAATTCCCTAATTAGGGAAGCTTTGAACAAGAGAGCACATGAGAGGGATAAAGATCAACGTGATGCCAAAAAGCAGGAGCTGAAGAATATTTGTCCCAATGATAGAGAAAATCCAGCTCAGTACTGTAAAGCCCCACACGATTTCCAGTGTATCATTAGCAAGCAAATGGTTGGTATATTCATATCTGTGTGGACAAGGAGAGATCTTCGTCCATTCATTCGGCATCCAAGTGTCTCATGTGTAGGCTGTGGCATCATGGGCTGCCTAGGGAACAAGGTATCCTATCAAATCCCATTGAATTGATAAGTAATGTTAAATATACATACTTACACACATATTACTTCACAGTAGTATAATTTTCAATCTCTAATTATAGTTAATCCCACTTTCAGTTTATTTTCTAAACAACTACACTCTGATTTTGTCAGGCTTATGCAGACATGAGGTGAAATGATATCTATATAATGTGTATGAAACATTACGGGAATTAATATTAAGTTCTATTATTCCTACCGCGTAGAATAGATTCTACGCATGTATCCCATAAACTTGTTAATGATGAGTAAATTATTAGTTTTTAATGCACTCACAACATGTTATTTTGCTTAGAAAAATCATGTTATAAGGCCGTTAACCATTTAAGACATGTTAACTAACAATTTACTCATCATTAACCAGCATATAGAAGGTGTAGAATCTCGTATCTATAAGAAATATTTTCCTTAGTTTTGTTTTGCAGTATATGCTCACTCATCACTGTCAACATCAACTTATTTTAGAACTAAGTAGTGCTCAATAGTCTAAAGATTACATCTGAATTGGTTATCTAAAAATTATTTAATTTCTTTTTTCTGAGTCACAACTCCAATTAATTTGCAGGGTTCTGTATCAGTGAGATTTCAGTTACATGAAACAAGCTTCTGCTTTGTGTGCAGCCATCTAGCTTCAGGGGGCCAAGAAGGGGATGAGAAGTATAGGAACTCTAATGTTGCTGAAATTTTTTCCCGGACAAGCTTTCCTAGAGGCCCTTTGCTTGATTTGCCAAGAAAGATTCTTGATCATAAGTAATTATATTCGTTTGAAACCGTCCAAACTAATTCTTAATGTATCTTTTTCCCCCTTGCTTTTTCTTTAGTAATTAAGTTCCTTTCTCAAAAAAATCATGAAAACAAGGTGCAAATATTAAATATATACATTATTTCATTTGGTTTTCTAGCTCTTAAAAATAAATAATTTTGTTAATGAAAAAGCATCATTAATAAGGATAGGTCTCCAGCTTTTGAATTTGTCCCAACAGAAAAACTGCGGCCAAAACACTAAAATACTATTCTTCGTTGGTTGTTACGTTTGTAACTCAACTTTACACTAAGTTAATTAACTATGAGAAGGTGTAAGGAAATTGTTCTGCTATATAGTGGGTCACTGAGTAAACAAAAAGTTGCCAAAGAAGCCAAACAGGATTGCACGCTTTAAAGAGAGATATTTGCACTGGTAACTGTTTGCATTTATTCAAGTGGCTTAAAGAGTTGACCTCCTATTAATTAATCACTGAATCATTAAATTAATTAAATTCATTCTCTCCCAACTTGCACTTATATTTAGTTGTACTTCGATATATATCTTGGATTATGTTGGCCACCTAATCACACCTTGTCTTGTGCAGTCATGTAATATTGCTTGGAGATCTAAATTATAGAATTTCTCTACCAGAAGAAACAACACGATTGCATGTTGAAAAAAGAGACTGGGATTCCTTATTAGAAAATGATCAGGTATATATATATATATATATATATATATATATATTATTAAAGATTGAAAAAGTCTTCTTCAATTCCTTTAAAAAAAAATCATTAAATTTGTTTGCATTATTCTCTAACTTAATTGGATGCAATTGAAATTAATGAAGCTAATGACGGAGCTAATGACTGGAAACATGTTGAGAGGATGGAATGAAGGAGCAATTAAATTTGCTCCTACCTACAAGTATTTTCCAAATTCAGACATGTACTATGGATGCTTTCATCACGGAAAAAAGAAAGAAAAGAGGCGTGCACCAGCATGGTAAGAAACAATATAAATCCATAATTATGATCACATAACCATGTTCAAAACATTTACATTTGAATAATTGTTAAATTCTTGTTTGTTTTTAATTTAGGTGTGATAGAATAGTATGGTACGGCAAGGGCTTAAAGCAACTAGAGTACACTAGAAGTGAATCAAAACTATCAGACCACAGACCTGTGAAGGCAATGTTTACAGCAGAAATCAGGGTTTTACCAGAGCTGAAAAACTTTCAACGCTTGTTTCTATCAGAAAGATTTGAGCAAATTCAAACTCCTTTTGAAGTTTCCACCACTGATGAATTTGTTTGTAAAAAACAATCAAGTTTCCGGTTGTAAATCCTTAGTGTGATTATGCATATAAATTTTTAATTTTGTATCTTATAACTAGAAAAGAGAACTAGAAATTTCAGAGGAAGGAAAGTGGGAAACTTCTAGCAGATGACATATTATAAGTTTTTGTTGGTGATGAGTATACAGTGAAATTGGTTGTTGTTGAATTATCTAGTCTTCATGTCATGTGATAGAACATGGAAAGATGTCATACTATAATCCCAAAATAATTTCCTTTTTAAAGCTTTAACCCACATGCAGTGCCTACTCCAAATTAATAAATCAAACTTTTATTGTAGATTGCAACATGAGAGTCAAATAAATTGGAGGATTCAAACTGTAAGATATAAAATTTAATAAAACAACTCCTCTTCCAAACCGACAGAATAAATTATAACCAATTATTGAGCAAGTTGGGAGGACGTTGGTTAGTATTGGTAAGGCCAAAGATTGTTGTCTTTGATAGGAAGTGGGAACATCATCCTCCTATCCTCTCTGTGCATGAAAAGAGCATAAGGAAATTGTTAATTCTGTATATGCGTAGAAGATATCATTTTATAGATGCAACTTGTTGTGAGAAGAAATAAGCTAATGTGTGTTTTTCTGGCTAGTGTTATATATATTAATTGATGCGTGCAGTCCTTGAGGACCCAAAAAAAAAAAAGGAAAAGCTTCTGAATTAGAGTTGTGCAATCCAACCATCTGAAAGGGATCTTGAAGCGATTCTAATCAGTCCTTGTGTTGTCGTCATTTGCAATTTGCTTGTTAAATACTATTCTGAGATGCTCACTTATAGGAAACAGTTTTCTTTACGAAGAGCACTTCAAAACTTATAGTTGCTCCCTTATGTTCTATTTAAGGGAAAGTTTGAATAACATTTTAAAAAAGTGATTTTAATATTATAAAAAAATTGTTTTTTTATAGAAATTTTTATAAACAACAAAAATTATTTTGTATTTGAATACAATTATAAAAAATATTTTTTACTTTAAAAAGTGAAAAACACAAAATTGATTTTTTTCAAGAAGTTATTCATATGAACTTTTGATAAAAAGCAGAAATTGATTTTTTTTTAAAAAAAATATTATCTAAACTTGTGCATGTCTAAGTAATAATTTTTTAATTAAAAAAACACTTTTCTTGTAAATTTCACAGTTTTTTAATAAATTGAGAAATTCTAACTTTTTCCTTTTTCAATGTGAAATTGTAATTTGCCTTCATAGTTGTAAAATTCGGCTTGGACTGGCCGATTAGACCGGTAAATCGATGAATTGGTTCCCCGGTCAGTCTAAGCCTTATGGCAGATCGGTTCTGCAAGCAACTCTATTCCAATCGTTTGACTCAGTCGAGTTTGGAGGCTAATTCGGACTACTAAGAATCGACCGGGTCAATAATTACAAAAAAAAAAAATTGAAACCGTTTGAATTTTGAACACTCAGTGACTCTCGGATTCTCATATATTGAGACAAAAGTCAAAGAGAAAACAGAAGGTTGGACGCCTTGCAAAGCTTCTTCAACCAAGAAATAAGAGAGAAAAATTAAAAAAAAGAGAGAGAAGAATGAAGATTTTTCAAGTATGCTATGAGTTTTACTTCCAACTCCACACACCAGATATAATTTTCAAATCATAAAAAAAATAAGGAGATGAAGAGACATAAAAGGAGAGGAGAAAGAGAAGTTTTCTTTCTCAAATGAAAATTTTGGATTCCAAACTGAGTCACACTCACGATAAAAAAAGTTTTTTAATTTCTTTTTTTAGGTTACGTTTGACGGTTACGTTTGACATTCATTATATTATAAAACTTGATAATATAAAATAATAGAATAAAGACTGATAGTATAAAGGACCTGATTAACTCTTATACAATTAAACATTTGGTGTCTAATAGTATAAAAATTCTAATAATATAATAATTATTTAATATGACTATAATACTCTTAGTATAAAAAAATGCATAAATCCAGAATTTCATCTTCTTTGTTTTGCACATAAATTACAAAAAGGCAAAATCCAACAAAAAAAAAATCCATCTTCCTGCAATCTCAAACCACAATTTCAGGAACCAACCCATAATTTTTCCAAGAAAATCTCATCCCAAATTCTTGAAAAATCCAAAGATGAGGTTAGGCTAGTGATCAAAGGGGTTGCGGATTGCAGGGCCGAGTTAGGGGACATGTGGTACGCCTCTGTCAGTGGCGTGGCGTGGACGATGGGCGCGGATCTGGGTGGTTTCAAGCGAGGTTCAACGGTGGTGGTGAGATGGTGCTAAAAGGGAGGCTGGGTTGTGGTGGCTCGTTGGTTGCGCGTGGAGCACGACGTGGAGCAGCGCAACAAGATGACGAGCGGCGGCCCGGTGGTGCAATCTGGCTTGGAGCTTCCGCGTTGGGCATGGCGTGGAGGCATGACGGCTCTAAGTCAGTGTTGAGGGCTGGTTTTGGAGGGTGACCATACAGTGGGTGTTGGAGTATGAAGAACAATGACTATTTGGTGTTGATAGCAAAGGAAAGGTGGCTGGGTGTTCTTGGAAGAAGGGGAGGCTTTGAGTGAGAGGATGAAGTTGAGGGGTAGGGTGAGTAGATATATCCTATCAAGTTTTATCATAGGGTGAGAGAGATGATATTGTTATCAGGTTATAATAAGATAAAAATGTTTGATCTGATTTTATTATACTATCAAATTAACCCACTAAACACCTGATAGTATTAACTACTACTATTATATTCTCTTTATCCTGTCCACCAAACATAGTCTGATAGTATTAACTAATACTATTATATTCTTCTTATCATATCCACCAAACATAACCTTATTAATTTGTTGACCACTTGATTGACTAAACTCCATGTGCCAAATGAAAATCTATCCTCAAGATTACAATAGATTTCATCTTATCTTTTATTCCCTCACCTTATCACTTGGTTGTTTTTTTCTTTTTTAATCTCTTGGTCTAGGCTTATCTAATGTGCTTTGTAATTTGTATACATATTAAAAGATTGATTTCTTTGTTGTATGACCTATTGATTTCTTTCTCCCATGGGCTGGGCTTAGCTTAGTCATTATTCATTTTTTGCTAGATGTGTTATATTCTCCATTAAGAAAAATAATAGAACGAAGAAAATGATTTTTTTTTCATATTTGATTAAAGGCATATTTTTTTATATAATTTTTTCTAATTTATATTAAATATTTATATATTTTATCTATAAAAAATATTTATATAATTATTTATTTTATGTTGTTCAACTGATTGAATTAATAATTTACCAATTAAACTATTGATCTATTGACTTAATAACTTGACCGAGTTGATTATTGATATGAGTTTAATAATTTTGTTTACATTAGAACTTATGATGTGTCCGGACCCCGGAGTTTGGAAAAGTACAGCCCGTCCATAGATGGGTTTAAGAATTGGGCTGGGCTCTTACTTAGAATTTCTTAGAAAAAATTGTCCTATTATTAGAATCTGGTATAAAAGACAGGTAGCGCGGTTGCTTGGTTCAGTGTGTGCCACATCAAACATGAAAATATCAAATATTTTGAAGGATAGTAGTATGATATCACTGTACGAAATGAAAGGTATTTCTGAGTCATACGATGGAATTATAGACATACGTCTTACATAGAACTTCTTCGAAAACTGGAATCATAACATATATCAACCACTAAGGTATAAAGTCTGCTAAATGCATAGTTTCTTATGTTGAAAAAAATAATGCCAAAATATTGATGTAGTGGCTGGTTTCATGTATCTATTGCCTTCTTGTATGAGTATAATGTCTTGTTTTTATGAAAAATAATTCATACATAAATATTGATAAGATTTTGAATTAATTTCTATCATTCCCTATTAAGTTTGAGAATTTTAGAATTCATTATTCTTCCTTCAAATTTGAAGAAAATGTCTTGTAAAAATATCTTCGTCTGGGTCTTTCGGTTTTGAAAATGGTAAACAAATTAACTCAAGGAAATTAAATTTGTTTTAGGCAGGTAACCACATTGAATTTGGCTTACAAGCAACTCTCCATGCCTAGTTAAGCATTACAAAAGGTTTTTTTTATTGAACATATATTTGTCACATACATGACTTGGGTTCGAACTCAAAATCTCTCGCTAATAGGCAATTTGCCATCTCACTATAAATTTTCATTAAAATTAGTGATTTGTCATAATTTTGAAATAGAAAGAGTTTCCTCTCACCTTAATTCTTTTTTTTTCTGAAAAATAGAACATATATTTGTCACTTTTTTCAATTCCAAGTGTTACGTGTATGAGTGTCAAAATGAGTCAGGCGAAATAACTCGATAAAATAGACAAATTGAATAAAAGAAAATTTGAAAAAATAAATAAATTTTGGTTCAATTGGGCTATCCTGACTTTGACTCGGTCTAACGTGGATTAGCCAACAGTGGGTCGGGTCAGCCCGCAAGTCCTATGTTTACTTTTTAATTAAAGTGTTATTATGTTATTTATATGATATATAAATTAATATTTTTATCATAAAAATTATTTAATATTTGATGAGACTTAAACTATGCAAAAGAAAAAAAAAGTGTTGAAACATAAGAATAAAATTATTTAAGTGTTGGAAGCTAAAGAAAAATACAAACATATATATATATATATATATATATATATATATATATATATATATATATATATATATATATATATATATATATATATATAGGGGGGGATCGAACTTCTGTAGGTCAAATGTAAGTTTTTTTGACTTATACTTATTTTCAATCGTTAGATCCACTTTCATCTAATGACTGAGATTATTTCATTAAAAGTAATCATTAGATGAAAGTGAATCTAACAGCTGAAAATAGATATAAATCAAAAAAAACTTATACTGGTGTAAGTTGATCATCCATATATATATATATATATATATCGAGCTAAGTAATAATTTACTTACCCACAACATTTTTTACCCGACTCAAAATGTAATTGGCTCGATTTAGGCCAATCCAAATGAGTCAGCGTGTCCCGTTTTGATATCTTTAGTTAGATTAGTTCTTATTAAGTGGGGCTCATAGCTAACTAAATAAACAAAAAATGAAACTAGATTTTGAAACTTGTGAAATAAAGAAAGATAAATTAAGAAAGTGAAAAATGTGAGACGGTGCTCACGACTCAACCTAGTTAAATAATTCAACCCCGTTTGAAGTTAATTGGGCTGAGTTTTGATCTTGAAAATTAAATTTGATTTATTTTTGGATTAGATTCGAATCACACTTTAGGATGGGATGGCTAGCCGCGATGTTACATAATATTTTAATAGTTATAATTTTCTTGCAAATTAAAGATAAATTATAAAATTTCTTGATTTGAATTAATACCTTGTACATAATATGATAATATTTTATTGATATAGGTTTTTTTAGAAGTAAGTATTATTGCAAAACATTTTTTAATTTTAATTTTCTACTTCTAAAATTTTTTAACTTACTATTCATAATGTTTAAATTTCGAGTCAATCCATTCTCAACTTGGTCATGATGATTGGCCAAGCTAAGTTAAAAGATTGACCCGATCAAAATATCAAGCTAGATTAAACCCGACCCACCCTTGCCCATGAGCATCCCTAGGTGAACGTTGGCTACCTGGGGAGAAGAAGAAAATTTTCTCAACCCCTTCATGCAGATGATCAGATTGTAAACTCTTTCCTTTTCTGTTGAAATTTTAGTATTTTTGGTGGTGAGGTTTGTGTTTTTATAGGACTTGATGGTTGTTTTACGTTCTCTTTTGGATGGATTGTGATACTAATTTTGTAGAGTTTCTATTTTGTAATTTGGTATATCTTATTGGTCACTGGGTGATGTATTATTAATTATTGTGTTCCTTAACGTTAGTAAGAAGACTAATTGTGTGCTCATTAATTTATTAGTAAATTTTTTTTACTGTTTGTGATTTTTCTCCTCATGTTTTTTATATTGATTTTTCTGTTATTCGATAGCTTTTGTGTGGTTAATATTTTACAGTAGGAAGAATTTTATTGTGCCTATTTATCCAGAGGGTGGGGAACTTTTCTGCTTTGCTGATTATCTCACGTTTCAAACAATAAGAAGACTCCTTATGGGAAGAATTTTGTTGTACCTATTTGTCAGCAGAGGGTGGGGAATTTTTCTGCTTTGCTGATCATCTCAGGTTTCCCAACACTAAGAAGACTCCTACTGGGACCTAATTAAGGAGAAAAAAGAAATAAGATTTCCCCTATCAACAGTAAGAAAGGTACCATGTGATCTGAGACTCGTTGGTATAAAATTTCCACTTTTACTTTTGAAAGCAGGAGAACAAGAAATCACATCATTTTTACAAACAAATGGTAATTAAATCATAAAATTACAATTAAACTTGTGGCACTTGGTTGGGAGTCATGAGTACTGAGGTCAGTTAATTGTGACAGTCTACATCATATAGTGCAATTAAACCTGTGGCACTTGCCCCATTATCAAAACAAATTATGCTTATATAGTACCAAAAAATCAAATTATGATTATTTATTGAATGACCACTTTTAAATCATCCATGCAGGTTGAGACTTGTTAGTTGTAAGGTTATGGGGTGAAGGCATGAAGCAAGAGACAAAATAATTAGGCCCAACGGCCGAAAAACGGCTTAGGTTAGACGAAACAAAGAGGCTAGGTTTGCTTTCGGAATCTTTGTTAGGTTCAGTACTACTATCTACTATATCTTCACATTTAATTTACTTAAAAATGTTACTCCATTATATCATAAAAAAGAAAAGGCAAACTTTTTTTTTTAATAATATTTGAGAACATAGTTAATAAAACGTTGAATCCCTTTAAAAACAGAATATAGTGTTTTTTTTTTTTTCAGAATGTGATACTGTTATATTCTTTTAAACAAAATCCAAGTTATATTGGTGAAAGCAGATTTGATTTAATCAACACCTCCACTGCACCGGATATGGAAGGAGTCCATTGTCAAAGTAGCCATGGAGTCCATTTTCATTATGCATGTGTACATCTTAGAGAGTAAAGTATATTAATCATAAAAAAATTATTCATTTATAATTTTATAAAATACAAGTATATATATGACAAGATAATTATTAAAAAGATTTTTTAAACGCAATAATATTCAAGAATTAGTCTAGTAATAATGCTTACTTGATCAAAGATTAAAAAGATATTTATATGATAGATGATATATGAATTTGAATATTTTCATGTCATTTTTCTTTCATGTGATCAAGAAGAGTAGAGAGATAGACACAAAAATATTAATTAGTATGGTCCAATCATAGTTTATGAATTTTTCTTTTATAACCTTTGTATTTATCTCTCTCTTCCACTTGATCACAAGAAAAAAAAAAGTCATGAAAAAATTCAAATTCATTATATATATATAATAACCCACTCTTATAATTATTTTTATCATAAATTATAATCTCGCACTTACTCTTTTGAAGTATAATCTCTCACTTTAAAGGAAATATGCATGAAACTGTGTAATTTTGGCCAACAGTGAGTCAAAGAAAGTTGCTCACTTAATTGCTAGATTAGCTTGCAACCGCAATACCTCCCTCCCAACAGGTGGTTCTAATATGGACCCTATGGTCAACGGCCCATGCATGGACCTTATTGAATGAGCCATTGGATTTGATGAAAAACAAATCAATGGTTTGGGGTGACTACTTGGAACCTGATAATAAGGTAAACAAGGGAAAAGAAAAAGATTTTTTTACTTTTTATTATTACCCTTGCCTTCTTTTGCTCCCATTTGCTTCTCTTGATTCTTGTGTGCAACTTCCCCAATTTGGCTTTCATCCCATTATATGATGAATGAGCCTCATTAAAAGATACAAATCATCAAGATCAAATCCTCCAACCATTTTTACTGCTTTCTTTAGATCAGCTACTAAACACTACCCTTGAAACAAAAGTACTCGCTAGAGAGAAAACCTTACTAGTGACATTGATTGGTGAACTTGTAAATGACTGAATTGACTCTACGAGCTTAGTTACCTCATCTTCTCGAATATATGAGAAAGATTGAACCCTCTTGACACTCATAAGCATCATGAACCAGGGGGACAAATGAACCTTTATTTTCACCTCAGCATTTCCCCTTAGGAACACTG
Source organism: Ormosia emarginata (assembly GCA_029884605.1). NCBI lineage: Eukaryota > Viridiplantae > Streptophyta > Magnoliopsida > Fabales > Fabaceae > Ormosia > Ormosia emarginata. Next base: position 4,991,159 of record JAQQTP010000025.1, read on the forward strand.
GATTTGCTTTTGAATATGAGTCCCCTTGGGTATTATTTTGAATGTTGTTAGGATTTGATTTTCTATTGCAACCGCATGAAAAATTACGTAAAAAAGGAAAAAAAATTAGCTCAGACTACCAACAATGGCAGAACCTGGCCCTGTGCGAGTTGTCCCGCATTTGGAAGAAGACTCGATCTGGATATGCTTCTGAATATATGCCTTAAACAAAGGAGATGGATTTACTTGAAGTTTTGAAATTATTTGATTTAGGAATAACAATACTTGGGAGGGCTTTGTGGGAAATAAATAACAAAACCTTTCCTACAAATTACAAAACTTGTTCAGGTAAAGTCAAAGGTTTATAGATGGACCAATAGAGTCCATATTAAAACAACCCCCTCCCAACTGGATGACATGACATCCTTTCCGGATTAAGTAGTACCTTTTGCTAGGGAAGATGCCCTAGTTAGGGCAGCGGGAATCTAGCAGTTGTTTGTCCTTTCTCTCTCCCCTACAAAAAATTCTTTCATACTCTTAAAGCAATATATTGCATCGATAAAAAAAGTGACACATAAACATATATAATCATACAAGCCATTAGAAATAAAATATTATTAAATTATATTTAAACGATTATTATATCATTAAAAATATTACTATCATTGTATACAAGAATTTTCTCTATCCAACAGCCATGCCTCATGGCTGGTTGTTTTGGATTTATCTTTTGCATTGTTGAGCTGTTTGGGTTGGGCTGAGGCCCAGTTGTTGTCTTTGTGATTTGGAAAACTTTGTATTCCTGCTCTGTTGTAAAAATAAAAACAAAAACAAAAACAAAAATTAAAAAAAAGGTCTTCGAAAGTTTTTTTTGTTTTTTGTTTTTTTGATTTTTTTTAGATAAGGAAGTTCGGAGCATCATCTCATGCATACTATTCAAATTCCCCTAAGCAATATCTCATTCCCAGTAACTTATTAAGTTTCTTTATTAAAATAATTTATTTTGGTTTACTCTCACACGAGGGATTTTTGTGTAGACTTATGGACAAAAGTTATACATGGACTAGACCAATAAACTTAAATGTTATCATTGTATTCATATATTATTAAAAGTGCTTAACTATAAAATATTCACAAGGAGTGATTGAACATAATGATAAGCAAATTGTATATTAAAAAAAGAACAAAGGTTTGAGCCTAAATATACACTTGTGAAAAAGACTGACCGTATTACTTTGTACTTGATAAATTAATTATAAGAAACCTTAAATTAGTCATTTAATAATAATTAAGTGGCATATGTATTGTCATTTTGATAGTTGTCGAGGTTACCAGATTTAACAATTTACAACCAGTTTACCAAAATAACTTGCAGCATAACGTAATACTAGGTCGAGCTCACGGATCACTCTGATTATGATCACATATTCAAATTAGGATATTAATAAATAAGAGGGAAAAAATATACAAAATTAAAAACAGACAAAATCAAACTTGAAAAAAACATAAACTAGTGACATAGTTAGAAACAGAATTATGAATTAGAAACATAAACATAAACAAAAGGGGGGGTTTGCAAGATTAAAAACACAGAAATAGAATTCAAATAAATAGAAAAAATAGGATTAAGAATCAACAAATCCAAGAGAATTGTCTAAACTTGTTTTCAATTCATCCTTGATTACTAAAGATCCAATCAACTATCAACTAAACCCTTGGTATTAGATCACAACAAGACGCCTTTCAATGATCCATAGATCTTCTACTAGAAACGTTTCCAGAATTCAATTAACTGAGATTAGACAAATTAAGCATCCATCCAAAATTCAAATTAACTTAAAAATCAAGATCCAACCAAGTTAAACAATTCATCAAACACATTTGATGCGTTGTTTAACCTCTGAATTCATCTCGTAGCACATGGTAATTACGCAATTAACATATGCAAAACCCAATCAAATTAAGCATTAAATCATAATTTAAACAAGAGAAGAAGAAGAAGAGAAATTTGATTAATAGATGAATATATAACAATTAAAACAGGGTCTCAAGATTAATCATTAAGAGTGTCAATCCCTAAGATTGATTAAAGATTCTACCTCTCCATGAATAAGAGGGAAGAACTCAGAAAAATAAGAGAAAAACGAAAACCTAGAGAGAAGGGAGAGGAAGAGAGTTCTAGAAAGAAGGTGAGAAGTGTAGAATGAAAAGATTAGTCACAGTTTTCTGCTTCTATCCCCTATAATTACCCCTTAATTTGGCCTCATATGATTATAAAACTATTAGTTACAAAGTTGGATCCATTAGGAATCATTAGGCCCAAGTCTAATGTCAATTAGAGGCCTAAACTCAAGTTATGCTCAATTAAGTGACCAAACTCATCAACAACTCGTCTCTGACTTCCAGCTTCAATTACATGCCAAAAACGACGTAGTTTAGCTTAGGATTCTCATAAGAGTTGTAGTCTTGGATCTTAGCTTTCATTTGGGCTTGGGTTAACTTCCATTGCACTCCTATAACTCAAGATATGGGCTGATGAGTGCGTAAAGGTCAAGTTGTCAAGATCAACATTCTGGCTCTTGCTTCAACTTCAATTTAAATTATCTAAAAGCGTGATTCAACTCCTGAGGTCTCATGAAACTTGTAGATATTTTCTTGACTTTCCTACAAGACTATAATCACACCAATCAGATACTCGAAACTAAGATTATAGCCAAAATACTGAACACTTCCCAATAGACAAATTAACACCAATTCATGCAATAATTCCAACAATGATCCAATTAGGCACAATATCATGAAATATGATAAAATCAAATCAATTAAACCAAATTGAACCTTAAGACACCTAGTGAAAAGATCATTAAATGAATAAAATATATTGTTATCACCTTTTAAGAACGAATTTAATGTCACTTTAATGGCAAATTTGATATTATAAATTGATATTGAAAAACTACTTTTTGGTCTTTAACTAAGATATCTCATAAGTATTATTGTGAGATTAATCCATCATTGTTATAATTAAGAGGTTTTTCCAATAAATATATTTTGTCTTTTTCCAAAATTTAAACTTTAATTTTCTTCTTAAATATACAATTCACTTACCACTATACATAATCTTATTGGTATTGAAAAGCTAATTTGATACATTGATAAATAGAGGACCAATCTAATAACACATATTTTTAGATAATCAAAATGAACCTTTACTAAATTAAATCTTATTAAAATAGACTTTTTTACCATACTCTCATTGGTAATTCCAAAGATACATTGATAATCTCTGGGATTTCTTTACCCGGACGTTTAACATGCTCCTTTCCTACCATTCGGGATTGTCTTGTCTCCCTCCTAACCTTAAGCGTAAACAATGTTTGCCACAACTTACTTCTTCAAAAAGCTATTTCATGAGCAATAATATTATACACCCAAACTTATAAACTTACTTCGTACATCTATTGTTTTTGAAAAAAATTCAAATCAACCTTTATTTTTCTTATTTTTTCTCTCTTTTTTTTTTCCAAACAAGATAAGGATAAGAAAAAATTTATGAATTTGGGTGTAAAAATAACATTATTCTTTATTGAGAACGGTTCCGATTCCAGATACAATTTTTTATTGCTTGGTAAGTTTATTTTTAGGTTAAGTTTTACTTTAACTAGATTTTGTACCAGTGTGATACACAGATAAATTATAATTGAAATGATAAAATAAATATAATTTAAATTAAAAAAATTATTAAATAAAATATATATAATAATTTATCAAAAAATATTTATTAGTTAAGTTTAAAAATACATATTATTTTCATAAAAATATTTTACTCTAATATAAATACTAAAGAATTTAAATATAAAATAATATAAAACAATCTATATGTCTAAAAAAGTTATAATATAAACAAAAATCTTTTTCTTTTAAATGCAAAATTTAATCCAATAATTTTATAAAATAAATATTTCAATTTATGTTTACGTAATTTAAAAAGAGAAAATCAAGAGATAAGTAGTCAAGAATTCAATCGAAAATACACTTGTGGAGAAGAGAAGTTCCTGTATCCTAAGCAAGTATAGTCTGAAAATTAAAATGTGTGACAAAATCTTATAAAACTAAAAAAAATGTTCATGTAAATTTTTATTTTCGGTTAGTTTGATTTTTTATCTTTTTTTTTTCATTCCATTTGTATTTTTTGTTCTTTAGTATTAATATAGTGATTAAATTAATAATAAAAAACAAATTTCTTTAAAATTTAACTTTTTCCATGATATGCATAGTCTGGTAGTTGATTTTTTTAATTCAAAATCATATATTATAATAGTGAACTATTAAAATTAAAATATATTTATATAAATTGATTACACGCTATCAATCATATTAGTCCTAAAATTAGAGCTGTATAAATTGGTTGACCTAATTAAATAATTTTAGAAAATGAATATTTTTTTATAAAGTCCTTAAATATAAATGGCTAATTGATTTAGATTTTTTAATATGTTAATAGCTATTAATGACTATTATTAAAATTTGTTGTCATATTTACGAAATAACTAAACCCAAGTCTTATTTTTTGAGAAAAAAAAGGATTGAATGTAATAAATTTTAACTCAAAAAAAGAATTTGATATCAATTATATGAGAATTGTTTTAAAATTGATTTTATTAAATAATTAAAATTAATTATTTAAAATTATTATATAGTAATTACATAACCAAATTATAAACAGTAACAATTAAAAAATTGAATTATATTAAATAATTAAAAGAATTTAATAATACGTAATAATCTACATATGCATGATCTTAACCAAATTAAGAATTTTTGGCCTCCAATCTTTATGGTATTTTCAATCCAATCCTATTTTGGTTGGAATCGTAGCCCAAAGGAAATGACCTCCAAGTCTCGAAATCAAGTAGTTCCTAGAAACTTTTAATGCATCTGGGAATGATACTTGTATTGTAGTGTTATAACTTCATATCATATTATCTTCCTTATGACATGAATATGTTTCCACAGCTTCTCCTCGTTGAATACAACCTGCAAACGTTAAAGTACATTTTGGACAACTAAGTACAAACATGACTATTTATCAAAAGGTACTCAAATATCATTTGAAGAAAGCGCAACAACATTGAAGATGAAGATAATATATAAAACAAAAATCTAGCGCAACAGCTCGAATCCTGGCTACTTTCATTGCTTACCAATACATCATCAGTTCACCAAGCATCAATTTTTGACAGATGCAAAAGTCATGAAGCAACTCTAGTATATGACATATGTAAAAGTCATGAAGCAACTCTAAGATTTTGTATCCATAAAATAGGCATGACTAATAGGTGTGACTAACCAATAAGTAAATTTTATATCCATGCAGCTTATGAACTTTGTGCTTCCTGCATAAAAATTAGAACATAGGGTTGACATTAGTACCGTGAAATTGAAATGAATGTCATTTTACATAAAAAAAAAAGCAATGAGAAGACAAAAAAAGAGCAAAATAGCTACAACAATTTTCTTGTACTAACCCTGCCTATTGAAGTGTAACATGGCTGCTAATATATAGATCGATGGTAAGAAAGTTACTCTAATTTGGAAATAATACAATAAACATAATCAGATATAGTAATCAAATAAAAAATTTTCATGTATAAAATCAATTGAAATCAATTCGAATAGGAAAGGAATTTCAATTAGAATAATTAAAATAAATTTATTTTAAGAATTCAGATTATGGATAATAATTTTAAGCTTATTGATTAGTTGATTTTGGTTAGTCACTTTAATATTCTCAGTTAGCAGTTATATAAAATAAAAGTCAAATCAAATCACCCAATATATTGAAACCTAAAATTCTTGTCCTCAATTAATCATTAATCCAAAATTATCTGATTTAGAAATAACACAATGAACATAATTAGATATAATAATCAAATAAAACTTTCTATGTATAAAATTAATTGAAATCAATTCAAATAGGAATGGAATTTTAATTAGAATAATTAGAAAGGACAAATCAAATCACCCAACATATTGAAACCCAAAATTCTCGTCCTCAATTAATCATTGAATCCCGAATTATCTGATTTAGAAATAACACAATGAACATAATTAGATATAGTGATCAAATAAAATTTTTTAATTTTTAATTTTTAATTTTAACTGCAAATTAGTTGGAAAGTGTTTTTGTTTTCATATGTGGCAATATTTTCATTTTCAAGATGACATTATTTTTTTTATTATTGTGACACATGTATACTTTCCTTTTAAATTCTAACATCATATGACACATGACAATTTTTCAAAGCATGTATTTGCCACATGACAACATTTTAGATAAGTATTGTCATGTCAGAATGACACATGACATGATTCTAAGTCATGTCAGAATGACACATGACATTATAGATAATTATAGACAACTATAATTATAGATAAATATAATTCAAATTTTTAATTTTGTCAACATAGTGAATAACGTGAGATTGTTTTTGTAATTATTCAAATTATTAAATGTTAAATATAATTAAATGCTAATGTCAAATTATTGCCATAAATAAGTAGTTTAAAATTCAAATTATTCTTTTCAGTTCAAATAGAATTGCTAATTTTTGCTCCAATCTCCCGTTGATTAGGTATAAATGTGTCATAAACACATTTCCATATTTATTTTCATTTGAAATTATTTAGAAAATGTATATGCGTTGACATATAATAATAAACACTTAATTGATTACATTTAATAATAATAGATAATTTCACTCCTTCTTATTTTATTTATTTTAATTTAGTTTTTGTACATATGGTACGTCAAGTCATATGATAGATTTTTTACATAGATGATGATGACAAATTTTCAAGTCATATATATTTCTTTTGTATATTATATATTGATTGATAATTATATTGATTGATTTTATAATTATAATTGTACTTGAAAAAACTCTACAATAAATTCTAAGTAATGGTAATAATGGTAATAATAATTGGAAATGAGTCTACAATAAATTCAAAAATTTACCAATTATTTTTTTTCAAAATGGCATTATTTTTTATTGTGGCGACATATATGTACTTTCCATTTAAATTCTAACGTCATATGCCGCATGACATTTTTTTGGAGCAAGTATTTATCATATATCAGCATTTTAAATAAGTATTACCATGTCAGAATAACACATAGCATGATTCTAAGTCATGTCATAATGATACATGACATTATAGATAATTATAGACAACTATATATATAGATAAATATAATTTAAATTTTCAATTTTGTCAACATAGTGAATAACGTGAGATTGTTTTTGTAATTATTCAAATTATTAAATGTTAAATATAATTAAATGCTAATGTCAAATTATTGCCATAAGTAAATAATTTAAAATTCAAATTATTCTTTTCAATTCAAATAGAATTGCTAATTTTTGCTCCAATCTCCCATTGATTATTAGGTATAAATATGTCATAAACACATTTTCATATTTATTTTCATTTGAAATTATTTAAAAAATGTATAAGCATTGACATACAATAATAGACACTTAATTGATTATATTTAATAATAATAAATAATTTCACTCATTCCTATTTTATTTATTTTAATTTAGTTTTTGTACATATGGTACGTCAAGTCATATGACATATTTTTTACTTAGATAATAGATGACAAATTTTCAAGTCATATATATTCCTTTTATATATTATATATTGATTGATAATTATATTGATTGTATTGGTAGATTTTATATTATATTATATTATATTATATTATATTATATAAGTTGATTATATTGATTGATTTTATAATTATAATTATGTTTGAAAAAACTCTACAACAAATTCTAAGTAATGGTAATAATGGTAATAATAATTGGAAATGATTCTACAATAAATTCAAAAATTTACCATTTTTTTTTCTAAAATGACATTATTTTTTAATTGTGGCAACATATATATACTTTCCATTTAAATTCTAACATCATATGCCACATGACAATTTTTCGGAGTAGGTATTTGCCACATGGCAGCATTTTAGATAAATATTGTCATATCAGATGACACATGACATGATTTTAAGTCATATATATACTCTCTTTTTATATATTATATGTTTAGATTATATTATCTCTTTGACGACACACTCTCACGTAGGTCCTTTTTTTTATTGTGGTCATATATCACGTAGGTCTTAAGCTCGCAACTTTTATTTTCCACAAGGTCGATTAAGTGAAAAATTGTTATGTATGAACTTTTTACTCTTAATTTTTTTTGATAAGCAAAAAAATATATATTAAAAAGAGTACAAGGGGTACTCTAATCCATATACACAGATGCAACTAACAGAAAAACTATTGGTAATTCCTAATACATTCAATAGGACAGATGCACCAATTTGAAAAATTACATCTAAGGTCCCCCACCCTAGCCATAAACTAGGACCAAGGCCTAACTTTAACAAGGTCCAATACATCAATCATATCAAAAGATCCCCCTTGAAACAAAATCTTATTGCGCATCAACCATAAAGACTAAGTAACTACATGTCAAAAAATGTGACAAAAATTTCTAAACCGCTCACCTCTTAAACAGCCAACATGTTGAAGATAATGGTCATGACCAGCATACGGTAAAGTAATAGAGAAACCCAACCAAGTATAAATATTAGACCAAACCTGATAAGACGCCGGACAAGAAAAGAACAAATGATCAGAGTCTTCATCTTGTAGGAAACAAAAAACACAAGAAACCCCATGTTGCTCATATATGACCCCTCTCCGAAGTAAATTTAGGCGGGTAGGCAGCCTATCAAGCAAAACACACCATGAAAAAGCTAACACTTTCGAAGGAACATAACATTTCCAAAAATGTTTAAAGACCACAACATCCAAACTATTAGAAGGCCCATAATTCCGCCTCCATCTCCATTTCCAATACCACACCTCATTTAGCCACTCACCCATATGAGCAACACATGCATTCTTATCAGATGAGATTTGATATAATCTAGGAAAAACATCCTTAAGACTAGAATTACCAATCCAAATATCGAGCCAGAAACTTATGTGTTCCCCATTCTTAATTTTTCTAGCCACCAAAGAAGAAAACCAGAGGGGAGGAATATAGGATACTCCTTCAATGGAACAAAGATCCCTCCACCAAAGAGAAGAAGTGTTTTTGTACCCTTTAGAGCACGCATAAACCTATTGCAGAGAGCCATATTTATGAGACAACAATTTATACCAAACAACATCATACTCCACCAAAAACCGCCACTTCTACTTAGCCAAAGACTAAGATTAAATAATTCTAGATTTTTAATCCCTAACCCCCCACAAATCTTTGGTTGACACACTTTATCTCAACTCACCCAAGCTATTTTCCAAGAGTCATCAGTACTAGACCACAAAAAAGCTCTTTGGATCCCAGTCAAAATATTTAAGACTTTCTTTGGAACTTTGAAAAATGACAAAAAATACAGAGGCAAACTTGATAAAACAGAATTTACCAAGACTATTCTGCCACCCAAAGATAATTGTTTTCCCTTCCACGAAGCCAATCTTTTCTTCAAGGAATCAATAACCAGGAGCCAAGTAATAACTTTTCTAGGATTAGCACCCATAGGCAAACCAAGAAACTTAAAAGGAAGACTTCCAATGTGACAATGGAGAAAATTTGAAGCTGCAGACAAAAAGTAGTCCTCTACATTTATATCAAAGAGATTACTCTTATGAAAATTAACCTTTAAACCAGAAACTAATTCAAAGCTTCTAAGGACAGTTTTTAACGTCCATAAATTCTCCCAAGTTGCCTTTCCCACCAAAATTGTATCATCAGTATACTGTAGAAGAGAAATATTGGCCTCTTCTCCAACTTGAAAACTCAAAAATTTCCTTAGCTCAGTCGCCCTTTCCATTAAGCCACATAACCCTTCAGCCACAATAAGGAAAAGAAAAGGTGCAAGCGGGTCGCCTTGTCATAGACTTTTATTCAAAGGAACTTCATGGGACGGGCTACCATTCACTAACGCAGACACAACACCTGAAAAAATACAAGCTCTAATCCACTCCCTCCATTTAGCACAGAAGCCCATTCTACCCATCATATAATCCAGAAAGCACCAACTCACAGAATCATAAGCCTTTTCGAAATCGACCTTTAGAATAATACATTCTTGTTTAGTTCTTACAGCCAAATCAACCAACTCATTTAAAACCAACACTCCATCTAAAATTTGTCTTTTTGGGAGAAAAGCAATCTGACATGAAGAGATAACAACCCCTAGCACCTTTTTTAATCTCAAAGCTAACAATTTCGATATAATTTTATAAATACTACCGATAAGAGAGATTGGTCTAAACTGAAACAAACAATGAGGATTTTCAGTCTTAGGCACCAAAGCAATAAACGAAGAAGTAATACTCTTAGGAAGCTTAGCATTATAATAAAATTCCTCAACCAATTCATATACCTCCCCTTTTATGATGTCCCAGCAATTTTTGAAGAAGTTGAAATTAAAACTGTCTGGCCCAGGACTCTTGTTGCCATCATAGCTCCACACAGCCTTTTTAATCTCATCAACAAAAAAAAGAGAGCTGAGAGAACATAATTATTTGTACAAGATACCTTCTTAAAAGAAATCTCATCCAAAATAGGGTGTTCCAAAACATGATCTGAGTACACCCTCTGAAAATGGCCTGCAACCGCTACTTTTATTTCATTGACCCCCTCAATCCACCGATCCCCTACTTTCAGAGCCATAATCCTATTGACATTCCGTCGAGACCGCATACACAAGTGAAAGAAAGCCAAGTTTGCATCCCCTTCCTTTAACCAATTGGTTCTAGCTTTCTGAAAGATCAGGCTTTCTTTAAGACTGAGACGATGCCACATATCTGCTGAAAGTTGCCTTCTTTACGCAACATCTGTGGGGTGCAAAACACTAGAAACTGCCTTCTCATCCATTAGGTTCATTTCATCAATCACCTGCTCTACTTTCAAATCCAGAAAACCAAATACCTCCTTGTTCTACCATTTGAGCCTTTCCTTCAGAATCTTCAATTTTTGCTTGAAAGAGTGTATTTTCCATCCACCCACCTCAAACTCTTTCTAGCAGCTAATAACAAACTGGAAAAAAATTACAGTGCCTCATCTAACAATTATTAAAACGAAAAGGCTTAGGACCCTAATTAGAACAATCACTCTTCAAAACTACTGGACAGTGATCAGAAATATACCTTTTTTAACCCACTGAGAGGAAATTTTACAGAACTCCATCAAGCCTTCTGAAATTAGAAATCGATCAAGCCTACTCAAGGCAGATCCATCAGATCTTAACCAAGTAAACTTCTTCCCGAGCAAAAGAACATCGACCAAGGCCATGTCCATCATAAACTGCTGAAATTCTTCCTGCTCCCTGACGTTTTCCTGTTGACTTAAGCCTCTTCTTTCGTTTCTATACTTCACAACATTAAAATTCCTAGCAACACACCACAAATCACCACCAAAACCCCTTTTAGACATCATCAAATCACTCCACTATTTCCTTTTACCATTCAACGAGCATGGAGAATACACATTGACAAAGAAGATCCTCTTTTCGCTTTGACCCCAAACCCCACACACTCCTAAGAACCCATTACCAGAAAACAAAACTAACAATTTCACTAAATCAAACTTCCATATTGAGAGAAGAACACCTGAAAGTCCAGAGGCTGGACAATACACCCATTGACATACTGACCGACCCCATAGACCTTCGACCACTCTATCATCAACCAATGCCAACTTTGTTTCTTGAATCAAACATATATCAAACTTCCCTTCAGCTAAGAGGTTTCTAATCTTGCTCTTCTTAATCCGGCTGCCAAGCCCCTTTACGTTATAAATAATAGCTCTCATAGAAAAACCTTCTGTGAGCCCTTCTAAACCTTCTCCAACCCGTCCCTAACCTCCATTTGTTGTAAAATCTTGACATAAACTCCATCGTCTCTCGAGCCAGACACCCCAAATTCCTTGGCCAAAATCCAAACCTTTTCTGCTACCGAGCCCTCGTTCTTTGACAGGATCTTCAAGTTGCACCTCTATATATCAGAATCGGAGATGGAAAAGCCCGAGGAAACTTTTTTTTTTCCATCAGATCTTGCTGCAAGAGGCCTGGTTGATCTAGAGAAGACCGCCGAAGATCCACAGGAAAAGTTATCAAGCCACCAACTAATTCCTGAGCAGCAGAATTTGCATCACGCGACTAAAGCGGAGAAAGAAGACGAGAGCCCTCCACCTGAGACTTCATCGAAAACGCTAGAACATCATCCTTGTTAATCTTCTTCTTTCTGATTGTGATTCTAGAACAGAGGTTGTTTCCCAAGGACCCAATAGAAATGTTCTCATTAACATTATCTTCTGAGATTTGGCCAAGAGATGAACCAGACTCACGGATCGGGTTTACGTGCCTACTTTTGAAAGCTGCGTCACTTGAGCCACCGTTTGAGTCACTTGACGTAGGCTCAATTTCGAGCCCATCCTGGGTAACATTGCCTACTTTACTGCAAGTATTCCCACTACATATATTAAGATGCCCATTAATACCCATTAACAAATCCACATCATGGCAACTAAACGGTGTAGCACCGTTCGAAGCCAATAAAAGACTATCAGGTATTCCCCCTTCGCCGTTCAGATCATTTTGGATGACTTTTCCCAATACATCACCATTAATACCATCTACCTCAAAATCTGAAACCAATAAGACGTTATCAATGCCTTTGTCTTGATTCAGAGAACCTGCACGGTCAAGGGAATCCTCCGCCGGCTGCCCGACCTGAGAGTTTGAATATGAAGAAAAGCTATTTTCATCGGAGCTAGCTTCCACTCCATGACCCACATCATTCATACCAGAAGTTTTATAAACATTATCACCAAAAACCTCCTCAACAAGTTTTACGGGAAATAAGTTACCATTGATGTCCACCATAACTACTCTATTGATAAGCTTTGAAGTCGTTGTTCTCATTAGGATTTTGGGCACATCCATATGAGCCCTTTTCCTTGTGCTTGCATCAATGTTGACATAGTGGCCTAAATAGGATACAATGAAGGAAAAGAACTTTTCTGACCATGCATGAGCTGGGATTCCATAGCACTTCACCCACACCAGCCTCTCTGGATCTACTTCCATCGGACTCCATTTTCTAATTTCATTAAACCAATTAGAGAGCCAATCCTTGGCATCACTAATAATTTATCTTTATTCTCTGCCTCCAAGAGAACAAAATTAGCACCCAGCGGAGTGACCTTAATTGAGAAAAACCCCTCAGAGTGAAATTTTTCTTGAATGTTGAAAGTATCTCTCGGAATTCTGACCTTGCCAACGTATACAGAATTCAGTTTATCCTCCTCAGAAGAGTCCACGTCAAATTTAAGATGAAATGATCTGGCAGAAGTGGATTTACCATTTGCCATGTACCTTCCTTTTGCATTGTCATGTCTCACCGCATGAGCATAAGAAAACCCTTCTCGTCTTCTCACGTTACTCTTAATATCCATACTTTCTGGGTGGAAGACTTTATGTTGTTTGATCCTATCGCCCCAATCACCCCATTTGAATCTTAGGATGTTAACGAAAATCTTTCAATCACCGATTTGTATCTTGTCTAGGGTACTACCAAAAAGAGTTGGATTAGAGATCTCAACAAATCTCACAACACCAAACATTTTGCCCCTTCTATCTACCTTTTTCGGGATATAAACCTCCACCACCTTACCCCATTTCTTGAACACCATCCACATGTTCCTGGGACCAAAATTGTCAGGAAAATTTGAGAAAAAATACATGACATGATCTTCATTCGACCAGATTTTTTCTTTTGTTGCCTGAAATTGGATTTGCTCCCTTGCAATCCACTTACGATTATCCCCTTGAGTTGTTTACATTTGATTTGAGAAAAAAAAAGATAAATGCAAAAGATTTGAATAAGAAAGGACAGAGACATCGCCTAAATAATGTAAATATAATTGACCTTTATATATTAAATTATAGTACATTTATTTGAGAGTGATTTCATATGTTAAAGAAATGTTAACCACACACATCATCTCACCTCATATTGACACAATTTTCACAATCTGGTTATATTTAGTCCCACTTAATTTTCTACATACCTACATTCTAATTTTGTTACCTCGACAAATATAAGAGATATGAAATGAATAAGAGATGTGCAAGAAGTATTATTCTATGTGTAACTATATTCTTCTTCTAAAATGACACGAGTCATTCTTTACTTTTTTCCTAATTTTAAATTTTAAATTTAAATTTTCTTTTAATTTAATTATTATGCATACTATTCTTTTTAGTGTTCAATACTTTTTATAATTTTAATCTTAAATTTTTAATTTTTATCTTAATTCAAAAATATTCGGGCATTGCACGGGTATACTATAAACCTCAAATAATGTATTAAAGTGAATTTACTTTTAAAGTGAATAAATAAGAATGTATTTATTCTTAATTTAATAAAATGTATTGAAATAATCTCAACCTACTCAATAATTTAAAAGTTGATATATCTTTACTTACTTATTTAAAAATAAAATTACTTTAAGAAGAAAGTTTTTTCATAAAACTCCACATGTTACTCTGGTATATAAAGTTAACTCTTATTTTTTTATTATACTTTTCTCTCACATAATTTTTTATATTATTTTTTATATTATTAATTATATTATTTTTTTCTTAATTATTTCTTCTTACTTAATCATAATTATTAAAAAATATGATAAAAAATAATAGAAGATGAAAACCATATAAAGCAGCTTCCATTGTACGAAAACAACTCCACACGAGGACCAAAGAAAAAAGTAACTAATCTAGGAAAAAGCAAGAGAGAAATTAAGATCGAAAATGAAAAAAAGCAGCCTCTCAACAATAATTAATAGAGAGAATAATTTTTTTTTATTGAATTGTTTATATTTCATTTGAGAAAAAGAAATAATAGAGACAGAAGATTTGAATAAAAAAGGACAGAGACATCACTTAAATAATGTTCACCCTTATATATTAAACTAGACTATATTTATTTGAGAGTAACTATATACGTTAAAGTAATGTTATCTATATATATATTTACACATATATCACCTCAATTCATATTGACATAATTTTTATCATTTGATTATATTTAATTCTACTTAATTTTTTATATATTTATATTCTAATTTTATCATATTACCAAATATAAGAGATATGAAATAAATAAAAAATGCGCAAGAAGTATTATTCTATGTGTTATTATATTCTCCTTCTAAAATGACATGAGTCATTCTTTACTACCTTCCTTATTTTAAATTTTTAATTTAAATTTAAATTTTATTTTAATTTAATTATTATGCATACTATTCTTTTTAGTTTTAAATATTTTTATTTTTAATCTTAAATTTTTAATTTTTATCTTAATTCAAAAATACTTGCCATTGCACAGGTATATTATAAATTTCTGATAAGATACTAAAGTGAGTTTGTCACTATAATAAATAAATATAAATGCATTTATTCTTAATTTGATAAAATGAATTGAGATTTTGACTTATTAAATAACTTAAAAATTTATATACCATGCTCATTTAAAAATAAAACCACTTTAGTGGAGTTTTTTTTTCATAAACTCTACATGTTACTCTAGTAAATAATAATTTTGATTTTTTTATTATATTTTTTTATATTACTTTTTATATTATTCTATATACTATTGATTACATAATTTTTTCTTTATCACTTTCTCTTAGTTAATCATAATTATTAAAAAATAAAATAAAAAATAATGTAATATCATATTTTTTAATATATAAAGCAGCTTCCCTTGTATGAAAGCACCTCCACACATGACGACCAAAGAAAAGTAACTTACCTAGGAAAAAGCAAGAGATAAATTAAGAGAGACAATAAAAAAAGCAGCTTCTCAACAATAATTATCCTTAACGATGCCCTCTTTGCTGCAACATCCTGCAACTGCAGCCAGCAACAACCATATGGCGAACCTCAAAACCAACTACATCCCTTTCCTGATGCTACTATCACTCCAACACCTCTTCACTCTCCACGTTACTTCCTACACCCCTATAGACAATTTTGCCATCAACTGCGGCTCCATCAAATCAGAACCTTCTTTAGATAATCGCAACTGGACCAGTGACACTGACTCCAAATTATTCTCAACCATCGAACCCCCAAACCGCCACCAACCTTCAGTCACCGCCACTGCACCTGAGTTCCCTCCTTCAGTCCCCACAGTCCCCTACAGCACCGCACGCTTGTCACTCTCAGAGTTCACCTACTCGTTTAAAGTCACTGGTGGCAAAAAATTTGTTCGCCTTTACTTTTACCCTACTTCATACCCTAGTTTCAATCGTTACAACTCTTTGTTCTCTGTGAAAGCTGGCCACCACATCCTCCTCAAGGACTTCAACGCTTCATTCCATGCAGACAACGATGAAGATCATGCAGGAACACTCTTAAGAGAATATTGCATCAACGTGGAACATGGACACCGGTTAAACATAACCTTCACGCCTAGCTCCACCACTCATCTTGAAGCCTATGCGTTCATCAATGGTATCGAGGTCGTGTCTATAGAAAAATTATTGCATACTCCTGGAGTACAATTAATGCATGTTCCTGAAAAGATCTTTACCATTAATTTTAAGTTAGTTGGTAAGAACAGTGCTGGTTCCAATCCCACACCACCTCTTACATCAACCAAAGTACCAACTAAAACCTCAAAGAAAAACACGACAATTCCCATTGTAGCCTCCATTATTGCAGCTACATCCTTCATTATATTATGCATCATCGGGTTCTTGATCTTCCGATGTGTAACCAGAGGTGCAGCAAGAGACCGAAACCCATCATCAACCTCGAATACGTGTCGTCACTTTTCTATCGCTGAGATAAGAGCTGCCACCAACAACTTCGACGACGGTTTGATCGTTGGCAATGGAGGGTTCGGCAACGTGTACAAAGGACACATTGACAAGTGTGACGCACCCGTTGCCATCAAACGGCTCAAACCGGGTTCAGATCAAGGTGTGTTATATTATATAGTTGAGTTAATTGATAATTAATTAAAGTAATTAGTGATTAATTACTTACATATGTAATTAGTTAGCTAGTGATTAGTTACTCTCTATTCATATAAGTCATATATTAGGTTTGTATGCGAGAAATTTTGCATAAATTAACTTAAAGAATTCAAATGAGATGTATTAATTTAATGACATAATTAATTAAGATAAATTATGTTAATTAATTATTAAATAAATTATTTATTAATTTATAATATGATTGACTAGTACATCCAATTTAGGTGTTCCAACCTTACGAAAGAATTTCTCTATATGCAAACACCTTCATTCATTCAGTATATCCTAGTTTCTCATTTCTCGCTTACTCTTAATTCTGTGTGTCTCTTGCCATGTTTTCTAACTAGGCGCACACGAGTACCAAACCGAGATCAAGATGCTCTCGCAGTTTCACCACCCTCACTTGGTCTCTCTCATCGGCTACTGCAACGATGGTGGCGAAATGATCCTTGTGTACGACTTCATGGTGCATGGGACCCTCCGCGACCACCTCTATGGCTCAGACCACAGCCCACTCTCATGGAACAAAAGGCTCGATATCTGCCTCGCGGCGGCGCGTGGGTTGCACTTCCTCCATGCTGGCGTGAACAAGCAGAGTGTCATCCACCGTGACGTGAAGAGCACCAATATCTTGCTGGACGAGGATTGGGTAGCTAAGGTTTCGGATTTCGGGTTGTCCAAGGTTGGGCCCCATGCATCCCATGTGACCACTGATGTGAAGGGTAGTTTTGGTTATTTGGACCCTGAGTACTACATGAGTCTTTGGTTGACTCAGAAATCTGACGTGTACTCTTTTGGTGTGGTGTTGCTGGAGATATTGTGTGGGAGGCCACCCATCAAGCGTATGGTGGATCAGCACCAAGAATGTTTAGTGGCGTGGTTCAAGAAATGTTTTCATGAGGGGAAGGTCGATCAGACGGTGGATCTTGCTTTGAGGGGAACCATCAGGCCCAAGTGTTTGAAGAAGTTTGTGGAGATTGCGTTGTGTTGTTTGCATGATCATGGGAAGCAACGGCCGTTGATGAGGGATGTGGTGAAGGGGTTGGAGTGTGCATTGAAGTTGCAACAGAGTGGTAGCCAAGGTGGGGCCCTTGTTAAGGAAGAGGGTAAAAATGAGGAGGTAGCAATGAGCTTGACCAAAGTCGTGGGCCATGAAGAATTTGATGAGAAATTTAGAAGAGTGAATGAGTCTAGTAGCAGCAAGGCTACAACAACGTGCAGTGAGGAGGAGCAAGCTTTGGTGCATGGGGTGTTCTCTGAGCTTGGAAAGCCAATAGCACGGTAATGGTCCTCAGAGATTGTAATATAATAATTGAAAAAAATTGTACTAAAAGCATGCGTATCAAAGTCACAAAAAAAAAAAATGTAGGTGCATCTGCTTTTGTTGGTTTGGATTTAACATAAGGATTCCAAGACTGTCGTTGTGTTTAATTTTAAATGGTAAAATATCCTAAAAGTTGGAAGTGGGGCAATGGTATTTTGATTTTGTGTATTAAAAATATGAGTACAGCTTGTAATAATTGAAAAAACTCATGTATCAAAGTCAACAGCAAAAAAAGTAGGTGCATCACCTCTCCTTGGTTATGGATTTGAGAAAAGTATTCCAAGACTGTTGAATTAAATGGTAAAAAATATCCTAAAAGTTGAAAGTGGGACAATATTATTTTGTTTTTTGCGTATTAAGAATGTTATGAGTAGGATCATGATGAGACCATAAAATTGAAGAGTAGAGAGCTTTCCCTATCTTGAACATCTTTTTCTTCTTTCCTTTAACGTGGTGCTTTAACATCTTTTCATCTTGCTTTAATTGGATAAAGAGATGGAACGAAAAAAACAAGAGTTACCTAGCTGGTGTGGGGTTATACAAGAGGGGGAAAAAGATCAAAACAAAACATTATACAAGATATTTTATACAGAGAATTCTAGTATGGACCACCAGATGACCAAACACAAATCAATGATTGATTTATTATTAAAATAAATTAATAATTAAGATTAAACGGTTAGATTTAAGTATTAACATTTAAATTTGTACAAAAATTTAGTTAAATTATTTTTTTAATGAATAATTATATATACAAAAATTTATAAATTTTAATTAATAATTTATATATAAATACTGTTAAGTAAAAAAAAAAGTAATTTATCCACATATTCAAATAAAATCGGTCTATGATAACCTTCTCCATTTTATACAATCTCAGATTGGGCAATGTTTTGCTGCAGCAGTGAAAAAGCATATTAAAATGAGGTAGAAAAGCTATGTACCAATGAAAAAAGGTAGAAAAGCACGATGACCATCACTCTTTTATAGAGATATATGTTGAGAAGACTAACGAGTCCGATCGTGTATGTTGTTTGGTCTATTCCCACAATTGCCAGTAAATTTCGTGTTAGCTTTTTTTGATGTAAAGGTGCTGCTGAGACAGCCGCCTTCACAAATTCACTTATTGACTGGAAAATAATTTTTGGACACTTGTTATACGACATTTTTTATAGATATTATATGTTAATTGTAAGTGTGTGGGTGTCGAAGTATATCATATTTCAAAACGCAATAAATATACCATATATTGATATGAAAAAAGTGTTAGTTAAATATTATATTCTAAGTGTTTCAATAACATGATTGTTATTAATCTTTAGATGAGTATTAGTAATATACTTTTTATTATACTTTTTTTAATATATTCTATTTTATTAAGTCACGCACACGCATTAAAATAATATTTAAACTTGATTATACGTTATTTAAAATTAATTACACGTTAATTGAATTAATTACATATTAATCGATGTTAAATATTATTTTCGTGTATGACATGACTTAATAGAAAAGAGTGTTAAAAAGAGTATAATAGAGAGCGTGTTCTTAGCATTATTCTAATCGAGAAATTTTTACTTAAATTTGAAGCACCACAGTTAAGTACATCAGACTAATTAAGACTTAATATTTTTATGAATCTTTATAAAATTAATTATGTGACACAAATATTCATAAAAATACTAAATTTTGATTGACTTAATGTACTCAAATAGGTATTTCAGATTTAAGCAAGAATTTTTCTATCCTAATCTCTATCACAAGGTAAAGTTTGGAAGAAAGGGGATTTTAACCTACACTAACCCCTAAGTGATGTGTTTGTAAAAGTAGATAAATTAATTGGATAAATAATTAATTTAATTTTTTGTAAGTAGTAAAGTCAATTGTTATGTGACTAAATAGTTAAATTAATTTAACAACCGATTAAAACTGTATGCACCCTACCTTTGGAAGGAGGGTAGTGCGATCCATGGAAGAAATGTAGAACAACAAATGTACCATTAACATCCTGCTAACAGAAAAGAAACCATCAAATGCACACCGACAAGTGTCTTTTATTTTGTCCAATTAACAGAAACTTACGCCAATTTTTTTTAAAATAAAAAATAAAAAAAAAGAAGAATCTGGAATGGCGATGGTGATGGACATGAGGGATCCTACCTTCTCATAACAACCAAGGAAGCCCCGCATTAAACACCAAAACAATTCTTAAATAACAAAGATAATAGCAATAAAGAAAAATGATTTAATAAAAATATAAGAATTCAAGAAAAATAGAAATTAAGATTAGAGTTTCTTCAAAACATCCTTCATCAAGTTAGGGTTGGCACTCTGAAATTCAACTAACTCTTCCAATGTAATAAAACCATCACCGTCTTTATCAATCTCTGCCATTCGACGCTGAACTTCCTCCTGCGAAGTTAAGCCTAGAACTTTGAGAGCATCTGCAAACTCAGCCAAAGAGATCTTGCCATCGCCATTCACATCAAAGCGCTTGAAAACGCGCTCACATTCAGCTCTATCAGCCATAGTGCCTTTAATTTTCTTGATTACCACAGAGGAATTGGATGTGAATTAAGGATATTGAATGAGTGAGATGTTTAAGATGTTGAGAACAATGGGGGGCCTCTAGACTCGGTCTTTTTGCTTAATGAACGGATCACCTATGAAGTTTACGTGCATGCAAGCCAAAATTTTGTCAATTTGATTGGCAGGAATTTGTGTGACCACGTTGATTTCTTGTCTCAAACATTCTTTGGCTTTCTAAAGCCAATTATTACCCGAGATACATGGACTCGCAATTTTTTTTTCACATACTTCTACATAATTAGCCAATTTTAAGCTTTTTATATGAACATATAAAAAAAAAATGTGAGTTAGCAACCTACACCTTTTGAGACTAAGGCTAGATTCTTAGTAAATTTCGGAGAAAAAAAACATTCTTACTTTATATCATTTAATATATATTACATCATTGATGAGAGTCATTATTATTTCTTATTTTAAAAATATTTTTAATTATAGCTACGAGCCTAATAATTTTTCGTTTTAGAATTTTGAAGATATAAAATTAGAGATGTAATTCATAAGAGAGTAGTTTTTTTTCCCCTTACCCCTTCCTATTTGTATAATATATAGATATAGATATAGATATAAATATAAATCATTAACCTGGTTTTATAAAACAAGTTTCATAATTGATGTTAATATTTTCATAAGAAACCTCTATTATTATAATTAATAAAAATAAAGGCTTCATGTACCCATGTAATGTTAGCGAATTAGCAATATATAGAATTCTTACACCAAATTCTCATTCAGTATCTTCATACGATAGCTAATTGACTAATTGTTGTAAACCATGAAGCTAAATGTAGCTATTTTCCTGTGCAAGTTCCAGACCGTATATATGTTTTTGAGAAGTACGTCCGTAGTCTTTCGCAAAAAGACACGTACCCTTTATTTGGCTGAAAAAAAAAAAGAGAGACAGAAGGGGAAAGAAAATTGAAAGAAGGAGAAGGCCAAAAGCAAAAGGGTAGTTTCTCCTAAGAGGCATTTAACCAGCACCTAACAGGGAAATATGCGCCGCTGCACACTGGAAATTACTTGATATAACAGGTAAACTGAGTTGATTTGAGTTATATAAAAGTTCATTACCAAAAATGCTTTTTTTTTAAAAAAAAAGAACAGAAGGCAGTGCTCTGCTTGTGGACCACAGATGATGCAAGTTTGACTATAGCAGTCACAACTCCAAATTTTTCATGATCTTTTAATATTAACAACATATTTTTTATTTTTTTAATATTTATTTTATTATTAATTTAAAAATAAATATTATTAATATTTTTCTCTTAATAATTATGAATCAATAATAAAATAAATATTTAAAAAAATTTCAAAAATAAATATATTTCTAACATTCTTTAACAGACAAATATGTGGCTGATATTTATACTTTTTAACCACAAGGAACTACCCTTTGGATTGACTATTTTTTTTTTTTTACGAGATATAGTGGTCCTTCTTAAGCTTGACATAAACTTGATTACCTGAACTAAAAGCTAAAGACGGTAATCCGTCACACACCTTCACCAAAACGACAGATCTGAACTCAATTCAAAATGGGACATTTAAAAAGCAACAATTTTTACCCAAAAATCAACCAAAGTCTCGGATCCAAATTAAAATCCACAACAATCACAAACAATTTTCATAAAATTAATAGCATTTTAACCAACAATCCAACAATGAGTTTGGATGAACATGCAACAGAGGGGTTTTGGAGGTGGAGTTCAGCCACAGTGGTTCTGGTTCGTGTGGCGGTTGGCGTGTGTTGGTAGTGGTCGGTCGAGTCACTCACAATCACTGCAGAGAACGAGTAGTGGTTCTGGTTCTGGTTCTGCTTCGAATGTAAATATTGTACTCCTGCTCCTGGTGGTTGATGGTTGATGTTTCTCATTCTAGTAGGCTAATGGCAAATTCATTATTTTCTTGATTCTCCTTTCCCTTTTTATAAGAATATTGTTGTCTTGGATAGTTTTGTAGAATCGATTGCAAGTAAACAATTTTTTTTAGAAAGTCTTTAATAAGTTGAGAAATCCTGTGCTAAAATTTTAATTTTTTTGTTTTTGTCCTAATAATAATCTGTTGTATTATTGATAATGGCTAAACTATCCTTACCTGCGGTAGAAGATTTAACTTTTTTTTTTTAATATACGACATCTATTAACAAGGTTTCCTGCTCTCTAAAACTCCATTTCTTTTGTTTTATTGAAGGTGGCTTGATAGAGCAGCTGTGGTATCTGATGCTGAGAGCAAAAGCGGTGACTATACTAATCCATGGAGACTTTGCACAGTGACACAGGTAGAGGAATTGAAAATCTTGTCCGCATGTTTCTAATTTGGGCTGCTGGAATCGTTTTTTCTGTTGTTTATGCCCAGATGTCAACATTGTTTGTGGAACAAGGCACGATGATGGACACAAGTATTGGTTCCTTCAACATTCCTTCAACACTGTCACTTTTGACTACTTCACTAGGGAATTACTTGAGCTCTTTCATTCTTACTATAGTAACTTCACCACACAAGGTGGAAAGCCTGCATGGATTCCAGATAACTTGAACAAAGGTCATCTATATTACTTTTTTTGGCTTTTAGCTAGACTCAGCTTCTTAAATATGTTGGTGTACATAGTTGCTGCCATAAGGTACAAGCAGAAGAAGGATTCTTAAGATTTTTGAGGCATTTATTAGGAGTGAAAGCATGTTCTGATATTTCCTTCTGTCATTGTCATGATTGTTCTGTATGTGAAATAAAGATGTTTCGCAACTATGTACTCTTCTTTCACTTACAAAGGAAAATCTGTTTTATGCCTAGTTCAAAACAGTCCCTGGCCCCTCTTATGAAGGCTACTAGTGAGAAAATTGCTTGCTACTCATTTAGCTAAATTGTTGGCAGTTAATGTTCACTTTCTCTACATTGAAAAATTACATTTATAACTTATGAATCATGATATAGAAAAGGTTGATACCCCTTTTATGTGTTTCATAGTTTTTGAGCGTAGTGTTTGATCTAAGTTGCATGGATTCAAGAATGAGCATTGGTACGGGGACTGGTATGGGGTATGACAAAATTTCTAGAAGTTAGGGTATGGTAGGGTATATTATATAGAAATATAAAAAAATAAATTATAAAGTAATTAAATCACAAGATAAATATAATTTTCATAATGTTCTAATTATAAGGTTTTAACAAAACTACATAAAGTATTTTTAGTAAGCATAAATATATAAGGTGTTTGATTTAAAGGGAGTGAAATAGTAACTTGTTTCATTTAATAGCAAATCAAACAACTTAATAACAAAACTTAGTGTTTTACATGAACTGATGACTTGTAGTTGAGTGATATCAAATATTTACTCATCATGTGAGCATTGAGTAAGTACTCATGTGTATCCAATAAGTACTTGTATCGAGTACATACCCGGTACGAGTACAACAACCATTTCAGAGTTATCATGCATCATAGTCTTTGATTAACAAGAACAAATGCAAAGAGAATGATCTACGTGACTCTTGAACCTTGTCTGGTTTGAAAGGCCATTTGTTTTAAAATCTCTGAAGTTTTACCAATCATATTTCCTATCTAATAAAAGATTGATGACGAATCCATTTATCAAAAAAAAAATTTCCGCCATCCTGTTATAATTTTAGTGGTGACACAGCTGAAATATAAACAGAACAAAGGAGAAGAGAGGATATTATGCAGCAAAGGCTTAACACATTTATTGATTTTTGTTGCATTATATAAACGAGTTTTCAATACAAAACCAGTAACTTCTTTTACAAAACAGAGATAAACAATGCTATCCAAAACTGTACACAAACACGACATTTATTATAAATAATACACAAACTCAGATTTTAAATAAAGTAACACAAGCTGAAGTAATCATTTCACTCTAGAAAAGTCTCAACATCCAACAACAAAAAGGGAGATCAAAGGAGGAAGAACACAAATCCAAAATTCTTAAGGATTCTGATACAAACTTGCTCTAGTTGTTCTGATACAAACCTGCTCTAGTTGCCAGAAATGCATTTAGTGTAATATCCACCAGTGCCTTGAAAATATATGGTTCATGCATGGATAGCTCTAAAAGAACTTTTGTTAAGTTGGATAAACTCCTTCATTAGTCTATCCATAAAGTTCCCATAATTGAACTGGCAAATAAAAGCAAAGAGTTGATTGACAAATTAAAGTAAATAAAAGAAGATTAGACATATCCCTAGTGAAAGAAGAATATTTCCATATATAACTCAAATAAGAGGAGCAAGACAGATGCGGATGCATGAGAGAAAATTTATCCAAGGTCCATTTGACATAAAGACATGTGCAACACACAAGAAGACTATAAAAAACAACATGATGTAAAATGTAACATTTTTAAAGTTAATAAAACAATGTTTAATGCACAAAGCGCTAGATATGTAGACACAAAAAACATGAAGAAGAAGGTTAACTGCAAAATGTATCACAACAAAAATGGATACCAAAAGGAAGAAATACACAAAATTTGACAACTGTGACATTATGATCACCTCAACTACTTCAAGCATAAAAAAAATGAAATTCAATCAGTAGTAATCCTGCTTCGTTCCAAGCCAACCATTTTGCTTTTAATAAACTTATTTTCGTTTATATGACCTTCTTCTATTAACACATGAATTAAAGACAATATCCATCTCTGGGGATACAAAACTCTTATGCTTATCCCACTCATCCTAAGAAGCATAATAAAGAAAAGTTTTTATTTGAGTAGAAACTCCTTTCTCTGATTTATCATAAGTTAAAGTTTACATACTTTAAAATTAAAGGAGCTTCTATCTTCTACTTAAAACATTTTACCGGAGAAGAAACAAAAGCAACCTCTTGATCTTAATTTTGTAAGAAAATGAAATAAAACCACATTTGACTCCATGAATGCTTGAACAAAAGACTTGGAAAAGGGGATACTTGTTGAAAGTCATTTAACAAATCAAATACGCCTAAAAAGGGAAAATTATGCAAAAACATGAAGACTGACGAAGTCTACTTTATAAGTGTTGCCAGAGCCAAACAGTGTTAAAGCAAAGAGTCTTAGGTAAAATCATGACAAATCCTAAATTCTGCAATAGAACAGTAATGCACTTGTTTAGAGGAACAAACTTTTAGAAAAAAAAAATAGACAATTGGTTCAAATTTTTCAAAATCTGTTAACAAATGAAAAAAGGAAATCATAAAAGGTAAAAAAAAAGTAGATAAAAAAATGCTGAAAAATCATGTGAAAATATAAAGGATCACCAAAATTATAAGAAAGCAAAAGACGTTTTTATTTAGTGATCCAACTTTTTATTAAGTTTAAATCAAAGGATTAGTATATCCATATCATTCAAGATTTTTTATGTCTGTCGTTACATCATCATGCTTCCAGAAGTTTTCTTTTGTTTTTTATTTTCTTTTTTCTTTCAGTAGTCATACATAAATGCTATTCACTAATGAAGCAAATAAGAGAATAAAAAAGAAGGGTACAACTAGGGGATTTATCTATTATCTATAATCTATCCATAATATTTATTTATAATTTATAATATCTATAATATAAAAAGTTCTTTTACTTTCAAAGTCACATGTCATCTTCAAATACTATTTCTTGCTCTTTATTGCAATGTGATTAATTTTTTTTTTTTGGTACAAATAATGGAATTCTAAGGTGGTGACCTAACTACTGGGGTCAACCACCACCTACCTATCAGAGGCGTGTATTTAGGGTTCAAGTCAACAGTGTCTACGTTTACAATTCACCATTGACCCTTAATGTGATATGTTTAACCCTGTTGAGAACTAGTGTCAAGTATGTCCACCAAGTAGTTGAACTCAAAATTCAAACTTGGGCATCTCACAAACTTGACGTAGGCTATCGCCACTTCCACCACTACTCTCGGTGGTGTCTTTAACTTATTTAATTATTCATTTACTTGGGTTTTGATTCCTCTTCCATTTCCATAGTCACATATCGTTTTCAAATGCTACTTCTTGCATTTCAATTGTCATTCTATCAACTTATTTAATTATTCATTTCGTAATAACTATTTATTTAGTTTTTTTTAGTGTATATTTCAATGACTTTAGTAATATATTAGTTTTAAAATCCTTAGGTGAAATATAGGAAAATGTGTCTTAATAAAATACCTTTTAATACTATTCCTTAATAATACTATAATTATAAAAGTATTCTAATTTTGATTTTCTTTTTATGATTCTAATTTTGATTTTCAAGTTGTAAAGATAGTGAAAAATTATTTTAATTGATGTTGAATTATTTTATTGGATAGAATAATAAACTTATTTATAAAACAACTAAAATAGTAATAAAGTTAGAGTGCTAGAATTTAATTCATCTAATAAAAGTAGATGGTTATACTTAATGTCGCGACTGGGATAGCGGCAGGATAACGACTTAAATTAAAAAAGTTAGGAACTTGCCATCAATTTTATTTTTATTGAGAAAAATTAGAAAATCCAAAAAGATGATTTACGTTCAAAGATTCAGCTTTGGGAGTCTAATTATGCATAGGTATTGATACCCAATTTTGTCCATAAAATTTTTGTCGCTTAATCGAAGATTAACGCTTAATTGCAATGTTGTGAGCGCTTTGTTTTCTTGATCGGATTTTTGTTTACCTACCTTAGTTAAATAATTGCTTTTTCTCATTTGTGCAAACAAAAATAAAAAATAATAATAATAAAAACGAAAAAATAAAAAAATAATAAAAAAATGTAATTTCCTTCTGTTGTTACAACAAAATACGAAAAAAAAATGTAGAATTTTCGTAGCTGTTCATCAACTAGCTCCTCAGCACTCTTACACACCTTGGGGAGCTGCCTATCATGAATTAGGGAGGACAACAAGCATTGGAGAAGGAGGAGCTTGGAGCAGAGAGCAGCAAACACAAAAGAGGAAATCTAAGTGTGACCCAAGCTTGGTCAACCTTGGCAATCTCCCTATCTAGTGTCGTTGGAAAAAAAATAGAAAAAAAAAGAGAAGCCTTTTGGCAACAAAGGATCTCTACATAAAATGCCTAGCTAAACATACAAAAGGGGGGCGGGGAATTTTTTACAACAGAGAGAACATCATCAGAAGAAATTTTCTTGGTTACCATCTTCAACCACAAAACCTGCCTCACCACCACCCTTCATCACCAATCAACCACACCACCATCAACCAATCCCATCACCCACAACCACTCACCTCCAACCTTCATCTTCTTCCCCTCACCTTTCCAAAACATAGCACCTTCAATATTTCATTTTCACCTCCATTACCACCCTCCATCATCAACCTCAAGCCTCCACCCCATCACCAAACAACCACATTCACCATCAACCTCCATAATCCACCTTCACTCACTACCTCTAACCATACTAATCTGTCGATTATTTCTATATCTTGAGTGTCTTATGTTTGATCTAATTAGACTTTATGTGTGTTTAATTGTTAACTTTTAGCTAAGTTTCTGGATATGAAGTTTAATCGGATTTTTATTATGAAACTATGCTTAAGTATGTTTATAAACACTCATAATTGCATTATGTTTTTTAGGAGATCTATATCACCCCTAGAAGTAAAGAAAGAAGGTTGAATTTGAAGAAAGTGATTGACACAGCCCGTGTCACATGACACGGCCCGTGTCACATGACACGGGGTGGGCCGTGTCCTTCTCTGAATTTTCAACATGGACCTGACCAACAACACGGCCCATGCCATATGACACGGGGTAGGCTGTGTACTTCTCTGTCCTGACAAAAGGAGATCCAGTTTTGAGCTCACTTAACAACACGGCCCGTGTGAAATGACACGGGGTAAGCCGTGTTCTTATCTGACTTTGGAATTAGCTGGAGTTCTGTCACCAGAATCAGACACGGGGTAGGCCGTGTCATATGACACAGCCCGTGTCGTCGCATCAGAACATTAGATACGAATTTTAATGATGTGCTAGGTTTCAAAAGTTATAAATAGGAATGCCTAGGGTTCTAAGAGAGAGTCTGGATTGGGAAACTGTTAAGAGGCTGAGGAGAAGACCAAGAACAAGGGAGAAGGAGGTTGAATCGAAGACTGGAGTCTCGAGTTCGAGTAATTGGAGATCAGTCATCCCCAACCTTTGGAAACTAGTTTGATCTTTAGTTTTTTTTTGCACTTCTATTCTTGATAATGTTGTTCTTCTGTTATTCTTTTGGTTTTGAATTTGTCATGTGTGACTAGTTTTCTTATATAATTAAGGGAAGATGAAACCCTAGTTTTGATTATGTGATTCTTGCATATTTCCTTATATCAATACAATTGTGTTTTTATTCATATGTTTCTGTTCTTAATTTAGTATAAAAGTTTTTATACTCTTTGCCAATTTCAAAAGTGGTAAAACTAGGATTGTTATGTGCGGTTGCGGTGGTAGGACTAGTGAGGCATATGATCTAAGTAATTTAATCCCGGTGTGAGATTGGATCTTAGTGTGATTGGTTTTCTAAATCTTAATGCAATCAATAAGTAGGTATAAGAGCGGTTACTTTACAAATACCTATTGATTAAGGATTGATTTGAGTGGTTCCTGAATTAATCAAAACTTAAGGAAAACAGATAATTAATCTCACAATCACATAAAAACATAATTGATCATGTTGGTATAAAGGATATGTGGGCTAGCATAATCATATAAATCTAGTGGTGGATTCCATCTCTTAACCATTGTCTTTTAATTGATTTTTTAAATTATATTTACTGTTTTTGTTTTGGATTCAATTTCTATTTTTAATTTCAACAAACAAAACCCCTGTTTTATTGTTTACTGTTTTTGAGTGTTTAAATTAGGATTCAAATTATAGTGTTAATTGAATTAGTTCTCTGTGGATCGACCATTGCTAACTACAACTAGTTGCAAGGTTTTTATTTTTGGTGGAACTTGGCAACTGATTTTCATTCCAAATTTTAATCACAATCCACACCACATCAAAAGTTTGGTGCCATTGTCGGGGAACTAATTATCCAATTGCGCTATTAATTTGTTTTCTATTTTTTTTACTCTATTTTTGTTTTATTTTAATTTTTGATTTATTGTTTCTAAGTGTCTTGTAGGTGCTAATGTCCTTCAATCATTGGTGACGTGATTAATGGATATGGGGAAAGCACCAAAACATGCTTGTGGGATTTGCTTATCACCCGGACATATCACTGATATGTGTCCCACTTTCCTAGTGGACACAAATGTAGAGGAAAAAGAAGTAGGAGGATATTATGAACCTTCCAACAACTACAGCTCCTACTCCTACTCCAACACATATAATCCGAGGTGGTGGGATCATCCTAACTTGAGCTATGAAATACATTCCCAAAATCAACTTCCAACTTATGGACATCTAGGATTTCAGCAGAGGCAAAAACCTTTTCCCCCAAGACCACAACAAGCTCAAGCACCAAGGCAACCTGAACCTTCAATGGAGGAGCTAATGAGGCAAATGACCACTAACAACATTCAGTTTCAAGAAGAAACAAAGGTCTCAGTTAACAACCTGCAAAACCTAATAGGGCAGTTAACCACATAATTAAGCAAGGTGCAAAGCTTACTTTCTGAAGAACTTCCCTCACCACCGGAAGTGAATGTGGAGGAAAATGCTAGTGATATCACATTACAAAGTGAAAAGTTGTTAAGTGAACCTACTTCTCCTCCACAAGCCACTGAAGAGAAAGACCAAGAGACTAAAGAGGTAAATGAGGAAGGGCAAAACTTTAAGGCCCCCAAGGTAAGTATTCTTGAACCCCTTCCTATTGTAATGGAGGAAAGTTATGATGACTTGTATGATGAATTTCCTGATTTTATTTGTTTCAATAATTTTATTCATTGCCACTCATGTACTGATTATGATGGTGTTATGACTTGTGCTATTTGTGCTGAGATTTCTACATACTTGAGAGCTGATGATTCTGTTCATGCAGCAGCTAATAATATTAAAGGATCTATCAATAATGTTCATGACACTGTTGCAGAATTTAAGACACAAAGGGAGATAGAGCTGAAGTCGTTATACGAACATTGGAAGTATGCATATTCAGTGGATGATAAATAACTTTCTGTGTTCGTGACCAAGAACCTCCTTGCTGAACAAGAGGAGAGCTTGCTACAAATTCCGAGGGGGCGTCAGAAAGCTTGGGATCCAAGTGATAGCGCTTTAGTGAATTCCAAAGAAATTAAGGAGAACCAATGGGACCCCAACGGTGAAAACTCTCATGCTACTTCAAGTTTAACTTGGTCATTACACTTCAAGATATGGGACCCTGGTGACTGTTCTCATGATATTTCAAACAGTGGAGACCTCCTCATTTAATAAGGATGTTTCTTCTCTCTTTCTTTTATTTTACTTGTCCTAGTTTAATTGATGATTTTGATGGATATTATTTTTCTTTTGAGCTTTACATTGAGGACAATGTAGAATTTAAGTGTGGGGGAGGAGTTGACATTTTATTTTCTGTTTTAATTTTTATTTAATTCTGTTTTGAAAAAAAAGTGTGTTTTTGATTGATTTTCAAAGATATTTTAAGATTTGTGAAGCTTATGAGTTTGAAGCAATTGAAGTTCAAAGGTGTGTTTTATAAATTTCTTCTTCTGTCTTGAATTTGACATGCTTGGCTTTGGATATTTGATTGATGGATTGAGATTGATAGATGCATACCTTGTGAGATTTTGAGCCTATTGATGGGTGAATTTAGCATTTATGTCATTCTCCTTTTTCTTGTGTGATTTTCACTCATGTCATTTGATCACTCTAGAACTTGCTTTGATTCTTTTTGAGTCTATATTTTCACTTGCATGCATGAACATGATTGAGGCCTTCTTTCTTCTTTCTTGAGTAACTACTTTGGTCAAATAGCTAACCTTGCATCATTTTCCTTTGATTAACCCCTTGAGCTTATTTGCCTATTCTTTGTCTTAGCTCATTATATGCCTTATGTGAAAAACCATGATTTTACCTTACCTTAGGGAATGGGAGAATATTGATTCATTTTCATTGGAGAAGTTCTTTTACTTGTGAGCAATGTATAGTACAAGTGTGGGACTTGTGCAAATTGATGTACAATATGCAAAAGTTGGTTGAAAAAAAAATGCAAAGAAAAAGAATTAATGCAAGAAATGTTGTAAAAGGAAAGAAAGAAAAAGGAAAGGAATATGTGAAGAGAATGTGCATTATATGGAATTGGGGGAAAATTTTCATG
Source organism: Ormosia emarginata (assembly GCA_029884605.1). Taxonomy (NCBI): domain Eukaryota; kingdom Viridiplantae; phylum Streptophyta; class Magnoliopsida; order Fabales; family Fabaceae; genus Ormosia; species Ormosia emarginata. The sequence goes on from JAQQTP010000025.1 coordinate 5,023,397, forward strand.
CTTGTTATTTGTCATTTGAGTTCCTCCCCAATATTCTTTTATTCTCTTTGGTATTTATCTTGCCATATTCATACTATTTTCTTCCCTTACCTTGGCCCCATTACAACCTTGAATAAAGTCCTCTTGATTTGTTTGTGCATGTGTTTGAGTAGTGGAAAAGTAGAGGATAAACAAGCTTATGATAGTGCATTTTTCATGGGCTGAATTAAGTGAAATACTTACCTTGTAAACACTTGAGAGATTGAGAGTATATCTTGTGAGGATATATCCTTCTTGATTCATGCTTTTCAAATTGAAAATACCTTGCTTGTTAATTTGAGATGTGAAGATTTGTTATCTCTTGAATGTTTAGACCCCTTGAATCTTTTCTTGCTATTCTTGCTTACAAATTTTTTCCTTTCTTGAATATCATTGGAAATTGAGTCTTTTAAAGTTTTTAGTTTTATTTTTGTTTTTCTTTGTTCCCTGGTTCGGTCTTATGTTTTGCCCAGGAGTGCAAAAGGCTAAGTGTGAGAGTATATGATCTGTCAATTATTTCTATATCTTGAGTGTCTTATGTTTGATCTAATTAGACTTTATGTGTGTTTAATTGTTAACTTTTATCTAAGTTTCTGGATATGAAGTTTAATCAGATTTTTATTATGAAACTATGCTTAAGTGTGTTTATAAGCACTCATAATTGCATTATGTTTTTCAAGAGATCTATATCACCCCTAGAAGCAAAGAAAGAAGGTTGAATTTGAAGAAAGTGATTGACACGGCCCGTGTCACATGACACGGGGTGGGCCGTGTCCTTCTCTGGATTTTCAACATGGACCTGACCAACAACACGGTCCGTGTCATATGACACGGGGTAGGCCGTGTACTTCTCTGTCCTGACAAAAGGAGAACCAGTTTTGAGCTCACTTAACAACACGGCCCATGTGAAATGACACGGGGTGAGCCGTGTTCTTATCTGACTTTGGAATTAGCTGGAGTTCTGTCACCAGAATCAGACACGGGGTAGGCCGTGTCATATGACACGGCCCGTGTCATCGCATCAGAACATTAGATACGAATTTTAATGATATGCTAGGTCTTAAAAGTTATAAATAGGAATGCCTAGGGTTCTAAGAGAGAGTCTGGACTGGGAAACTGCTAAGAGGCTGAGGAGAAGACCAAGAACAAGGGAGAAGGAGGTTGAATCGAAGATTAGAGTCTCGGGTTCGAGCAATTGGAGATCAATCATCCCCAACCTTTGGAAACTAGTTTGATCTTTAGTTTTCTTCTGCACTTCTATTCTTGACAATGTTGTTCTTCTGTTATTCTTTTGGTTTTGAATTTGCCATGTGTGGCTAGTTTTCTTATATGGTTAAGGGAAGATGAAACCCTAGTTTTGATTATGTGATTCTTGCATATTTCCTTATATCAATACAATTGTGCTTTTATTCATATGTTTCTGTTCTTAATTTAGTATAAAGGTTTTTATACTCTTTGCCAATTTCAAAAGTGGTAAAACTAGGATTGCTATGCACGGTTGCGGTGGTAGGACTAGTGAGGCATATGATCTAAGTAATTTAATCCCGGTGTGAGATTGGATCTTAGTGTGATTAGTTTTCTAAATCTTAATGCAATCAATAAATAGGTGTAAGAGCGGTTGCTTTACAAATAGCTATTGATTAGGGATTGATTTGAGCAGTTACTGAATTAATCAAAACTTAAGGAAAACAGAGAATTAATCTCACAATCACATAAAAACATAATTGATCATGTTGGTATAAAAGATATGTGGGTTAGCATAATCATATAAATCTAGTGGTGGATTCCATCTCTTAACCATTATCTTTTAATTGATTTTTCAAATTATATTTACTGTTTTTGTTTTGGATTCAATTTCTGTTTTAATTTCAATAAACAAAACCCCCGTTTTATTGTTTACTATTTTTGAGTGTTTAAATTAGGATTCAAATTATAGTGTTAATTGAATTAGTTCTCTATGGATCGACCCTTGCTAACTACAACTGGTTGCAAGGTTTTTATTTTTGGTGGAACTTAGTAACTGATTTTCATTCCAAATTTTAATCACAATCCACACCACACCACACACCTTCAACCTTCATTCTTCAAACCACCACCCATCCTCCATAACCACAACCTTTCACCTCCATTACCACCACTGAGTTAACTCAGCCATCACAATTCATTATCCCCTACCTTTACCTATCAACACTTTCACCTCCATAACCCACCACCAAACCAAACACAAACACCTTACCACCCCCAAAAACCAAATCAGCAGTCCAGACCCGAGCCCCACTCCAACCAGACCGGCAGCATCGAATCATCGCTCGTCGGAAGGCCCAGATCTGAGACCTAGTCGCCATCACCCACAGAGCCCGCGGACCACACCAACCCGCAAGCCATGCAACCCAGCCGCACGTCGCACCTTCACCGAACCGCACCTGCTCCGCACCTTTGCCCCCCCAGAGCCCGCCTATTGCGTCGCTTCGATCATACCCAGTAGCACCGTCAGCACCCACCATGAACCGGGTCTCGGATCCGCCGCTTCCCAGCAGCGAACCACCGGATCTGCGTGATCCCGGCCCAGATCCAGACGCCGTCGACCACGCCACCCGTCCAAAGCTGCTCGAACCACGCTGTCGCCTGCACTAGAATGGGCTTCGCACGCCGGAGCAGTTAGCTACGCAGCGCGCCTGACTCGCCGCCATCGAGCTCCACGCCACCACTCCTGGTCTGTGCAAAGCATTCTTTACTCCTCTTACCCTTCATTTGTGTTGTTTCTTTTTGGTTTGCTGAAAGTAATGTTATTGGAAGCCATTCAAGTTCAAGAGAAAAATAAAAATAAAAAATGTAAAAGAAAGAAAATCACGAAACGTATTCTGAGTTAATGGGATGTCTCTTTTGATAATGTTTGTTCAATTTAATGTAGTGTCTTATAATTAATTAGGGGTGTCAAAATGGGTCAAGCAAAATAGCAGCCCAAAACTTACATGGCCCGAATGGGCTGAGCTCGAATGGGCCAGGCCAGGCCGCTATTTTAACACTACATAAGGCTAAATGAATTGGGTTAGGGTAGCAAAATACCAGCCCAAAACTTACATGGCCCGAATTGGCCGACCCGAAAATGGTCTGAGCCCGAATGGGCCGACCCGGCCTGTTTTGATACCCCTATAATTAATGGGATGTCAAAAAAATGAAGAAAATTAAATAAAAAATAAAAAAATAAAAAAAATAAAATAACATTTTTTAATTAATGCAATGACCAATGATAAATATTGAATAGTAGATGTTATCTTCAATGTCATTTGAATCATAAGGGTTTATTAAGTAATCTAGTGCTACCTTGAATCCTGTGCAAATTTTTTTTTTAAATAAAATCTCTTTTCAAAAATCTTTTTTCTTAATTAAAATCAATCAACCCACAATTACTTTCTAAAAAACTACGTGACTTTGAGTTCCTCATTGCACTCGAGGATACGTAGGAGCAAAATCTTTATTCTGTCAAGCCAAAAAAATAATTTTTCATAATTAAGTTGTTTCTTTTCTTTTTTTAAAGGGGGTAAAATAAATACATTTAAGATTATTAAAATTTACACCACTAACTTAAGGTACCGTTTTTTGAACGGGCAGTGTAGGGTGTTAACACCTTCCCTACCTGTAATTGACTCCCGAATCCACACTTATTTTCTAAAAAGACCAGTTTTTCCTATTTTAAGAGTTTTTCTAATGTTTTCCCAAATTAAATAAACATTGGTGACAACTCCATTGATTTTCAAAATCTAATCTTTTGGGTCATCTCGTCGCGATCCCAGTTGCGACAATAGGGAAAGGTGAAAATTTAACCCTACAGTACTCCTAATAAATCCGCCCTAAGACGGTTACCTTAAATCAGTTGTGCTAATTTTTATAACTCTTAAAAATATTTATTTTACCTATTTATTAAAAGAGAAACTAAACAAACAAATAAATTATGAAAATTTAATTTTGGCTTGACAGAATTGAGATTCTGCTCCTACGTATCACCAAGTGCAATGAGGAATTTAAAGCCATGTCATTCTTTAGAAAACGATTGTGGGTTGGTTATTTTTAAATTTTGAAAAGACTTTTGTTTTGAAAATTCATTTGATTTTTTTTATTTAGAAAAAGGTTTGAATCACCAAGCTGTCACAACTTAGATGATTCTAAAACTATAAGATTAACAAGCTATCACAGCTCAGCTAATCTCATTTTATTATTATTTTTTGTTTAAATATTTGAATCATCAAGTTGTCAAAACTCAGATGATTATAAAAGTTATAGGATTAACAAGTTGTCGCAACTCAGTTAATCATATTTTATTCTTAAAAAGATTTAATTATTTTATTTTTTCATTTTTCATTTTTTAACCTTTCAACTTTTTTTATATATATTTTTATATCCCTTGGTCTAATGAGCCAATTAACATAACCATTTCTCTAAAAAAACGTAAACCTTGTGTGGCCCAAAAATCATTAGCCCAAATAAGCAATACAATAAAACACCAATAAAAGAATAAAAAAAAGGAAACATAATTCAAAAAAAAAAACAACGAGACTTCTAGTCTCAGGGAAGAATGAAAACCAGGAAAAAAGGGGAGGCTTTTCGGATTGCTTTGGACGACGACGGAGGAGGTGGCGTCCGGTGAGTGGTGTGGTTCGACTGTTGCGGCTACGGTGGGCTTCTCCAGCTAGGCGGCGCGACTCGACGGGGCTCAGATTTGGTGCAACGGCTCGCGGGTTAACGGGATTTGGACGAAAAACCACCAGGCGGCGTCGAGTGGTGCGGGTTGCGTAGAGCGACAGTCTAGGCTTGCTGACCGGATCGACGATGCCGGTCTGGTTCTGGTTCGGATCTGTTGGTCCAGCTTATGTGATGCGACACAACATAACGGGTCAATGGGGCCGCGGTTCGCAGCCTCTGGTTCGTGGTGTCGTCGGCCTACTTCGAGCTTGGGGATGCCGGGTCAGTTGGGTGGAGTGCGCGTTGGAGCTGGTCCGAATGGGTTGATAGGCTTGTGTCGTTGTGAGTGGTTGAAATGGTAGAGGATGAAGGTGGAAATGGTGGAGTGGTTGGTGATGGTGGTGTTGTGAGTGGGAGATGGTATTTGGTGAAGGTGAGAAATGGAAATGAAGATGGTGGAAGAAGATGAAGGTGAAGTGGGAAGCTTGGGTATTTTCGGTGGCTGCATTCCCCTCTTTCATTGAAGCTGTTGTGGGATAAAAGAATAGAGGCTGCCCTTGAAGCTTCAAAAACAGAGAGGAGCAACAACTCCTCTTTTCTCGTTGATGTTTCTCACTTCTCAAATTTTCCCCCTAGTCCCCGAAGAAAAAAAATCTATCTGCATTACTCTCCCTTTTATAGACCAAAAAAAAAAAAGAATCTTCCAATTGGGTTCTCTAGAGACCAGATTGTGTAGTCATTTTCTCATTCCAATTTTGAATTTAAGATTTTTCTCATTTCTCCTGCATCCTCTGCATCCTTCCACCTTCGTGTATCATCTCCTCTGGCCCTCTTTTCACAGCATCTTCCATTGCTGCAGAGGAGCTTCAGAGCTACTTAGGAGACATCTATTCCCTTGCTTCTTTGATGTTTTATTTTTGAAAATTTATAACATCCCCTCTTTTCTTTCCTTTGCTATGATCAAGAAAGCCTGTTCTGTCTTTTTTTTTTTTTTGGTTTTGTTCATTTGGCTGCTTGTTAGCCTGCTCACATGTAGGATTTGCTCCTTTTTCATTGTTGCTAATTTTGTCTTCAACTCCTTTTCCTTTTTTTTAAAAAAAATATTAGAAGCTTAAGACAAATGGGCCAAGGTGGATCAATGAACTTGAATATTTTTCTTATTAGGTTGGACTTGATTTGGGTCATAGAAATAAATTATTAATTAATTTTTGTTACCTCACTTTTTATTGTAAAAAAAATATCTAGACAAAATCAGGTGTTCATACTTAACAAGTATTTTTTTTAAGTCTAAAAATTATACTTACTTAACAAATAATTTTTTTTAGTCTAAAAATTAAACTGTTATTATGAAGAAATATCTAAACTCGAGAAAAATAAGCAAGTATTCAAGGTTTTAAAATCTCAAACCGCATTATGCGCTACGACTGCGACATCTTGGTCACAGTGACTGTTGCAACCACATTACAATGCGATTGTGGTCTACATCGGACCAATGGACCACATTGGTCCACATCAGCTCGCAACAACTGCAATGCGACCGCGACCGCAACCACAATTTAAAATCCTACAAGTATCTCTTTCCTAACCATTAAGTTTTTATCTATTTTGCAATATCGATCAACAATAATCAAGGATATATGTTTCTCATGTTGTATTATATTTTCTTCACTCAATTTTTAGTTATGGCTCAAAATAGATTAAAAATATTAATTTATAAAAAAGAAGAACAACCATCTAATATACTAAAAATTCGTGTACTATTCAGAGATGTATTTAACAAAGTCAACTTAGTAAGTATATTAAATTATATTAAACTATTATATATATTTCAAGTTTAATATCAATGTACAATAACGGAGTCAAGTCCCAGAGATTAGGAAGAGCATTAATAATTATAAAAAATTATTATATAAATTTATTAAGAACATCATGATATATAAAAGATAAGCAATAATTAACTATTGCCTCATTTAAAAACACGATGCCTCATTCAAACATGCTTTGTTGGTGGGTTTCCTTGTGTGCCGCATTGAAAAATAGACATGCCCAGGATGGATACATGAAGCTATAAATGAATATAAATGATCATATTTTCAATGCAAAAGGTGGTCAATAAAGAATGGCAAGATATTTGGATAAATAAACTTTTTGCATAATTCCTTATATACTGGTGTATTATTTTGGCAACCCCTCTCCATAATAGAGTGTCCTCTTGGCTTCAATACCCTTTTTTTTGGGAAGTTAATACCCTTGCTTTTACTGATACTCACATAATAATTCTTATATATTGTTTTTATATTAAATGGTAACTTCTTATCTTTTGAGAAAAAAACTATTGCTCGTTGAATTAAAAGAAAATTCACCAATATTTATAACTGTTGACAATTTAGGAAAATCTTCAATCAATTATCTTTAGCTTTAAAAGACATAGGTTTTTTTTTAAAAGGGGCACTAGAGTTTTCTAACAATGTTTTTAATATATGTTATTAATGTTATTATCATTTTAAAATTCTATGGGAGCTTGTGCTCCCCCTCGTTTTTTTTTTTCATTAGATATAACAGATTATTGGAAAATTATATAACTTTCAAATGGTAATTAAATCACATACTCAAACCCACGCACACACCAACAGACACATGTTACACCTGGAGACGATTCCGTCATTTTTTTTTAAAATTCCAAAGTCGTTTATATGTGGCTCCACCACTTTTAAGTTATAATAATAATAATAATAATAATAATAATAATAATAATAATTATTATTATTATTATTATTATTATTATTTAGAATTATATTCTTTAATATCACAATATGTCAAAATCCATATATATATCAATGGGTAAAATACTAGTATTTATATAAAATGAGAGGCATAAAAGGGGAAACTTCGTACGGCTTAATTAAGGAGTTGGTTCAGACTCTATATCTTATTCTTCAATTCAATCTTCAATTTCTTTGTCGGAGGAAGTGCTTCAATGTCTAACAACTCGTCACCATCCCTGTATCTCTTGGTTTTTGTACCCAATGCCAATAGGTTACTAAAATTGAAAAGGTCTGAGCCACATACGGGGTAGATCCCCCATTCTTTTAATTTTGTTTCCTTCTCAGTAGAGATTGTAAAAGAAAGCTTTGAATTATATGTTCTGCACTGATTATCGGCACTATTTTCTATAATGTCAGCATATCTCTCAAAAAAGTATTTATCATGCCAAAGAAACACGTGATCTGAATCACATTGGACTTCTGCCCCAAAAATGTCAATATTAGATTTGAATGTAGCCTCTTGACCATTACTTGTTTGGAGATAACATCTAAATGTGGCTAATGGGTATGTGGGTTGAATTTGGCATCGTGAAACGACCAAACAAACAATGACACCCAGGAAATTGGATTGGGAAGAAAGTTGGATAGTCATTGTAGCTTCTGTTGTTGTCCTATAGTGGTATTTAACTGCAGCTACTTTGCTTCCTGGTAAAAAAACATATGTGGACATGGGCATACGTCGTTGAATCCTTCCGATATATGTTGCTTTCTTCATCATGACATGGACATCTGACATGATAGTGTTCAATGTCTGGTTATTCAATCTCCAACAATTCCTGAATAAATAATGGCTGTGAACGTAGCAGTTAATGGTTGAGATTGACACTTCTTCTAGAGATACGCAGTTGCCAACGTCTAGCTCAGAAATGGATGGTGGAAGCCCCGGTAGAAATCGAAGCTTCGTGCAATTCTTCAATTGAAGAGAATCGAGCTCCGAAAGATGCTTGATGCTTGGAGGCAAAGTCTCAATATTGGTTCCACTTAGCCAAAGAATTGTTAACCATTGAAAGGAATAACTTGGAGCAAAAAAATCCAATGTGAGTTTCCTCAAGTCCCAAAGATCAAGTACTTGAAGAAAGCTTTGTGGAAGACTTTTCAAGAGCTCACAATTCAGAAACTCAAGTTTCTTGAGGGGCAAACTTAATGAATGCACTTCCGCGATGCCTGTATCTCTTAAATCCAACATATCCATACTCTCTGACATTACTGAAAACTCATTCATACTTGAGCAACCCTTCGCGTAGTGTAAGAATAGGGATTTTAAATAAATGTCTCTCTTAAAACTCTCAAGTTTTTCACACCCATTCAAAACTAGTATCTTAAGATTCTGGAGGGATAAAATAGATGAATGAAGATAACACAAACTAAGACAGCCAGAGAGACTCACAGATTGAAGATTTAAGGCCCTAGAGAAATTAGGGAACTCCATTAGTTGCTCACACCCGAAAAGAATAAGATATTCTAATTTGACAAGATTATGCAACAATTACAAGTCACATGACGTTATAAGCATTAATTTGTAAAGTTGTCACTGTACAAACCATATATAAACAAATTAAAGAGCAATTAAAGCATGCATACCTACACCCTATCCCAAAGTCTCTCAAAGCAACTATAAGAAATGTTAAGTTCAAAAAGATTCTCTGCACAAAATGTCGAAGGCAAGGATTTCAGTGGGCATCCTTTCCAATTTAGAAGCCTTAGGCCATTTGACATTGATTCCATAACTTTTGGAGCAAACATTTTTCTTTTTTGTAATTCATAATTATATGTGTTGAGTTTCAGAAATTTTAGATTGAACATCCAATTGAAGGCTTTGGGATTCAAGTGCAGCTCCTTCCTTGTATGCTTCATATCTAGAAATAAGCTTTGAATGGCTCCAGTCCCCTTAGCATTAGCAAACAAACATTTTAGATAAGTCATAATAAAATATAGTTAAAAATTACCTAGACTATCCACATATATTATAAATGATGAATTTTACAATTTGACTCTTACCGTGGCATTCTCAAATACTTGATACACATCATGTGGATCCCATAAATGATGGTGATTACCTGAATCTCTAGATTCTCCATGAACAATTTCTTTACCCATAACTCTTATCAAGTCATGCATTTTCCTCTTGGAAACTAGTAGAGCTTTATTACAAAGTTTGGTTAACCCAGCTTGGGTTGAGTAACCGCAATCATCTAGTAGAATAATATTGTAATCTGATTTTGCACTAATAAAAAATTCCATGATATAATGTGTTTGGAAAAAAACATGCAAAATATAGAAAAATGTCTTGCTCTTCTTTATCTCGTCCATCGTAACTTAATCTCAATACATTTTGAATTTCTAGAACAGACATTTTCTTAAACTTTTCTAATTGACTTTCCCACACTTCTTTATCTTGTCTAAAAAGAGAGGAACCCAAAACTTCCATGGCAAGTGGAATTCCTTTAGCATACAAAACCGTTCTCATTGATAGCACTACTAGAATTTTTGGATTTAGAGACGGAACAGATTCCATCTCTAAATGTATAAATTTCCGTCTCTAAATATTTAGAGACGGAATTAGAGACGGAAATTGTCTCGTCTCTAAAATTGGCGTCTCTAAATATTTAGAGATGGAAAAAATCCTTCTCTAACTTAAAAAATTCCGTCTCTAATTAGAGATGAACTTGTTTTGTCTCTATTTTCGTCTCTAAAATTAGAGGCGGATTTTGCCGTCTCTAAATTCATCTCTAATTTTTTTAAAAATATTTTAAAAAAATAGACATCTAGTTGTGATTTACCACAACTAGACGCCTTAATTTTATTAAAAAAATTATATTTTCCTACGCATATAATTATCCAAAATCAAAATTTACCAAAAATTATAATAAATCATCAATCATTATAATTATCCATATCAAAATAGTTAAAAGTATATAAAGTAGATACAATATCTTATGCATACCATTAATTGCTATTACATTTTGCAAGTAAACTTCTCTCTAACTTGTACAATTACAAGTAATAAAACTCATAGTTAAACAAAAACAAAGGAACAACATTCATCATCCAAACATCCTTGCCTCTAAGAATAGCTGCAAATGAACCCATGTTTGCTTTCATATCCATCACATTCCTAAGCATGTTTGATGTGGTTTTTGGACTCAAGAGATTCCAGTAATTCTCGACTCTTCTTCGCCATAGTTCTTGTACCACATGACAAAAGTTAAGCCTATAGGAGGAACAAAAATCTAATCAAAACAGTAACAAAAGGATAAATTGCAAATTCCAATTACCATGTCTTCAGGATACAAGAGCTAAAATATCTTTAACTTCAACCAAAACCATGAGCCTCCACCAAAATGAATCTTGGAATGAATCTCTAACTATTATTAAGTCAAGGAACAGAAGAAATATCTATAAGTAAAAGAATTGAATTGAATAGACTCCTTTTACAAGGACAAATATCATATGACGCAAGTGCATGAAGAATTTTGAAATCAAGAAAAATGAATTTCAGGTAATCAAACTATACCAACTTTCTATATATGAGACGTAGGGGGGAGGAGGAAGCAATAATTAGATTAGAAATGTTCAGCACCAGCCACAAAAGGAGAATAAGATTTTATGTTATGAGGATACATTGAAGGCATGAATGATGAAAGCAACATTAATAGACCTCAAGGCCCTCATCTTGCTCCCAAGCAAGGCCAAGACCATTGTACATGTTTTTCATAACAAGCATGCATAACTTATCAGGGTAAAAATGGACTCTGCTACAACGTTGACCAAATCGACATGCTCCCGTTTTTAAATGAAAAGGACAATGAGCTTTATCCTGCCAGTGCCGTACACACACAAATAAGATAGATATTAAGAAGCATGAGCTTTAAGTTTAACCTAACCTAATATAAAGCACATCGTGATTGAGAATAACAAGATAAAAAGAGGGAACTTGTTCAGTTTCGAAATTTGGTACTTGTTGAGCAAGTATGTGTTGAGTGCATGAAGATGTGTGAGATTCTGGGGGAAGAGGATTTGATGTAGGTTGATTATCAGCATCCTGCAACTGCAATAGAAAGCATCAATGAAATGATAATCGAATATGATAATTGAGTCAATTTAGTATTACTATCTCATTTTGATTTTGATTAGGAATAGGAACCCTAACCCTGAGTAGTTTTTTCTTCTTGAAGATGATGGTTTTGATGGAGTTTCAGCTTAACTGGAGAGTGGTTTTGTACATTCATATATGCTAGTCTACATATTTCTGTAACAAGACATTTACTGGAAAACTGTAATGATGCTACAGGATTAATTTGAAAACATTAATGCTTAAAAAGATATATGCAAGTCAAGGTAAATTGTGCACTGCAAACAAAGACAGGAGCACAAATATGGATTACAACAAATAATGACAAAGAAAGAAGCATTTGAAAGAAGAAATAAAGGAAAAGAGATGTATAAAAATCTGCCATTAATTTATTTCCTTAAATACACAGGTTCATATATAATTAAAACTTGAGAAGAACTAGTTACACCCTTTTACAACCCGAAATAGGATTATGAACCATTGGCTGGCCAACCAAAGGGAAAAGGGGTTTGGGAGTATTAAAAGAAAGATGCCGAAATCTGCTCCCTGCAAAAACAATTGAACAAAGGGATATAACAAAGGGAACCCCAAAATCCCAAATGAAAAAAAAAAGACTGTAACAACAAACCCATTTTCCCAACCATAAGTAAATTACCAAGCACCTCAAACTCATTTTCCCAACCATCAGTAAATTACCAATAACATCCCTTTATTTAAAGTCATAAACTACTTAATCTTGCAGCCATGTTAATACCCAAAAGCTTACCATATAGGGAGCCACTTCAATTTTAGACTCAATGCTAAATATGATAAATAGTATAATTCAGTAATAAGTAATGCAAATACACCAAAGCCAATATGAATACTTGATATAAATTCCAAGCCCAATGACATTCAACCAATATGAAATTCCAATAGCTAATGCTGCTTCAACGTGTCCTAGTCCCAACTTAAATACCAGAACCCAACAAATAGGAACATGCAAACACGGAACGACAATTGAGCTCAAAACCATGGGAAAGATCATACTCTGAGTCTGGAAGTAGCAAATCAAAGATTGAAGAACAACATAGCCAAATAACGCAGGAATGAGGTATATGGAGTACTCACAAGCTACATGAAAAATTTCAGGGTCTTGACTAAACAACAAGAATATTTTATCAATGAATGTCCACAGGAGAGACATCGGAAGACAAATTGACATCAGAGTGATTATTGCACAGCAAGTGTAGTTTCCAAGCTTTCTAAATTCATCTGCACCATAGGTTTGGCCACATAAAGTTTCTAGTGCACCGGCCATTCCTAACTGCAACGTGTTTCAAAATATAGTCAGTCAACAATAACTATTTGAGAAGGAAAGGGTGTAAAATGTAAATAGTAATTTAAGGCTAAACTAGAATGTTGAATGAGGCAAGATTTTCATGCTCTCAACTTCCAACTGTTTGTGCAGATCCTGTCTCAAACACAACTTAATATCAGACTGAAAAAAAGAGTTATCAACCAAAGCAAACTATTCTACACTTTTAAAACAAAGATTAGCCAATAGGATGCTATGTTGGGAACAATAAAACAGAAAACAAGATCATCTTTATCTGCAGTAATCACATGACCATCTGCACCTGCTAACTACAAAATTATATTTTTTTTGCCATTTTAATCTGCTGAGGATAACCATATGGGTTAATTAGCTACAAAACCAAAGTAAATCAATTAAGCATCAAACTAAATGATCACCCATTATACTTTTCACATGTGATTTGGCTAACTGTATCTGAGTACTTCGAATCAGAAAATAGCTTTCCTAATTAAAGAACCAACAAATAAAAAATTAAAAAAAAATACAAGCATAGAAGCATATAGTTGGAGTCACACTTGAATCCAAACATACACTATTTGGCCGAAAAGCTAATTGAAACTTTATTAAACTTAAAAAATGAGAAAAGTAGATTAAGCAAAAATGGGTGCATTGAATCAAAAAGAGATAAGAAGAAAAAAAAGATTACAAGGACATTGAAGCCTGTTGTTAGTCATGGCAACCATCACCCAAGAGGGGGGGTGAATTGGGTGATGACAAATTTTAATGCAACTTTGAGAAATTAATCATTTTGAATCACTCAAGTAATAAATGCAGCGGAACATGCACAACAAAGGTACAACTATTATAGATTACTCAAATACAACTTGGGATATATGATGAATTAAGCAAATGGGCTAGATATCAAGTTCATAGAATCAAATCACCAAGATGACAAGATATGCAATAGATAAATTTACTACACTAAATACTGAAATCAAAGAGTGTAGGGAAGAGAGAATCAAACTCAAGAATTTATCCTGGTTCAGCCACCAACCACTTGTGGCCTACATCCAGTCCCCAAGCTTAACTTGAGATTTTCTTCACTATCTCCTAGACTTCATGGGTGCTAGGAAAACCTTTGTACAAACAAGAGCACTCTTCACAATTTGAGATACCTCACCCTTGTGCTAGAGCCCCCAATTCTTTAAGCTTCACAGGTGCTTGATGACCTTTACAAACTTGAGCACTTAACTCCTTGGGATGCTTCACCCTTGAGCTTGAGTCTCTTCAAACAAAGGGATGCCTCACCCTTTACAATTTGGAGGGATACCTCACCCTCTCTTACAAAGCAATCAAGGTTGATAGAATGAAACTCTCATAAGAGTAGATATACAACTTGAAGAACAAAGTATAGATGATAGAAAACTCTCTCAAGAGTGGATAATACAAATTGAAGAACAAAGGAATAGAAGAATTTTGCAAAAAAGAGCTCAAATATGATTTTGGTGATTCAAGGATCAAATCAAGTGTTCAAGAGGTGTATAAGCTTCATACAACACTTATATATAGAGCCCAAGTGATAAAATAGCCGTTGGTAGTGTTTAGAAATGATTTTTTATGAAAACTAGTTGTTTATAGCCGTTAGAAACGTTTCTGGGCACTTGGTAATCGATTACACACTTCTGGTAATTGATTACATGGCTTCTGTCAACGTTGTAATCGATTACAGAACTTGTGTAATCGATTACAACATTTCTGGATTTGAAAACTGACTTTAAAAGGTCATAACTTCTTCATTTCTTATCCGATTAAAGCAAATGACCAGTCATTGGAAAGATCTTTGAGTCTATTTTTAAATGAAATATTTCACAACAAAACTCAAAGTATTTTGAAAGTTATGATCAAAAGAAGGACTAAAGGTCAGCTTTTCAAAACTCAAACTTGAATGTTTTTGAAAACTGATTTTAAATGGCCATAACTTCTTCATTTCTTATTCGTTTAAAGCAAATGACCACTCATTTGAAAGATATTTGAGTCTATTTTCATATGCAATAAGTTTCACAATAAATCTCAAAGTAGTTTGAAAGTAATGATCAAAATAATAACCAAATGTCAGTTTTACAAAACACAAACTTGGTTATTTTTCAAATGTATGAACTACCACCAAGATTAACTTTCCAAAAATAGTTTGTTGGGCATTTAAATATGTAAGAACCATTTTTAAAGATTTAAAAATATATTTGAGCTCTTTTCTTGTAAAACCTCTATCTTTACATAGGAGAAAACCTAAAAGGAAAATATATCAATTCTAGTCCTTAGGCTTCTTGATGTAATCCAAGCTTCCATAAATTTCTTCTCTTCAAATTTTGTAAATTGCTTCGATCATCTTTATCATTCTCATTCTTCTTGAGTTGAGCATAGTTGTGATCTTTTGCTTTCTAGTTGCAATGCTCACTCTTGGTACTTGGACTATTCTACAAAGTATTACTCACTTAAAACAAGCATAGTTAGTCCAAATTCATAACTTAATATCTTAATATGCATGATTCATAAATGTATAACTCTAATTAGTCTAACATGCATATAAGAATGTTGCATATATCTCATTGCATGATTATTAAGTGAAGTATAACTAAATAAAGTACATAATCATGTATGATTCAATATATCTCTTTTAAGCACATATATGTAACATGATCAATATTCTTTTGTGATGCATTTGTCATCTATAAAGTACATCTATCAAGCATAAGCATCATTCTTTTTGTCTTATATTTGTCATCATCAAAACTTAACATATCAAACCATTGGGGCAAACCTATTTCCACAATCTCCCTCTTTTTGATGTTGACAAATCACCAAAGAAAAATATGCAATACAAAAGAATAGATATTCATGTAAGCATTTCAAACAATAAAAACATATTTTTCTTTCCAATTTTCACTCCCCCTATTTGACATCAACAAAAAGGCTTAGGAAGAAAAGATAATATTTCACTCCCTTTATAGATAAAACTCGTGTTGTCAAAAAGAGTAAGATCATCAAAACTCAGAAACTTCTTCAAGTTATTCAAAACAAAATTATCTCCCTTTATTTGATTCTACACATGATTCAAGAACAGAGAGATGAAACAAGCATGCTTTCAAGATATAAAAGATTATTCATGCAAAGCTTGTCATACTCTGGTACATCAACATTTAGCACATGATAGCAATGAGCTTAAGAAATTATGTCTAGCATATAATGTCTTGCATACCACATGATAAATAAGTACCACTTGATATCACTTGTTAGAAGTTACAAAATATTCGTGTAAGATCATGGAATTGAGGTTTTCAAATGAAAGATCATATAACTTGTCACATATCAAGCATTTCTCAATGAAAGAATCAAAAGATATAAAGTTTAAGAATGTTTACCTTCTTTCATTGATAGATGGAAAGATAATAAGAGATGATCTTTGTTGATATATTGATAGTATTAACAATAAAACACTTCATGCCAAATAAGGGTGTAAGCCAAGAGATATAAGCAACAATTTAAAAACTAGGCTCCCCCTCAAAATGTGCATATTATCAAAATTTCAAACATAATAGTTTAACACAGTTATGCATATGTTCTTAGTTAACAAGGATATGGAAGAAGGATATGTAAGATAAGCTCTCCCTTATTGAAGCACAAGATAGATAAAGAGAAATATGCATGCCAAGACCATGTAAGCACATTACCACAAACAGAAGCAAGGCAAAGATATATATTCTTAATCCATCAATCACAAACCATCTTAAAACTTCTCCCCCTTTCAAAAAGAATTTTGTAAGACCACATTATATTTTCAAAAGCATTTTAGAAGAGTAGAAGAGTTTTATATTGAAACCACATATTCTTTTCAAGATAAGAGCATGATTCTCATAGGTGTTATACTACAAAGAAATCATAAATCAAGAGAATCATTGATATCAAACATTCATATTGATGAAATATGCTATAGGGATCAAAGTATGCATAGTACTAATATCATCCACCCTATATGCAATGACAAAAATTAGCAAGTTAATATCCAAGTAGGCACTTTGTCAATGCAAAACATACTTCTCATGTAAGGAAAGCATCAAATCATTTAAGATTAATTTATCAACAAGTATCATACAATCCATAACATATAGAATACCACAATAGCTTAGAGATAGAATACTTATTGAGAGAGTGATGCTTCTTTAGAATGTTCTTCATTTATTTGTCCTTTGAGTTTGTATTTTCTTCCATTGAGTATTTCATTCCATTTCACTTGAAGAAAGTCTCCTCATGTTCCTCTTCCTTTAACATTTTTCATTTATCCATATATGCTTGACATTTCAATATTTGATGACTATATTTCAAAAGTTCTTTAAAACATGAGTTAGCATCAAATATCATTTAAACTTATTTACAAGCATAATTTAGGTTGATATACAATGTAAAACATGTACCACATTATCAACTATGCAATTTTAGCTTTAACAAGAACAAAAGAATGATATATGCACTTGAATCCAAAAGCATAGTTTAAGCATTTTCAAAGCAAGATTCAAGTTTGTCAAGAAAGACATGATCATCATCAAAACATATATAAGCATTTTGGGGCAAACAATGATCATGTAAGACATGTAAAAACAACTCTCTACTTCTCCAAATATCACATGATATTCAATTTAAAGCATAGAAGAGGATAAGAGATTGATGTCACCAAAAGTATACTCTTTGAGTTTTTGTAGGTGATTCCAACTTATATGCATCAAGGCTCCTTGAGAATGTTGTGGTTCTCCATGCCATCCTTTTATGTTTTCATTACTCTTAGAGAACTTGGACCATTTCAAATTTTTCCAACTTCAAGTGGCGTAGTTGTATTTCACTTCAATGTATGCTTGAGTAAATAGTCACCCTTGGCCTTGGTAGTCAAGGAAACTCTTTTCCTTACCCATTGCTTCTCTTTTGGTGTTTTGAACTTTGCAAGTTCCACATTTTGTACTTGAGAAGCTTTGATTGAATCCATCTTCCTTCTTTGACCAAAACTTTTACCAATGGGCTTTGGAAGCATTCTTCTTGATGATTCCTCTTTCTTTTGACTAATTGGTCCATCCTTTTGAGAAACTTTCTGCATAATTGAGACACTAGGAGGACATTTTGGTACCCACTTCAACTTGGGTCCTTGAATGTTAGTAATAGGGCCTTTAAGACCTTTAGGAACCCATACCATACAATTTCTCATATAAGAATTTCTTCTATAATTGCATAAATGAGAAATATGTCCTAGATGACCACAAAAGTTGCAAACAATTAAATTTAATGATGGTTTGGTCCTTTGAAGATCATCTTTGAAAAACTTAAGCCTTTTGTTGTTATTACATTCTATATTATTTTTGCCATAAGCCTTGCTTGAATTTTTATGTAGAATAACATCAATTTTATTCTCATTAACAAGCATATAATGTAAGCAATTAGAATCATTAGCTTTGACAAATTCGAAATGTAAGTCCTCAACATAATTTTCTAAATTAATACACTTTTCATAAGAAGTTGAGGTTTCACATTTCAAAGGCATTTTCTCATCAAGAAAAGCATATTCATTTTTCAAAGTCTCAATATCATTTTCAATGGAGGAAATATTTTCCAAACAAGATAAGTTTTTATTTTCTAAAATCAACAAGCCATCATATATTTCATCATATGCACATTGTAACTCATAATAAGAAAGACTATAATCTAGTTTAGCATCATTTACCTCAAAGTCCTTTTTAGCCATATAGGAATTAATCTCAATTTCTAGCATGCTTGGCTCTTTAAAAGAATCACCTTTCTCATTGTTGTCCATCAAGGATTCAAGAACATCTTCTTTCTCAATTTTGTTTTGCATTTCCTCTTCTTCAAATTGAGCACCATCATCATCAAGAGGCATTGAGCTTATTTTCTTGCTTTGAACATGTTCTTGAGGACATTTTTCAATGTTGTCTTCCTCTAGAGGTTTTTGCTCTTCTTGCTCTCTGTATACAACTTTATGCAAGAAATCATTGTTAGCAAGATAAATAGAATCAAGAGTATCCAATATATCTTTAGCACTAGAGCAACTCTTAATTTTAGCATAAACATTATCATTTAAACTATTTCTTAAGATTTGCATTGCTCTAATGTTCAAGGAAAAACAATTCTTATTATAGGCATTATAAGAATGTTTTGATTTGCAAGTAAATCCATCAAGTACAATATCCCATAAATCAAGATCAATAGATTGCATATAAATTTCCATTCTAGCTTTCCAATAAACAAAATTCACACCATCAAAGAATGGTGGTTTATCAATTTCAAAACTATTCATTTTGAAAAGCTTTTAATGGTTGCCAACAAATAAGGATCTTTAACTCCAAGCAGTTAAGCTTTTACCAGAGCACGAAGCTCTGATACCACTTGTTAGTCATGGCAACCATCACCCAAGAGGGGGGGTGAATTGGGTGATGACAAATTTTAATGCAACTTTGAGAAATTAATCATTTTGAATCACTCAAGTAATAAATGCAGCGGAACATGCACAACAAAGGTACAACTATTATAGATTACTCAAATACAACTTGAGATATATGATGAATTAAGCAAATGGGCTAGATATCAAGTTCATAGAATCAAATCACCAAGATGACAAGATATGCAATAGATAAATTTACTACACTAAATACTGAAATCAAAGAGTGTAGGGAAGAGAGAATCAAACTCAAGAATTTATCCTGGTTCAGCCACCAACCACTTGTGGCCTACATCCAGTCCCCAAGCTTAACTTGAGATTTTCTTCACTATCTCCTAGACTTCATGATTGGGGTGAAATCCGCAAGTGTACGGTTTCGTCGTCAAGTAATAAATATCGAATCCACAGGGACTATGTTTATGAATACCAATTAATTAATTAATTCAATTAAATTAAACAAAAGAGAATATAATTGTTGAACAAGAACGTAGAAACCAAACAATTAAATAAATAAAAATTAAAATGCAAGGTTGAGATCAAAAACAGAAATTGTTAAGGAAAAGATTTCAGATTCAAGAAAGCTTCCAGGATTGGGGTTAACCACAATGATACAAGACTCCTAATTGACAATCCTCTTATTAACACTTGAAATTCAATTGAAGGTGAATTACCCTAAATTAGTTAATGTTCCCTTTCAAGATACAAGAACCGTGCCCAATTAAACCAATTCCTACTCTCGTGGTAATTGAATCTAAATTGAACTCATTACGCTTTTTGGTAATTCATTAATCCTCGAAAGGCTAAACCTACTCTCATGATTTAAACCTTAAGTTCAATTCTTATAGTTCCAACACCTAGGTTCACCTTTCAGTACGTCCCTAGATATCTATGAGATGCAAATAAGTGGCCAACAAATTCACATGAATAATCGCAATAAGGATTGAATCAACAACATTCAAGATTAATAAAAGGGGTAAACAATATCAATTAATCATCATCAATGTATCAAAGGGCATTGCCCAATCCTAGAAACAAAAGGAACTACTCATACATGGAGAAGAAGAAACCAGAAATCAAGTTCCAAGAACATCCAAACCCGTAATCCTAGAGAGAAGAGAGGAAGATGAAGATCAAGAGCCTCCAATGTGCCTCCTTCCAAACCAAATTTGAACCCTAATGTTGTCTTCAGAACATCTATATATACCCCATGGGTTAAAACTGGTTCAAGCCCATCAGAAAAGAGAAAAACGGACTTAAAAATCTGACACGCACACCGAACCACGGCCGTGGTGGGTACCACGGCCAGGTCGTGGTCAGTTCTGGACTTAGAGTTCTCAACCAGACTCTCAACCACGGCCGTGGTTGTCTCTGGACTTCCCCTTTTGCTTTTTCACGTAGCTGCTTGATCCATGACCGTGGTTCAGGCCACGGGCAGGCCGTGGAACTCTCTAGAATGAGCTTTTTGTCCCAAATTGCTACCCTTTAAGCTCCAACTTCAATTGTGCAAGCTTTCCATCCATTTCAAGGCCAATTAAGCACAAATCCTGCACAACAACACCAAAAACACCGCAGTTATCCGAACTAAAGGGAAAAACAAACAAAAAAGGAAACTAAAATGCCTAGAATGTATAAAAATGCATGCAAACACATGAACAAAATATGATGTTGTTTCACACACATCAAAATACCCCCAAGCTTAAGATTTTGCTTGTCCCCAAGCAATAACTAAGTCCAACTAAGAAATGGGATTATGAGACAATAATGAATGAGGAACCCGAGAAAACATCTAACCAAGCAATAGGCAAAGACAAACCAAGAATTAGAGAGGTAATCAAAATCAAGTCCAATTAGAGGCTAAAGTTCTCAGAAATCATGCTCCTCACTAAATTAGGATCACTCAACTAACACACTCAAAGTGTTTAAGGATGAAGACAATGCGCTCAATATTCCTCAAAGAAAATGCACTTCCATAAGCTTGATAAGAAACCAAATTTTCACTAATAATCAGCATGAATGCAAGAATCAAAAGGTCTTTCAAGGGATATAATGGGACCATGGGAATGATGGCAGGAAGGATAAAGAAAGGAGGGTATGCACAAAGGGCTAACAACATTTTCAACAAGCACAAGAAACCTAATAGAACATACATGGAGCAAAGACAGTTTTCAATCAAGACATAATTCCACATTTTCTCCCTTTCTTTTCAAGCTTTCATCTCAAGCTTTTCTTTTATTTTATTTTCCTTTTTTCCTCATTTTTTTTAGAGGGGAGAGACCTCATTTTCAAAACACATGATTCCCAATACAACATTCAAACTCAGATTGCTCCATTCAATATTCTAAATGATCACCGACAATGTATCATCATAGGCATCAAGAAAACAATTATACAATAAGCTCAAAATGGGCAACTAGAGGATGAAAGTGTAACAAATTCAGAAGGCCAGAAAAATACCTAAGATGCCTTAATCACATTCAAGCATGCAAACCAAGATTTCGCCTCAAAATGGTTTCAAATCAAGTTCTAGAGCACAAAATCAATGAGGAATGACCACTCAACACAAAGAATGAGATGAAAAATCATATAGTGAATAAATCTCATACAAGCTCAAAACTCACTTTTAGAGGTTCAAAAATCAATGAGAAGCACAAATTCAGAGAACATATGCTAATTATCAACTATCAATAAATTACCTCCACTATCAATTAACGACAATGCCTGTTGCCTACCACAAGAATCAATAAATTGGGCTCCAAATCAATTATCATCTCAAAATCCCCAAAAGAGAGGGGGACACGGTTCAACCAAAAAGCAGAAATATAAGATGGTGTGAAAATGCAACAAGAAAATGCAATGCAAAATGAGATATGGGAATGCATGATAATGAAGATAAAAATAAAAATGAAAAATAAATACCCCCAAGCTTAGACCTTACATTGTCCCCAATGTAAAAATCTAAAACTATGGAAGGAATAAATGAAAAGAACTCACTGCGGTGGTGGAAAAAAGAGACGTGTAGCCATGAACTCGAACATCCGGTCTAAAACTCTATTTTTTTTTGGCCGACAGCTATATACATCCCCCTACAAAGGCTCCGAACTCAGGGAGGCACCAAAGCCGACTCAACAATAGCTAACTAAGAAACAAAAATAAAAAAGTGTTAATCAATATAAATAAGAAAATAAAGGAAAAAAGATAGAATGTTGGGTTGCCTCCCAAGAAGCGCTAAGTTATAGTCATTAGCTTGACTGTGAGTTTGTTCTATGCTCAGGTGATGTCAATAGAGTGGTACTCAGTCCCCACTCCATCTTCATAGTGTTGCACTCTCTGGCCGTTTATTAGAAATATCTTCTGGCCTTCTATCTTCACCTCAAGCACACCATAGGATAAGACTCGAACAATCTCATATGGTCCAGACCATTTCGACCAAAACTTACCTGGACAGAAATGTAGAAGCGAGTTATCAACAAGAACTTTATCCCCTGGTTTAAATTCACGCTTCTTAACACATTTGTCATCCCGCTTCTTTGGTCCTTTCTTGCAGGGCTTGACCTTCTCGAACTTGGAAGCAACCTTGGGCAAGGTCAGCATGAGTCACAGATTCCTGCATATCTGAAAGTACAACTCTGTCCACATCATCAGTAACATCTATGTGATTACAAGAATTAGAGGAATTAAGATTTTTTCAGAATTGAAAACATTAAAAACTACTTCCTCATTATTCAATCGCAAAGTCAATTTCCCTTCGTGGACATCAATAATTGCCCTTCCAGTGGCGAGGAATGGTCGCCCAAGTATGAGCGGCATTTTAGCATCTTCTTCCATGTCAAGCACAACAAAATCAACAGGTATAAAAAACTTACCCACTCTAATAGGAACATCTTCCAAGATGCCAACGGGGTACTTGACGGACCGATCCGCCAACTGGAGTGAAATAGTTGTGGGTTTCACTCACCCACCTCCAACTTCTTGCACACGAAAGGGCATAACACCGACACTAGCCCCTAAGTCACACAGAGCTTTATCAAAATTTGTGTTACCAATCAAGCAAGGAATAGAGAAGCTACTTGGATCTTTTAGCTTAGGAGGCAATTTATTTTGAATTAAAGCACTACACTCCTCAGTTAAAGCTACGGTCTCATATTCATCAAGCTTTCTCTTATTAGACAAAATGTCCTTAAGAAACTTAGCATAGGTAGGCATTTGTTTCAACGCCTCAGTGAAGGGTACATTAATGTACAATTTCTTAAGGACCTCTAGGAACTTCCCAAATTGCATATCTAGCTTGGTCTTAGCCAATCTTTGAGGGAATGGCACTGGGGGTTGGTATGGTTCAGGGGGTACATACTTAGACACCTTTTCATTAATTTCCTCTTCCTCTAAGGGTTGTGTCTTAGTGTCTTTTTCCTCATTCCCCTCATCTTTGTCACTAACCTCCTTATCCTTGGGATCCTCTAGGTTCTTACCAATTCTCAAACTAACAGACATGCAGTGTTCATTACCTGAATTCATTTCAGGCTGACCAGGAAATTTACCTTGTTGCCTATGTGAAGTGCCTGCAAGTTGGGCAATTTGAGTTTCTAACAATTTATTATGAATGGCCAAATTTTCAACTTTAGATGACAACTCTCTAATGGCCTCAGTCACAACTTGCCCATGTTGCCTAAACTCCTCATTTTGCTTAGCTTGACTCTCAACAAAATTCTCAAGAAGAGACTCAAGTTTAGAGTTTTGTACCTGTTGGAGTCCAGAAGAGGGTTTACCACTACCTTGCCCTGCTTGGTGTTGACTATTCTGGTAGGAAAAGTTGGGATGTGACTGACGAGCGCCGAACTCAGTCAAAATTATAACCGAAGTTATTACCTAAGCTTGTAGCATAGTGACAACACCGGATCGTCTCCTCAAGGATTGTAGATGCAATTTGATCAGATCAAGTGAAAGTTAGCAAAGGGGGGTTTGATGGTTCAAGGATCGCACTTAACAAAATTAAAGGGGAGAAATAACAATTAAAGAGCAGTCAATTTAGAAACCTATCCAAGATTGGGTGGATTCAATCATAGACCCTTCATAAAACACTTGAAGCGCAATTGAATTGTTAATTTGGATCTAACCGAGATCTCTGCATCAAATCCAGATTCATACTAGACGATCGTCTAGAATTCAATTAACAAGTGATAAACACAAATCCATGCAATCGCATCATTCATGAAAATCTATGTTAATTTCAAGTACCGAATTCAATTAACTTAGGCACAAATCGTAACCTAACCTCTTCAATTCGTGATTAATTTAGATCAATCAGTTCTAAGTTTCATCACAAATCTCAATCTTCATTTATGTGATTAGTTTAGATCAATCAGTTCTAAGTTTCATCACAAATCTCAATCTTAAACCAAGATCAAATCAGATCAACATAAATAGAATCACCATTCATGCATTCAAGATCAAGAAGAAGAAGAAAAGAAGAAGAAGGAAGAAGAAAAGAGGAATTCAATTACAAATCAAATACAATGCATAACCAAGGTCTCAAGAATCCAAACCACAATCTCTTCAAGAGTTCTAAATTGACCCAAAGTAGCTTAGCCCTCTATTACCATGAAGGGAGCATCAAAATATACAAAACTATGAGAAACTATGAAGAAGCAAGAAGAAACTTAGAGAGAAATGAAGGAGAATTACATGTTGCATGATAAATGGTGCCTTTTATAGAAGTCTAAGGTAACAAAATGACAAAGGGAAGTGGGTGGATGAGTGGATGAGTGAGTGGAGTGTTTGAGTGGATGGATTAGTGGGTTGGTTTAGTGGATTGGTTTAGTGGATGAGTGAGTGGAATGGTTGAGTGGTTGAATTAGTGAAAAATGCCAAAGGACTTTTGGTGAGTGGGAAATTATGGACATGAATGGGTGAGTGGATGGATTAGTGGATGGATTAGTGGATGAGTGGGTGGAGTGGTTAAGTGGTTGGATTAGTGTATGAGTGGATGAATGGGTGAGTTAGTGGATGAGTGGATGAGTGGATTAGTGGATGGATGAGTGGGTGGTTGAGGACGAAAATTTCGTGTCTGACTTGGAAGCCAAAAACGACCCACTATACTTCAGAACCACGAAAAGTGTTCTGCATGAAAGTTGTAGATCCTTGTCTTGGCTATAAAATGGATAGCTGGTTCGTCCAATTTGGCTTCCAAGCCCAAGATATGTCCCAAATACCGTAGGTTGCTCAAACCCAACTTCAGCACCTCTGTTCCGACTTGTAAGCTCAAAATGACCTGCTAGACTTCTTTTTCTCAAAATATGTTCTTCATGAAAGTTGTTTATTTGGATCTTTGCTATCCACTGTCCAAATTTCAGCCCATCTCCATTATTACATCTTGAGATATGATTTTTGAGTGCACACTGTTCGGATTCTACTGGCAGAACCCGTATTCTGACTTCCATGTAAACTTAGGTCCCTTAGACATCTGAATCAGACTTCGAGCTCTTCATCAAAGTTGTAGAGCTTCCTCTTAGCTTTCCTACAAGGTAAAATTCATGTTCATCAGATATTAGAAACTCAAGTTATGGCCAAAATACAGAAACAGTGTCAAATCTCAATAATGCTGGAAATATTCAATTAGGACCAATTTGAGCTCAAACTCACAAAATCATACCAAACTCAATCAATTAAGAATATGGAGAGTGTAAATGACTAAACATAAGGGTTTCTTAATGAATAAAATATGTGATTATCAGTGACTTCCAACCGGGATTGTAAGTTTGAGATTATGGATCAATCCTCCCCTTTTGGTTGAAGTCATGGAAATTGTGGCATGATTCCACTTGCTCCACCGGTGCACCTTGTGAGGAGCCAATTCCAACTTGGCATTCAACACCTATGTGTCCCTGTGCTCCACAAATCTCACAAAAATTGTTAGAGGCACCTACGGCATTTAAATGAGATTTTTCAAGTCATGGAAACCTCATCATATTGTATTGACATCCTACAATAGGAATGCCTATGCTTTGATCTTTTTCCTCAAATAGTGCACAAAAAAGTTCATTTTGTAAACGAATCACCCCATACTTCTGCAAATTTTCTCTTACATTTGGCATAAAACAACACGCTTCATATTCAAAACATAATCTATCATATAATTCTTTGGCAATAGTTATCTTACCAATACCACCCATGCCTCAAATTCCAATAACACGGACGACATCTGACTCCAAAGCTGCTAATGATTCTAGAAATGCAACTTGTTCATGAATCCCAACAAGAATTTTGAATTATTTTGGCCCATATAGATATGCTTCAACCTCTTCAGTATACATTCAACAATTTTTTTGATAAGCTCAGCATCGGTCCTATACCACATGAAAGTAGAAATTATATGTGTGCATTTGAATGGCGTCTCATTATTATGCTCATTGAGATTTTATATTGATACTAATTATGTCGTTTTAGACAAGAATCTCTCGTATATGAAATGAGATCATTTTCAACTAATGTATGTAAAATGAGTTCATCCAATAGCAAATGTAAAATGATGTAGGAAAATTCACAACCCCAAACAAATTTTAATTTTGGATTTAATTAATGCTAAAAACATGCATTGTTGACTATATATTTGCTATTTATGATAAGCGATCACAAACTCTTGCACAAAAAAGCTTGGTCATACCATAATTGACAATATAGTCTCACATGACTTTTTTTTTCACACCATTATATTATTAGACCACTTTCATTAGGTGAATTTTACATATTCTTATGAGAACTAGTAATTATACCTATCTACCTAGTAACTTATAATTCAATCACAGAGTATTTTATTATTTAAAAGTTACAAACGGTGATCTACACATAATAGCAAGTTAGTATCATGTTAAGCATAAGTCACAAGCTATCATCATAGCAAAATGTAAACGCAAAGTAAAAAAAGTGGTGGAAAATATATCATTATTTATTCATAAAAATATTGTATGGTACTAGAGTTATAGAAATAATATTACACAACTAAAATAAAGTTGAGAAAATAGGAACTGACACACAATATTTAACATGAAAAATTATCTAATGGTGATGAAGGAAAAAATCACGGGCAAGAATAGAAGGTTTTCACTATTTGAAAGAAAATTACAACTTCTCTCTAATTACAAGGAGTGAAACACTCTCTCTTAAAATAAGAGAATACACCCCTCTCCATAAAAATAGGAAAGTCTATGAAGAAATGGGATTGATACTCTCTTCGATGGTGTGTCTGAACTAAATGAAATTGTCTCTATTTATAGAGACCTCCTACAGTGTGAATACAAATTCATTTGCGACTTCCCGCATGTCATGCATTTGTTGCATGTTAACTCTGCTCTCTACTTAGTAACTTTCTGCCTCCTTTCTTTGACTTTTATGTTTATTGCCACCTTATTTGACCGAAAGCCACCGAAATGGCTTTATTTTCAATAATCTCCCACTTAAAGTCACTTTTAGTCAACTTTCAAAACCTTTCTCATCTTGCCAGTTCCATACTGCCTACATTTCTGATAGGCCATAAGAAGATCTATACTATTTAAACTTGTCAGAGCTGATTAGTTTTGTCATAACATCTGCTAGGTTCTCTTAGTATGAATCTTTTGTATATCCACACTCCCTTCTTCTACTACTTCTCGAACAAAGTGATATTGAACTCCTATGTGTTTTGTCCTGAAATGAAAATCTGAATTTCTTGCAATGTGCAAGGCACTTTGATTGTCACAATACAAAGAAATCTTTTGTTGCTTGTGCCCGAGTTCCTCCATTAACCTTTTAATCCAAATTGCTTCCTTGCATGCTTGTGTAGCTGTCATATATTTAGCTTATATAGTAGATAGAGCTACAACAATCAGTAACTTTGATAACCAGCTCACAACTTCTCTTGTATGTGTAAACACATAGCTTGTAGTAGATTTCCTTTTATCAAGATCACCTACAAAATATGAATTAACATATCCCTTGACAACAAACTCTGATCCTCCAAAACATATTGCAGCACCTGAGGTCCCTTTAATGTATCTTAGGATTCTCTTAATAGTATTCCAATGCTCTTTACCAAGATCTGCCATAAAACGACTGACCGTACCAATTGCTTGAGCAATATCTGGTCTAGTACAGATCACAACGTACATAAGGCTTCCCACTACTGATGCATACGGTACTTGAGACATTTTCATCCTCTCTGCTTCACTACTAGGACTCATACTTGAGGATAATTTATAATTGATAGGAAGTGGGGTAGAGACTGACGTACAATCTTGCATGTTGAAGCGCCGCAAGATTTTCATAAGATAGTTCTTCTGAGAAAGCCAAACCATCCTATCTTTTCTGTCTTGGTGAATTTACATCCCTAAAATCTTATTTGCTGGTCCCAAGTCCTTCATATCAAACTCCCTAGCCAACTGTGCCTTTAATTCTTGGACTCGATCTTTGTTGGGGCCTACCACTAACATTTCATCCACATACAACAGTAAGATGATAAAATCATTGTCATCAAATCTCTTGTAATATGTACAATGGTCTAAACTCAATCTGTTGTATTTGAGGCTAATAATGAAGAAATCAAATCTCTTGTACCAACATCTTGGCACCTGCTTTAGACTATACAGAGATTTGGTTAACTTGCAAACCAAGTTTTCCTTGCCTTTTTCTTCAAAGCCTTCTAGGTGCAACATATATATCTCTTCTTCTAGCTCTTCATGAAGAAAAAGTTATTTTCACATCTAGTTATTCAAGATGTAAATCAAATGTAGCACACATAGCCAGAACTACTCTAAAAGTGGTAAGTCTGACAACTAGAGAGAATATCTCATTGAAATCAATTCCTTCTTTCTGAGCATACCCTTTGACCACCAGCCTTGCACGATATTGTTCCACTTGATCGTTTCCATCTCTTTTGATCTTATAGACCTATTTGTTACCAATGGCTTTTCGTCTTTTTGGAAGTACAACAAGTTCTCATGTTTTGTTTCTATGTAGGGCTTCCATTTCTTCTTGCATTGGTGCCATTCACATTGAAGCTTCTGAGCTATTCACAGGCTCCTGAAAGATTGACGGCTCTCATTCTTCTGTCAGAAGACAATATGCATCGTGGCTTGCCATAACATAGTCTGAGTGCCATGATGGGGGCCTTATCTGACAAGTTGACCGCCGAACTTTTGTATCATTGGCCTCATATGGTTCTTGTTCCTCGTGCTCTGGTTCTTGTTTTGCTTCAGAGGAATCTTCTTCTCCAGTTTTTCTATCTATTTGTACCGTAGTAATCTCTTTCAAAGTATTGTCATTTTCTTATTCACTTTGCAATTTATTTTCTGCAAATATCACATCTCTGCTGACAATAACCTTGCGGACAGTGGGATCCTACAGGCGATACCTCTTAACACCGTCAACATGTACCCAAGAATATGCATTTCCTTGATTTTGGATCCAGCTTTGTTCTTTCTTGGAAATTGTACATCACATATGCAAGACATCCCAACATATGAAGAGAAGAATAATATGTTAGCTTGCTATTCCACATCTCCATTAATGTCTTTAAACCAGTTGCAGTTGATGGTGACCGATTTATCACCGAACAGGCTGTTTTGACAGCTTCTGCCCAAAAAGACTTGGCTAGACCTGCAATTCGCAACATAGCTCATGTTCTTTCTATGAGTGTTCTATTCATCCGTTCTGCTACATCATTTTGTTGAGGTGTATGTGCAACTGTAAACTGTCTTTGAATACCCTATTGCTTGCAAAATTCAAGAAAATTGTCATTTGTATATTCTCCTTCATTGTCTGTCCTCAAGCATTTGATCCTTTTTTCCATAGTTAAGTTCTATTCTTGCTTTGAAGTCCTTGAAGATTAGAATCACATCTGCCTTTTTCTTGATTGGATACACCCATAATTTCCTAGAGTAATCATCAATGAATGATACAAAGTATTTTGCTCCTCTTAGGGACATTTCTGGTGACTCCCACAATCAGATTGAATTAAGTCCAGTATGTGCTTGCTTCTAGTAGTTGATCTATCAAACTTTAATCTATGTTACTTACATGTAACACAGTGCTCACAAAGAGGTAAGTTTACTGATTTGAGGCTGGGGAGGAGATCACGTTCTGCGAGAATCTTCAAATCACGTTCTGACATATGGCCTAATTTGCGATGCCACATTATCATTGATTCTTCATGGCCTACTAATGCAACTGATGCATTTGCCTTTTGTGGTGTATCTCCCACAAGCATATATAGATTTGCTGTGATCTTCTCTACTTTCATCACCACAAGAGCACCTTTAACAACCTTCAAGATCCCACCTTTAATATGGGTCTTGCACCTGAGGTCATCCAATTGCCCAATAGATAATAAATTCTTCTTTAAACTTTTCACATGTCGTACCCCTTGAATTATGCGAACTGTACTATTGTGTAATTTCATTTTGACAGTACCAATTCTAGCAATCTCCAAGGCATGATCATTTTCCATGAACACAAATCTTTCTGAGATAGGTTCATAAGTATTAAACCAGTCTCGTTGTGAAGTCATATGTCATGTTACTCCTGAATCCATTATCCAAACATCAGTGAGCTGTTTTCTGCCATTGGAACCAATTGCTACTTTGCTATAAAGGATTTCTCCATCATCAGAGGTACTTGCAACACAGCCTTGAGAGTTTGTTGCTTCAGGAGCTTTTTCTAAATTTTTCTTATTGTGCCAACAATCTTTCTTCAAGTGCCCTCTCATGCCACAAAGGCAGCATTTGAAGTTCTTCCTTCTTCGTAACTCTGATCTACTCTGATTTCGACTCCCATCAGAGCTACGTTCTGTTGATCTTCTTTTCATCATTGACAAAGCCTTTGCTTGCTTTGAGCTTTCTAATATGTCTTCTTTGTTCTTCCGTTTGGATTCTTCTTCAAGAATAGCAGCAACAACATCTGCAAATTAAAGGCTATCAGTAACATTATTATTTGTTATATTGGTGATGAGTTAATCATAAGGGTCAAGTAGACTTTGAAGTAGAAGTTCTGCACATTCATTTTCTATTATGTTGTAATTTGATGTAGTAAGCTGGGAAAATAGAGTGTTCAGATTATTGATATGATTCGTTATTATCGTGGATTCACTCATTCAAAGAGTATAAAGTCTCCTTTTTAAGAATATCTGGTTGCGAAGTGACTTGACCTCATATAATTTGGTGAGTGCATCCCAGATCTCTTTCGCCATCTTCTTTTTTGTAACACTTGACAGAATTGAATCTACCAAAGCTAGATGCAGGTTGCCAATAACATTGTTATCAATCTCCTTCTACTTGTTATTAGGTATCCCAGTGGGTCTGTCTTCATTTGCTGCTAAGCAATTGTCCTTCCTCAAGATCGCCTTTATATTCAATTTCTATATGGAAAAATTACTCCCATTAAACCTGTCAATCTTAAATTTTGCTGCCATAGTATTGACAACAATATGTCTCTCAACTGGATTAGCTTACTCTATTTCACCGTAAATAGTACCGTATACATAAACAGTATTGTATATATATACCGTATCAGGACAATCTCTTATATGTTAACGATACTGCAAAAAGTATAGAACTACACGTGTGAATGATGACCGTGAACAGTACCCACAACATGAATAGTACCAATAACCAATGGCTCTGATACCACTGTAGGGTACCAGAGTTATGGAAATAATATTATACAGCTAAAATAAAGTTGAGAAAATAGGAACCGACACACAATATTTAATGTGAAAAACCCTCTAATGGTGATGAGAGAAAAAACCACAGGCAAGAATAGAAAATTTTTACTATGTGAACAAAAATTATAACTTCTCTCTAATTATAAGGAGTGAACAATAACACACTCTCTTGAAATAAGATAATACACCTCTCTTTATATAAACATAGAAAAGTCAAGAAGTGGAATTGATACTCTCTTCGATGATCTGTCTCAACCAAATGAAATTTCCTCTATTTATAGAGACCTCTTACAGTGTGAATACAAATTCATTTGCAGTTTCCCGCATGTCATGCATTTATTGCATGTTAACTTTGCTTTCTACTTTGTAACTTTATGCCTCCATTCTTTGACTTTTATGTGTAATGCCACCTTATTTGACCAAAAGCCATCGAAATGGCTTTATTTTTAACAATCTCCCACTTAAAGTCAATTTTGGTGAGCTTTCAAAACCTTTCTCATCTTGCTAGTTCCATACTGCCTACGTTTTTTATAGGTCATAAGAAGATCTATACCATTTAAACTTGTCAGAGCTGATTGGTTTTGTCATAACATCTGCGAGGTTCTCTTGATATGAATCTTTTGCATATTCACACTCCCTTCTTCTACTACTTCTCAAACAAAGTGATATTGAACTCCTATGTGTTTTGTCCTGAAATGAAAATATGGATTTCTTGTAATGTGCAAGACACTCTGACTGTCACAATACAAAGAAATCTTTTATTGCTTGTGCTCGAGTTCCTCCATTAACCTTTTAATCCAAATTGCTTCCTCGCATGCTTGTGTAACTGCTATATATTCAACATATGTAGTACATAGAGCTACAACAATCAGTAACTTTGATAACCAGCTCACAAGTCCTCCTGCAAGTGTAAACACATAGCTTGTAGTAGATTTCCTTTTATCAAGATCACCTACAAAATATGAATTAACATATCCACTGATAACAAACTCTGATCCTCCAAAACATAATGCAGTACCTGAGGTCCCTTTAATGTATCTTAGGATCTTCTTAACAGTAATCCAATGCTTTTTACCAGGATCTGCCATAAAACGACTAACCGTACCAATTGCTTGAGCAATATCTGGTCTAGTACAGATCACAACGTACATAAGGCTTCCCACTACTGATGCATACGGTACTTGAGACATTTTCATCCTCTCTGCTTCACTGCTAGGACTCATACTTGAGGATAATTTATAATTGATAGGAAGTGGGGTAGAGACTGACTTACAATCTTGCATGTTGAAGCGCCGCAAGATTTTCCTAAGATAGTTTTTCTGGAAAAGCCAAACCTTCATATCTTTTCTGTCTCGGTGAATTTGCATCCCTAAAATCTTATTTGCTGGTCCCAAATCCTTCATATCAAACTCCCTAGCTAACTATGCCTTTAATTCTTGGACTCGATCATTGTTGGGGCCTACCACCATGTCATCCATATACAACAGCAAGATGATAAAATTATCGTTATCAAAGCTCTTGTAATATGTACAATGGTCAAAACTCAGTCTGTTGTATTTGAGGTTAATAATGAAGAAATCAAATCTCTTGTACCAACATCTTGGCACCTACTTTAGACTGTATAGAGATTTGGTTAACCTACAAACTAAGTTTTCGTTGTCTTTTTCTTCAAAGCCTTCTGGTTGGAACATATATCTCTCTTCTTCTAGCTCTCCATAAAGAAAATGTTGTTTTCACATCTAGTTATTCAAGATGTAAATCAAATGCAGCACATATAACCAGAACTACTCTGATAGTGGTAAGTTTAACAACTGGAGAGAATATCTCATTGAAATCAATTCCTTCTTTCTGAGCATACCCTTTGACCACCAGCCTTGCATGATATTGTTCCACTTGATCGTTTCCATCTCTTTTGATCTTATAGACCAATTTGTTACTAATGGTTTTCCGTCCCTTTGGAAGTTCAACAAGTTCTCATGTTTTGTTTCTATGTAGGGCTTCCATTTCTTCTTGCATTGCTGTCATCCACATTGAAGCTTCTGAGCTACTCACAGCCTCCTGAAAGGTTGACGGCTTTCCTTCTTCTGTCAGAAGACAATATGCATCTTGGCTTGTCATAACATAGTCTGAGTGCCATGATGAGGGCCTTATCTGACGAGTTGACCTCCGAACTTCTACATCATTGGCCCCATATGGTTCTTGTTCCTCGTGCTCTGGTTCTTGTTTTGCTTCAGAGGAATCTTCTTCTCTAGTTTTTCTATCTATCTGTACAGTAGTAGTCTTTTTCAAAGTGTTGTCATTTTCTTGTTCACATTGCAATTCATTTTCTACAAATATCACATCTCTGCTGACAATAACCTTGCGGGCAGTGGGATCCCATAGGCGATACCCCTTAACACCGTTAGCATGTACCCAAGAATATGCATTTCCTTGATTTTGGATCCAGCTTTGTTCTTTCTTAGAAATTGTACATCACATATGCAGGACATTCAAATACATGAAGAGAAGATTAATTTGTTGGCTTGACATTCCACATCTCCATTAATGTCTTTAAACCAATTGCAATTGATGGCAATCGATTTATCACATAACATGCGGTTTTGACTGCTTCTGCCCAAAAAGACTTGGCTAGACCTGCGTTCGCAACATAACTCTTGTTCTTTCTATGAGAGTTCTATTCATCCACTTTGCTACACCATTTTGTTGAGGTGCGTGTGCAACTGTAAACTGTCTTTGAATACCCTATTACTTGCAAAATGCAAGAAAATTGTCATCTGTATATTCTCCTCCATTGTCTGTCCTCAAGCATTTGATCCTTTTTCCAGAGTCAAGTTCTATTCTTGCTTTGAAGTCCTTGACGATTAGAAACACATCTGACTTCTTCTTGATTGGGTACACCCATAATCTCCTGGAGTAATCATCAATGAACGATACAAAGTATTTTGCTCCTCCTAGGGACATTTCTGGTGACTCCCACACATTAGAATGAATCAAGTCCAGTATGTGCTTGCTTCTATCAGTTGATCTATCAAACTTTAATCTATGTTGCTTACATATAACACAGTGCTCACAAAGAGGTAAGTTTACCGATTTGAGCTTGGGAAGGAGATCACGTTCCGCGAGAATCTTGAAACCACGTTTCGACATATGGCCTAATTTGCGATGTAACATTATCGTTGATTCTTTATGGTCTGCTGATGCAAATGATGCATCTGCCTTTTGTAGTGTATCTCCCATAAGCATATATAGATTTGCTGCGATCTTCTCTACTTTCATCACCACAAGAGCACCTTTAACAATCTTCAAGATCCCACCTTCAATATGGGTCTTGCACCCGAGGTCATCCAATTGCCCAATAGACAATAAATTCTTCTTTAAACCCTTCATATGTCGTACCCTTTGAATTATGCTAACTGTACTATCGTGTAATTTCATTTTGACAGTACCAATTCCAGCAATCTCCAAGGCATGATCATTTTCCATGAACACAAATCTTTCTGAGATAGGTTCATAAGTATTAAACCAGTCTCGTTGTGAAGTCATATGTCATGTTGCTCCTGAATCCATTATCCAAACATCAGTGAACTATTTTCTGCCATTGGAACCAATTGCTACTTTGCTATAAAGGATTTCTCCATCATCAGAGGTACTTGCAACACATCCTTGAGAGTTTGTTGCTTCAGGAGCTTTTTCTAAATTTTTCTTGTTGTGCCAACAATCTTTCTTCAAGTGCCCTCTCATGCCACAAAGGTAACATTTGAAGTTCTTCCTTTTTCGTGACTCTGATCTACTCTGATTTCGACTCCCATTAGAGCCACATTCCATTGATCTTCTTTTCATCATTGACAAAGCCTCTGCTTGCTTTGAGCTTTCTAATCTGTCTTCTTTGTTCTTTCGTCTGGATTCTTATTCAAGAATAGCAGCAACAACATCTTCAAATTGAAGACTATTAGTAACATTATTATTTGTTATATTAATGATGAGTTAATCATAAGGGTCAAGTAGACTTTGAAGTAGAAGTTCTGCACGTTCATTTTCCATTATGTTGTAATTTGATGTAGTAAGCTGGGACAATAGAGTGTTCAGATTATTGATGTGATTCGTTATTATCGTGGATTCACTCATTCGAAGAGTATAAAGTCTCCTTTTTAAGAATATCTGGTTGTGAAGTGACTTGACCTCATATAATTTGGTGAGTGCATCCCAGATCTCTTTCGCCGTCTTCTTTTCTGTAACACTTGACAAAACTAAATCTGTCAAAACTAGATGCAGGTTGCCACTAGCATTGTTATCAATCTTCTTCCACTTGTTATCAGTTATCCCAGTGGGTTTGCCTTCAATTGCTGCTAAGCAATTGTCCTTCCTCAAGATCGTCTTTATATTCAATTTCCATATGGAAAAATTACTCCCATTAAACCTCTCAATCTCAAATTTTGTTGTCATAGTATTGACAACAATATGTCTCTCAACTGGATCAGCTTACTCTATTTTATCGTGAATAGTACCGTATACGTGAACAATATTGTATATATATACCGTATCAGGACAACCTCTTATATGTTAACAATACTGCAAAAGTATAGAACTACACATATGAATGATAACCATGAACAGTACCCACAACATGAATAGTACTGACAACCAATGGCTCTGATACCACTGTAGAGTACCAGAGTTATGGAAATAATATTACACGGCTAAAATAAAGTTGAGAAAATAGGAACTAACACATAATATTTAACGTGAAAAACCCTCTAATGGTGATGAGGAAAAAAACCACAGGCAAGAATAAAAAGTTTTTACTATGTGAAAAAAAATTATAACTTCTCTCTAATTACAAGGAATAAACAATAATGCACTCTCTTAAAATAAGATAATACACTTCTTTCTATATAAAAATAAAAAAGTTAAGAAATAGAATTGATACTCTCTTCGATGATCTGTCTTAACCAAATAAAATTATCTATACAATGTGAATACAAATTCATTTACGAATTACCGCATGTCATGTATTTATTTCATGTTAACTTTGCTTTCTACTTTGTAACTTTCTGCCTCCCTTCTTTGACTTTTATGTTTAAAGCCACCTTATTTGACCAAAAGCCACCGAAATTGCTTTATTTTCAACAAATATATAGCTCATTGGAGATACTCATTTGTGATAATACTAAATGTTTCGATGGTGGAAATTAATTAAACAAAAGATAAAATTTTATTGGTATACGAATTTGAATAAACAAGTGACTAAAGTTAATTGCATATATTGAAGAGAATATATATTTACTAACCCAAAATTTGAAGAATGGAATCCTGATAAATTGGCAGCTCCGTTCATAGCATTGCTCCACACTTTGACCATGTTGTCCTTGAATTTTTCTCCATATTCAGCAATCACATCTCCATATCTTCCCTTTAGATTTCGCACATCTGATGGATCTATGTCATAGAAGATAGGTATTACCACTTGTCCATTTCTTTTCCAGCATGTCATTATTTTCACAAGCTCATCCAAGCACCATTTTGAAAAAGCATATTCTCTGGAGAATATGATTAATGAAATTTGTGATCTTTCAATTGCTTCAAGAGTGTTGTTGATATTTTATCGCCTCTCTCAAGTTTATCATCTACAAAGACAACAATTTTCTTCTGACTTAAAGCCTCGGATAAATGACTAACAAAACCACGCCGAATGTCTGTTCCTCTAAAACTGATGAAGACATCATGCTTTATTTGAGGGAATTGGGAAGAAGAAGTCATTGAATAGAAACAAGCACACTGTCGTCTTTATAGATCTAGACTCTTGTCTACCAACACATGTAAGTCTTGATCTTCCTCCACTTAATGCATATGGTAAATATCAAAACAATAGCCAAAGGAGGTAACTATTAGCACAAAAATTATAAATTTTGGAAAAATGGTAGCAAACAATTCTTGATATTTTAATTGATAAATTTGGTCTAATTACATGATTTATCAATTATGTATAAGCAACCGAAAAGGAGTTTAGATAAGGAATTAGCTGAAAACTAGACAGGGAATGAAGATCGTGATGCATACCTGATTTGATTAGCTATTCGAATTATGTATCTCCACACATCAGAATGCTTTGGCCAGATATATATAGATCTAACTTTGATATCATATAAAAATGAAGTTAAAACCTTCACTTAGTACTTCTGAGAAGTTTCGTATATCATTTTCAATTATTATTATATTATTATATAGGCATTGGCCTTCGTGCTTTGTTGCTTAGTCAATGACTCAGTCACACTCATATTACGTTAACACCATTGTATATTTCCCTTCATTTCAATTATTATTATATTATCACATGATTTATGAGAGAATATTCATATAACCAACCTCATCTAATAAAAAAAGGCTTTAATTGTTGAATATGAGCATTCAATCATCTGTTTTCACTCTATATTTTGAAGTTGTTAATTAGATATGCCAATGATTTTTTTAAAAAAAAATTTTTTGGGCCTAAAATTATGTTGCTTGATTTGGGTAAGTTTGACATAAAAGCAATGTGAACACTCAACAGCAGTACTTTGACATTCAAATATACTATATACTAAATTGTCCATCACTCTGTTTTTAACTTTTCCTATACCCATTAATAGTTAAACATCAAATGTCAATCTGTGAGATTTAATTTGTGGTTTTCTCATAATTGTCTTTCTTATAGTCAGCAAAACAAAATTACCCTTTTTAGCAATACTAGAGAAAACAAAATGGAATGTTTCTAATTGTTATTGCTTTTCTTGTTTCTTCCCCATTTGATCAGTCCTTAGAGTATATGCTTGGATGGAGGGGTTAGAGACAAAAGGAATGGAGGGTTAATTTTTCATTTTGAGTAAACATTCTCCTTCTCTTGAGAATTTTTTAAAATGAAAGGAATAAATGAGATTATCATGTAACCTTTCAACCATCCCTTATTTATTTTCATAAACATTTTATAACTCTCTCAATTTAAAAGCGAAAATTTAACCTTCCATTTCCTTTCCATCCAAACATGCCTTTGGGAAAAAAAAGTGGTTTTGCTATGTGATGTGATTGTTTATTTTATTCTGAAGGATGAAGGGAGCAAACAATACACAGGAGATGGCTCAGTTGACTTTGAAGGCAGGCCTGTTCTTAAGAAGAATACTGGCAATTGGAGAGCTTGTCCATTTATCCTAGGTAAGCTTTTACATTGTTCTTATATATCAAATAATCTATTTTGTTTATATCATTTTTATGTAATATCAATCACAGGCAATGAGTGTTGTGAACGTTTGGCTTTCTTCGGCATTACAACAAATCTTGTTAACTATCTTACCACCAAACTACATGAAGGAAACGTCTCTACTGCAAGAAATGTCAGCATTTGGCAAGGCACTTGTTATCTTACACCTCCCATTGGAGCTGTTCTAGCAGATGCTTACTGGGGACGATACTGGACAATTGTTGTTTTTTCCACAATTTATTTCATTGTAATAAACAAAGATTTCTCCTAGCAAATATTTTTCCACACACATCTTTCTCTTGACAATCATTATTAAAGGGAGCTCATATCTTCTGTTACGGTTTCTTTTTTGTCCAGTAGTACTTGAGTCATAACTCATGAGAGATGAAGAATATGGGCATGTCATGCTTGCCTGATTCTGTTTTGGATCAGCTATACAATGTACATATTTTCATCTTCATTCTGATAGAAAGCATGATGATTGTTGACTGGGGATCTGATGCTAAATTATTGAGTGAAAGATTATTTTTCAGAGTTTTGAATAATTAAGGTTTGCATTAATAGGTTTTATTACTTGATATACTGCTTGAAATGTCCTGCCCAACTTCTTAGAGAGCTGAAGAAAACTACAAACTTGCATTATGCCAAGGTTTCATGTTACCATAAGATTTGTGGGTGCATTCAAGGCATATGCATTACACAGTATTTTGCATGATGTAATTCTTAATGTTGATAGGATGTTATTGGATAATTTATAAGTCCTGTTTGCATATGGAGGATGAATTACTTTATGTCATTGTAAATAATTTGAAAAAGGTGAAGGATATGGAAGAAAAGCAAATATTATGCTTTCAAGAAATTTTGAAAAAAGAAAATCAGAAGATCAGTTTTGAGTGTACTATGATCCAAACTTCTTTTTTCCTTTGCACTTCTTCTACTCCAAATATAAGTTTCTTACTATGGAAGAACATTTCATTGGACCCAATTCAGAATTAAAGAATTCCACTTTGAGCACTGAATATAATTCCCAAATGCATTATCACTTTTGAAAAGTTATGGGTTCAATATTAGGAACAATTGGTGCTTATACTGTGCATCCTTTGCTATATGCATTGTTGTTTAATTTGCTTTACACGTTGTGATGTGCGATATGACTGTTTCATGCAGGGCATGTCTACATTGACTCTTTTTGCATTTGTTCCAGCATTGAAGCCTGCTGAATGTTTGGGTTCTGTATGCCCTCCAGCTACTCCTGCACAATATGCTCTCTTCTACTTGGGTCTGTACGTAGTTGCACTTGGGACTGGTGGTGTAAAAACATGTGTGTCATGTATGGTTTTAAATTGTGGTTGTAGTTGCAGTTGCGATCGTTGCGATAACAGACATGACAGCTGCTAAGATGCAGATTGTAGTCGTTGTAGTATGAATTTTTTTAAGCTTACACTAAATGTTAAAAAAATATTCGGCCTGATGCAGTCTGTTGTGACCCGTTGCAATCGTAACACTGTTACATTATGGCCGCAACACTGTCACATTGTGGCTATTTTACGTTATTTTTTTCTGCAGTGCAATTACGACTTGATACCATTATGGCACAGGCTGCATTTACAATATTGCAGTCGCATCAGATGATGTGGACCACATTTTAGAACCTTGGTGTCATCTTTTGGGGAAGATCAGTTTGATGATACTAATACCAAGGAAAGGGTTAAGAAGGGATCCTTTTTCAACTAGTATTACTTTTCTATCTACCTAGGTGCAATTATATCATGCAGATTAATTGTGTGGATTCAAGACAATGCAGGATGGGGTCTTGGATTTGGAATTCCTTCTTTATTTATAGGATTATCTACAAGAAGCTTCTTTTCAGGTACACCCCTCTACAGATTTCAAAAACCAGGGGGAAACCCTATTACAAGAATGCACCAGGTTGTGATAGCATCTATCTGGAAGCAGAATTTGCTTGTCCCTGAGGATAGTAGTCTCCTGTATGAGACGTCAGACAAGAGATCTACAATTAAAAGGAGTCGCAAACTGGAGCTTCTTTATTTTGTTAGATAATAAAATAAAAAAAATACACATTCTAATACTTTATCTCTTTTTTTTTTTCTTAAAAAAAATAGTGTGAAAAAAGTGTTAAAAAATTAGGGTGAATTAATATTTTTCGTTGGATGTACAGATGAAAATAGAGAGGAAAGAAATTAGAATTAAAGTAAAAGGTATGTGGGATCTACTAATTTTTTTCCGAGTAAACATTCACTTTAATATTTAAAATTGTATGCACCTGTCAGATTTGTCCCTGACTTTAAAAAATTGACAACTTAATTTATAAGATTTCAAAACGTTAGTCATGTTAGTTCCCGTATTAGTTACCATCAATTAAACTTGACGGAGGCACACATGTGATACATTAAGTGTCAACTTGGACGTTGATATGACTTCTTACCTAGTCCAAAACGACGTAGTGTAGATTATGTATGAAGAAACAAAATTCTCAACCCTAAAGCGACGTTGTTTTGAACCAAAATTCTTCAAGCTTCGCTCTTGCTCACAGAAATGAAGGACTTTGTAACGTAGGTTTCCAAATTGCAATCCCTTAACAACGACTTGAAGGCAGAAATTATGCTTGTTGGTCAAATTCGAAAAAGACAAGACTTGAGGATAAAGTTCAGGTATTGGAGGCTGGTTGTGTCTAACATGCTCCCTGCTCGTGAAGGAGCATGGATGTACCTTTCTTTGTAGCCGTTGAATTAGCTAAAATCTCAATCAAGGGCAGGAGTGCTTTACTGAGTAATTTCTTATCCGATGAGATCTATTGTTGATGAGCTCGGCTTTGGTTAGATCATTAGTCGTCGTCTTTGTCTCTGGCCAAGTCATCGGTGGCTAGTCAATCGAGGTCTTCGTCATCTTCCTTAATTTTTAAGACTCATGATGGATTTGTCCCCCTTTTCAAGCCCGCAGTGAAGATCGTCTCACATTCCTTTAGTTCAATGAGCCTTTGATTTCTGATGCAGTTCTCTTCTATTCTCGCCGGTCACCATAAGACCATGATATATTGGCTTCCTATTTCCAGTGTTAATGATCTGAGACACTTGTTGGTGGTGCAATGGATCCATTTGTTTGTTCATTTTTTCGATTCATCTTAGCTTTATTAGATCAAATAGAAAAATCAATCTCTTAGTTTTGTTTCCAGTTATTACTGAGTCGAACTCAATCACTGCAAGGTGTCAAGGAAAGCGTGATTTCTTTGTTCCTCTAATATGCTTCTGTTGCGATTTGTTTGTTTCAGTTGGATTCATCCATGAAGGCAAAATGATTTGTTGCTTGAGTTTCTGTAATAGATGGTTGAGGCTTTCTCGGAGGTATTGATGAAGGGTTATTGGAGAACCTTATCCGCATTGTAGTGAGAGAAAGACAAGAAACTACATCGTTTTAGGGTTGGAAAAAGTTGGTATTGAGGAATTTTGGTCCAAAACGACATAATTTTAGAGTTAAAAATTTTGTTTCTTCATACAGAATTGAAATTATGTCGTTTTAGACTAAGTAAAAAATCACATCAACATCTAAATTGACACTTAATGTGTCACGTGTGCGTCACCGTCAAGTTTAACTGACGACAACTGACGGAGAAATTAATATAACTGATGTTTTGAGGTTTCAATGATTAAGTTATTAATTTTTTAAAGTCAGAGACAAATATAACCAATGCATATAATTTCAAGATTAAAATAAAGGTTTACTCTTCTTTTGCTCTCCCAATATTGGTAGAAAATGAGCTGAAAAAATGCACAAGTGCTACACTTTCCAAATCACCTTCACTTTTATCATATTCCATTGCATATATAATTTACATAATTAGTTTTTTCCTTGTACCTGTCTTGTCTAGAGTCTACACAATCCAAAAAGAAAGATAATCAGTTTTCATTTTTTTTCTTTATTTTTTCTCTTCATTTAAACTTGTGTAGTGCACTGTCATTTCTGATGTTTTCATTGGGGAATTACTTGAGTTCTTTCATTCTTTCTATAGCAACTTACTTCACTAGGCAAGGCAAAAAGCCTGACGGATTCTAGATAACTTGAATGAAGGTATCTTGATTACTTTTTCTGGCTTTTAGCTAGACTTAAGCTTTTTAAATATGTTGGTGTACGTGGACACTCAATTTTGTCTCGACCAAAAAAAAAAATATAAATAAATAAAAATAAAAAATATAATAAAAATAAGCAAAAAACAACAACAGAAAAACAAAAAAAATGATGATGGATATTAAAATAAAAAATAGTTAA
Source organism: Ormosia emarginata (assembly GCA_029884605.1). Lineage (NCBI taxonomy): Eukaryota > Viridiplantae > Streptophyta > Magnoliopsida > Fabales > Fabaceae > Ormosia > Ormosia emarginata. The sequence goes on from JAQQTP010000025.1 coordinate 5,066,982, forward strand.
ATCTGCTTCTCTTAATTAAACAAAAAAAAAAAAAGAGAGAGAGAAAGGAAAAGGGTCCCAAGCTCATTTCTGGTTGCTTCGCCACGAGCCACTCCTCAAATTTCAAACCATATTCGTCACCTTCTTCTCACCACCTATGCCCGCCAATCAACCCCCCACCTGCATACCACAGCCGCACCCTAGACCATAGCTTGTAGAAATTCCAGCCATTCAATCCAGAGCCACAGCCGCACCACAGATTATGTTCACACGAAGCAACTGCAACCACTCTAGGGTCGAAGGCCAAAATTCAACAGGGAGTCCAACGTGTTCAGAGGATGACAAAAGATGAAGATAGGGGCAGCAAGAATAGCATGAAGGGGAGAATGTCAACAAACCATGGAGAACAATTTATTGGCTGAGAAGACGCACAACCACCTGCTCAGGCAACCATTACCAATGACCTTCCTCTATAAATAAAGAGGAGTTTGATGCAAAAAAAAGGGAGATTGAACAGCCAACATACATAAAAAATACCCTTGCTACAATATTCTCTTCATCAAGAGCCCCCCAAAACCGTGAATCACCCACACAACCAGAACCATTTCATCTTCATTATCATCAACCATCGAGCCATCTTCATCATCCTCCAGCCACCAAAACCATGAATCACTTCACTCCCACTGCACCTTCATCAACTTCAACAACACCACATCAAGGCCCTCATCACCACCATTCTTCATCTCCACCAAACACAGCCACACAGCCCATGCCATAAACCTCTTTCACCATCAAAACAAACCACCCACCAAGTCAACCGTACCAGATCCGACCAGCGTCACCCAACGTCCCTGAGCCCACCAACTCGCAGCCAAGCACCGCCCCTCTCCAGTCCAGATCCGTGACTCCAACAACGCCGCCCAAAAACTGGATCTGCTCGAACCAGAGTCGGATCCGTGAGATGCGCGCCGTCCTCGCAGCCCGAACTAGATCCACGACAAACCATCGTTCGAACCAGACCGCCGTCCCTATCGTGCGAGCCCAGCCGCGGACTAGCATCGAACCGCCACGCAACGCTCAGATCGAACCGCCTTCGCACCCCTCAAGCCGTCGAGCTCCACGCCAACGCCCCTGGTCTGTGCTCTCCTTATATTTCTAAAGCATTTTTGCCTTTCTTTCCCTTTAATTGTGTTAGCATTTTTTTGCTGAAGACGTCTGTTGAAGCACGTGGGCTAGAAGCCCATTTGAATTCAAAGGGACTTTTGTCCCTTTTGTTTTAAAAAAAAAAAGAAAAGAGAAAAACGAAAATGGTAAAAAAATATATAAAAAAAATTAAAATGAAATAAAAAAATAAAAACATTCTGAGTTTGGTTATTTGTGCCATGTAGGTTTAGTTCTTGTTTTATATTGTTTACTTAATTTACTGTTGTGTCTTGTGATTAATAGGAAGTTAAAAAAAATGAATAGTTAAAAAAATGAATAAATAAAATGAATGAAAAATGAAAATAAAATGATAAAGATGAAAAATAAAAAAATAAAAAAATTGAATTGTTTTGAAAAAATAAAATGAGATTAACTGAATTGTGACAGTTTATTAATCTTGTAACTTTTGTAATTATCTGAATTGTTATGGCTTGATGATTCGTTTTTTTTAAATCAAATAGTTTTTTAAAACAAATGAAAAACAACTAATTCACAAAGGTTATGGTTTTTTTTTTTACTTAAAAAAATAGAAAAATTGAACATTGTTAAGAAAAATAAAATGAGATTAGCTGAGTTGTGACAGTTTGTTAATCTTGTAACTTTTAAAGTCATCTGAGTTGAGACAGTTTGATAATTTTTTTCAAAAAAAATATCAAAGCAATTTTTTAAAAACAAATTAAAAACAATTAATTCACAAATATTTCCTAAAGAACTACGTGACTTTGAGTTCTTTATTACACTCAGAGATATATAAGAGCAAAATCTATATTCTGTCAAATCAAAAATTAAATTTTCATAATTGAGTTGTTTATTTTCTTTCTTTTTTTCTAAAAAAAATAATTATAATGTTTTTTAAAAAGAATAAAATAAATATATTTCAAATTATCAAGTTTTTGTACAACTGATTTAAGGTATTATTTTAGAACGAATGTATTAGAGATACTGTGAGATTAAGTTTTCATCCTTCCTTATATATAATCAACTCTTGAATCTAATCTGATTTCAAAGACTATTTTTTAAACAAAAATTTAATTTTTTTTTAAATTCAAATAAAATTAATAATAACTATTTTTAAAAAATCCCATGAGTTACTATTTCACCGTGATATTCGGTTGCCACAGTGTACATATATAGTTGCTAGGCTTCGTAAGATTTTTGAGGCATTTATTAGGAGTGGAACCATGTTCCGATATTTCCTTCCGTCATTGTCATGATTGTTCAATATGTGAAATAAAGATGTTCCACAATTATATACTCTTCTTTCACTGTCAAAGGAAAATCTGTGTTATGACAAGTTCAAAACAATTCCTTGCCCCTCTACATTTTGCTACTAGTGAGAAAACTGCTTGCTACTCATTTTGCTAAATTGTGGGCAGTTAATGTTCATTTTCTCTACATTGCAAAAATTACATTTGTAACTTATGAATCATGATATAGAAAAAAATAAGGATAGTTTATGAGCGTAGTGTTTGTTCTAAGTTGCATGTATTTAGGTACGAGTATTGGTACAGGTACAAGTAAGGGATATAACAAAATTTCTAAAAGCTAGGGCATGATAGCGTATGTTATATAGAAATATATAATAAAAAAATAAACTATATAGTAATTAAATGATAAGATCAATATAGTTTTTAAAATGTTCTAACTATAAGGTTTCAACAAAATTCCATAAAGTATTTTTAGTAAGCATAAATATATAACGAAGGCGCTTGATTTAAAGGGAGTGAAATATTTGTTCATTTAATAGCAAATCAAACAACTTAATAACGAAATTTATGATTTTGCAAGGACTGATGACTTGTACTTGAGTGATATCAAGTACTTACTCATCATGTAAGTATTGAACAAGTATCCATGTATACCCAATAAGTACTGGTTCCGAGAACGTACTCATTATGACTACGGCAATCATTTCAGAGTACCCATGCATCATAGTGTTTGATTAACAAGAACAAATGCAAAGAAATGATTTACCGTACAAAATCGACTCTTAAATCTTGTCTAGTTTGAAAGATCATTTGTTTTAAAATTTCTAAAGCTTTACCAATCATTTTTCCTATCCAATAAAAGATTAGTGGCGACTCTATTTATCAAAAAAATTTCCGCCATCACAAAACAGAGGAGAAGAGAGGATATTATGAAGCAAAGGCTTAACACATTTATTGTTGATTTCTACTGCATTATATAAACAAGAGTTTTCAATACAAAACCAGTAATTTCTTTCACAAAATAGAGACAAAAAATGCTACTCAAAACTACACATGAACACGACATTTATTATAAATAATGCACAAACTCATTATTTTAAATAAAGTAACACAAGCTGAAGTAATCATTTGGCTCTAGAAAAGTCTCTACATTCAACAACGAAAAGGGAGATCAAAGGAGGAAGAACACAAATCCAAAATCCTTAAGGATTCTGATACAAACTTGCTCTAGTTGTTCTGTTGATCAATACTTCAAATTAAATGGCCACCTTTCTTGGAGGAACCACCACATTCTTGTTTGCTGGAAATGCATTTAGTGTAATATCCACCAGTGCCTTGAAGATATATAGTTCATGCATGGATAGCTCCAAAAGAACTTCTATTAATAGTTGGATAAACTCCTTCATCAGTCTGTGCATATAGTTCCCATAATTGAACTGACAACTAAAAGCAAAGAGTTGATTGACAAATTAAAGTAAATGAAAGAAGATTAGACATATCCTAGCAAATGAAGAAGAATATTTCCATATATAACTCAAAGAAAAGGAGCAAGACAGATGCAAATGCATGAGAGAAAATTTATCCAAGGTCCATTTGACATAAAAAGACATGTGCAACACACAAGAAGACTATAAAAAATCACATGATGTAAAATGTAACTTCTTTAAAGTTAATAAACAATGTTTAATGCACAAAGCGCTAGATACGTAGACACGAAAACCATGAAGAAGAAGGTTAACTGCAAAATGTATCACAGCAAAAATGGATACCAAAAGGAAGAAATACACAAAATTTGACAACTGTGACATTATGATCACCTCAACAACTTCAAGCCAACCATTTTGCTTTCAATAAACTTATTTCCGTTTACATGACCTTCTTCTATTAACACATGAATTGAAGACAATATCCATCTCTGGCGATACAAAGTTCTCTTATGCTCATCCTACTCATCCTAACATGCATAATAAAGAAAAGTTTTTATTTGAGTAGAAACTCCTTTCTCTGATTTCTCATAAGTTAAAGTTTACATCCTTTAATATTAAAGGAGCTTCTATCTTCTACTTAAAACATTTTACAGGAGAAGAAACAAAAACATCCTCTTGGTCTTAATTTTGTAAGAAAAAGGAATAAAACCACATTTGACTCCAAGAATGCTTGAACAAAAGACTTGGAAAAGGGGATACTTGTTGAAAGTCATTTAACAAATCAAATATGCCTAAAAAGGGAAAATTATGCAAAAACGTGAAGACTGAGGAAGTCTGTTCTATATGTGTTGCCATAGCCAAACAGTGCTAAAACAAAGTCATAGGTAAAATCATGACAAATCATAAATTTTGCAATGGAATAGTAATGCACCTGTCTAGAGGAACAATTATAAAAAAAAAAATAGACAAATGGTTCAAATTTTTTAAAATCTGTCAACAAATGAAAAAAGGAAACCACAAAAGGAAAAAAAAGTAGATAAAAAGATGCTGAAAAAACATGTGAAAATATAAAGGATCACCAAAATTATAAGAAAGCGAAAGACGTTTTTATTCAGTGATCCAACTTTTTATTAAGTTTAAATAAAAGGATTAGTATATCCTTATCATTCAAGATTTTTTATGTCTGTCGTTTTATCAAAAAGCTTCCAAAAGTTTTCTTTTCTTTTTTATTTTTTTTTCTTTCAGTTGTCGTACATAAATGCTATTTACTAATGAAGCAAATATGAGAAAAAAGAAGGGCATAACTAAGGGATTTATCTATAATCTATTCATAATATTTATTTATAATTTATAATATCTATAATATAAAAGTTCTTTCACTCTCAAAGCCACGTTTCATCTTCAAATACTACTTCTTGTTCTTTATTGCCATGTCAATCACTTTCTTTTTGGGGTATAAAAACGGGATTTCAAGGTGGTGGCCTAGACTACTGGGGTGAACCACCACTTACCCATCAGAGACGTTGTTTCGGACTCAAGTCAATTGTGTCTAAATTTACAATTCATCGCTGACCCTTGATGAGATACGTTTAATCCCCTGAGGATTAGTCTCAAACATGTCCACCAAGTGACTGAACTCAAGATTCAAACTCGGGCAGCTCACAAAATTGACGTAGGGTATCGCCACTTCCACCACAGCTCTCGGTGGTGTCATTAACTTATTTAATTATTCATTTACTTGGGTTTTTATTCCTCTTCCATTTCCATAGTCACATATCATCTTCAAATGCTACTTCTTGCATTTCAATTGCCAGGCCATCAACCTATTTAATTATTCTTTTCTTAAGAACTATTTATTTAGTTCTTTTAGTGTATATTTCGATGACTTTAGTAATATATTAATTTTAAAATCCTTAAGTGAAATATAGGAAAATGTGCCTTAATAAAATACCTTTTAGATACTATCCCTTAATAATACTATAATTTTAAAGTATTCTTATTTTGATTATCTTTTTATAATTCTAATTTTGGTTTTTCAAGTTGTAAAGATAGTGAAAAATTATTTTAATTGATGTTGAATTATTTTATTGGATAGAATTATAAACTTATTTATAAAACAACTAAAATAGTAGTAAAGTTAGAGTGCTAGAATTTAATTCAACCAATAAGATTAGATGCTAGTACTTACTTAACAAGTCATTTTTTTAAGTCTAAAAATTATACTTACTTAACAAGTAATTTTTTAGTCTAAAAATTTAAACTTTTATTCCAAAGAAATATCTAAACTCAAGAGAGGAGTAAGCAAGTATCTAAGGTTTTAAATCTCGAATTGCATCACGCGTTGCGACTTCAACATCTGGGTTGCAATGACCGCCACAACTGCATTACACTGCAATTAAGGTCCCGCATCAACCCGCATTGGTCCACATTAGCCCGCTACAACTACAATGCGACTGTGACTGCAACACGACCACAATTGCAATTTCAAACCCTGGAAGTATGTCTTTCCTAACCATTAAGTTTTTATCTCTTTTTCAATATCGATCAACAAGAATCAAGGATAATATGTTTCTCATGTTGAATTATATTTTCTTCACTCAATTTCTAGTTATGGCTCAAAATAGATAAAAAAAATATTAATTTATAAAAAGGAAGAACAACCATCTAATATACTAAAATTCGTGTTCTATTTAGAGATGTATTTAACAACATCAACTTAGTAAGTACATTAAATTATATTAAACTATTATATATATTTCAAGTTTAATATCAATGTTCAATGGTAGAGTCAGTCCAAAGATTAGGAAGAGCACTAATAATTATAAAAATTTATTAATAAATCTATTAAGAACATTATGACATATAAAAGATAAGCAATAATTAACTATTGCCTCGTTTAAACATGAGGCCTCATTCAAACATGCTTTCTTGGTGGGTTTGGTGGGTTTCTTTGTGTGCTGCATTGAAAAGTAGGCATGCCCACACCCTATACCCTTTAGAAGCTATAAATGAATAGAAATGAGGAGGATTCTTTAGTGCCTCGGAGGCGGAAAAGAAAAAAAATATAAAATTTAAAATGAACCTAAAGTAAAAAAAATATTTTAATGACAGTATCAGAAGAAATTAATGCTATAAATAAAAACTTAACAGAAATGTTAGTAGAAATTAATAAAAACATTATACTTCTAATTGATAATACAAATAGAATTGCAAATTGTTCTTGTGACCAAATACAAAATGGAAAGAGTGAAATAAATAATATTAAAGAAACCCTAAATAATATTAGCAAAAATAAACAAATCGATGAAAATGAAAATATTAAAAGAATTGAAGAAATTTTGCAATAATTAGAAAGTCTTCTTGAGGAAGAACAGACTAATAAATATATTACGAAAAAAGATTTAGAAGAATTATTAATCATAAAACCAAGAGAAGAATTAATAAAAACATAAGGGCAAGAAACTTCAATTTTTTTAAAACCAGTTACGTCATGGAGGGGATAAAGGATGAATATATAGAATCATTAAGAAAATCAAATGATATAAAAGAGATACAACAAGTATTAGAACAATTAAAAATAATTGAAGAAGAAAATAAACATATACAAAAGGTAGGACAGATTGAAACAAATAATGAGAACAAAGAAGTAATCTTAAACTATAGTACTTCAGAATCAGAATCAGAATCAGAATATAATGAAATATTTATGGAAAAATGAGAAATAAGTAATCCAAAGCCTAAAAGAAAATGGGAAGATTATTGGGGATACCTAAAAGAAACATGGGATATATATGAACAAGAAACTATGTATAATCAAGATATGCTCGAAAAAATGGAAAATGGACAAAAATGGAAGAAGAATTTAATCCTCATTACAAAAATATTAGGACCGGAACTAGATTAAATATTGATTGTGCAAGAAATAAAGAAGAAGTACTTTTACAATGGACAAATGAAATTATTTTACTCTTGCAACTGATGAAAGATTTAATGGATTAAGCTTAATAGATGTTAAGAATTTAATATTCTATAAAACAGAAGGAAATGTACAAAAATTCTTAATGAGTATTGTTGACGAAACATGGCTACAATATTCAAGAACTGTGAGAAATAATCAAGAATTTGTCAGATTAATTATGAGATTAATTTATTAAGAATTTATTGGATATAATAAATTTGAACATAAAGATAAAGTAAATAGGTTTTTACATGAGAAGGCTAAAGCCCACTTAAACCAAATGCAAATATGTAACATGTGTGAAATTAAAAGTTTTATCTGTGAATATCAATAATATTATTATCAGCTAAATACTAATGCTAAATAAGTATATATGGATATTTTTATTGATAAACTTCCATATCCACTCAATACAAAAATAAGAACTATCTGACAAATTCAACCAAAAGAGACTATTAATACTTTAGGTGGAATTATACAAATTCTTTATTATCAATTAAGAGAACAATGTATACAAAGAGAAACAATTAGAGAGCTAAATAGGGGACGAAATGTAATCTGTTGTGATTTACCAGAAATAGAAAATCTTGGAAAATATGGATGTAATCAAACTTTCAAAAAGAAAAGATATTATAAGAGAAAACCCAGACTTAGAAAAACTTATCTCAAAAGAGGAGCTTATAAAAATACTAAAAGAAAATATTTTAGAAGAAGACGAAATACACCTAGAAAATATTGTCCAATTGGTAAAAAGAAATGTGTTTGTTGGATATGTAATGTTAAAGGCCATTATGTAAATTAATATCCTCAAAAGAAAGAAAAAGATTTTAAAGAAAAATAAAAAATAATAAAACAAGTTTATAAAATATATCAGTTAGAGTCATTAGAAGAAGAATTAAGTACTACTAAAAATAGTATATATGAATATTCAGAAGATGAATTATCTATAGAAAAAACAGAATCCGAATAGTACTTATATTAAGATAAGTATTGAAAAAAATAATAAAGAAACTAAAGCTTATATTGATATTGGTGCAAGTATTTGTCTTGCAACCAAAACATTATTTGACAAATGGGAAAAATTAGAAAACCATTAAAGATTCAACTTGCAGATGGATCTATACATCCTTTATATTTAGTAGTCAGACGTATAACTCTAAGTATTCAAACAAAATTATTCATTATCCCAACTATCTATCAACAAGAAACATGATTAGATATGATATTAGGAAATAATTTTCTACGTCTCTACTCACCCTTTTGCCAATACTTAGAATATATTTCACTCAAAACACCTTATATATGAGGAAAACAATTAGTTGATATACCAATAATTCATTTTTCGGATTGTATCTATTCTAAGAAACAATCAGAGTTTAGCAAGCTGAAACGTGGTGAATTGGTTGATTCTATATGCCAAAAAACTCGCTATGCATTAATCAATTTAGAACATGGTAGAAGAATCTCAGCTCATATTGAAGAATTATTAGAAAAAACATATAGTGAAAATCCTTTAGATCCAAAAATTAATAATAAAAATACAGAACTAATTGAATTAAAATTAAAAGATCCAATGAAAGAAATAAAATGTGAACCTATGATTTATACCAGACAAGATAGGGATGAATTTACAAAAGATATTAAGGAAATGGAAGAAAAAGGACTAATAAGATCATCAAAAAGCAAATATTCTACACCAGCATTTTATGTTGAAAATCATAATGAAATAAAAAGAGGAAAAAGATGTATGGTAATTAATTACAAACAAATAAATGATGCAATGGAAGGAGATGCATATTATTTGCCAAGAAAAGATTTAATTATTGAACGAGTAAGAAATATACATTAGTTTAATACTTTTGATTGTAAGTCTGGATTTTATCAAATGAGGCTTACAGAAGAATTTAAAGCTTTAACAACTTTTAGTTGTCCCCAAGGGAATATGAATGGAACGTACTTCCTATGGGAATGAAGGTATTTTCCAACGAAGAATGAATTCAATATTAAAAGACTTTAGAGATTTTTGTCTTATTTATATTGATGATATATTAGTCTTTACTAACAAAGATCTAGATTATCATTTCCAGAAAATAGAATTAGTTCTTAATAAATGTTTTGAGAATGATGTTGCATTAAGCAAGAAAAAAGTTGTATTAGCCCAAAATAAAATCAATTATTTAGGACTAGAAATAGAAAAGGGAAAAATAATAATGCAAAAATATGTATTAGAAAAACTTTAGAATTTTTCAGAAAAATTAAAAGATAAAAAGGAGTTACAAAGATTCATGGGATTACTAACATATATTTTTAGTGAAGGTTTGATCAAGAATCTTGCAGCTGAAAGGAAAATACTCCAGCAAAAGCTTAAGAAGGATACTCTTTGGTCTTGGACTGAAGACGATGAAGAAATCATTATCAAATTAAAGTACTTATGCCAAGATTTACCTGAGCTATATCATCCTTTGGATGATGACTTAATTATTATTGAAACCGACGCATCAAATAAACATTTGGGGTGGTATTATGAAAGCAAAACCCCTTAGTCAAAAGAAAGAATTACTTTGTAGATATATGTATGGAACCTTCTCAAACAGTAAAATTAATTACCCTACTCATGAAAAAGAAACACTAGCGCTTATTCGGATGTTGGAAAAATATCGAATTTATGTGTTTGATAAAGAATTTATTGTTCGGACCGATTCTACTTATGTTGCAATATTTAAGAATATTAATCATAAAGGAACTTATAAGCAAGGAAGACTAATTAGGTGGCAAATAAAACTTGCCAAATATAATTATTCAATTTCACATATTAAAGGTGAAAAGAATGTCCTTGCAGATATATTATCCAGAGAATGGAGCGAAGCACATTAGAACCAGTCAAAAGACAACTGGAACTGAAAGAAGCATTAAAAGATCAAAAGCTAAAGGAACTCGAGCTGATTGAAGCAGACATTAAAGTCCTAAATCTTCAACTCAAGATAGAAGGATTCCTCGAAAAAGCATTACAGGAAGAAGAAAAGAAAAATAACAAGTGGTATGTTGTTTTCAACTGACCATTTCCAAGAATCTATGATGACTGGTTCAAAGCAGCCCCACACTGCCAAAAGATCTCAGGCGTTCTACACAAATCATATTCAACCAAGGAAGAAGCCGAAAAAGCATTAAAGGTGTATTCATCCAAAGGAAAAGAGATTTATCTCAAACCAAAGACTTTTTCTGATGCAACAAAGACTCCACTAGTAACACAATCCTCACTTAAAATTCTATGAAGAATTCCTTCTTCTCTATATAATTTTCAAATTACTTCTTGAAAAGACCATGAATTACAAGTTTAATTCTCAGAAGAAGATTTTTGAGAAAATTTTAAAAGACTTATAAATTGGAGTGATAAAGAAAAAGTTAACTGTTTCTACATGGTTGACCGAAAACTCTTCAGTATTAAGGCAATCATCCTTCCTGTTGCACCCTCAATATTGGCATTCAATATGTTTCAATTTGGACTTATTGACTGTCTTTATTTAAGTTTGAATTTAGAAGAAATTAATATGTTCCCTCACAGTTTTAAGGAAGCAGTTCAAATGTTCAAAAGAAATGTGGCAAAAGAACGAAGCATTTTCCTAAAGTTCTACTTAGCCTATCCAGACTTCATTACTAAGCAACTTGCCAAGCATCTAGTATTTGTTGGTGTAAGTAATAATAATTTCCTACTAAAAGACGAACCAACTGGTGTCGTCTATGAAGAAGATCAGATAACTCCGATACTGACCAACCAACTAGCAAGCATTTATTCACAATGTCAAAGCATTGACAAAGAATCATTCATTAAGACATTGTACAAAGGACCCTATACTTTGCTTCTAAGCAAAACAAGTGGCAAAGTAATTAAAGAAAATGACATGAATATCCTGACAAGCTTTGAATTCCCTAACTACGCACTACAAGGATTGTAGATGGAGTATCGACCAGCTGTCCTTAATAATTTGTGTGCAATGATTAAAGCAAGTGGGAACCGCACATGTGAAAGATGCGTAGCAGAAAAAGCAAATGCCGACACTGACAAAATTAAAGATGAGGCGACTGATGAAGCAATTATAGAGGAATGATGTAAGCCCTTACGTCACTATGTAAAAAATTAAATTTATGATGTAAGCACTTACGTTTGTAAGGATAGCTTTGTAAATTTGTATATTCACTCTCTGCCCATAAATAAGCCCTCTTATGCTGAGGCAAAGCGGACTTTGGAAAATATTCTGAAATCTCAATAAGAGAGTGTTTTCTTCGAAAAACAGTGTCAGTCTCTTAGAGAGCTAGTCAGACATTTGAGAGTATGTCCACTTATCTTTTACTTATTATTACTTATAAATAAGCACTTCTTTACTTACATCTCAGAAATATTTACCTCACCTAATCTATCAATCTATCTACTTCATTACAAACTCATGGTGCAATTACGGAAGTAGTAGTGAGCGAAAAGAAAGAAGAACAAAATAGTAGATTTTAAAACCTCGACCAGCTATGTTTATCCAACTTCTCCCAGATAATTACTATCAATATCATGTATTAGGATTAGTTAATGGAATTATTATGCATATACTTATTGATACTGGATCATGTCTTAGTTATGTAAGTAATGAATTAATATATAATTCTAAAGAAATAAAACCAAGAACAATATTTGGATATAAACGAAAAGAAATTTTTTTTGATGAAAAAACAATTATAGAATGTTGTTTTCTTCTAGATATAAAGATTCAAATTGAAGTATATGTAGAAGATGAAACAAATATTAAATTATTATTAGGAATAGATTTTCTAGAAGTTGTAAAACCATACGAAATTAGCTCGAAGAAATATTAATATCCTTAAATGAACGAAAAATAAGAATTCCAAGAATTAATTTAAGTATACATACAATAAAAGATCTTTTAAAAATAACAAAATAAATGGAGATTGAGAAGATAGAAGATGTAGAACACTTACAAATCAATGATGAAGAAGGAAATTATGAAGGAAATATTTTAGTAAATAAATCATTATTTAAGAAAATTCAAAAAGAAGAACTAAATCTAACTAAAAATGCAAATATGAAAGGAGGAGAAGGATTAAGTAGAATATTAAAGAGATTTAATCAAAGAGATAACATTATCTACTATGGCAAAACAAGGAGTGAAATACCAATAGATATATCTGATACTCATGAAAATATTAGTATACAATTACTCAATAAAAGAAAAATTGTGGAATTAAAAAGGAATATAAAACGAGACGAAGATAGAAGAAAAATTAGATATATACATATAGGAGCAGTTCATGTATTAATAAAATCTACTTTTCAAGAAGAAATAAATTTGCCAATAAAATTAATATTAAAAGATGATCGAATAATGGATCCAAAAGATAAAATATTCGAAATAATAGAAGGAAATCTAGCTTATGAAAAATTAAAATTTAAAATACGACCAAATATTGGAATACCTCTAAGTACCTAGATGATAGAGCAATCATTAACATTAGAATATAATTTTTTAAGAAAAAGATTAATGAGACTAGGAGATAAAAAATTTTTAGTAACTTATTGTGTTGGTTATGCATTAACAAACTCACACCATAGTATTACATTTAAAAATAATGATAAAATTGATATTCTATATTTATTTGCAGATATAAGAAAAATCTATTATCCTAAGAAAAATAAAATAACAGAAATAGGGACTTCTAACCCTCATTTATTAGAATATAAAGAAAAACAAATACCAAAACCTATCGATTTAATGAATCAGAAAAAACTAATGAAAAAAATGAGATTAATAAATTAACTACTCAAGTAAATGATTTAACATTTTATTTAAAACAAAAAATATGATATATAGAGTGGAAGAAATTTTAGAAGAAATAATTGAAGAAATAATGGACGAAATAATTGGTATCAAAGCAAGGATTTAGAAAATGGATAGTGAAAATAGAGCAAAAGAAATACAAATTCAACATTCAATTTTTGTATTAAAAGGATTAGATGAAAGATTAAAATATTATATAAAAACAAAAAAGATAAGTCAAGAAATAAAAGAAAGAGAAATAAAAAGATTAAGCTATCATTTAGAAAGAATAGATAATAAACTACAAGAATTAACGGATGAATCTACCGATAGCATCACATTTATAATTCCACCGAAAAAGCCACTTAGAAATGATCATATTTTCAATGCAAAAGGTGGTCACCACTCACCATGAGAAATTGTTTTTGAAAGTCAATAAAGAACGGCAAGATTTTTGGATAGATACACTTTCTGCATAATTCCTTATATACTGGTGTATTCTTTTGGCAACTATTCTCTATGACAGAGTGTGTTCTTAAGCTCAATACCCTTTTTTTTGGAAGTCATTACCCTTTCTTTTACTTATACTCACATAATATTTTTTATATATTATTTTTATCTTAAATGATAACTTCTTATCTTTTGAGGAAAAAAAAAACTATTGCTCGTTGAATTAAAAGAAAATTCACCAATATTTATAACTATTGACAATTTAGGAAGATCTTAAGATATATTGACAATTTAGGAAAAACTTCAATCAATTATTTGTAGGTTTAAAGGACATAGGGTTTTTTTTAAAGGGGCCATAGAGTTTTCTAACAATGTTTTTAATATATGTTATATTAATGTGATTATTATTTAAAAATTCTATGGAGCTTGTGCTCCCCCTTGTTTTGATTTTTTCCTTTTTTTGCCATTAGATATAGCGGATTATTGGGAAGTTATATAAATTTCAAATGGTAATTAATTCACACATTTAGACTCGCACACATACCAACACACACATGCTACACTTGGAGAGGGCTCCTTCATTTTTTAAAAAAATTCCAAGGTCGTTTATATTTGACTCCACAACTATTAATGTTATTATTTAATAATAATAATAATAATAATAATAATAATAATATTATTATTATTATTATTATTATTATATTCTTTAATATCATAATATTTCAAAATCCATATATATACCAATGGCTAAAATCTATACTATATATATTTGAGAGGTCATTACAAGAAAAGTTCTGCTAAGTATCACGTTCTGGTAGATTTTTTTTGGTCCAAAACTTAAAACTTTCTATTCTTAGTAAGCTTTTCAATTTTTATCAAATAAATTATTTTGAATATGCATGACGTACAATTGTTACAGATGCAAAGCTTCTTTTATGAAGCCTTGCCTACTTCTTACATAATTACTATTAAATCCTTTTGGTGAAACAAATACAGACTAATAATATCTGAGGACAATACAATCATTTGCATCACATCATTTAATGAAAGCTTCTTATAATTGCCATTCAGTTTCAATTTCAAACCCTCATTTCATACGAAGCCCTATTCGTTACATTACACTATTTCATTTCTCCCTTCCACAGTCGTCCATTCCCTCTTTCTTCCATAGCATGTGTCATGCTGCAACTCATTCCCCATTCATTCTCTTTCATCTATTTTTTAACTCCCACCTACCCTAATTGTTATTGCAAATTCTGTGGCCATTCTCTTTCTTCTATTTTCTTTCCCCTTTCCCCGATTCTCTCTCTTTCTCTTTCCTCCCATATGTGACTCTGTGTTTCCTTCGTTGATTCCCTAATCACATATGTGTGTTATCTGCAAGCTATTTGATGATGTTCGAGCTTATTGAACCAATGATTTTAGTGTTTGTGTTGGTTACGGTTTAATAAGGGCGGCTAGGCATATGAACATGTTTGAATCCCCTAACTCTTTCTCTATATTTTTCTACCTATAAATGGATTTGTGAATGTAAATGATACCAATTTCTTAAGGTTGTGTCTTCTTTCTCTATATTTTTTAACCTATAAATGGATTTGTGAATGTAAATGATATTGGTTCCTTAAGGCTATGTCTTCTTTGATATTTGGTTGCTTTATTTGATATTCCTTTCTCTGATTCATTTCTGTTTAGTATCTTCTATGGCTTTGCGTATTGATTCTTTGGAGAAAATTACTCTGGTAAGGGAGTGTTGGAGGGCGAAGGTTCGCGTGGTCCGACTATGGTATCTTCCAAGTTTCAACAACCCTGAAACCAATAGCATTGAGATGGTCTTCATGGATGAATTTGTAAGTTTTTTTCCTCCTTCATTGTCATCCATTAATTTATTAAATGTATGAAATCTAATTTATTTAATTTGAATGCAAGGTTATACCATGCATGCATCCGTGCGAAAAACATTGATATACAAATTCAAGCTCCTTCTTTCTAAAGAGGAAATTTATATAATTGCTTACTTTGGTATTGGCGGTAACACTGGGTACTTTTGAACTACAAGACATGAATACCGTTAAGAGGTATATGTCTATCCTATTGGTGAATCAATTTGTCATACCCTCAGAATAAAATCGAACATGCATCTACCATACTTATGATCTAAAACCCAAAGTCCAATGTTTAGGCTCATTAGATTTTATCAAATCACCTAAATGTTGATTAAACAAATAAGAGTATTAAGCACCATAAGATAGAATAAAACCCAAATCATTTATATAAACCCAAAAGAATACAAATCATTCAATATTCATAAGGGGATCCAAAGAATATCCTAAACATAGCTTAGCTACTCATTGAATACGAAAATGTATTACAAAAATTCATATTCAAGATAAATGGAAGAGAGAAAGAAGAAGGAATAGAAGATGAAGTCCAATGGGGTAAGTCTTGAAACTTGAATCTTCCTCCAAGATGAAGAGGACCTCTAATCTTGGCTTCTTCAACTTTCTTTCAGCCCATAAATGAAGATCTAGTTGTTTGGTTCTCCAAAAGATCTAAGCTAAAAGAGTTCAATGTGGATTTTACATGAAAATGAGGCTAAAGTCTTCCAACAATGCATAACAACAAGGACAAAGCCATTAATAATGCATAAAGATATGGCACAAATAACTACATTCCATGGAGTTATCACACCCCCAAACCTAAGTTTTTGCTAGTCTTCGAGCAAAACAAAGTCAGACGATACTTGCAAAGACAATTTCAGCTTCAACACTAGTGTATGCTGATTGCATTAAGCCTTAAAGAATACACATGCCTCATGATCTGATCCATGCACACACAATCCTTGCCATATCAACTATCAGAGCTTCAAATCATGCATAACATATTTCCACAAATATGCAAGAAAAACCTCTTCAATTCAAATCATACTCAACCAGATAAGTGTATGAGCAAACACATGGATAGGAATCAAAAGAATCCACCAAATTGTAATGCAACTCTCTCTCCACTAATGTAAATCACCTATAATTGAGGATCAAAAGGGTCTTTATCAGCTTGTAAAGTAAGACCATGGTTATGGGGTGAAGAAGAAAGGGGAAATGATAACAAACAAACATTGAGGATAAAAATATACGATTTCAAGACTTGAGATCGAGTGAAAATAGCAGGGTATTCAACAGTGAAAGCTTAAAACTCGCCAAAACCATGCAATGTTTCTCATATTTAACTTTTCTTCTTTCTTTTATTTGTTTTGCTTGTCTCTTTTCTTTTTCTCTTTTTTTTTATACTTATACAAAACAATCTTTTCTCTTTCTTTTATTGCATTTGGTTCCTTCAGGCTCATTTTTTTTATTTGAAAATATTAATACCCCTAATCATTAAACTCATTTCAAGAAACAACATCTCATGCACTCAACACACATTGATGGTAGGAACAAAATTCAATGCTTTCACATGCATTAGAATGGTTAACATGGTGACGAACACAATAGTAATGAAAAAAAATAAAGCCTACAATTAAACAGCTTCGAAGGGGACCTATGGATATCAACATTAAAGGATAAGCTTGAAAGGCTCAGTCGGTCCAAACAAGGCCCTAATCATTTCCTTAATCATACACAATTTAGGATTTCGCTTCAAGAGAGTTGCAAAACAATTTCGGAGAAAAAAGACATCACATGTACTAACCATAAGCATTCTCTAGAAAAGTACTCAAATCCAACCCGAAGCCAAGCAAGCATAGGAATAGAAAAATTTATCATGCATAACAAGAATGTAGATTAATCGGCATGCACCAAAGATAGCATAAGGATTCACAAAAATTTTAATTTGCATCCCTAATAATCATTGGCAATCATTAAACTAGCTAATGACCTCATGTTAAGCATTTAAATAATTTCACAATGTCAAACACGCAAATCAGCCATTACGCTCACCAAATCATATAATAAACAAAAAATAATACCAAAAATATTAATAATTAAACTAATAATAATTTAACAACAATAAACAGCCAATATATATATATATATCAAAATACTAAGACACCCTCCAAACCTGAGGGAAACAATGTCTGCATTGTACATTATACATGAGAAAAATAAATAACAATGAAAATGATGGAAACTGCCTTGAATGTATAAGTCTAGGCATCATCAACATCTGGAAGGACCTCTACATCTCCACTGTTGGCATCATCTGGAAGTGGCTTAGTATCACTACTGCCACTATCATCATGAGGAGTTGCTGGATCTCGTTGTTGATGTGAAGGGTCGACACCGTCAAAAGGAGGGTAGGGTGGGATGGGAAAATCATGGGTGAATATCTGAAGGTGCTCGACCAGCCATTTGATGGTCTCGACAGTGTAGGTCTGCATGGCGGCTACCTGTCGAAGCTCGGCACACACGTCATCCACCTCTTGAGTAGGCTAGGCCTCAGGGGCTGCTCGCGAAACCCGCCCCGGGGCTTTCTAAGGGACTGCTGTTGCTAGGGGAGTTGCACCAACCCTCCTAATGAAGTACTCAATGAGAGGTTATTTTATGTTAGTGAGCTCCTCATGTGGACTAGTAGGCACACCCTGCCTCTGACATAGTATATGGATAAGGGAAGGGAAGAAAAGGCTGTGTGGCTCCATGGCTGATCTCTGCAGCTGCATATAGAGAATGTCTGCTACATCGATCGATCGTCGCTCCAGAATAGCGTAAATCATAATAGCCCTGTCGTGAATGACCTCTGATAGGTTGTCGGTGGGTAGAATCCTAGTGCAAATGAAGTGTTACCATGCTTTAGCTTCGGGGGCCAAGCAAGAATAGGGAAAATATCGCTTCCAGCCCTGCTGAGACATGGTCCAAGCAACTGGCTGTAACTCAGCGGTGCAGATGCGAGCGGTGACTTCCTGCAGGTTGATCCCCTCCACTGGCTCCCATCTGGTGAACTCTTGGTAATCACAAATTAATGGAGGATGGGGCAATGATAGTGCCACTCTAATAGACTCCGCAGAACAAGAAACTTGGCGCCTCCGCACGCTGACGGTGGTGGACTCTTTGTGAGTGAATGCTAGGTTCGTATAGAATTCATGAACCAGGGGCATTGGGGCTCTATTGGGGTGTTTAGCAAACTCCCCCCACTGGTAGTAACAGATGGTGGCCTCAATGTCAGGCTGTATAGAGTCCCTGAAACTAAAGCCCCTCTCAACAATGACGCTCTTTGAGACAAGAGTCCCAAAGCGTTCCTACGCCTCAGCAGATATAAATCTTGAATAGCCAAACTCACGGGGAAGAGATGGCTCCATAGGCTGCGCTCTGCTCTCGCACCTGACTCGTTTAGGACCCATTTAGCAAGTATAGAGGACTTGAAAAAGAGAAGAGAGGGTCAGAATTGAGCAATGTTGTTAATAAGATAGTTAAAACACTCAAATTCTGGAAAAGATAAGAGCCAACGCCGCGGCATGCAAAAGAATTCATCCAGCACCACGGCATCCAAACATGTTTAACACATGCCGTCGCGTTGAGTTGTCACGCTGCGACACTCAAAGAAGTTCAAATGAATGTTGTAGTGTAAGCTAACCAGCGTCGCAGTGCACACAAACTAACAGATCGCAAAATCAGCCCAAAACAGCCCCAACCTTCAATGTTACTTACTACTAATATGAATAAATCAATACTAAACAAAATACCTATTAACTAAGATAATTACCAACTAAAAAAAACCTAAAACGAAGCAAATACTAAAATAGAAAAAAAATAAAAATATGAAACTAAAAGGAGAAAAGGGAGAAAATCACATACTTGGAGATGGAGATGGAAATGGGATGCACAAAAATTGAAATGAGGGATTGCGGGAGAAAGGGTGAAGGAGGAAATTAGAGAGAAATGTAAAGAGGGTGTTTGTACGCCCAGAACGTCACGATATGAACTAACCAACGCCGTGGCGCGCGTATACGAAATTGACGTCTCAGTTTTCTATTTTTTTATACAAAATTGACCGTCGCAGCGTTATAGAAGCCACGCTGCGGCGCTATGCTCTCTGTCTCTAAACCCTGATAAGGCAGAGACCAGGATGCTACGGCGTAACAAAATCCACTACCGCGGCATGTGATAACTCCACAAAGTGTAGTTATTTGTGCCCCATATCTGTATTTCTCTGATTGCTTAAGTCATTGTATATATGCATATTTGAAAGGTTTTATGTTTATATTTGTTATATCCAATTCTGATACATTTCCTATATGATATTGAACAAACTGTACATATTAGTTAATTGATTAAGTGGATTTGCAACTCTTACTGATTTGGTATTTTCTCTATCATAGGAAGGGCACCAAACAAGATGATATATGGAGCAATTGAGCTAGAATGGGAAGAGGAAGCCAAATTTGCATTTCAGACCTCAACATCGCGGCGTGGAATGTGAATGACGTGGCGTGAGCCTCCCCTGCATCAAAAGTCAGAGAGCTTCGTAAATAGAGCGTCGCAACGTGGAAAATGTAATGTCGTGGCATCCTTGACCTAAATTGACACGCATCGCGGCATAGGCATGTTAATGCCGCGACGTGCCTATATTTTTTTGAGTCTATAAATAGATTTGTAGTAGATTTTATAAGAGAGCTCCGTGAAAGCCTTGCTGAGTTTAAAGAGGCTGCGGCCTGAACTTCATTTTTGGGCAGATTGGAGGCCTAGGGAGGGTAGGTTGGATGTCATCTTCCTCATGGAAGGAGATTCAAGCTTTAAGGATGCTGTCCATGGATTTTTTCCTCTTCTCCCTTTGTTTCTCTTCTCTTTGTTATCGTTTAAGCATGGTTTTTTATTGTAATTTCGTATTCAATGGATTAGCAGCTGTATTTAGGAAATATTTTGGATCTTTCTATGAGTATTGATGTTTATGTTATCTTTTGAGTATATATTGATGTTTGGTTTTGTTCTTCCATGCCTATGCTTAATGCTTGCTCTTGTTTGGCCAATAATTGCATGATCTTGATTGATGCAAATGAACTAGACATAGGGATTTGTGGATATGGATATGGTATGGTTGATGCATGTTCGACAAGTTCAGTTGGCTTGAATGAGTTGATTCGCTAACAAGATAGAAATATACCTTTTAACCATGTATTAACGTGTGTTTGAAAATAGATCGTTCATTAGTGGAGTTTACACTAGTCCTCATGCAAATATAAGAAACATAGTGGATTAGGTAAATGACACCAGGGTTGATCGACCTAGACATATAATTTTGACTAAATCAGATTCTCAAACTAACTAATCATTAATGTTGTTTGTAAGGATTGCATATCATTAGTATGAAATTGGAAGTGAAGAAGGATTCCCTAGATTTCTAAACCATTATCTTTATTGCTTTTGTAGTTTAGATTTAGATTATTTATGCTTTCTCTATTTTATATGTTCTTGGATAGAATTTAGCTAGGCTATTGGTTGTTACTTAGTAATGGAAGCCATATATCCTCGTGAAAATGAACTTATACTCTGTATCTGTATTACTTGAACGACCTGTGCACTTATGGTAAACAAATGGTCTAACGAGTTTTTAGCGCCGTTGCCGGGGATAATGGTGTATTTCCAAAGAGTTTAACCTTATTCCTTGGCAATTGCCAGGGATAACAGTTTAATTCCATATTGCTAATATCAACAATGAGTTTGGTTAGTCCTAATTGAAGTTGTATATAATCTATGTTAATTTAAGTCTCTTTATGTTATTGCTTTAGGTTCAATAAAGAAGTCGGATGATCTTAATCATATGAGGTCCTTCAAGGAATTCGCGACTCCTCAAAAGGAAAAGCCTTGGATTAAGTTTAAGAAGACTACTTATCCTCACAATTCATTTTGGTGACAAAGTCTTGCCAGGACTATAACTCAAGTCCTTATTGGGAGGGAACCTAGGTTTTTATGTTTTTGTAAATTAGTATGTGTTTAGTAAATTTTAAGTCATCAATATGTAGTAAGTTTAGTTTTGTAACTTTGGTTAGTTTTTAGGCTTTTCTTTAGTTTAAAGTCTTAAATATGTTAGTATCTTTAATTTTAGCATTCTTGAAGTTAGTATGTTTGATTGTAGTATCTTTAGTTAGTTTTAAGTCTTATATAAGTTAGTATTTTGATTGTAGTAAGTTTTAGTTAGTTTTGAGTTTTTATTTAGTTTTAAGTTATATATAGGTTAGTATGTGTGATTTTGTGTTTTAATACATTTTAGTTGTCAATTTCTTGTTTTAGCCTTTTGGACAAGTTTGGGAGGTGTTGAGGACTTCTTTAGGCAAAATTCTGCAGCAAAACTGAATTTGCTGCAGAATTGTGCAGGCTGATGTCTCTCGTAGCAACGTGAGGTTGTTGCACACCGCGGCGTGATAGTTATTTATGCGCATTTGAGCCAAATTCCAGAGGCCTCAGCGCCACGGTATGGAAATTGAAACGTCGCAGCGCTCATCAGCTGAACTTGTTAAAAAAAAAAAGAGTTACTTGTTTTAGGTGCTACTAAAGGCACCCATTCTGATCAAATGTCATGACATGGATGCTGTGTGCTGCAGTATGTTGTGTTGAAGTGTAAATATTGTACATGTTAGTTTATTTTAAGTGTTTTTTTAATATTTGTAGTATACTCAGCTCTCACATTTCAAGATATTTATAGACTCAAGTACCCTAGACACCATGGAAAGTGAGAACTTTGTCTCACTTTGGTTTGGGGAAGTGTTATTACATG
The DNA here is from genome assembly GCA_029884605.1 of Ormosia emarginata. Classification (NCBI taxonomy): domain Eukaryota; kingdom Viridiplantae; phylum Streptophyta; class Magnoliopsida; order Fabales; family Fabaceae; genus Ormosia; species Ormosia emarginata. Next base: position 5,089,726 of record JAQQTP010000025.1, read on the forward strand.
TTTTGATTACTATGATGTATTATGTAATGCATGTGATGATATTTTCTAGATGCAGTTGTGATAGCCACCATGTTTCAATGAGTTTCTATTTGTGTTGGTTATTGCTGATGGATTTGCAATGAAATTTCAATTTTTACTCTTATGCAAATGATGTATGCATGTCATACTGCAAAGTTAAATCTATTTAAATGCATGCTTTATTGCAAAAGACTGCTGGAGTTGTTTTGGTTGTTCATGATATGAAAGGTTGTTATTTACCCCCTTTTGAGTGAAACCTTATGTGATCTTGAAGTATGTGAAACAGTACAGTTGCTTTTTATGCATGATTTACATCTCACTTAGATACAAGTGTAACTTTGAGTATGATAAGAATGCATGTTTAGAGAAAGTTTATGGATGTACATGTAGAATTTCGATGATCTTAGAAATTATTTTTAAACTCTCTTGAGGCGAAATCCTAGATTGTGCATGACTGAGGAAGTAATAAGGGAATTCTTTGGACCGATTGAGCTTTAAAAAGCCTACCCTGAATGATTATATCCTTAAGTCCCATTTTGAAGGCTGTTAATTATTTAGCCGTATATGTTTTTCATTCACCATGTATTCCTTACCCTGTTAACCATTCTAATGCATGTGAAAGCATTGCATTTTCTTCCTACCTTAATGTCTGTTGAGTACATGATGTGTATATCTTGAAGTGAGTCTAGTGAGTAGGGGTATATATGTTTAAGAAAAATGAGTCTGAATGAACCAAACGCAATCAAAAAAAAAAAAAAGAAATTGCTTTGTAAAAGTAAAAAGAAAGAAAAAAAAATGAGAAGAGAGAAAGGCAAAGCAAACAATGAAAGAAGAAAAGCTAAAAATGAAAAGCATTGAATGGTTTTGATGAGTTCTGATCTTTCAAAGTCCTTTTGGAATATCTTGCGAATCTCTTTTGAGCTTAAGTCTTGAAATCATATGTGTATGTGTCTCAATGTTTGTATGTATCCTTTTCATTCTTTTCTTGCACCCATACCATGACCTAACATTACAAGCTGAAAAGACTCTTTTGATCCTCAGTTATGTGTAGTTTACATTAGTGGAGAGAGAGTTTAGGATCAATTTTGTAGATTTTATGATTCATATATATGTATGTTGATAAACTTATCCGGATGTGTATGATTTGAATAAGAGAAGTTTATCTTACACGTTCGTGGATAATGTGAATTGCATGGAAGGAAGCTAGATTGTTAGCATGTGAAGGATTATGTATGTGTGAAGCTGGTTTTGGGGCATTTGCACTTCTTAAGGATTGAAGTAATCATTATATACTAGTAGCTGTGGTTTAATTGAAGAATAGAAAGATTGAAACTTGCTAATAGCTGAATGCATGTTGAGTCTAAATTGTTAAGAAGATTTACTTGGTCATGCTTTGTTTTGCTCGAGGACAAGCAAAAAGTTAAGTTTGGGGGTGTGATAACTCCATAAAGTGTAGTTATTTGTGTCCCATATCTGTATTTCTCTAATTATTTAAGTCCTTGTATACATGCATATTTAGAAAGTTTTACGCTTATATTTGTTATATCTAATTTTGATACGTTTCCTATATGATATTGAGCAAACTATGTATATTAATTAAATAATTAAGTGGATTTGTAACTCTTACTGATTTGGTATTTTCTCTATCATAGGAAGGGCTCCAAACAAGATGATATATGGAGCAATTGAGCTAGAATGGGAAGAGGAAGCCAAATTTGCATTTCAAACCTCAACGTCGCGGCGTGGAATGTGAATGTCGCAGCGTGAGCCTCCCCTGCATCAAAAGTCAGAGAGCTTCGTAAATGGAGCATCGCAATGTGGAAAATGTAATGCTGCAGCGTCCTTGACCTAAATTGACACACGTCGCGGCATAGGCATGTTAATGTCGCGGTGCTTCTATTTTTCTGAGTCTATAAATAGATTTGTAGCAGATTTTATAAGAGAGCTCCATGGGAGCCTTGTTGAGTTTAGACAGGCTGCGGCTTAAACTTCATTTCTGGACAGATTGGAGGCCTAGGGAGGCTAGGTTGGATGCCATCTTCCTCATGGAAGGAGATTCAAGCTTTAAGGATGCTATCCATGGATTCTTTCCTCTTCTCCCTTTGTTTCTCTTCTCTTTGTTATCTCTTGAGCATGGTTTTTTATTGTAATTTCGTGTTCAATGGATTAGCAGCTGTATTTAGCAAATACTTTTGATCTTTCTATGAGTATTGATGTTTATGTTATCTTTTGAGTATATATTGATGTTTGGTTTTATTCTTCCATGCCTATGCTTAATGCTTGCTCCTGTTTGGCCAATAATTGCATGATCTTGATTGATGCAAATGAACTAGACATAGGGATTTGTGGATATGGATATGGTATGGTTGATGCATGTTCAACGAGTTCAATTGGCTTTAATGAGTTGATTCGCTAACGAGATAAAAATATATCTCTTAGCCATGTATTAACGTGTGTTTGAGAATAGATCGTTCATTAGTGGAGTTTACACTAGTCCTCATGCAAACATAAGAAATATAGTGGATTAGGTAAATGACACCAGGGTTGATCGACCTAGACATAGGCTTTTGACTAAATCAGATTCTCAAGTTAACTAACTAATCATTGATGTTGCTTATAAGGATTGCATATCATTAGTATGAAATAGGAGGTGAAAAAGGATTCCCTAGATCGCTAAACCATTATATTTATTACTTTTGTAGTTTAGATTTAGATTATTTATGCTTTCTTTATTTTATATGTTCTTGGATAGAATTTAGCTAGGATATTAGTTGTTACTTAGTAATGGAAGTCATATATTCTCGTGGGAACGAACTTATACTCCGTATCTATATTACTTGAATGACCCGTGCACTTGCGGTACACAAATAGTCTAACAACGTGAGAGGTCTGTCTGTAAAATTATGCAGCAAACACCACACAACACCCAAATTGGCCTCAATGAGGCCTCCACCACTTATAAAAACTGTCTACAAGTTTAACATGAGCATGCATCAACAAAACAATATGAATTTACCAAATCTAATACACTACATACTAGACTCAAAACATAAGAATTAAACACATATAGGTAGGTACATCCCAAAAATGTGCCTTTTTATAGTCCAGGCAGAACTTTTTTTGCTTCTTTAACTTGGGGGAGCATGCTTGAGGGAGGTCTCCTCCCTCTCATTATTTGAAGAAGTCCCCGAGCTCTATTGTTTATTGCATTAGCAAGCTGCCCCATTTGTGTTTCAAGAGCCCTAATTTAAGATGATTGGCTCTGAAGGAGAGAATCATTTTTGGCCAAATGAACATCAATTTTAGTCATGTATGAATCAATTTTCACCATGAATTGCATGAACTTGTCTTCCAGTGCTAGCTTCCTTACTTGCATAGGTGGCCTTGCTTGCGATGAGAAACTAGGAGGAAAATATGGTCTCCCATTGCTAGTAAATTAAGATGTTGGTTGTCCCTCCATGAAAAATTGGGGTGGTTTCTCCACCTAGGATTATATTGCTGTGAGTAGGGGTTGTTTTAAGAAGGCTGATAGTTTCTCGTATATTGACCACTCCCCTAAGTGGATGGGCAACTATTGTTAGCATGATTATTCCCACATCGGTCACACAGCATGAACGGGCATTGATTAGGACCTGTACCAAAACTGTTAAATTAGTTCGCTAATTATACCACTTGAGCTGACAAAGATGTAAGTGCATCAACGTCATAAACTCTAACTACCTTCCTTTGAGTATTTCTTACTGAAGGCCATTGGTAGTTATTGGCGGCTAATTCTTCCAACAGTTGGTATGCTTCATCAAAAGATTTACTCAATAATGAACCACCTGCAGCTGCATCCACAATTAGACGATGGTGAGGTAGTAGTCCTTTGTGAAATGAGTCAATCTAGTGCCAATGAGGAATTTCGTGGTGTAGGCACCTTCTAAGCAGATCCTTGTATCTCTCCCAAGCTTCATACAAGAATTTGGATTTTGACTGGGTGAATGAAGTGATGTCATTCACCAACTTAGCAGTCTTGGCTGGAGGAAAGTATTTGTTGAGAAATTTTCTGCACATATCTGCCAATATAGTTATAAATCCTGCAGGTAGAGACTGCAACCAACTCTTAGCTCGATCTCTGAGAAAGAAAGGAAAGACCTTGAGGTGAATGACATCTTCTGAGACTCTATTATGCCTGAAGGTGTCGCAGATCTCTAGAAAGTTTGATAAATGTGCATTGGGATCTTTATTCAGCAAACAACCAAATTGTACAGATGTATGAATCATTTGGATAATGGTCGATTTAATCTCAAAATTATTTGCGTGTATGGAAGGCCGTCTGATACTTGATTGGAGATTTTCCATTTGAGGATTGCTAAACTCCCTCATAGGCCTCGTATGATCATTGTTCTCCATCATAAATGGTACCTTATTCATAAAAGAATGAAATATTAAATCAAAATATAATAAAAGAAAAGACTTGAATTAGAACTAGCAAAGCTCGTTATCAATATTATCAATATAGAAATTAGTCGTAAGTCCCTGGCAACGACGCCAAAAACTTGGTGAAGGATTATGCTATGCCAACCTTGTTGGTGGGTAACCCTTTTTGCTAACCGCAAGTGCACAGGTCACTTAAGAAATAAAAATGATGAGTAGATATCGTTCCCATGGGGACTATGTTTACCTTCTAATGCTAAATACTAACCTACAACTTAACTAATTCTATTCAAGTAAACGTAAATTAAAAAATAGGTTGATTAATTAAACTACAAAGCATAAAGAAAAGATAAAGATATGGTTGAGAGAATATGGAATCTTTTTTCACCCCCTACTTTAATTGACAACATGCAATCCATTCAAGCAATACAAATGATTAGATTAGGTTAGCCTGAGAAACTAACTTAGTTAAAAGTCTATGTCTAGGTCGATTAACCCTATGTCTTTTACTTAATTCACTATGTGTCCATGAAAACTAGAGCAAATAACAAGCATTAAGATCAATTCTCAACTATGACTATGCATGGCTAAAAAGTATATGTCTATCCTATTAGCGAATTAATTTGTCCTACAATTAGAATAAAATCAAACATAGATCTACCATACGTATGATCTAAAACTCAAAGTCCTATGTCTAAGCTCATTAGATTTCATCAAATCACCTAAATACTGATCAAACAAGTAAGAGCATTAAGCACCATATGATAGAACAAAAGCCAAATCATTTATATAAACCCAAAAGAATACAAATCATTCAATATTCATAAGGGAATCCAAAGAATACCCTAAACATAACTTAGCTACTCACTGAATACGAAAATGTATTACAAAAATTCATATCCAAGATAAATAGAAGAGAGAAAGAAGAAGGATCAGAAGATGAAGTCCAATAGGGTGAACCTTGAAACTTGAATCTTCTTCCAAGATGAAAAGGACCTCTAATCTTGGCTTCTTCAACTAACCTTAAACCCATAAATGAAGATCTAGCTGCTGGGTTCTCCAAAAGATCTAAGTCAAAAGAGTAAAAATAAAAGTTCTCCAAGAGAAGAAAAGAAAACGAGAAAGAGAGTTGAAATATGCATAAAAGGTATTTATAGGCCCATAGATTTCGCTCTTCACGCCGCGACGTTACACAACACGCGCCGTGGAGTGCAAAAATTAAGGGCACCAGCGTCACAATGTTCACTTCCTTGCGTCGCAGCGTGAAAGCCTCAGGTTATCAGGGTACACTGGAAGAGAGCAGAATGCTGCGGCATAAGCATATCAGCGCCGCAACGTGATCCACTGGAACTTGTCTTGTGATTTCTCTTCCAATGCATGGCCTTGGCTTGCATCAAGTTAGTTCTTTTGAGCTCATCCTGGAATTGAGAAATCAACTAGTCAAACACAAATACAATCTAACTCAATCCAATCAAAGATTAGGAAGAATTTTAACAAGATTAGAAGGAAGACCTCAATGTGGATTTTACATGAAAATGAGACTAAAGTCTTCCAACAATGCATAACAACAAGTACAAAGCCATCAATAATGCATAGAGATAGGGCACGAATAATTACATTCCATGGAGTTATCAAATTAGAAGATTAAGCAGGTTTGTATGTTTTTGTTTTGAAAGATAGCCAAATTAGAATAAAAAAGAAGATGATGTCCATATTTTTAATATATTTCTAAATAGTTTCAAAGTTATTCTTCATCATCTGGTATTTGGGTTATCTAATTAGATTTAAACTTCCACCATAGAACATGTTACTATCGTTTACTATGATTCTATCTTTCCTTTGGTTTAAGCTTTCTATCTTACTTATATTGTTTCATTGTCATTCATATATTCTATGAGCAATTTCATAACTTATTTTTTATTAATGCAGTGTCAAGTTAGAGGTTTCCTTTTTTGGGAATTATGTGGACGAGATCAACACTTTTATTGCTAATGGTGGTATCCATCAACCTGTTATTGTGGTCCAATTCATGAGAATGAATACTTTTAAAGGTTTATTATCCTTCAAATCTTTTAGTCTCTATCGCTACTGGATATTCTAAATAGAAATTTGTGGTCTTTTTTATGTTTAGATTTTTCTATTTTTTTTACTATTCATGGTCTTTAAATTTGCATATGGTTGTTGTAATAATTTTATTTGGTAATAGGCAAGATTGTTCTACAAAATGTCATGTATGTTACTAGATTGTTGTTCAATCCTAACATTCTTGAGGTCTTTGAGTTCAAAAATAGGTAAGTTGTGTGATTTAACTGTTCTGCTCCCTATATTTTAGATTCTGATTATCCCATCTAATAGATTATTTTATTGCTTACTTTCTTATATCATGCTTATTTTCTTTTATCTAGACTGCTTGCTGCAATTGAAGGAAATTCACAAAGCTTTGCGATTATATCTGATGCTCCTTATAACTCCCTTGAGGATGACTTCCTAAAGGGGACTCCTAGGATGTCCATTCAGGAATTAAAGGATTATAAATATGTGTGTTATCTGCTTTTAAATTTTGTTCATAACTTTCTTATTGAATATTCACTAATCACTTTTATCACTTTAAATTAATTTATTCTTATTAATTTTAATTGTAGGATGATTTATACATAGTCTTTGGAAATGTGAAGTGTGTTAATAATGACCCAGATTGGTGATATGCTGCATGTAAATGCAACAAAGCTATCACCCCAAACTCTATGATGTATTATTGCGAACGTTGTTTCTGCCATGTCGTGAATGTTGTTCCAAGGCTAGTTTTTTTTTTATTTAAATTTAAATGCATTATTGATTGCTGAATTGAGTTGTTTTTTCATGTTCTTTATTTATATTTAATTTGATATAGAATCAAGCTTATAGTTACTGATGAAGTTTACAATGTTACATTTGTGTTGTGGGATCGCAATGGCTATGTCCTTCTAAAAAAGTCTTGTTCTGAGTTGCTCGAATGTATTCAAAAGGTAGATATTTTTTTTGTTAATCTTAAGTTTAATTTTTTGCTCATGTTGGTCAACAAATGTTTTTTGATTTTTTTTTTCTCTTCAAACAAAGGGAAGGTCCTATTGGTCATCCTCCTGAAATTGAAGAATTCTTGATCAAGAAATCATTACTTTTTAAGGTTGAGGTGAAGACAGTAATTAGTAACCATCTTCCAAGGTTACGAAGATTTGTTTTAATCCTTCCATTATATCCAAATTAAGAGAGAGTGAACCTTTTCTTTTTCCTACTCAAGTCTGCTAATTATTCATATTCCCTTCTTTTGTTTATATTCTGCACTTAGCTTATTAAATTTATTTTCTAATATAACATATTGGGATTTTAATTATTTTTTGTATCTGTCTTTGAATCTATTTTCAACCTCCTTTTCAATTTGATGCTCCTTGTTATACACTTGACAATGAATTCCTCAACATGACTCCTACCAAGTCAATTAAGCAGTTAAAAGACTGCAAAGAAGTGAGTAGTTTATTTATTATTTTTTGTTTAAAATAATTATACAATATTTGTATCATAATTGCAAATCTTGAATTATAATTTGCGTGCTTTTATTCATGTTAATTATAGGATGGATTCTACACAGTGTGTTTGCTATTGTGAATGGTGTCAATAAAAGTCCAAACTGGTGGTATGATGCATGTAGATGCAATAAAGTAGTCACCAGACTCTAGAATGTACTACTGTGAATGTTGTCAGTGTCATGTGGTGAATGTAATTCCTAGGTTAGTTCATTACATTTATATTTAAATTCATAATTGCTTGCTGAGTTATGTTCTAATCTTATTTCTATATACTTACTCAGATATAAAATCAAGCTTAGGCTGATGGATAACATTGATAATGCTACATTTGAAATGTCGGATTGTGATGCATGTTTTATTATGAAAAAATCATGCTTTCACTTGCTTGAATGCATTTAGAAGGTAAATATTCATTTTGTTCAATTTAATTATGATAATATGTATATGTTTGTTACAAATTCATTTTTAATTTTGTTATTTTCAATTAGAATGGAGGTCCAATTGGTCACCTTCCTAAATATCAACAATTCCTAATAGAGAGATAATTCCTTTTTAAAGTACTAATCAAGACAAAAGTTATCAATCATTTTGAGCCTTCTTTCCAGGTTTCCAAGATTTGCTTTGATCCTTCCATTATTTCTAAATTCAGATAGTCCAATCCTTCATTCTTTGCTAGTGAGGTCTGAAAAATTGCCTAGATCATTTCTTTTATTTTGAATTGTCTACTTAGATTATTATTTTTTGTTTTTATAATTTATCTTCTTAGGAATAAGAACTTAATTTTTTTTTCTATTTTTGAATCTATTTCTAGCCTGACATTACTGTGAGGTTATCTCTTGGTGATACATATTCAAGTATTGAGTTTCAAGGTGTTCAATCCTCTATTGCTAAGATTTGCAAACTTATTATGTTTTGTTTACAATGTTTATTAATTATTTTTTATTATCATGATGTGTTCATTAATCTTTGTTTAAATCACTACAACAACTTTGTCCTTTGGCAAGGGTTGAAAAGTGTTGCCATTAGCCAAAAACTGTTGCCTAAAGTCTATGACAACGCTTTCTAGCCCTTGCCAAGTCGTTGCCTTTCCCGTCGTTGCCTATTACAATAGGCAACACTTTTGAGAAAAACGTTGCCTAGTCTTATCCTCTAGAAACACTTTTGTGACATTGTCTATAGATAGTTCTGGTAACACTTTTGACATGTTGGGTATAAGTACTATTTTAGACAACGCTTTCCTATCGTTACTTTTAAGTATATCATAAGACAACGTTTAAAAACCGTTGCCTATAAGTTAAAATTTTGACAATATTTTTCACACGTTGGTTATAGGTACTAATTTAAGCAACATTTTATTGTTTTTGCTTTTAAGTTTGTCATAAAACAACTTGTAAAAAACATTACCTATAAATTAAGGTTTTGACAACATTTTCTGTTTTAAGCAACGCTTATAATTTTGTTACTTTTAAATATGTTATAAAACAACTTGTATGAAACGTTGTCTATAGGCCATTTTTTTTGAAAATTTACTTATATGCACTTACTTTTAAGCAACACTTTTTATTTGCGTATTAAAAAATTATGTATTAAAAACTAATAATGCATTAAAAAACTAATTCTTCTCAAATAAAACATACTAAATTATGTAAGTGTATTTATTATATATATACAACAAAACTAAGAAAAAAAAGTCATTTACTACTATTATACAAAAGTAATGCGATTGTTTTTTATCACATAACACAAATGAAAGAACAAAAAAACTAAAACTAAATATCCTTAATAAATCTCCATAATTGTATCCACGTGTTTCACTTTATCTAGTATATTCTCACTACAAAAGAAAAATAATAAATATATGTAAATAAAACTAAAGTTATTTTGTTGCTTTCTCCCTTATTCATTCTGTTTCAAAATGAAGGTTTAAATCTGCAAAATTGGCAAATTGAAATTCATTAGCTTATATCATTACATTTGCCAACTTAATACTACAAGCAAAAACTTGGAAAATGAAGAACAAGCAAAAAGCATAGAAAATGAAGACTAGTAGATTCTGTTGATTGAATAAATTGCACCAAAATGGATTGGCAATACAAGACATAGTAACAATACAATGTCAGATACAAAGACGAAATTACTATCATCTGGCCCATAACACCAGTAAATAAGGAGCTCCATGAAGGTCAATCATTATGCTATACCATTAGCTAAGACAATATATTTATGTGGTACAATGTAAAATTAAAAATATAAAGCATCAGCTATAATGTGCAACTGCCGTTAGCATTAAGTAATTTGTGAGTTAGTGTTAGAATCATTGGGTGTTGAGATGCTATATATAGCTTTTATCTCAGAAAATCACCCTAAATTGTCAAGTTTCAAAATGATAAATTACTTGCAAAGAACAATCTAATATCATATTTAAAAGCATTCTAGAAGGATGAGCACAGTAGGAAATGCGCAACTAAGCATAATGCTACAGCTAAAATGGTCATAGATGAGCCCCATAGACGAGTTCGCAAGTTTAATGTCAAATTTAAAGCAGGAAACCAGATAAATGATTCTTTTTGTTTCAATTCTAAGATAAAAAAAATGCCAAAATAAGACATCCACAGCTCTGGAACTCATTTCATAAGTTTATGTTTCTTTACTTATAAGAATAAAAGAAAGGGAAAGCAATACTCTGACAAATAATAATGCTAATGCTCTGCAAGCAAATTTAAACATCGGGAACCCTATACAAATGGGAAAGGCCAAAGCTTATAAATTGTACTTAATATTTAATTTACTCTAGAGATGCAAGCATAAATTGTACTTAATATTTAATTTACTCTAGAGCACAAAATTCATATAATTCATAACCTCACCTCACTCTAAATGTAAAACCTCCTATAAGCACAAAATTCATAACTACTGAGAAAATTTATCACAGAAGAAAATCTTCTAAATGTGGTTACAACCATAATATATACCATGCCATAAAGGGCAAGCTAACTGAAAATAAGCATCTCATCAACAAGCATTATTATCATCACAAGTAAGCCACGATGATTGAAACCATCAGTTTTACATTTGCTAAAAAACATATTGAAATAGACAATGTACTCTCAAATAATTCAACTGAGCATGCAAACAGAAAGCCACCTTGACATATGAACACTATTATATCAATACCTGCCTAATCAAGGTGTTAGGTGTCCTTGAAAGAATGGTCTTATAGAAAAAAAAATTATTTATTAATACCACAACCACTAATAACTTTGCAGAAAATACCAAATCAGTGAGATATCAATGAGAATACCACAAGCAAATCTTACTACTTAGCATGATATCCCTAGCCCAAACAACATGACATTAATGATATCATATATCTACCGAAACTAAGCTTCAAGTAGCCTGGTTATTAAATTTAAACATGTATATTTGATTCCTGAAGTTATACAACACACTATTGCCATAGGCATACTAACAGCAATTCAACCAAATGAGACATGGATTTGAATACATACATTTGTTTGGTTCCAAAGAAGTAAACAAATACTTTCTTGCAATCAGTGGAGTAACCCCACCTCTCCTGCTCACTTACCTGCCACCATCAAAGAACTTGATCAGCCAAATAAAATCTCCATGACAAACAAGAAGGAAAAAAATGAAAATTAGTGAAATACATAGTGGCTATAACAAACATATAAGTTAGATATGACCATAGAAAATGAAAGGCACAAAAAAGAAATATATATATATATATATATATATACATATATATATATATGGTATATAGTCATAGCTCCAGGTTGTTTAACCCAGATAACCAAGGTCAGACACAATACCAAAATAAAAATAACACACACACAACAACAACAACAAACCTAATTAATCTATATCTTATTTTTTCTCAGGATTTTTTTTTTTCATCTGTTAAAACAAGTTCTTTTGCAGTAATATTTTATCTTACTATACGCTTGTTTTCATTGTGCGTAGATCAGCGGTGAATCGGAAGCAGTTTAAAGAGCACTATTTGCAATTTCTTCTATTATGTACAAGTTCAGTCCAAAGGAAGACATCTCTCTTGACACAACTGTACCAGAAGCTCCACCTAGTATTATCATTCCCTCTGAAGTTCCAATTTATCCACATGGTGGACTATATCCAGTTTCAGATCCTATTATCCTGCCTGGACCTGTACCTCAAATTATAGGTGCTATAAACGTACAAGATCTACAAGGTTAGGCTGATGCAGGAAATATGTGGCTTCAGGAAAGTTTGTAATCAAAATGCTCTAGAGAGAGCTTTGGGGCTGAAAAACTTTTTTGAGTGCAAAATAATCAAAGCCAAATATGCTACTATTCAGCTGGGAAAGCTTTGACATTTACTATTTATCAAGGTTTTTTTTTCTGGGGGGGGGGGGGGTTGGCTATTTTTATAAAAGCACTTCTTAAATTTATTTGCAAGAATAAGAAAAAGGAAAAATCATTGAAGACTTTATTATTAAAGTAAGGAATTGATTCTCGCTCTTCAGGAACTTGTGTGATTTGTTCTTTGCATTTACATTTTTAAAGTTCCATTTTTTAAAAAAATGGTGCGCATGGTAGATTGTAAATGTGTCCAAAACAATTTGCCAGAAACAGAGGAAATAGACCCGTGTCTGTACCTATGCATTATGCACAAGACCCATTAGGGGTATTGGCATAAATTATCCAAGATTCCATCTTCTTTTTCATGGGTTTGTTTCTGTGTGACCCAACGGGGACACAATGACACCAAGCCTATTTCTCCTATGATAGCTCAACCACCACTGGTAAAAGCAGACAATTTCATGTTTTCTTTAGAGCTTTTCAGACCCATGGAGGCAGAATCCCTTTTTCTTTAATTTTTGTTATTGAACTTGACTAGTTTTAAATAACTCAAAATTTACATGCAAAGAGCCTTTAACTTTTATGCAATATATATTAATTAACAAGGAGAATGGCTGAATGGGTGCTTACACAACTTGACGTTGATTCCAGAAGATGGAGTAGGAGTGGAAGTCCTTGGTGGGGTCGAACCAGAGGTCGAGTCTCTGCTCCCTGTTGCCCACTTCATTCACATACACGTTGGTCTGGACCGAGTAAGGTTCCCCAGTGGTGTTGCCCAAGAACTCAAAATCGAACTCGTTGTGATTTGGACTGTCCGATGACATCTACATCACATAAACTGATCACCAAAGTCACAGTCATTCACTAGATACCACAATAATTGAAACAGAAGAATAATATGAATCACATAACACTGTTAGATTGATCATAGTGAAAATGAAGGGGCCCCCAGTTGAATTTAATCAAGTACTGTGGTTCATGGAGGAAAATTGAGGACAAAAGCAATAAATGCAAATATTAATTGGATGTAAAGTAATTCACGGGGTAAATGGTAGTAGGTAGCTGCAACTAATAGCTGTGATACTAGTCTTATCATGGATTTCAATAAATCAACGAAAAAAATTTCTAGTACTTTGGGAAATGTTAGATGCATTGAACTAAATTATATGTAGTGTAAACTATTGTAGGGGGCCAGAGGCAGAGGACAGCATCTCCATAGTTGACTAATGAGTTGAATAGTAATCTCCATGTAAACATAGCAGGTAATATTCATATTCATTTTCACTTACATAGAAGGCAGTAACGGTTCCAGCAGAGTCACCTTCCACAAGCTTAAGCTGGATGGTCACTTTCCCAAACAAATACTTGCTTTTGGATCCAAAACCAGTACCTTAAATGTCCAAGAAATAACCATAAATAACACAAAAACATTTTTTTAGAACACAAAACAAGCAATTTTACAATAACATAAACACCCTCAAATTATTATATTGCCTATCGAGAATCAAATTAAAGGCAAAAACGTGTTTAAAATATCAGACTGAATGGCTCTGGTGGAAAACCCACAAAAGACAGCACTGAAAAGCTTTCAAAAGTAATAACAAAAAGCAAAGCTCACAGCTTTGAAGTGTGGAAGGGGTGGAATAACAAGGTTAATTTGAGGCTTGGGGAAATAAAAAAATGGTGGTTTACCAGAATAATTATCAAGTTTGAGTTTGAGGAGGTCTCCTTCATAAATGAAATGGCCCAAAGCCCAGCTTGGCTGGAAAAGTTGATCAAACTTGGCAGAGGCAGCCACAGCCACCCCTACCAACGCAAGACCCACAAACAATCCCAAGAACCTAGACATTTTAGACATTTGTATCAGTTTCAGCAGTGCAGAAAGAAGGAGTGAGATGTTATGAGAGAAAGAGACAGAGCAAGAGAGAAGAACAAACAACCAACTTCAAAGAAGATTTATTTATTACTATTTTTTAATATTGAACCAAGATTTATTATTTTGATATTACAGATTACCTATTAATAAAAGATTATTGAATTCAAGTCTAATTTATGCTATTGTTATAAGTGGAGCCACCCCCATTCGCAGTCATTCCCTGTGAATGGCATCTAAACATTACTACCTACTTTTGGTATAACTAATTGTCCTGGCAAAGAATTCATATAAAATATTATTCCATTTCTACCTCTATATAACTATCCCATATACTTTTGGTATAACTATCTTGACTTAGGAACAATTCAAATGAGAGGGTGTAAATATAACTCCTTGAATGTGTAAACATTAAAAACAAAACCATATTTGCATCATAGTGTGTACAGAAAACTGGCGTGTTAGCTAATCACACAGTGAATGTCCCCTTAAAAGAAACAAGTTCCATTTGTACAGAGATATACAACTGGTCAAAAGAATATCACACTAATTAATGTGCACAGGAGATACCAAAAATAGCCAATGTTAAAATTGCTGAAAGAATGTAGTAATGTACGAATCAAATAAGAAAAAAACAATTGGGTGTGCAAAAGAATAATTCCTTTCTTTTTGAGCATATTGAAACCGAAGGTTCCACTCAGCTTTTATATCCCTTCTATTTTTGCAACAATTCATACATGGAAACAAGAAAGATCTTTTGTTCAAAGACAAAATGAAGGAAGATACAAGCTTGAGAAAAGAAGTACCCATTCCAAGAGCAGAAAGCTCTTAAGGAAGATACAAGCTTCAGGAAGATACAACCCAAGCACAACTCTCATGACAAAATGGAAATAATGAGCTATGAAGAAGTGCAACTAAGTCATACGGGAGATAAACTGACATGCAATGAAGTCCTATTATATGCAGACCCATCGTTAAAAATAACTCAAGGATGATTAGGGAACTAATTGTCCATTAAAATCTTCATAAACAAATAAATGAGAATTGAGAACAAAAGTACTATGGTGGAATCTTTGGAAAACCTTTAGAACTGGCCCATACAGGGGATGTCCAAGATGGGCATCACTTAACTATGCAAAGTTAGATCAAATAACACAATGTAAATAAAATAACAGATAGGACAATAGGAGTGAATATTGATTAACCTATAGCAAACAAACACAACTGCACTCTCACTTATATAGGAAACTTTTGCTTCACATTCTGTTGTCTATGAAAGTTGCATGAAATGTACATTCTGCCACAAGGATAATAGGATGTATCATTAGGACAGAAGCATCAACTTTCATGCTACGATATAGGAGAGAACTCTTGGTGACTTAAGAACTAATATTTCTTATCGACAAACAGAAATAGAACCCACAGGCAAAGGATAAATTCATGTGGATGCAGATTTTCAAGAACAATAATTGGAAAACATAGCTTCTTGACTAGGACAACCACTAGTAATAGAAAGGCAGCTATGGGAAAGCATGTATGTTACTCACCAGAATCTCTGTAAAGCATCCAATTTCACCTTGAGAATTAAATAGCTCACACCATGGATTTATTGGAGCTTTTACTTCAGGACTCATGGGTTTTCACTGTTATCAACGTCCCTTACCAATTTATTTACTGATTCAATCAGAATCATTTTTTTTTTTTTCATTATTTTTCAACAACTCTGCTGTCTGCACACTTAAAACACAATTCCATTTGTTAGTACATGGTGACACCACAACAATGTCAGTAAAACACTAAGCTAGGGACATTACATGAATGCATTACTAGTGCCAAACCATTTCAGATTTGAAATGCTTCAACCAATACTATTTCAAAATAAAACCCAAAACAATCTCCACCAAGAAGGAATTAGTTACTTACTGCATCACTGAATATAAGCACTGCCAGTCTATGACTATACAATTTAGCATGGAAAAGAATAATAGAACTTTCCAATCGTAAATATTCATCATATATGCTTCATCATGGATAGTAAATGGAAGGTTAAGATTTGAAAAAATTCCTTCCATGTATGTATTGTATAAAACAGGTCATCACAGTAATTTTCTTAAGGAGTTTCTAGTACAGTACAGCCTTAGAGTCATTCTCCAGAATCTTAGTATGTTCTGCAACTCACTGTACACTAAATGCCATAAATTACCCAGAATTATCCTACTATCAATTACACACACACACACATATATATATTCCAACCTCTGGTCACTAGCAATTTCTTAATATACAGTGTAAAAAAGTGCTAAAGAAAGTGCTTAGTTGTTCATCAGGATTGATAGTTATAAATTATAACCAAGCCAAGTCTTTTTCTTTGAATTATTTTCCTACAATTGAATGTAATTACACTTCTTTTCTGACCATCCACTGTTCTGTTCAACCTCGGAGACACAGAAAGCACATTTTAAGAAAAGGTATTATTTTCCTAATATATTCAACGTCGTCATCCTTGCAAAGAGTTTGCCATAGCAAAACTGTCAGGAAAAAAGCTAGGGACACAAAAAGCCACCAGCATCTTCACATACAAAGAAGTGCAAAACAGAACTAAAAGGAGCTGAAAACTTCACTCAATCAACCCAGCAATCAATCCCAAGAGAAGAATCAAGCAATCAATGTTCCACGAATAAAAAAAAAAACCCCAAAATCAAAGGTTCAAGTTGAAGAAGGGAATAGATGAAGACGCAGAAAAAGGGTTCTTGCATAATGGGGTTCTCACCAAACAGATGAAGACGCAGAAGCAAGCGACCATGCACAAGGGTGAAGAAGCGATCCTCGGGTGGGCAGGAGCGATCTCACAACGGATGCAGAGTGTTGCTTCGGTGGCCTCTTGTTCGCAGTGATTGCTGCAGGGTTTGAGTGGTCCAGCAATGTTCCGCGGTGATTGTAATGTCCAGCAATGTCCACAAGGGTTCCGCGATGGCTCAAAGGAAGCAAGGAACAGGTATGGCTGAGAATAGGTAGGAATGTGTGATTGGGGTTTGAGTGGTTACACGCAGTGCCAAAAATTTTCACACTCCTGCAGTATATGCGCGCCTTTCTGATTAAGAATTTCAGAAAATAAAAACCAATAGGCAACGTTTTTAATTGGTTCTAAAAAGAAATATAATGGGAACAATTATAAACCGTAGCTTATTTCCTTAAAACAAGGTTTATTAAGCGTTGTGTTGAAAACGTTGCTTAAACATATTGAAATTTAGAGAACGGTCATAAAGTGTTATTTATACAAATTATCACAATATTTCTTAAACGTTGCTTGAAACATGTGACCTAAAGTTATAATTAAAAGTAACTTATAAAAAATGTTGTCTATATAAGTTTAGGCAACATTTTTTAAGCCTTGCCAAAAACTTTCTTGCCAAAAGTTAAAATTGTTGTAGTGAATTATGATTTTGTAAGATTTAATGCTACATTTCAGTGATGAAGATATATGTCTTGGTAGTCAAGTTGAAAATATTGTTCTCAAAAAGAGCTTGTGAAGAATGTGTTTAATTGGTTGATAGTGATATGTCAAGCGCCAAGCTAAAAGATGTAAAGATAGACAACGATTAAAAATTATATACAGAAGGAGTAATTTGAAGGTGAAATGAAGCATATGTGGTTCTTTTTTTTTTCTAGATATTTATGTTGAACTCTGCTTTTTGGTTGTGTTTTGATGTAAGGGTCTTATGGTAACATTAGGTAAGAGATATGTAGGTTCCTCTTTTAATGTTAATTTCCCAACTTTGTGTTTTGCTATAATTTGCTACTATAATGTTTAAGTGTTGCTTTTGTGTTCTACTTTTTAACATCACTATCACACTGACAATTCTTATAGTAATGATTATGTCCTTAATTTTGCTATAATTTGTATTTTATATTTTAGTAAGTTTCATGGATGTTTACTTATATAATTAAGCTTTTGATAGTTGATTAATTTTATTAGTAACATACTAATGAAGTACTATAAGTTGATGGCAATCTTTACTATACAATTTTTTATTATCTTTTCTTTTATATATATTAAACATTACTTCTCATAATTATATATTACAAAATACATTTTATATCAAATTGTAAATAATTTAATAATTAGTTATATTACAAAATTTAGTTTCATAATATACATGTTTAAATTTAATAACTTTCACGTACGGGTTAAAAAAACTAGTACTAGTATATATATGAAATGAGAGGCAGAAATGGTAAGCTTCATACCGATTAATTAAGGAGTTGGTTCAGACTCTATATCTTATTCTTCGATTCAGTCTTTAATTTCTTTGCCGGAGGAAGTGCTTCAATGAGAAATGCTAGCAACACAAAAGCAATTGCTGAAAGAAGTATCCAAAAGAGTATGTTATTAGCATTCCTCTTCTTCAAATTCAATCTTCAATTTCTTTGCCGGAGTAAGTGCTTCAATGTCTAACAACTCGTCAACTTCCCTGTATCTCTTGGTTTTAGCACCCAATGCCAATTGGTTACCAAAATTGAAAAGGTCTGAGCCATATATGGCGCAGATCCCCCACTCTTTTAATTTTATTTCCTCCTTATCAGTAGAGATTGTAAAAAAAAGTTTTGGATTATATGATCTGCATTGATTATCATATATCTCGAGAAAGTATCTATCATGCCAAAGAATCACGTGATCCGAATCACATTGGACTTCTATATCAAAACGAAGGTCAAATTCGTATTCGAATATAGCCTCTTGATCATTACTTGTTTGGAGATAACATCCAACTGTGGCTAACGGGTAACTGGGTGGAATTTGGCATCGTGAAATGACCAAACAAACAATGAAACCCAGGAAATTGGACTGGGAAGAAAGTTGGATAGTCATTGTAGCTTCTGTCGTTGTCCTGTGGTGGTATTTGTCTGCAGGTACTTCGCTTCCTGGTAAAATAACACCAATCATATGTGGTTTAAGCCTTATGATATATGCTGCTTGCTTCATCATGGCATGGGCATCTGACATGATAGTGTTGACTGTCTGTTGATTCAATCTCCAACAATTCCTGAAATAATAATGATTTACAAAATTGCATGGGCAGTTAATGGTTGAGATTGACACTTTTTCTAGAGATACGCAGTTGCCAACGTCTAGCTCACAAATGGATGGTGGAAGCTCCGGTAGAAATCGAAGCTTTGTGCAATCCTTCAATAAAAGAGAAGAGAGTACCGAAAGATGCTTGATGCTTGTAGGCAAGCTCTCGATATTGCTTCCACTTAGCCAAAGAAAACTTAACCACTGAAAGGAATAACTTCGAGCAAAAAAATCCAATGTGAGTTTCCTCAAGTCCCAAAGATCAAGTACTTGAAGGAAGTTTTGTGGAAGACTTTTCAAGAGCTCATAATTCATAAACTCAAGTTTCTTGAGGGGTAAACCTAATGAATGCATTTCCGGGATGCCCGTGTCCCTTAAATCCAACAAATTCATTCTCTCTGACGTTATTGAAAACTCATTCATACTTGAGCAGCCCTTCGCCTGGAGCTCGAATAGGGATTTTAAATCAATGTCATTCTGAAGACTCTTAAGCTGTTCACACCCATCCAAATACAATTTCTTAAGATTCTGGAGGGATAAAATAGATGGATGAAGATAACACAAACTAAGACAGTCACAGAGATTCACATATTGAAGATTTAAAGCCTTAGAAAAATCAGGGAGCTCCATTAGTTGCCCACACCCGTAAAGAATAAGATGTTCTAATTTGACAAGATTCTGCAACAAATACAAGTCACACGTCGTTATAAGCATTAGTTTGAAAAGTTGTCACTGTGCAAACCATATATAAATAGGTTAAAGAGCGATTAAAGCATGCATACCTGCACTCCATCCCAAAGTCTCTCCAAGCAGCTATTAGAAAGGTCAAGTTCAAAAAGATTCTCTGCACAAAATGACGAAGGCAAGGATTTCAGTGGGCATCCCACCCAATTTAGAAGCCTTAGGCCATTTGGCATTGATTCCAGATCTTTTGGAGCAAACTTCTTTGTTTTTTGTACTTCATAATTATATGTGTTGAGTTTCAAAAATTTTAAATTGAACATCCCATTGAAGGCTTTGGGATTCAAGTGCAGCTCCTTACTTGTATGCATCATATCTAGAGATAAGCTTTGAATGGCTCCAGTCCCCTTAGCATTAGCAAGCAAACATTTTAGATAAGTCATAATAAAAATATAGTTAAAAATTACATGGACAATCCATATATATTATAAATGATAAATTTTACAATTTGATTCTTACCGTGGCATACTCAAGTACTTGATACACATCAGGTGGATCCCATAAATGGCGGCGATTCCCTGGATCTCTAGATTCTCCACGAACAATTTCTTTACCCATAACTCTTATCAAGTCATGCATTTTCCACTCGGACCACAAGAGAGAATCAACAAAAACTAGAAGAGCTTTATTACAAAGTTTGGTTAACCCAGCTTGGGTTGAGTAACCGCAATCATCTAGCAAAAGAACATCGAAATCTCGTTTCTTAAAGAAACCAAAATCCCGAATATCATGTGTTCGGTAAAAGCATGCAAAATATAGAAAAATGTCTTGCTCTTCTCGATCTAGTTCATCGTAACTTAATCTCAACACATTTTGAATTTCTGGAAGAGACATTTTCTTAAACTTTTCTAATTGGCTTTCCCACACTTTTTTATCTTGTCCAAAAAGATAGGAACCCAAAACTTCTATGACAAGTGGAATTCCTTTAGCACACTCAACCGCTCTCATTGATAGATCCATCCACTCTGATTTTGGATAATTTTCTTTGAAGGCATGCTCTTTTGGAAGAGACATTTTCTTTTTCTTAAGCTTTTCTAATTGGCTTTCCCACACTTTTTTATCTTGTCCAAAAAAATAGGAACCCAAAACTTCTATGGCAAGTGGAATTCCTTTAGCACACTCAACTGCTCTCATTGATAGATCCATCCACTCTGATTTTGGATAATTTTCTTTGAAGGCATGCAACCTAAAAAGTTGAAGGGAATCTTCAAATTTCAATGCTTGAACCTCATATGTATCATCAACAACATTAGTGAGCATTTGCTTGTCTCTACTTGTCACGATGACTCTACTACCTTGTCTAAACCAATCACGCCCTCCATATAAATTTCTTAATTTCGTTAAATCATCCACATCATCAAGAACAAGCAAAACTTTTTTACGACGAAGCCTCATCATATTGTATTCACATCCTAAAATAGGAATGCCTATGCTTTGATCTTTTTCCTCAAATAGTGCACAAACAAGTTCATTTTGTAAATGAGTCACCCCATACTTCTGCAATTTTTCTCTTACATTTGGCATAAAACAACACGCTTCATATTCAAAACACAATCTATCATATAATTCTTTGGCAATAGTTGTCTTACCAATACCAGCCATGCCCCAAATTCCAATAACACGGACGACATCTGACTCAAGGGCTACTAATGATTCTAAAAATGCAACTTGTTCATGAATCCCAACAAGAACTTTTGAATTATTTTGGCCCATATACATATCTTTCAACCTCTTCAATACACGGTCAACAATTTGTTTGATAAGCTCAGCATCGGTCCTATACCACATGAAAGAAGAAATTATATGTGTGCATTTGAATGGTGTCTCATTATTATGCTCGTTGAAATTTTATATTGATACTAATTATGTCATTTTAGACAAGAATCTGTCGTATATAAAATGAGATCATTTTCAACTAATGTATGTAAAATGAGTTCATCCAATAACAAATGTAAAATGATGTAGGAAAATTCATAACCCCAAACAAGTCTATATATTTGCTATTTATGATAAGTAATCGCAAACTCTTACACAAAAAAGCTTGGTCATACCATAATTGACAATATATTCTCACATAACCTTTTTTCACACTACTATTATATTATCAAACTACTTTCATTACGTTAATTTTACACATTCCTATGAGAACTAGTAATTATACCCATCTACCTATTAACTTATAATTCAATCACAGAATATTTTATTATTTAAAAGTTACTAACGGTGATCTACACATAATAGCAAGTTAGTAGCTAGCATGTTAAGCATAAGTCACAAGCTATCACCATAGCGAAATGTAAAAGCAATGTAAAAAAAGTGGTGTAAAATATATCATTATTTATTGCATAAAAATATATAGCTCCTATCGAGTTCCATTGCGATACTCATTTGTGATAACAACAAATGTTTCGATGGTGGAAATTAATTAAACAAAAGGTAAAATTTTATTTCTATACGAATTTGAGTAAACAAGTGAGTAAAGTTAATTGTATATAGTGAAGAGAATATATATTTACTAACCCAAAATTTGAAGAATGGAATCCTGATAAATTGGCAGCTTCGTTCATAGCAATGCTCCAGTTGCGCACTTTGACCATGTTGTCCTTAAATTTTTCTCTATAGTTAGCAATCGCATCTCCATATCTTCCCTTTAGATGTCGCACATCTGATGGATCTATGTCATAGAAGATAGGTATTACCACTTGTCCATTTTCTTTCCGGCATGTCATTATTTTCACAAGCTCATCCAAGCACCATTTTGAAAAAGCATATTCTCTGGAGAAAACGATTAATGAAATTTGTGATCTTTCAATTTCTCTAAGAAGTGCTTCTGATATTTCATCGCCTGTCTCAAGTTTATCATCTACAAAGACATCAATTTTCTTCTGACTTAAAGCCACATATAAATGACTAACAAAACCACGCCGAGTGTCTGGTCCTCTAAAGCTGATGAAGACATCTCGCTTTTTTTGAGAGAATTGGGAAGAAGAAGACATTGAATAGAAACAAGCGCACTGTCGTCTTTATAGATCTAGACTCTTGTCTGCCAACACATGTAAGTCTTGATCTTCCTCCACTTTATGCATATGGTAAATATCAAAACGAGTGCCAAAGAGGGTACCTTCGCAGCTGCATAATTGAAAGCTATAAATAACTATTAGCACAAAAATTATAAATTTTGGGGAAATGGTAACAAACAATTCTTGATATTTTAATTGATAAATTTGGCAGAAAATGAGTTTAGATAAGGAATTAGCCAAAAACTAGACAAGGAATGAGGATCATGATGCATACCTGATTTGATTAGCCATTCGAATTATGGATCTCCACACATAAGAATGCTTTGGCCAGGTATGTATAGATCTAGCTTGGATATCAGATAAAAAAGAAGTTTCAAACCCTCATGTATGGTTCTGAGAAGTTTCGTATATCATTTTCAATTATTATTATATTATTATAGAGCAGCATGATGACGATGCACATCCTCATCGTTGAATATTCTATTTCACAGCGAGACCGATGGTGGTAAAGGAGGAAGATGGTTGAGATGAGTTTTGGAAGAATCTGTTTTTAGTGATAAAGATATTTATTAAATTATTATTTTTTTAAAATTATTTATTCGAATGTTATCCTTTTTGTTATATTGACATTTTTTAATATTATTTGTACCAAGTTTTTTGGTATATTCACATTAGATACGTTAAATGTTCTGACATATCCTACACTAACCCCTATAAGTCCTCTTCATTTCTTCCTTCCACGGCAACTTCCTTAATTTTTCAAATTTTCACATTCTTTTTAGATTTCACATTTTTTAAAGCTCTCTAACTCTTATGTGATTATAACTTGTGAGAGAATTATATTTATAAGTATTTTTATCTTTAAATTATTATTATTATTATATTTATTCTTTGAATATTTTAATTGTTAGAATTATTGTTTATGTTTTTGAATTATTATATTAATTATGTTTTGTATATTTGTTTTATTTTTAGAATTATTATTTATGTTTTTGAGTTTTTATATTAATTGTGCATTGTATATTTTTTTATTATTAGAATTATTGTTTATGTTTTTTAGTTTCTATATCAATTATGTATTGTATATTTGTTTTATTGTTAGAATAATTGAGTATTATGATTTATTATTATTATTGATTACTATTATTATTATTATTATTATTTGTTTTATTATTATTATTATTAATTGTGTATTTATTATATATGTTTTATTGTTATTTAGTAGGTTTTTGGAATTTATTTGTACAAAATTAAATTGTTTATATTGTTATTATTCAGAAGTGTAAGATGAACAAACGCCTTGTCGTTCTCATTTACTACAATGAGAGAACGTATGAAGGTAAAGAGGGTCTAATGTATAAAGGTTTTTGTCCCAAGTCTATCATGATTCAATGTGACATGACTATTGAGCTTCTGAAAATGAGAATTCGTTTAAATTTAAGACTCCAAGAAAATCAAATTGTGTCTAGTGTTGTGTATAAATTTCCACAATAGAGTATTGTTCTAAGATGGATAGCTATTCCATTCGAAGATGATGAAGACGTTGCTTACATGATTGATTGCTTTGATCAGCATCCTAACTTAACTTCTATGGAGTTGTATGTCGAGACGTAAACAAGTGAAGATAATGAAGCGTGTTGAAGCTCAACAGAGAAAGCAGGGGTTCTGGTGGTCTTAATCTTGTTGAATCATCGTACTCTATCAATACTCAATTCTCCATGACACATGCTCCTGTCCTAGTACAATCTCAAGAAGTTGATACGTCTGCAATGCCTGAAGGGAACTCATTTAGGTTAGACCTTGAAACTGATAACCCGCTTATGACAAATGCATTATTTGACACAAGCGGTGATGAAAGGGAGATGTCTGAGGGTGCAGATACAAACACTGACTTAGAAGAAGATCAACCTGTCCCTGAAGTAATATACAACAACTAGTCCCTTCATTGGTAGTTGCTTCTAAATCTACGTATGTGCCTCCATATCCTTAATTTTTTGAAATCAATTGGGATGCGCAGAGTACACCTGATAATCTGCCTGAATTAGATTCTAGTGGTATTTGGAGTCGAGATGAAGAATTATATGTCGGGTTATAATATCTCTCTAAAGATGTTGTCAATTTGGCCCTAAAACATTATTTCATTATTAGACATCAGAATTACAAGGTTGATAATTCTGATACACATCGGCTAACTGTTAAGTGTCCCAGAGCTGCTGATGGTTGTAATTGGAGGGTCAGAGTCATTCTAAGCAAGAAATTAAACATGTGAGAAATTAGAAAATATAATGGATCTCACAACTGTGTCAACCCAGTCATGTCACAAGATCATCAGAAGTTAGGCTCTCGTATGATTTGTTCTTACATTTTGGATATGGTTAAGCAAAAACCCGATGTACCTATATGCTTAATTATTGAAAGGGTTCGATGTAAATTTGGATATGACGTGTCCTATCGGAAAGTTTGGAAGGCAAAACAAATTGTCATTGTTAAAGTATTTGGAGACTGAGATAAATCTTATGCGGTATTGCCTAGATAGTTACTTGTCATGCAAAGAGACATGTCAGGCACAATGGTGGAGTTGCAAACCGTTGATTATATCGAGGCCAATAGAGTTGACTGTTCAAAACTTGTATTTCATTACTTGTTTTAGACATTCAAACCATGTATTGCTAGATTCCAATACTGCAAGCCCATTATTCAGATTGACGACACTCATTTGTATAGTAAATATTGTCATAAACTATTGATTGCAATAATACAGGATGACAATAGTAAACCTCTTCTAATTGCATTTGTCATTGTTGAAGAGGAAACAAAGGATGCTTGGAGTTGGTTCTTAGTCTTGAGTCGAACACATGTCACACAATAACAGGGCATGTTCTTGATATCCGATCGACATCAAGGCATCATACAATCAATGGTGAATCCATATCTGGGATGGCAGCCACCGCATGCGCATTATGTTTTCTGCATTCAGTATATTGGTAGAAATTTTAATAGCGTCTTTTGCAATCTGACCCTAAAGAAATATCTGATTAACACAGATAGTTAAAAATCTCACATTGTTTATGATTTACTATATTAGTTATCAAACTCCATTGTTCATTCAATATTTTAATATCAGGGTATGAACCAATGGCATACAAATTTGAGGTTAGGTAGAAAAAATTGACCGCTACTCCCAAAATGGCAAATTGGATTAATTCGATTCCAAAAGAACAATGGAGTTTAACATATGATGGTGGCTACAGATTTGGTCATATGATGACGAACTTATCTAAGTGTATGAATGGGGTGTTGAAAGGTTACAGAAATTTACCAATAATAGCACTTGTTCAGATGACATATTACAAATTGGTAGAGTACTTTGTTAATCGAAAGGATGACACAAACGAGAAACTTGTTGATGAGGCAGATTGGTCTAATGATTTTATGAAAAACTGGAATGTCAACATGTTCAAGGTAAGCTCTCACCAAGTCTGTCGATTTAATATACAGTCAACTAGATTTTTGGTTGAAGAGGCATTCAACCCTATAACACAGTAGGGTGGAGTTAAATATTCCCTAAACTTTCAAGAAGGCACGTGTGACTGTGGCCTATTTCAAGCGTTGCATTTCTCATACTCTCATTCAATAGCAGCATGTTCTTCCAGGAAACTTGACGCTTTTCAATATGTGCATATTATTTACAAAATGCATACTTTATATAAGGTGTATGAGGTTAATTGGGGTATCATTAAGGATGAACCATGGTGGCCACCAGCTCCAGTGATTACATTGATACCCGATCGTCAATTGTTTCGATCTAAAGGTCAACCCAAATCAACTCGACTTAGAAATAAAATGGATTGACGTGAACCAGGACTGGGACAAAGATGTAAAAAATGTGGTGAATCTTTACATAACTCTCGTAGTTGTCATGGTGGTGGATCGACTTCTTTGGGGAATGACCAAACAGAGTCATCTACTTGATTATGACATAATTTAATACACATTGTATTGTAATGGATGACTATCTATGTGTAACTAAAGATTTTCAATGTGTAATTTGATAATCTACGTAATTATTTTTTATTAATATCATTTTGATATTGTGTTTTTATCAGTTATTAATTTATGCTCGATACACTCATGTTTAATATGTATATTCGATTCTATAATATGTTTTATTATTTGAAGACTTACCTAATGTTCTTGTCAGTTGTCTAATTACAGTGTGAGACATGACATTCCACTTGCGCCCAGGCCCAGAGAACCTGTCAGTATTGAAGTTGTAGGAGTTTCATATTTCACAACATATAAGGCAAGGAAGACCATATCGTAATCTGCGTGTTAGACGTGCCCATAAATTTAGACATATGGACCTAGATGAGTGGATACTGTCATATCTAGAGCTGTCTGGTTTCGTGGGAGTTACCCATATGGGATATTGCACCATCAATCACTCCCTCATTACGGCATTGGTTGAAAGATGGCGCCCCGAGACACACACATTTCATATGCCTACTAGAAAGTGCATCATCACATTGGAAGACATAGGTATTATCTTGGGACTTCCCATTGACAGCGATGTAGTTACTGGCCGTACATCCCGTCGAAATTGGATGTAGCTATGTCAGACCTTGTTAGGATATGCCAAGTGTAGGATACGCCAAGCATTCTGCCGTATCCTACATGGCACAGATAATATTAAAAAATTCTAGCATGGTAAAAAAGGTGACATTTGGGTAAATAGTTTTAAAAAGATAGTAATTTGATAAATATTTTTGTCAATGAGGATAGATTGGTCAAAAACCCTAGTTGAGATACTTTGTTAAGTTTCCTACATCTACTTCATTGTTTTTTTTTTTCTGTATTTTACTTCTCTCTCCCTTTTTACAAATTGAAAAGTCTCCAACTTAAGTTTCCTTATGATTCGTGGGTAGCGTTCAATGAGCAGCACAATTCCAATTTTCAAGTCCTCTAACGAAAAATAATAATAATAATAATAATAATAATAATAATAATAATAATAATAATAATAATAATTAAAAAAAATTGTGGTCCTTCTTTCTATTGGGTGGCTTTTTCAATTTGTTTTGATCAACAAAATTCATGTCTTTTGACCATCTATAAGTTCTTTTTCATTTTCATGTTTTTAATGCCAAAGCCCATATTAGATACAACAATCTGTCTAATACTAAAGAAAATTGCAAATAAAGAGGAAAATAGCTCCCTTAAAGCTCCTCAACAGCTTCAAATTGTCATGGCCTGCTCATACAAGTTGGTATCTATCAAAAGGGTATAAGTAACCCAATTCTAATTCATTAACCTTTAAAATATGAATTCACACATCCCTTAAACTAAACCTGACCTTTACTCATTTCCTTACTTTAATCAACAAGGTTGTAGCTATAGTCTGATTATATGAGGCTGAATAGCAAATGGGGCTATAGGTAAACTCATAGCGTATAGCTAGCTAGCATACATTTTCTTTTTTCCTTTGACATCCATGTTTTTGGTTGATGAACATGTTGAAATTTGCTAAGTTTGATTCGTTGATTCAAATGCCACGCAGTTTCTCCGAACCTCTAAAATATGGTTTCTTGGTTTTCTTTGCCTTCACCGAGTAGTATTTATCAAATTGCAAACCAATCATAGTCACCTTACACAAGCTCATACAAGTATCCGTTTTATCTCACTGTTTCTCATTGGTGGAATTTTTTGTGTGAAAGACGTGCTATGTTTTTATTCTGTTACAAAGTATATAGTTGACATCTTTCCTGTTGTCAAAATTTTCCTCGTGAGACTATATATGACCTTCTTGATAAACTATATATGGTCTTCACTTGAAACAGTAAAATCTGCTAAGAAACAAATAAGCTGCAGTGCTTCTTTGGTTAATATGCTGAGGAATATTGTGGACTATTAAGGTAAATTGCTCTTGATCCACATGTACAGTTCTGTGTAGCGAATTAGGAATCATCATTAAATTAAACATATCATCCACCAAGGATAATGGGAACCAAGATTAACTTAGGAAACATCATTAAATTATGGCTGCTTATTTCACCCACAGAAACAACAAATGAATCCTACCAGTACAACCTGTCCTTTTTTATTAGAAACTCAGAAAACTAACATGTATCCATTCCATAAGAGAACTTTGTAATAGAGAGTCAAGCAGCTCTGGTTGCAGTGTTTGTCTGTGTATTTGCATTTTGATATTTGACTTCCTTTCGGTAGTATCTCAAAGGCTGTTATTTTCTAATTTTATTTTTTAATGATCTTTTGCTTGGTGGCCATGTTTGTGTGGGTACGTAAGATGTTCGTAGATCATTTCAACTTAGCGGGATGGTTTCATAATTAAAGCTAAAAGCACATTAGTTTGTTCAACAGGCTTCATGTGGGTACGTAAGATGTTTGTTTCCTCCATGTAGTGTTGGAAAGCATACGAGTATATGTATTGTGTTGGTGATAAAAAAAATATAGATATTGGGCATATTTATATTTAAAATTATTTTAAGTTTAAAACAATTATATATGTCAAGTCAAGCCTTAAGTTACTATTATATATGTCAAGTCCCTTCCTTTTTTCTAGGAATTTTATCAGATACAAAGGAGTTTACTGCTTATTACTTTTCCTCTTTTTTGTGAAGTGCTTTTGAGTGCCATTGGTGCTATCTCTCAGGGAACCAATTTCTGAAGAATAATTTCCATTTGGAGGAAAAAGAATACTGACAATGCACTGTTACCAAACTCCCAAACACACACAAGCTCACTGCTCCCAATATTAAGGTAAAATGGTTGTGTGATTTGAATAGAGCCTTTAAATTCATGTTTTTTTGGAGCAAGAAGATTTTAACTTTTAAGTAAAATATTAAGCTCACTGCTCCCAATATTGAGGTAAGATAGCTTGCTTCTAATCATAAACTCAGTAGCAATATGCCCTACATCAGCATATGGAACATACATAAAATTTCAGGCATACCACTATGCCAGTTGCTTCCATTCCATACCTGCAATTTCATGCATATCAGTATCGCAATTTTTTCATATGCTTGGTCATGTTTCTATGCAATACGTATAGGTGCTCCAATCGTTTCATAGCGTGGCAAGTTTATATGACGATTCAACTAGTAGATATGCCAAAATTTCGGGATCACAGATAAGCTTGAATTCTTTGATGGATATTTATGCATATAGTTTGCTCTTAGAAGAATAATGTTACTCATACACACTTACACATATATTATCATATATTTACATGGTTTCTACCATCTTATTATAGTTGATTTCATCTCGTTTTCTGTATATCTACATTCTAATTCTGTCATCTATACTTGATATGAGGTGATGTACACCCAAAATATGTGCAACCAGAGTTAATCCTCTTGGAATTGACAAGCATCGTGTAAACAGTTTAGGTCGTTTTCTCATATACAAAGGGACACCCAATGGTCTAAAATACTGCTAAACAAGCCTTCTATAACCTTAATTATTGATTCTCCTAATTTTAGGACATTAACTGTAAGCAAGAATGACTATGAAAATCCATTACAAAATTAACATATGAAACATTTTGAGGCCACAAATGTGAACAAGTACTCTCAACCCATTTTCGAACTCACCAAACAGCTTTCAGAATGGTTGGTTTCAAACTTACCATTCTTTGTAGGTATTATGGTTATAAAAATAAAATGCTGATAATGACGTGCTCTCATGAGAGATTAAAAATGGCCTCACCATCCATTATTTACCATCTCTTACATGTCTTCTTTTGTTGAGACAGTAGAGAACAGGAATGGAACATTTGGAGGAACCCAGATCACTTTTGGAAGATAGTCTTCTCCAGGTTCCTACTTAGCATGTCTAACTTTGTCATCTGTATATCATATGGAATGAAATTAGTTTTAATAGTCATGTAGTAAAATGGTTCAAAAAGATGTTGACAGGAAAAGCTTGCACTTATTAGCATACCCCCCCTCAAATGTGACATGTGCATATGATGTCTAAAATAGAAGTCAGGAGCCATGGTTTCTAACAACAAACTTCACTTTTTAAAGTTAAAAAAAAATGGTAATACCTTGTGATTTTTATTCTTTCAGTAGGGAGTTGCAGTTGGCAATTTGGCATCATACCCCCCAAAACTTTTGTTAAGTCTTTTATGCTTGTTAGTAGTCACTTGAAGCACTGAAGGACTTAAGTCCTTACCCTATATGACCCATGGTCGTGTAAGATTTAGTTCAATCAATCTTCTAGATAGATTACACAAATTTGTATAATTCAGCTCCTGTAGTTACTCGCCTCTGCTTCTTTTTTATTTTCCTCTACTCTGCAGAATTTGTTCAACTCACTCTGCTTATCACTGTTAGAGTAGGTTCCTGTGTTACTTTCACGTATTTCAAATTATTATTATTATTATTATTTGTACTTGTTATTTTTTTTGCAGTATGAAGACTGTCTTCACACAGGAGATGGGTCAGTTAACATCAAGGGAGAGCCTGCTGTCGAGAGGGAAATTGGGACGTGGAAAGCATGCCCCTTTATGTTGGAAAAAATTGAGGTAAGCGGAAGCAAGAACATTTCTACCCACTTGTGCAAATAATTAGGCACTACAGAATTCTTGTCACAATAAAATATTAACCACACAGAATAAATTATTAATAATAGCACAAAAATAAATATAAGAAACACCATAATTTTAACGTGGAAAACTTTTCAGTGTAAGGGGAAAAGTCATGAGACCAACTCCAGCAAAAACTTCAACCAATAAATCAATGAGTACACAATCAGTCTTTCTAGTAATACTAAGGAACACTATAATCAACAATACATCACTCAATACGTGGATCAACCAAGCAATAAGATAGAAACTCTACAAAAGTGAGTATCAAAGATCTACCAAAGGAGAAGGAGAAACAAACACACAATACCAAAATGCAGCCCTCAACACCAGAAACAACATAATAAAATTTTATTAAATGGTAAGAGTTTATCTGTCTAATGTTCTACTCAGAGAGGTCAAACTCATTTTCTCTTCTTCTCTGTTACTGTTACTACTGCTCTTTTTCTTCTCTCTCTCGTTAATGTTGCCTTTTTATTTCTTTTTTTTTTAATTTTGATTGATTAGACATGATTTACGATAAAACATAATGACATCGTTTGATTCATATAACCGACCCTACTCGATGAGAAAAGACTTTGTTATTGTTGTTGATTGGTTAGCTATATGGTTGTTATTTTATTATGAGAAGGATTCTTTAATGCCTATTTATTTGCACAAGTGGGGTAAAATATTTTTGCTTTCGCTTAACTTAGTTTTCCCTAACAAAGTAGTATCAAAGACAATGGTTTGGTTAGGACAAGTATTGGCGTCGACAATGGTGGTTAGTGGATTCATGTGCAAGGTACCTTGTGTTGAAAGTCTTGTGAACGTTTGGCCTATTATGGGATTGCCAGTTATCTTGTCACTCATCTCACCACAAAACTACATGAAGGACTTGTTTCTGCTGCAAGAAATGTTACCACTTTCAGGGAATATGTTATCTTACACCTCTCATTGGATCCTTCTTTGCCGATGCTTACTGGGGAAGATATTGGACAATTTCTGTGTTCTACAAAATTTATCTCATTGTAAACTAAACTGAAACAATGATTTATATGATTTTCTCATATTGAAGTTCACGTGGATTCGGTAGTATACATTTGTACTTTACTCACAGTATTTTAGTTCGAGTCCTATATCCTCTTCTCTTTCAATAACTTTGAATAAAAAAAGTTGTGAGAAGCTGCTGATCCTTCCTCGTGAAATCTTACACAAAACCCTCCAGCATAGGATCCTAACTTTATTATTCTTCAATGGGAGGTCTTCTACATTTGATTGTGTCTTTGGTATCTAAAACTATGTATACTGAAATTTGCCTTATGTCTCCTAGCTTGTAGAGATGATTTGATAATGGTTTATTGACCTGCAATGGATCAAGTTGAAGTCAAATTTTCCTTATTTCGTTGGAGAGCCCTTGTTTTGAGTCCTATAACTCATAGTCTTATATAATTCTTGTTGGAAACGTGTAAATATATATTGTATTTATAGATTTCTTGTATAGACTAACTAAATCATAACCGTAATCTTTGTATTTATTTGTATTTATTACCTTAGTTCTATATAATCAGCTCTTCGTCGTGTAGTTGAGACACGCAATTTCACAATCTCTATGCTTCTGTTTTCTCTTTTTTAACATGATATCTAGAGCCTAAACAAAGGCAATCTTAGAATTGCGCATACCCGGTGGGTCCACTGCCCTTCAGTGAAATTTTTTTTCAGCCAACTGTGTTTCCATTTCAGTTTGTCGGCCTTTCTCCTTTGTCGTGATGTCTTTCTGGCATCTCATCTCCCATCTCCGTCACTGCCTCCGTCATCCGCCGTCATCACCCTTTTTGACCGGCGACCGCACCAATAGACTCGCCTACCTCCTATCTGCCTAACCGTAGAAGCCCGGCCCCAACGCCCCAGGAACGCACCCCCATGCACCACCCACAGTTGCTGCCAACTAGCAACAGGCGCAACCTTTTCTCCAGCGCGTGACGACGTGTCCGGCCGCTTCTTTGACCACTGCTTCTCTTTCCTAACTCATCTCTGCCTCCTTTACGCAGATCTGCCCTCAGATCCTTCATCCAACATCTCTGTCCCCTTGTTCACTTGCATTGAGACTTTCAGGTACCTTATGGCTTCGATATTTGCACTTTGTATTCTGACCCATGGCTAATTCTACCTCTCCAGATGGCTCCAAAGACAACCCAAAGGTTGAGCCTCCTATTTCCACAAGTTACCTCAATACTCATCTCTCTGTTGATATGTTAGATGGCAGCAACTATGATATTTGGGCTTCAGACATCAAGTTATGGCTTAAGGGTCAAGGATATGAAGACCACTTCACCACAGAACTTGCCTCTGTGTCCGCGGAAGAACAACCTAAGTGAAAGAAGATTGATAAACAGTTGTGTGTTGTCATCAAGTCCACCATTCACTTGTCCCTCAAGTAGATCTTCCGTGCTCAGACCACTTGTACTTCTATTTGGGAGCAGGTCAATGTTCTTTACACTAATGACACTTAGCGGCTATATGGGGTTTGTCACAACCTCATGAGTGTGATTGTTGCATGGCAGTTTAATGGACCTATGTCTGCTTATTTGGGAAAGGTTCATGGTGTTCTCCATGATTTCAATGAGTTGTTACCTCCTGCTACTACCCCAGCGAAACAACTCGAGCAACGCAACACCTTCTTCATGCTCATGGCCTTATATAGTTTGCCTCCGAAATATTTTGCCAACCATGATAAGAGATTTTGGGTTCTCCTACTATCCCCACCCTGTCCTCAGCTTGGTCTACTTTGCTTCGGGTCCCAGCTAAGCAACAGGTTGATTCTATCTTAGCCCCAGCTCCGGTTGATATTTATGCCCTTGTCTCCCAAAGTACCAATTGTGGTCGTTCTCGCACTGGCGCCTCAGGTAGCCCCCGTCCGAAGTGTACATTCTGTAACAAGTTGAGTCATACTGAGGATAGATATTGGACCAAACACGGTCGTCCTCCACAAGCTGCTAATGTTGCCCAAGTTGTTATACCTGATTTACTTGAGCCTTCTGCACCACCGACCCCATCTCCAGACGCCTATGTAGACTTTTTGAAATGGTTTGAGCAACAACAGGCTTCTAAATCTACTACATCTGTTGAGTACACTGGTAATGCATTTGCTTGTCTCTCTCAATCACCACCCTTAGGTCCTTGGGTCCTTGACTCTAGTGCATCTGATCATATATCTGGTAATAAGCATCTTTTCTCCAAACTTTCTAACTCTGGCTATTTACTTATAATTACTTTAGCAAATGGTTCCCAAACACAGCCCCAAGAGATTGGAATTGTCCATCCCTTCCCTTCTCTATTTGTTGATTCAGTTTTTCATGTCCTGGATGTTCTTTTAATTTACTGTTCATTAGTTGTTTGACCCATTTTTTAGATTGTCGCATTAGTTTCACTAAAGACTTTGTCATTTTGTAGGTCCGGAGTTCGGGAGGGATGATTGCCGTTAGATGTGAATCTAATGACCTTTACCAGCTCTTTGCCACCTCTCGTGTGCGCTCTGCCATGAATTCCCCTCTTATCATCCATACTCAGTTGGGTCATCC
The DNA here is from genome assembly GCA_029884605.1 of Ormosia emarginata. Classification (NCBI taxonomy): domain Eukaryota; kingdom Viridiplantae; phylum Streptophyta; class Magnoliopsida; order Fabales; family Fabaceae; genus Ormosia; species Ormosia emarginata. Next base: position 5,124,954 of record JAQQTP010000025.1, read on the forward strand.
TAGCCTTGCCAAACTACAGCAAATGGTGCCAAACTTTTTCAAGTTATCTACTTTATCTTGTGAGTCGTGTCAACTTGGAAAACACATCTGTAGTCCGTTTCCTGATAGAGTGTGTCATCGAGTTGTGTCTCCTTTTGCTTTAGTGCATTTTAATATTTGGGTCCCTAGTCAGGTTGAGTCTACTTTTAGGTCTAAATACTTTGTTACTTTCATGATAATTATTCTTGGTGTACTGGTTATTTTTAATGAAAAACATATCTGAGTTGTTTTCTATTTTTCAGACCTTTTATCTTAAAATAAAAACTCAATTTGGTGGTCCAATTCATATTTTGCGTAGTGACAATGCTCATGAATTTTTATCTCAGAATTTTCAAACTTTTATGGCATCTAATGACATTCTTCACCAAATATCTTATGCTTATACTCCTCAACAAAATAGGGTTACTGAGCACAAAAATAGACATTTAATTGAAACAACTCGGATCCTTTTGCATCATGGTCGCATTCCCTTCCGTTTTTGGGGAGATGCGGTTCTCATTGCTTGCTATTTGATTAATCGTATGACCTCTTCTGTGCTTGATAACCAGGTACCCCATTCTGTTTTGTTCCCTCACCAACCCCTCAATTCTCTTCCACCCCGTGTCTTCGGGTCGACATATATTGTCCATAATCTCACTCCATGTCTTGATAAACTGTCTGTCTACTCCATCAAATGTGTTTTTCTTAGTTACCATTAGTCTCAAAAGGGTTATCATTGTTTTTCACCTACTCTTAAGCATTATCTAGTCTCTGTCGATGTCACTTTCTTTGAGTCTATTCCTTTCTTTGAGTCTCCTGACCTGCCACTTACACCCATTACTGATGTCCTCCTTATTTCTCCTCCTCTTGTCCCAATTGACCCTGTCCAGCCCACCTTCCCTTGTTGGTACCCCAGTCCCTACTATTCTCCCCTTCCAAGTCTATCATCAGCGATTGACTCCTCTACCAGCTCCAGTGTAACACCCTTACTAAATTAATAGCAAAATTTTTAATAACTGGGTATTATCCTTAATCTCTCTATAAAAATTTAGGTTTTGCTAATAAAATTTCGTAAAATTTCAAATACGTAGGACAGAAATTGAAATTGAAATTGAAATTGAAAAACAGATCAGAACTAACAGAAATCAAAATAGAAATATGAGAAAGATAAATAATAATAAGTAAAGAAGCATAATCATAAACATAAGTTCTATTTAAGAAACTCATCAATAGAATCATGATTTTATTTGCATGTATCAAAGTCATTATTTAGCCAAGAATACATATATTTCCAATAACTCCAATATACTTGGATTTAGAATCCATACATGATCGATCTAAATAATGATAACCATAATGCATCATGTACTAATCTGAAAACACCATGAATAAAGTGAAAATTAAAAATTCTCAGTAGAAAATAAACAGTTATAAAAATATTTGAAAACACATGGTGAGTTTCAACTTTGTGATATACACAGAAAACCTCATGGCAACTTAGGTATGATGAGAGCAACACAATTTCAACATAACAAAACGGATGCTAAATAAATCGTGTAATATAGCCTTATATATTAACATTAGTAAGTTCCTCAAATATCAGCAAACAAGTATCACTTATTAGCAAGTACCAACAAATATCAGTAAGTTCCTCAAACCTCGGTAAACAATTTCTAAACTTCGACAAACAAATATCAATCATCAACAATATCAACAAGTAAGTTCCTCATCACAGGGAATCCATCATTTACTTTACTTTTTCTTTCTATGTCTGTTTGTCTCATATTTTACTCGAAGGCATTCACTTCTATAGAGAATCCATCCTATCTCTGGTGTTACTTTAATATCGTGACAACAAAGCCAGGCATATTCACACTAACCAGGTATGTAACATAAAAGGAATTTCATCTCTCTGTCTCTCAACGATTAGGTGAAAACTTTTCCATGAATTCCTTATTTGTCATCACACAAAAATATAAACAATACAAGTCACTAATGTATCACAAATAAATTTATCATATGCAAGTCTATAAATAAATCATGGTAATAAAATTCATAAAACTTAGAATCATTAAATTTAAATATCAATTCTTCAGGGGACCAACTGTGATTTAAAATTAATTTAATAATTCTCTTAATAGTCCACATCACAGTCTATAGTTTGTCAGATCCTTATCATAATTCATATTTTGTCAGATCCGCATTATGATCCATAGTTTGTCCTAATCCTGATAGTGCACTCATTACACAAAAGTCTTTTTGTTACAAAGGTCAAAATAAATATCATAAAATTACTCTCAAGCCAAGGTAAATACAAGTCAGAATAAATATCATAAAATTATTCTCAAGTCAAGGTAAATAGAAAATTCATGTAAATTAAGTACATATATTTATTATTCAATATAATTAAAATATCTATTTAACTTAAATTTTGAGTGATATTTAAATTTATTATATTAGTCTCATGAAAGAGTCAATATTCAAATTATAATAATTTTAAATTTTATGAAATATTATAAATATTTCAAAACTAAATAAATATCAAATTTTCATAATATTACATATGTATAATAAATTTAATAAAAATAATAATATACACAAAATACTAAAATAATAAATTAACTAATAAAACATATAAACATACAAAAAAATCATGATTTTATTTTTTAAAAAATTTAAATCCTACCTCTTGTAAAAAAAAAAATTCTTCCCTTCATTCTTTCTCTTTCTTTTTCTCTTTCTCTCCTCTCAGTGTTTCACTTGCTAACAGTAGCAGCACCTCGGTTTCACAGTCTCTCTCCTGTTTCTTTCTCACAGTTTCTCCGTAACTCAGACACATACTTCTTTTCGCTTTGTTCTCTCTCAATTTCATACTTTCATTGGTTCACTTTCTTTCCTACGTTTTCACAGCATTCTTTCTCTTCTCTCTCCATTCTTTGCTGCGTTGTCTCTTTTCTTTGCCTATATATAGCCAATTCGTTTGACTTCTAGTGGTGCAACGTTGCGCCTAGGGGTGTAAATTGGTTCGGACAATCCGACCAATCCGACCAACCCGAACCGAACCAATTAGGTTGGTTTGGTTTGGTTTGGGTATTTTGATTGGTTCGGGTAAAATCCGAACCAATGAAAGCTTAATTGGTTCGGTTCTCGGATTTCAAATTCTAAACCCGAACCAAACCGAACCAAACCGATCTGTATATATATATATATATATATATATATATATATATATATATATATATTTGTAATTTACGGTTACTTACTTCACTTGACTTCAAATCTTCAAACTGGTTGTGCAATGATCTTCGTTGAGCAACATGGACCGTGTGAGTATCTTGTTTTGGCATTTATAGTTATTATATATTTATGTTTCACATTTCCAATAGTATATTCCTTCATCATATTCCATTGATTGTCACTGCAGGGTGTCTATTGCTTTCAATATTCTACTACTTTTTTATGCAGAAGTTGTTATTATGCTTTCTCCTTCAATTATATTTAGCATTTAATATTGAGTTGAGTGTTTCTAAATTTCCATATTCTTGATAACCTAATATTAATTACTAATATTCCTTCTCATGTGCTTTACATGTCCAATATAATATATAGGTAAATATAAGCATAACAATTCTTCCATTGTCACAAGAGTTCAATTGGAATAGTGCAACAGCTGGCCTAATTCAGTCATCTTTTTTCTAAGGCTATCTACTTACACAGGTGTGATTGCTATAGCCACTACCCAGAACTTATTAGCCACACAAGAAATTGTTCTCATATATTAATCTTCTAGTAAGCATTCAGGTACCACTGTTGGTTGAACCTGGCATAATATTTTTATGTTCTTACAAGAATATATGCTAGCATGTTCAGATCTTCAAACTTTCTTTTTATAGTTGCATTTATGTCAAACTGATTATCGTCCAATATTTTTTGGTTTAGGTCCTTGGTGGCATATGGAAGAGCAAATTTTAGTCTATATTCATTGTCTGATGGAAAAGTAAAGGTTAGTCTATGTTCTAATATTATTTAAAATTTTAGATATATTATGTGAACTTTTCTGTATTGTATGTATAGTTGTTTAGTTAATTTTTGTGTTAAAAAAATAATGGCCAACCCGATCACCCGAACCAAACCAAACCATAGATGTTTGGTTCGGTTTGGTTCGGATTTGACTATCAAAAAATAAGAAAACCAAACCAAACCAAACCAATTAATTTTGATTGGTTCGGATTTATTTTTCCCCAAAACCCGAACCAAACCACCCACTTACACCCCTAGTTGCGCCACTCATTTCTTTTGGTTCTTTTTGTTTCTTTCCTTCTATTGGTGCACGTTGCACCTATCTCTCTTTTTTTTTTTTTTCATAAACAAGTAATGATTACCTTATTGACATTTATCTCTTCAATAATAATTAATTTTAAATTTTTATATTAAAATAATAATTAATTCATTAATATTTTTTAATTAATATCTTTTTAAATATATTAATTAAAATACTTCTAATCATTATTATTAAAATTAAATATTAAATTTTATTTCAATAAATTTTTATTTTTAATTTCATAAATTATTAAATTCTTATAAATTTTATTTAATTTTATTTTATTAATAACAACTATTGTAGAATAAAATTAAATAAAATATTCAAGTTAAAAAAATTAAAATTTTATTCTTCACAAAATATTTTACGAAAAATAGGATGTTACATCCGGTACTGTCGCCACCGCCACTAGAGGTTGTAGAGGTTACTGAGGCCCTTGTGGACTCTCCTCTAGCACAAACTCCTTTATCAACTTCGACACTGCCTCCCGCACCAAACTTTTCCATTGCTCTTCGAAAAGGTATACGATCCACTCGTAACCATTCTCTTCACTATGTTACTCTAAGTTATCATCGTCTCTCTTCCTTGCATTATGCTTATCTTTTCACCTTGTCTTCTGTGTTTATTCTTAAATTTCTAGGTGATGTTTTATCCCATCATGGATGGCGACAAGTAATGATTGATGAAATATGTGCACTTCAGAGCAGTGGTACTTGGGAACTTATTCCTCTTCCTCCTAGGAAGTCTGTTGTAGGTTGTCGGTAGATTTATAAGGTCAAGGTTGGCCTTGATGGCACTCTTGATCGCCTAAAGACTCGTCTGATAGCAAAAGGGTACACCCAAATCTTTCGTTTGGATTATAGGAATACTTTCTCACTAGTGGCGAAAATGGCTTTTGTTCAGCCTTTTCTGTCTATGACTGCTATTCGCCACTGGCCCCTTCATTAGCTGAACATCAAGAATGTTTTTCTCCATGGTGATTTGGAAGAAGAAATCCACATGGAGCAACCTCCAGGGTGCTTAGGAGGAGTCTTTTGACCTTGTTTGTCGTCTACACGAGTCCTTGTATGATCTCAAACAATCTCCTTGGACTTGGTTTGGTCGATTCAGTACTGTTGTTCAACAGTTTGATATGACTTGCAGTAAGGTTGACCACTCTGTCTTCTATCACCATACAATCCGAGATTGCATATACTTGATTGTGTATGTGGACGACATTGTTATCACATGCAGCGATCACCAATGTATAACTCAGATACAACAACACCTCTGTCATCACTTTCAAACAAAAGATCTTGGCAAACTTTGTTATTTCTTGGGAACTGAAGTGACACAATCCAAGGATGATATAGTTATTTCACAAAGGAAGTATGCTATAGACATCCTTGAGGAAACAAGACTATTGAATGCAAAGTCAAATGACACCCCTATGGATCCCAATGTTAGACTTTTACTGGATCAGGGGAAGTCACTTTCAGACTCAGTAAGATATAGACAATTAGTTGAAAAACTTAACTATTTTACTATTACCTGTCTAGATATCTCCTTTGCAGTAAGTGTAGTAAGCCAGTTTCTAAACTCACCTTGTGAAGGACATTCGGATGTAGTGATTCGTATTCTTAGATATATTAAGGGAGCTCTAAGAAAAGACTTTATTTATGAAGACAAAGGACACACTCAGATTATTGGATACTCAGATGCTGATTGAGTAGATTCTCCTACTGATAGGAGATCCACTTCTAGTTATTGTGTATCCATTAGGGGTAGTCTAATATCTTGGAAGAGTAAGAAACAAAATGTGGTTACAAAATCAAGTGTCGAAAAAGAATATTGAGTCATGGCCTTAGCTATTTGCGAGCTCATTTGGTTAAAACAATTTCTTAAAGAGTTTCAGTTTGAAAACGTTATGCAAATGACTCTTATTTGTGACAACAAAGCTGCATTGCACATCACTTCCAATCTAGTGTTTTATGAGAGAATCAAACACATTGAGATAAGTTGTCACTTTATTAGAGAGAATATCTTGTCTGGAGACATCACTACTAGCTTTGCCAATTCAAATGATCAACTGACAGATGTTTTTACTAAGTCGTTGAGAGGTCCTCGAGTAAATTATATTTGTAATAAACTTAGTGCATATGACTTATATGCTCCAGCTTGAGGGAGAGTGTTGAAGACGTATAAATATATATTGTATTTATGTAGATTTCTTATATAGGCTAATCAAATCATAACCATGATCTTTGTATTTGTTTATATTTATTATCTTAGTTCTATATAATCAGCTATCCGTCGTATAGTTGAGACACACAATTTCACAATCTTTATGCTTCTGTTTTCTTTCTTTTAACCATTCTTATCTGTACAAATTGCTCATTTGCCTCTGCCTTTTTATATTGTTATTGTATTTTTAGATGACAATTAATTTGTACAGGGAATATGTATATTGACTCTTTCAGCAACCATTCCTGAATTGGAGCCAATGGAATGTGTTAATTCTGTCTGCCCATCAGCAACTTTATCTCAAAGTGTTGTATTCTTCCTTGGACTCTTTATGATTGCACAAGGAATTGGTGGTATCAAGCCATATATTTGGCCATTTGGGGCAGATACGTTTGATGATATGGACCACAGGGAAAGAGCTAGTACGGGATCCTTCTTTAATTGGAATTTCTTCACTAGTAACATTGATGCACTTATATCAACCACTAAATTGGTATGGACTGAGGAAAATGTTGGATGGGGCCTTGGATATGGCATTGCTGCATTGTTTATTGGTATTGCAATCATAATTTTCTTTTTGGGCACACCCATCTATAGATTTCAAAGGCCAGGGGGCAGTCCTCTTACAATAATTTGCCAAATGGTTGATGCTTCTTTACATAAGTGGAAATTGGAGGTTCCCCAGGACAGTTGTGTCCTCTATGAAATAGCAGCGAAGAATTCCTCCATTGAAGGAAGTCCTAAACTAGAGCATAGAAATGGATTGAGGTATGTCATAGCTTCTAAAATCTATCAATATGGGATTATATTGTCCTCGTGTTCATCTGCTAAATGCATAGATAGTATTGTATGCTTAATATGTATCCCCAAATATATGTCAAGAGAGAAACTTTTCTACCATTTTAACATGTAGAGGAAGTATTTATGGTATTCCTAGTTGAGGTGAATCTAGAAATGAATTTGCTTTGAAGGGACAAAGGATAGAGAAAGAGGGGCAGAGGTGGCTCTCTAACAGTCTATACATAAAGTTGCAAAGCATGTTTGTATTGATTAATACTGTGTATGCATCTAGGTTTTGGAACCTCCAATTCTTTATCTTCCTTAAGATAAAGAAACAGCACTGAGTCAAATTGAATTTGTTTACACAAACATTTAGGCCTTTAGAAACTGTGCTAAGCTTTACTTTTGTCCAGGTGCCTTGATAAAGCTGCAGTGATATCAAATGAAGAAAATGTTGGGAAATCAAGACCAGTTGTTATGAAAACAACAAAAGATTACCCCCAGCAGAACTGTTATGCGGAAACAAGTTTGGGTGAGCACACAGAAAGAAAACACCAATCACACAAAGACACAAGAATTTATAGTGGAAAACTCCCAAACCGGAGAAAAACCACTTCTGTTGTCAAAGACAACCAAAGATTTCACTATGAGAAAATTTGTACAACTCACAATAATCTTTCACAGAGTTATCAACACTCTAAAAATACACCTTGCCCAAAAAAGAGTCTTACACACTCTCTCTATTACAAGGACTCAGAATGTTACTCTGTATTTTATCACTCCCTCCTCTACAAAGGATTTCCCACTCTCCACTCCTTCTTCTCTTGGTGTGTCTTGGGAATGAAGATGATGCATCTATATATAGATGTCTTCCTCAAATTTCAGCCACAAAATCTCCTTCAAATTGTAGCCACACAAATTACCAACTCTATGAGATGAATTTGCAACCACAAAAACTACCAAGATCAATTTATGGCCACAAATAAAGAAAGCCACCAACTCCACTTATGAGTTAGACTCCAACAAATCACCCCCTCCAGCCATAAGGGAGGTGGCCTGCATTTTCTTATCAAATGCCCAAACCTTATGTAGAGAAAATCAAGCACCCCCTACCGAGAATACCATGCACCCCCTCATCTGGATGCCTTGCCAAACACTGACTATACCGCCAGTCATAATTATCAAAACTGATAATTACCATGCTCCACCATAAGAACATATACACTTGAAATCAACAAATTTCAAGAATTTTTTTTTTTCGGCACATGTCAAAAAACTTGCAGAAAAATTATGGTGCAACTTCCATGTTTTGCTTTTCCGGAAGTTTCATCTGCCATCGACATATATTTCCACCACGCACCCTGCACAACTGCAAAACCAGTGCCTGTACGTAAATGTGGAACCCGCAAATAGAACACATCCTTTATGCTGGCATTAGCGGCTAAGCCAGAGGATCTTCATGCTTTTAACAAACATCATATGGGACCATCATATTCATGTCCCACCGAGGCAAGAGAAACACTATTTATGTTATCTTTCGAGCAATTTGCCGAACCTGCTCCTCTTTTTGGGCAATTTCTTTTAAGGTGCCCTGCTTGCCCGCACCCCCAGCATACAAGATTTCCTTTTGTGGAGTTCTTCTTCTTCTTATTTTCAGCTACCAACACTGAGCTTTCAGGCATAGAAAACTTTCCACCACTCAGCCTTCTCTCTTCTGAAAGAAGTTTACCAGTAACTTCAGAAAAGAATATCTTCTCCTTCCCATGAATTAAAATCGGCTTCATATGTTCATAAGATGATGGAAGAGACCAGATAAGCCTTAAAGCCTTATCTTCATCATCCATTTGTACTCCCAGTGCTTCCAGTTCAGAGACAATCCCATTGAGAACGCTCAAATGATCTGACATTGTTGTACCTTCGCTCATTCGCAGCGTATGAAATTGTTCTTTCAAATACACTCGGTTGGAGACACCCTTTGTTTGGTACATCTCCTCGAGCTTCTCCCAGAGTTCCTTGGTTGTCAAAGTTCCTTGCACATTTGCAAGAACATTTTTAGCCAAGCATAATCGTATGGTACTTGCCGCTTTCAGATCCAGATCCTCCCAATCTTCATCGCTCATACTAGATGTACTGGTTCCACCAGAGCCTTTGTCAGAATCTTTGCTGGAATCTTTCTCAGGATCTTTACCTGAAACAGAGATGGGTTTTCCTTTCAATGCTTTGTGTAGTCCAGATTGGATCAAGATATCCTTGACTTGTATTTGCCACAAGCCAAAATTCATCCTCCCGTCAAACTTTTCAATCCCAAACTTCATGGTCTGCATCTTGTACACGAACAGAAATTTTCAGTAGGATTATGTGAATAGTACACCAGGTAAGTTCCCAGGAAAGAGAGGTAGGCCACAAATGGACACACTTAAATACCAAATCTTTCCTTAGCCAGAACTTTTCCTAGACATCCACTTTCACACTACCATAATTCTTTTCTGATGTGGAAGATCAATCAAAGTTGCAACCACAGAGCATACTAAGAATTTCCTGAAAAAATCTGACACTGTCGCAACCAACAGCTCTGATACCACTGTTGGGAAATCAAGACCAGTTGTTATGAAAACAACAAAAGATTACCGTGACAGAATCAGTTATGCGGAAACAAGTTTGGGGAAAGACACGAGAAAGAAAATACCAATCACACAAAGACACAAGAATTTATAGTGAAAAACTCCCAAACCGGAGAAAAACCACTTCTGTTGTCAAAGACAACCAAAGATTTCACTATGAGAAAATTTGTACAACTCACAATAATCTTTCACAGAGTTATCAACACTCTAAAAATACACCTTGCCCAAAAAAGAGTCTTACACACTCTCTCTATTACAAGGACTTACTCTGTATTTTATTACTCCCTCCTCTACAAAGGATTTCCCACTCTCCACTCCTTCTTCTCTTGGTGTATCTTGGGAATGAAGATGATGCATCTATATATAGATGTCTTCCTCAAATTTCAGCCACAAAATCTCCTTCAAATTGTAGCCACACAAATTACCAACTCCATGAGATGAATTTGCCACCACAAAAACTATCAAGATCAATTTATGGCCACAAATAAAGAAAGTCACCAACTCCACTTATGAGCTGGACTCCAACAGAAAAAGAGAGTGCGGAAGCAGCTTGTCCATGGAGGCTTTGCACAGTCACACACGTGGGAGAGCTGAAGATTTTGATCCACATGTTTCCAATCTGGGCAACAGGAGTCATCTTCTGTGCTGTTTATGCTCAAATGTCTTCATTGTTTGTTGAACAAGGGAAGATGATGGACACAACTATTGCTTCTTTCGCATTTCCTGCGGCCTCTCTTTCAACTTTTGACATCATTGGTGTCATCATTTGGGTTGTCATTAATGATAGAGGCTAGGGATTATTCCAATTGCAAGGAAACTCACTGGCAAGGAGAGGGGCTTCTCAGAATTGCAAAGGATGGGAATTGGCCTCTTTATCTCCACTATTTGCGTGTCAGCTGCTGCTTTATTAGAGAGTAAGAGACTACAAATGGAAAAAGAGCTTGGATTGGTTGATAAAAATGTTCATGTACCACTTAATATATTATGGTAGATACCCTCAATATTTCTTGCTAGGTGCTGCAGAGGTATTCACCTTTGTTGGACAACATGAATTTTTCTATGAGCAAGCACCAGATGCCAAGCGCAGTTTCTGCAGTGCATTGGCACTTCTAACAAATTCTATGGGAAATTACCTGAGCTCTTTGATTCTCACTATTGTTGCTTAGCTCACCACAGAGGATGGAAATTCTGGATACCAGATAATTTGAATGAAGGCCATCTTGACTACTTTTTCTGGCTTCTAGCTGGACTAAGTTTCTTGAATATGTTGGTGTACATTGTTTATGCTAGACGAAACAAACAAAAGAAGGCTTATGAGTTTTCCTCAAAGGCATTGTTTGTGACTGCAAGTGCAATTCTTAAAGATTTTTCTTTTCCCAAGTGTACAGTGTATCCAAAATTTTCCTGTTTATTATTTTTTTCTACACTAGATTCATTTCTTATAAATTATTGTGATTTTTTTTTTTAATTGTCATAAATACTAGAGGGTAGGCTAAGTAGGATATAATATGCGATTTTTAGATTTTTAATGGAACAAGTTTGGAATATACTCACATAGTGTGCCAGACACGGTTAAATCGCCTTGTCCCACCATATATTGACAAATTCTTACCTCCTCATGGAAGAAGAATTTTCTTCCTCGATAAAGCATTTATACCATTCATTTATTAAGGACATGATTAACAATACATGTCCCATCATGATTTTAATAGTGTAAGATCCACGGGAAAAAATTTCTTCCTCCGAGAGGACACAATAATTCTTTCCATATATTATTGTCATCCACCAACAAATTACAAGACAATTGAGAGTTTCATTCAACACATTTTCCTATACTTTTGGATATAATGCTAATTTTTACTTAGATGTTTGATATATAGCACAATACATTTTCCTATACTTTTAGATATAAGACTAACTTTTACTTTGATGTTTGATAGCGTAACCCTAACCACAAAGTGCTGTTATGCTAGTGAGATTCAACCCCCCCCCCCCCCAATTGATTTAATAATAGTAATAAATTAAGTGAAAAAAAATTCAACACAAAAATTTACTAGATGTAATCGACAACTATCTTTAATATTTAATCATTAATTGTAAAGAATTTCTATGGGAGCTTGTGCCCTCCTTGGCTTTGTTTTGTTTTGTTTATTTTTTTCATTAGATATAACGAATTATTGAAAAGTTATATAATATTAAAAATAAAAATAAAAAAATAAATATTATAATTTGTGTATATTTTTAAATAAATATATATAAAAAAATTAATATATATTTATAAAATAAAATTATTATATAAAAAATATAATTATATATTAAATCAATCTAATTTTATATTAAATTAATTATAATTATATTTAAAATTAATCATAATTAATTATAATTTTAATTATAATTAATCATATTAACATATAAATTTCAAATGATAATTAACTAACACCCCTAGATCCACACACACATGCTACACCTAGATAGGGTAAAATACATATATACGAATGGGTAAAATACTAATATATATATATATATATATATATATATATATATATATGAAATAAGAGGCGAAAAAGATAAGTTTCATAACCGATTAATTAAGGAGTTGATTTAAACTCTATATCTTATTCTTCAATTTAGTCTTCAATGTCTGTGTTTGATTTATAGTTAGAGTATTTTAAAAGTAAATTTGAAGCATTAAAAGATATGTTAATATATTTGGTAAAAGTTTTTGTTGATAAAATTTAGTTAATTTCAACTAAAAATGATCTCCAAATCTCAGTTAGAGTGAAAGTAAGAATTTCTTACTTTTCTATTGGACAAAAATTTGTTAAAAAATATTTTTTCTTTCAATGATACTTCAAAAATGTTATTAATCTTTAATTCAAATAATATTTATTTTATCAAATTTACTTTTGAGATAAAAATTTTTAAACATAAATTACGTTATTATAAATTTATTTTTAACTTCAACTTAAATTTATAAAATTAAATTAACTTCAACTTAAATTTATCAATTCTAATTCAAATACACACTAATAACTCTGTCAGCATCCCTGTATCCCTTGGTTTTAGCACCCAATGCCAATTGGTTACTAAAATTGAAAAGGTCTGAGGCATATATGGGGTAGATCCCCCACTCTTTTAATTTTGTTTCTTTGTCAGTAGAGATTGTAAGAGAAAGCTTTGGATTATATGTTCTGCACTGATTATTGGCACTGCTTTCTATAAATGTCGGCATATCTCTTGAGAAAGTTTCTACCATGCCAAAGAAACATGTGATCCGAATCATATTGGACTTTTTTCTCATAAAGAAGGTTAATGTTGAATTCGAATATAGCCTCTTGACCATTACTTGTTTGGAGATAACATCTAAATGTGGCTAATATGTGTTGAATTTGGCATCCTGAAACGACCAAACAAACAATGACACACAGGAAATTGGACTCGGAAGAAAGTTGGATAGTCATTGTAGCTTCTATCGTTGTCCTGTAGTGGTATTTGTCGACAAGTACTTTGCTTCCAGGTAAAATAACACCAACCTTAGGACCATAAAGATTTGGTTGAAACCTTCCGATATATGCTGAAGTCATATGTGGTTGAACTTGAAGCCTTCCGATATATGTCTCGGAGGTATTGATGAAAGGTTGTTGGAAAACCTCATCCACATTGCAGAGAGAGAGGTAAGAAACTACGTCATTTTAGAGTTGAAAAAAGTTACTCTTGTGAAATTTTGGTTTAAAACGGCATTATTTTAAGGTTGAGAACTTTGTTTTTTCTTTTGTTTTGGATTAGGTAAAAAGTTATATCAATGTTTAAATTGATACTTAACGTATTATGTGTGTGCCTCTGTCAAGTTTAGCCGATGTTTTGAGACTTTAAAGATTAAGTTATTAATTTTTTAAAATCAAAGACGAATGTGATTGATGCATATAACTAAAATAAAAATTTATTCTTCTTTTTTTTTTCTCTAAATATTGGTAGAAAATGAGTCGAAAAAATGCACAAGTGCTACATGTTCAAAATCACCCTCGCTTTTATCATATTCCATTGCATATATAATTTACATAATTACTTTTTTCCTGGTACCTTTCTTGTCTACAGTCTACACAATCTAAAAAGTAGATGTGACAAAATGGGCTAACCCGGCCTGCATTTAACCTGCAAAAATGCGAGGCGGGGCGGGTTAGCCCGTTTTAAAAAATGGATTGGAAGAGTCAACCCACCCCGCTTTAGTGTGAGTTGGCGAGTTGACTGCGATAAAGAAAAAAAAAAAAAAAATAAGTGAGTTGATCCAAAAAATAAAATAAAATGTATAAAAAATAAAAAAAAATCATAAAAAATAAAAAATAGAAAAATTATAATTTATAGAGATTAAAAAAATAAAATAAATTTAGTATCATACCTATAAAAATATCACAAACACAAATAATAAGACTAATTTGTAACACTTTTTTAAAAAAATTCAACCCGACGGGCCAACCCGCACCTGCCCCGCTTATCCCACGGGTTATACGGGGAGGTTATGCAGGTTAAAAATTAAAAATAAGTTGAAATCTTGAACTTAACCGGCAAAAAAATAGCGAGTTAGCGAACCAACCCCACGGGTTGAACCCGTTTGCCACCTCCGCCAAAAAGAAAGATATCAATTTTCATTTTCTTTCTTTATTTTTTTCTCTTCATTTAAACTTGTGGAGAGAACATTATATATATATATATATATATATATATATATATATATATATATATATATATATATATATATATATGGGTAGGATCAACTTATCTTAGTGTAAGTTTTTTTTTACTTACACTTATTTTCATTGTTAGATTCACTTTTATCTAATGGTTACTTTTAACGAAATAATCTCAATCATTAAATGAAAGTGGATCTAACGATTGAAAATGAGTGTAAATCAAAAAAGACTTACACTAGTATAAACCAATCCCCCTCTATATATATATATATATATATATGCTTTTTCTTTTCTTCATATATTTTTGCTTCACTTTTTTTTTTTTTTATCCAGACTAATAATGTTTGAGGTCTTTAACCTAACGTATGGAAGTCATACAAAGCTACAATCTTATAATTAGTTCTTTCTTTTCTTCTTTTGAAAATGAATTTAATTCAATATTTTAATCTAAAAAGTACGGTTCGGTGCAAGATACGAATATGCTGCAATACTAACACAAAAATGTGATCAATTTTTAAATTATTGGATACAACATGTTTAAAATATAATATATAAAATTAGTATAAGATTAACATAAAAACATAAATTTTAAATTAAAGCAATGACATCAACGTTTTAAAAGTTATCATTTTTGTTCTGGACCGTGGTCTGAGGTCCCGTCTCGAAGGATCGACCCGACACATATACCACCAAACTCTGTCAACAACGCCCTCACTTCGGCCTTGCGACCTTGGATCCCGTCGTTGGACTGTAGCAATCAATCCCCTATTCTCGGTAATGGGGACCACGGCTAACTGTACTGACAAAGATTGGCATTAAAGGAAAAAGCATGTACCAACAGTTCGAGAGATGAGCTTCCACGATCATGGGGACGGTCTCGACAGAGTCGAGACGGACCTCAATGATCGTGGAGCGCCCGACAATGTCGAGACGGACCTCAACGATCATGGGTGAAATCCCGCCATAACACGATCCAAACGTACCTCGTCCTACACGAACGCATGAGGGTTCGGATCACGCTCTCATATATATACTGGCTAAGTTCTGCGAGGGGATTGGAACTTTGATTACTATTCCATTAGCTCAAACCCCTACAGCGTTGCTCGACTTGAACGTTGGAAATTCGTTGCAGCACCCCCCGGGCCGTGCTCCTCGACCGTGGGTACATGAGGAGGAGAAACCACCATACTGGCGTGTCTATCTCGGTGATTTTCCGAATCCACTTCAAAACAATTTTATTTTTTTAACTGAATGTTTTAGAAGTTATCATTAGTGTTATAGATCAGGATCACCCAACCAAATAAGGCAAAAAAATAATAATCCTTTGATAACTATTTGGTTCGAAGGGAAATGAGAAAGGATTAGGAAAAGACATCATAAGCCTAAGGTATAGGGCGAAACCTCAAGAACAACTCATAATGTCTTGTTTCTTGAGAATTCTGATTTGATTAGTTTAGAGGGCTTTCAGGCGAAAGCGATTCTCCAAGATGTTCAAACCTTAGAACATGAGATTCCATAAGGGTTGTTGGATGAACCATATCTTGAGATTACGAATTCACACAGGAGCAAGAAGCCAAAACTCATTAAGACTTCTGATTACACGTAGATTACCTCATTTCCACTAACTAGAGTGATAGCTCATACCTACTAGTTAACCTCAAAAGTAATCAAAATGAAATATGTAGACACAAAGTCCTAACCTTGTACCTAGTTAACTTTTTTCTTAAATGTTCTTTGTCTCTTTCAAATAAAAATTCGCTATAAATAAAGATAAGAAGGAGCAAAAGATCCTAGGCGGATTATTGAACTTCTGTGCGAAGTTCAACTTTCATCCTCCAATTTTTCCTCTCGGAAGTTTTGTCAAGTTCTTAATCTAAGTCAGTAGAAACAGTTCTCATTCCTTCACATGTCTCACAGGTATATGAACCCCCTTTCCATTTCCTTGTCCCATTCAAAAACACACCGAAACAATTAATCATTATAGACACAATGAATTATCATTTATTATCTAATCATTAAGGTATTTCACCTGTACAAAAATTTCAAAAGTAATTAAAAGATATGAGTTAAGAGTATCAAAAAGTGTTGAAGAAATATACTTGTCCAACACCGATAATGCAATCATTTTAAAGTGGCCGTACTTCTAAAATTTTATTTTGCACAAATTTTTTTGGTCATAGTTACATAATTTTTTTTTGTATGTCCAATTAATTCAACACTCAACTGCATGACTCACAATGGAATATAAAATCTCTCATTATGTAAAATTGCTCATCCACGGAAAGATAGAATTCGTCACTGCTTGAAACAAATGATGATACACTTTCTCTTTCTTTTTGGTTTTAATCTTCTTTTTTTTTAATTTTGTTATAACAATTTAAAAAGCTTTTTTTTTTGCTTCACTTTTTTTTTTTGAGAGTTGCTTGATCTCATAATCAAATTTAGTGATGAAAGTCAGATGTTCATTCATCTTTGTAACACCAGACGTTTGCGTCAATAGTTAGGAACTAGTAATAAAATATTAAGTGGGCATTGTTTTACTTACGTTAGAGGCCTTTCAGAAAGGCACCTGTCAAAAAACGTAGCATAAAAGGCACCAGTCCTCCCGCGCACTTTCGTTGTGGAAAACATTCATACAAAATCCACTAGATGTTTAACTGAAATTGAAGACAGTTAGCTACTCATTGCTGCTCGAGCAATTTAATCTGATAGCTCAAGTTAGCTACTCATTGCTGCTCGAGCAATTTAATCTGATAGCTCAAGTGGTATGGGAGTTGTCTTAGATTCAATGTTTTTTCTTCTCCAATTAACTTTATCTATGCAAAGTAATCAAAAAATAGGTTCTAATATTAATTGATACTTCATATAAAAAAAATAAATTAATTGATACTTAATTTCTTCCTTAATACATTTCGTGTGTCATAAGCCTCTTGTAGCCACATCTTTTATCTATTGTCTTTTACTAATTGGACTATCTTTTTCTAATATGATAGCACTCTATTATTTTAATTCTAACAAAATTATTTCTACCACTTTTTTTTTTCATCTTGACTATCTTTTTTTGTCAAATAGCACTCTGTTATTTTAATTTGGGCAAAATTATTTCCGTCACTTTTTTTTTTTCTCTTACTAATTAGACTATATCTTTTTACCGGATCAAAATTTTTTCAATTTTTTTTTCTTTCAAATAATTAATTGTAAGAGAGAGAAAAACATAAAGTTATAAAAAAATTTCACAAATTTTAATTAGATCTCATTAATAATTTTTCTTATATTTTTTTCTCTTTTATAATTAGTCACTTGAAAAAAAAAAAATCCTGATCCCCTTTTACCGCATGGAACTCTCTTATTTCAATCCGGTTAAGATTATCCCCGCCAATTGCCAATTGGACGCAAGCTTTTGTTTCTCTCTCTCCAGACTTGCTGAGCACGTACAATGAAAACCACAACATTGATGCATGGTGATTTGTGAACATCTTCAGACTTCAATTCTAGTGCTCTTAACAATTGTTTTTTTTTTTAATTTAAATTTTAGTTTTCTCTTTTAAAAGTATAATTTACTATTCATTGTATTCAATCTTTATTGGTTAAAGAAACTAACAAATTTGGTCAAACATATTAATAATTTATTTTTTGAGAAAAATAATTTCCTCTAAATTTTAAAATATATAAAATGTATTTTTTTATGTTTCTTATTTTCAAGTCTTGCATATGGTCTAATGTTTGAATGATAATATTTTTTTTTTTTTTGTACATTGTTTGAATGAAAGTATATA
Organism: Ormosia emarginata; assembly: GCA_029884605.1. NCBI lineage: Eukaryota > Viridiplantae > Streptophyta > Magnoliopsida > Fabales > Fabaceae > Ormosia > Ormosia emarginata. The sequence continues at coordinate 5,143,381 of JAQQTP010000025.1, forward strand.
TGTATATAATTTAGATCATGTTTATTAATAATTTTGATATTTAGAAAATCCTTTTATTTTTTAAAGATTAGTTAACAATTCGTAACAATTTTATAATATGTAGAGTAGAGGATTAAAAATTAAATGCCGCAAAAAATGGTAGAACTATTGTATTAAATTTGTAATAAAACATAAAATCACCTCATGTATAAAATAAACAAAATATAAAATTAACATTATATTGTAAAGCATAAATGAATAATAAAAAATACTGTAAAACTCATGGTGGGATACACTAGTTCAAAGATAAATAAGAACCTAGACTGGTTCAGATAGCCAATAACAAGGTCAAGTACCCGTTGGCACTGACACTATCTGCCATTGTCTAGAAAATGAAGAGAAAAAGCAAGAAGAAAACAAAAAGAATAACATAATATTGGGGGGAAAAAATGGAAGAGAGAATTATTATGAAAGTAAAGGATTAGACTTTGGTGGCAGCTTCCTTCAAAATTTGAGGGTGGGCACAGAAAAATTCCCATAACTCGTCTAGTGAAATGAAGCCATCGCCATCCTTGTCAATCTCCTTCATTTTATTTTGAATATCAACCTGCGAAGATGATGAACCTAGTGCTTTCACTGCATCCGTGAGCTCCTCCAACGAGATTTTCCCATCCCCATTCTTGTCTATGTGCTTGAAAATGCGCTCACAGTCTGCTTTGTTCGGTGCATCACTTGCCATTGTTACCTTCGATAATGATAATGATTAAAATTGATCACAATTTTCTTGATGCTGCTGGAGGAGGAGGAGCATATATGAAAATCTTTAATTACCGGAGGAATTTATAATATTAAGAATGAGAAAAAAATGGGCAGCCTACAGTACAAGACCTGGTCTTGTTGCTTCATTATCGGATCTCCCTTCAAAGTTTACATAATTTTACATTTAAACCATATTAACCGACATTGAATTTTTTTTGGCCAAGTTAACTTCTTGTGTCAAGCATTATTTGACTTTCTAAAACAAGTAATTACTAATTACTCCACTCGACATCCCTGGGCTTGTAACATTTTAACAAACAGCTTTGTAAGCAAAACAACACGACAAACTTTTTACCGTAACCAATCGTGTTTCCTATATTGTGAAGAGTGAATGACTGTCTAGGCTGTTTTCTCTCCCTCGTTCTGGTCTACTATTTGCCGCTATGCTGGCAGCTACTCTATTTCTACTGGTAAATATAATTCTCCAAAATTCGCCATATTAAATAATATACTCTAAGGTGCTCTGAGAGATACTCTCTACGGCTAAAATTTGATTTAAAATTTATTAAATAATATTTTAAATTTAATCTAACGGCCTATATGATTACGTCGATATGTGTTGTGTTTTTATTGCATTCATAACTATAATTTTTAAGTGACTTCAAAGTCAAAGAAAGAAAACAGAATAAAGCAACCTATATCTTTTTTCTTTCAATATTTTTTTGGAAGTAATAGATAATTAAATAAAGTTTCTATTACTTTTTATCTACCTTCTGGCCTCCCCACATTCCTCTTTTTCCTTCAACTTTGTTTCATTGGCAATTGAAAAAAAAAAAAAACACAGAGAAAGGTGTACCTTTTATAAATGCACTAAAAGTCAGAGACAAAAGTTAAAAGAAATTTCGCATTTGTATAATAGTTTTCTCTAATCTAGAACTGTGAATTCTGTTAGCCTTATTGAATATATTACTTAATCAAAATGTAGAACAAACACGAGGGTTAAAGAGCAGGTAGCATACAAGCAATCTTTCAGATAAAAGAGGGCACGAATTAGACTCACCTAGTCACCTCAAAAGTGTCAGAATGTCCAAGCATCTTATCTCTAGGGTAGTTTAGGTGGAGTGCTGTCCAGTATCTTTAACCCCATCTAACCAGTTGCCTGCGATAACTACAAAGAAAACAACAAACAAAATTTGTGAACTAAAATAATTTCCACGCATCTCCTTGTTTGTAAGAGATATTAGTAAACTAAAATTTTCAAATTCAAGGTTCACCCATCAGTCTATCACTAGAAAGGTCGTGATGACATATCTTAAACTTGATTTAACTCAAGACAGGTTAAAATGTGAACAGAAACAAGAAACCAAAAGACAGAAACTACAGTAAGCACAAGACTTACCAATACCTGGAAAAATCAGTTGTCTTGTTCAGCAATCAGCATCAATCGCCATGAGAAACAAACTTCAAACATGTTTGTTATCATTAGTGTATGCTACCATATGTCTCTACAAGTACAATTACCATTCAGAAATCTGTGGTATCTGTTGACATCCCTTACAATAATTTCCCTTTCTAAGACTCTCGTCATATACTTAAAAGCCTCATGACAATCCTTACAAATCCTCAAATTCTTCACAATCCTCAATGGCTTCCCTGGTGGTGCAGATCCACACAACACTCCGAATGCAGCAGCCAATTTCTCACTGTGATACCAAAGAGCTTCCTTTCTCTTTTCTTCCCCAACATTATGCAACAACTCATCCCAAACAGGAACATATCCTAATTTCTCAATCTCCCCCATAAGCTCTGCCACCTTCTGATAAATTTCTACTGACCTCTTGTGCTTCCAATCTCCCGCCACAAAAACATGAACTTTTCCCTGCACTTCAATCCAACTCCTCCCACCTTTTTTCTTCACCCTCCTATCTTTCATCATCTTCCTCAATTCCGCAACATCATCCCACCTTGCTGCAGCCGATAACACATTAGCAACAATAACATAAGCAGAGTCATCATGCGGCTCAAGTTCCAACACCCTCCTAGCCATATCCCAAGCTTTGTCAGCTGCACCATGATATGCACAAGCCGATAGCAAAGCTCGCCAAACCGCTGCATCTGGCTCAAATGGCATCGTCAATGCTATCCTCTCTGCACGCTCTAATTGTCCAGCACGCGCCATTGCACCCACCAAACATGTATAATGCTCTAGAGTTGGTTCCAAACCATAATCAACTTTCATCCTTGTCAACCATTGACCAATCTGAAGAAGCATCCCAGCATTATAGAGTGAAGTTAAAATTGCCAAAAAACTATACTTATCTGGCACTAGTCCGCGAGCTTCCATCGAAACAAACAGTTCAAAAGAAGCTCGATGATCCCCTTGTTGTGCATAACCAGCCATCATTGCATTCCAACCCACTATATTCATATCCACCAAATTCTCCTCAAAAACCTGTCTTGCATCCTCAACAACACCTGCTTTACCATACCCATCAACAAGAGCACTCCCCACCACCACATTCAAATCAAGCCCAACAACAACCGCATGAGCATGAATCATTCTACACTGCTCCAATGCAGCAAGCTCTGCAGCCGCACGCAGAGCCCCTGAAATGCTATGCTCGGTAGACATAAACCCATGATGTTTCATGTCAGAAAAGACCAAAAGGGCATCAACGCAACGCGAATTCTGAGCAAGACCCACGATCATGGCGGAATAACAGACATCATCTCTGTGGGGAATTTCATCAAACACCTTGCGTGCATCACAAGGCAAGCGGCATTTGAGGTAGAAATTGAGGAGGGAAGAGGCAACAAAGGGGTGGTGGGAGAGGGATAGCTTGAGGGAGAGGGAGTGGAGGGCGAGGCCGAAGGAGAGGGAGGAGAGGGTGGCGCAGGTAGCGAAGAGAGAAGCGAGGGTGCGGTGGTTGGGGAGGGTAAGGGCGTTGGGGTGGCGGAGCATGGAGAGGAAGTGGCGGAAGGAGAGGAGGGTGTGGGAGTGAGCGGTGATGAGTGCAGTCCATGAGACAACGTTGGGAGAAGGGATGAGGTGGTGGAAAACGCGATGGGCGTAAGGGAAGAGGTTGTTGGATTTGGAGTAGAGAGTTACGAGGTTGTTGAAAATGGAAATGTCTGTGTAGGGGGATTTTATGGCTCGTGCGTGTACAACGCGGGGGTCGGAGTTGGGTGGAAGGCGCGGCGGCGGTGATGGTCTGTTCAGGTCAAGGGGTAATAAGTCCTCGGCCATGTTAGTGGATTAGTCCAATGACATTGCTTTAATGCTCTTTACCATTGAATGTTTGTGCAAATGATTTTTGAAGTTCAATTATTCAAGTGTGGTCAGACTGAAATTCAATACAGTTTTAACCATAGAAATAAAGAAATATAGAATAGAAGTAAGCAAGTGACCAAACCAAATGCAAAATGGGCAGCATATAACGTGCATGGTCACGTAATATGCTGAATTTTTCAGCGGGACATGGGGATGGGGGGTTTTGATCCCAGGTCATTTATCTATAAGATTGGCTGTTGTGTTATGTGTGGAAGTGTGTGCAGAGTCAATAGTTAATAGCATGCAATTGTATAAGGAAAAATTTTATTTATTTATTTATTTTTATACTTCAAATACAATATCCAGTGGGATACCATATTCATGTGAGTGTACTGACGACGGGGCGAGGTAAGGATGGGTAGTTGTTTCCCATCCCCTGCCTCCATAGATAATATTTGCTTCTGTCTTCATTTTTATATCTGTATGGGTACTTGTTTATTATTTCTTCACACATAAATGAGTATCTGTAGATATCTCATGTAGCACTCTAATAAATTATAAAAAAATTAATAAAATAAAAAATACAATAAAAAATAAAAAAATGGTATAATATCATAATTTTTCAAAATTTATCTAACACAATTTAATTCAAAAATAATGCTAAACACTTAAAATACTTAAAATTCAACTAACATTTAAATATAATGTTTAATATTTTTTAATATATAATAAATTTTTTAATAATTTTATATAAAATATTTTTATAATTTTTTTTTTGCAGTACTACTGCAGTGCGAGAGAAATTGCCCCCGCCCCTGCTCCTATTCCGTTTATTAAACGAAGATAATACAAACGAGTATTTATACCCATGAGAAAATATTAAACGGGTATTACCCGCTCCCGTCAAGAGTATTACCTGCAAGTACCCACAGAGACTGGTAAAATTGTCATCTCTAATGTAGTTCCTACTCTCTTGTATCGTCTACCAAACCAGTATTCACATGTTTAGTGTGGTTCTTGCCCTCTTATATTGTATGCCAATTTGCCAATCTAGTATGCTAAGTTTAGTATACAAATATGAGTAGAGGTTATATAGAAGTATCATATTTTAAGTGTTCAAACAATCGTACTAAATATGATAAAATGATTGTTGGGAATTTTAAATGAGTGAGATAGAGACGAAAAATTTTTACATTAGAAAAAAATAAAAAAAAAATGAAAGCTATATAATTAGAAATACGATATACATAAAATTTCAAAGTTTTTAGTCAATATATAATATCAATAAAGTGTTAATTTGAGTTGAACCAGTCCTTTCAGGCCAGCCAAATGTGAGTTAAGATAATTTGGGCTAACAAATTATTAGCCTAGATATATGGGCTATTTGGATTGACTCATTGACTCATTTTATTTATTTATTCATACAATTAAAGTTTAAAAATATTTTTTTTAAATAATTTATTTGATTTACTTGTATTAAATTTTTAAATTATTTTATTTTTTGTTAGTACATAAAATTAAATTAATTTGTATTAAAATATTTTAGATCAATTGTTACTTAAAATGGATGGGTGTTTGTTTTAAAATGACATTAAAGTAAGCTTAAAAAAGATAAATTTAATAATTTTAATGTTTAATTTTGACATTTTATAAGCATGCGGGCTAACTCGGCCCACTCGAGTTTGCTTGGTTGAGGCATGCTAAATCAGGACAAGGACCAAGCATAGCTGGCAAAATGGGTTGGCTTGGCCATGTTCGGGCGAGGCCAAGTCGAGTCAAGTATATTTTGGGGTAGAATTTTACTAACTCAGTCTAACTCATTGTGGGCTGCAGGTAGGTCAGGTCGATTGGTAGACAAGTATGACAATTTTTTTTATTTTTTTAAAAAATAATAAATTTAATCTTTGAAAAAATTAAATTAGTGAAAATTAGAAAATTTAGGTTACTTAATTTTTTGTCAATGATAAATAAATTAGGTAACTAACTCAATTGTCAATTGAGTTTTAAATTTTCATGTAAAAAAATAGTAGTTTCCTTATAGGTGTATATTATTATATTAAAAAAATAATTAAAATTTAAATCAATGGGTCGAGCCGACCCGAAGCAGGTCAAGCCAATTTCGAGTCGAGTCACATCAGGCCAAATTAAGTTTGGACTTGCTTAACCCATATTTTGGGCTCAGCCCATTTTGACAACTCTAAGGCCAAGTTAAGCAAAAATATTTTTGGTTCTAATTTTGTTGGCTCAACTTGTACATTTTGTTAGGTTATTTGAGACAGTCCGTTAGACTTGACCCATTTTGACACTCCTATATCAAGTCCATTTATGTAGTTTGTCGCTTAGTCCATCATTACATATCTCCCTGCGTTCTTGTTGGGCTTCCCTAAACCCTAACAATCATATGATACATTACAAAAATAAAGATTTTACGATTAGTTACCTAAAAACAAGTTGATTAAGGCACCTATAATATGAATGATTTGAACTGAGTCGTTACGAGAAAGAAACACCATGATGATGGGTAGGATGAAATGGGTCGTTTATTATGGTGCACCTTTTGGTGCTTTGTTGAAAATAACTTGATGTCAAAGGTACTCACAATTTAGAAGATAAGACACCGCTTTATCAAAGTTTTAGTCCTACAAATATTCTAATTTTTAGTCTAATCTTTTTGCAAAGTTTGAGCAACACCATGTCTCCATCATACAAGCTATTCGACGATGTTTCAAAATTAAAATTAAAATTGACAAATATGGTCGAGAGCAATGTGGTTCGTACTTGAAGAGAGGAAAATGAATTCGAAAGCAGTGTGGTCATAGATTTTTAGAGAAGAATAGAAGTCATGTCGAACAATCAATTTTGTTTAGATTATTAAAATTTTTAGAAAATAAATACTAAATAGAAAAATGAACCCAAATTAAAACTCAAGTCCTAAGTTATTTTGTTTAACTTTATAACTTGCACATCTTAGTTCAATTAAAAAATAAAAAAATTTACTAATTCTTAAAAAAAACTCTTAATACACTTTTGGAATTAGCCCAATTCTCCATTGATCCATAACCTACTCTAATTCAATAAAAAAAAGCAAATAAAATGATAAAAAAATATTAATTTGTTCTAATGGTTTTTCATTGACTTAGTGCGTAATTAGGATAACTGTAAAAATTTAATTATTTTAATAATTAATTATTATATAAAATTTTTTGTTATAATTAATTATAAAAATAATTTGTGTCGTTTAGATATTTTAACTAAAAAGCAATTTTAAAGATAATTTATTTTGTTTAAATGTAAAAAAAAATTATTTTTATACATTAAAATATCAAAAAGAATATAAAGTTATTTGTTTAGATAATTTTAGTAGTTGGACGGTTCAACGGACAGGGGCTCAGTCATCACAAATTTTGAAAAGTTAACAGATTATCAAAATAATGTTCAACGAAGAGAGTATGTACCATCAACATTTTACAAAGAAAAAAAGCCGTTAATTTCTTTCAACCGTAAACCCAAACATGATGGTACAGTAATAAATAGTTTTTTTCAACAAAAAAGTTGTTGGACGGCTCAAAACATCCGAAGTAAACATGCATTTAGTCATTTTTTTGTTTAATGGCTTTTGTCTCACTCTAACACTACACTACACAAACTACATTGCCTACACTCACAACCTTTCTATCCTCTGCACTCTGCACACATACATCACCACTCCATCCACACACAGCAAAGAAAACTTTTCAGTACAAAGAGTGAATTTTGATTCCCATGGTTGACCGAACAGATTAAAAGTATAGGGGAGGGAGGGTGTTCACACCAATTTTCTTTCAGGCTCTCACCCACCCTTCATTCTAGAGAACCCACAAAACCCACAGCCAATAAGAACCAAAGCTCCAAACTGCCACCATCAAATCTATTTCCATTTCTATCTAGATCTTATTCTTCGACATTCTCGTCGCGATCCCAGTCATGAATGACTCCCTCTTTTTCTAAAATTTTCTCCTTTTTTTTTTCGCAAATCCCGTCGCGATAATGGTAACATCATCAATTTTAGTCTTACACACAAAACCCAAAACCATTTCACCCATCATGAACAAGCTTCCCTGCACCAAACGAACCCAAACCCGCACAGGCGCACACTACCTGTGAAGATAATGCACCATTGTTCCCCTTGCAAATAGAACCTCCATGGCTAGCAGCGCCCTCAAGCCTTCACCGCAGGCCACCATCTTTGTTGTACATGATGTAGCCATGGTTGATGGTTAATCCAATTTTAAAGACATATTGCAAGATTCTAAACGTCCAACAAGAAGGAATAACCAATACAACGTACTAAACAATTTAAAGTTATTTGAAGTTGAATGAATACAGTTGGTGGTTACAATGATGCTGGGTTAGCAACAACAAAGAAGGGGATGACGAGTTTTTTGGCAAAGACTATTGCACACAATTTTCTTCATTATCGAGGACCAATTTGTAGAATATATATTACATGTTGATCAAGTAACTACAGGGTTCACCATAAACGTTTCCAAGTGAAATTAACAGCCATGCCATTAGAGTTGGAAAGGGCATATGCGATCGAAAAAAAGGTGGAGATGAGATCAAGAGAAGACGGAAATTTTGTTATTCAACTTTTAAACTGCCAAAGCTGTAATTAACATTTTGAATTCGAGTTTGTCAAGTAGGAGTGCATGTTAGAGAATAAAAGCGTTGAATATGTAAACATTTACTAACTTAATTTTCTTATTAATGATTACTTCTTATAGTTAAAAAAAATTATTTTAAAGTGAACAAGTAACGATATACACATTCTTAAATTATTTAATGAGTTAAGATTATAATAAACTTTATATTTCATTTTCTAAAGTGCATCACTTACTTTAAAGATTTAAAATCATAAAATCTTACATAAAAGTTTTGGACACATCAAAGGTTTTACATCATGTTCCAAAATTATTATTTTTCAATTTTTATGTGTCCTTTTTTTGAAAACATAGAAATAAAGTAAATTTATTTAAAATTCACCTCTATATAATAAATTAGATTACTCTTACTTGGGAATAGCTTAATGCACTTATGCTACTTTCCTTCAAAGACATGTGTCCTTCTTAACTGCTCTTTTATTTTTATAAAAAAATAAATTCAATTTTTCTTTTAATTTAATTATGTATATCAATTTTAAGCATTTTCTCTTTTAATCTACATTTTTAAAATTCTAGCTAATTTTTTTTTTTAAAAAAGTCTTCTTACATTTTTAAACATTTTATCTTTTAAAATTCTAACTAAATTTAAAAGAAACCTTGTAATGCATGAAATATTCACTAGTTATTATTTATTTAAAACTACAAGCAAAAATATTTAAAATTAAAATTCTTTATAAAAATAGCATTAAATATAATGGATAAATTAATATACTAAAATAAATAAAAAAACAAGGATAAAAATAAAATATAAACATAAAGATATCAAAGATGATGTACAGCTATTCACCAAAAATAGAAAAAAAAGATGACCAACTATATATATATATGGGAGGGGATTATACTTACTCTATAGGAGTAAGTCTAATGACTTGCTCTCAATTCTCACCATTTATTATAAACAAATTAAATTGCTTAGATTAACTACCATTTATCCCTTACATGACCTTCTTTTTTGTATTTGTCTCCCACAAGCTTAGAACACCCGTGAATCTCTCTCCTTCCAACGCCGGTGGACAATCCCAATTATCCTTTACGATGCTATTTTCCTGGCTTCAAAGATGATATGGTTGATACTTAAAAATCTACTATGGTTACCTCAAGAAAGAAGGCTAACCAAAACTGTACTTATGGCATCTTGTCTTCGGCAACCCCTAAGGCCTTAAAAATCTTCTGGAGGCAGGAGATTTCTTTCTTCAACAAGCCAGATTATTGCTGGTTGGTAACCCAATCCATTTTGTTCTTTGGCAATCACTAAGGGCAGACTCAGATGATCGTTTTTTTGTTTTTTTAATGTGAATTTGATATTATTTTTTGTTAAACAAAATTTCTTTAATATAGAATGGAATTTTAATTTGCAAAAGTCACATGCACATAAAGTATTGTTGTGTTATCAAATTCACAGCATGACTTAAGTCTTTAGCATTCCATGAGATAAGAACTAGCCTGACAATGGTGCACGTGTGGCATCTATATGTATCATAGGAAGATTAGAAATTGTTGAATTTGACTGCTGTGAAATAGATTGGACCATGGTGAGAAACCATAAAATTAATGGAAAAGCAGATTAATGCGTCGTCTTATTCTTCTTCTTTGTTTTCGGCTTTTCGCTTATCACCCACCATTCTCTAGCTCCAAATGCAAAAATACACTCATGTGATTTTTCTTATTAAATTTAGTGAGTAAGCACAAATGAGAGCCACTAGATATGTTTGTAATAAAGGGTGAGGATTGGAACTAGGTTTTTAAGCTTACTCTTGAAGTAAGTTGATCCCCACCCTATATCAAAGATGATACGAATAATGACCAAAAGATTATATAATTTAAATATTTGCATCCATCCCAAATCCAAACATTTTGAACCACCATTTGATGGGAAATAAATGAATCATCATTTTGATTAATTAAAAGGGCAGTTCTATAGAATGCACGAGCATTCAAATGTCTGTGCTATTTATTGGCAAAATTTATAACACTTATTTTAAAATGATTGAAAGCTATCGATGTGAGTTAGTCTGAGTGAAAAGAATTTGAGTTCTTTAAGTATATGATCATAAGTTCGATAATGAAATTCATGTATATAAAAATAATATTATTGGGAGAGATCTTCACTTAAACACATGACAATATCTCATAAAATTACTCTCTCACATATCAGATATGAAAATACTCTAAAAAGAAAATGATTGAACGCTAAATAAAAAACAAAATAATTGTATTAGAATTATGATGGTCTTCGGTGCTCAGAACAAGGAACCTTTGCCCCGGCCGGAGAAACCACCGGACTTAGGGCATGGAAAACATAGCGTCCCCGTGAAAGCCCCAGCCATCTCTTTTAGGGATAAAGTTTTAGGCAACAAGCAGGCTCCCCCGGTGAGGGAAAGGGTTGACCTGTTGGAGAAAAAATTGGCAAGAATAGAATTTGAGGATGGGAATAGACTGCTCCCAAAGGTGTACCTAGCTGACAGTGTGATTAATGAGTTGTGCAACCCATGGCAGGATACGTTGGTGATCAAGTTCTTGGGTAAACATGTGGGCTATAACATGATGAAAGAGAAGCTAACGAGGCTGTGGAAACTAAGTGCTGGATTCGACATCATGGATGTGGACAATGGTTTCTACATGGTAAAATTTGAAACGGAAGCGGATAGAGAGAAAGTGATCTGTGGAGGACCCTAGATGGTTTTTGATCATTGCTTGGCCGTAACTAATTAGAGCAGAGACTTTGCTTCTCCTAATGCAAAGATAGAGCGCACACTGGTTTGGATTAGGTTCCCTGGTTTGAACCTACTTTATTATGATGAGAGTGCCTTGATGGTCATGGCGGCAGTGGTAGGAAAGCCTGTCAAGGTGGACAGCAACACTATAAGGGTGGAGAGGGGGAAATTTGCAAGAATCTGCGTGGAGATAGATCTCACTCTGCCTGTTGTTGGTAAGGTTTGGCTCAATGGACACTGGTACAAAGTTGCTTATGAGGGATTGCATCTCATCTGCGCTTCTTGTGGTTGCTGCGGTCATCTAGCCAGAAACTGCACTGTCAGGCCGTTAAACACGACGGCAATTGGTGGTTCTCAGCCGTGTCAGAATCGGAACAGCCAGAAAGGAAATGAGCCGTTTTCGGGAGCAACTGATAAGGTGGCGAAAAATAAGGGACAACAGAATAACATGCAGATCCCTAATAATGTGGAAACGGATACGCATGGTGAGTGGATGATAGTTAACCGAAAAAGACGACCCCACATGAATAAAGGCACAAATTCGAAAGGGAATCCCGCAGTCAAAGGCAACAGATTTGAGGGGATTAGAAACTTGAAAGATAATAATCATGTGAAGGCCAAACCCATCATAGCCAACAGTAAAGGGGGCAATAAAGGGAAAGAAAAGGTGCATGAACCTTATGCTGATGGACGGGATCCGAAAATCAAAAGGAAAAGATATGATCAGGGGCACTCAAGTAATTCGTTGAGTGGCAAAATAGTGGATCCTTCCAAGAGTGGGCCCACTGACTTCGCAAATTATGGCAAAGTTTTCACAGACCCGGTTCCCAATGCTATGCAGAATCATGTGGACGTAGGGAAAAAATTGAACCCCCAAAACCTGATAACAATATATTTTATGCATTTTATAATCCTCTAACTAGGCTTCTTAAGGTTCAATTTGGCTTAATTAAGTTGATTTTGTCACATTTTATGAAATTAAGCTTAATTGGATCATTGAAGAAATTATTGCTTGAATTATCATTAATTTGGGTGATTGCATTCTTAAGTAAAGTGGCCACAACTTGAGTTGTAATTATCTGATTAATGTGATTCTGGTCTTGTTGGAAAGTTAAGATAATTCTCTAATAACTATTCACTTGATAGCAAGAACCACATTAATAGCAATATATTTCATTCATTGTATAACCTTCTTACTTGGCTTTTTCAGTAAATTGGCTATAATTTGAGTTACAAATATCCGATGGATGTGATTTTGGTCTTGTTTTTAAGCTAAGATAAATTTCTACAACTTTCATGAAGGCCTCAAGACCAGAAACACATGTTTGGATAACTCAAATTGGAGTTGAAGCAAAATCTAGTGTTTTGAACCTGACAGCTTGACCTTTATGCACTCATTAGGCTATATCTCGGGCTATTGGAGTTCAATAATTCTGAAATTTTGACAGTGGAAGGTTAAGACCCATATCTACAACTTTCATGAAGAACACAAAAGCTAGTTCGGATTCCTTGAAGGTGATATTGGGCTTAGAAGTCAGAACAGAGGTGCTGACGTTGGGCCTGACCCATGAGCAGTAATTGGGCCATATCTTGGGCTGTGGTTATTGGATTTGGATAAACTTGGTGTCTCTGGAAAGCTGAGACAATGTGCTAGAACTTTCATGAAGACCACTTGACTTAAAAATGACGCATGCCATGAGTTCAGAAGGGAAACATTTCGGAGACAAGAATCCACCCACCATTTATCTCTTTTATCATTTTGTTATCATCATCCATCATCTCTTTTGGCTATTTGTACTCTTCTAATTCTATAAAAAGAGGCAATGGCTGATCATTTGAGGGTGTTAGCTTAGTGTTAGTCTAGATTTTACTTTAATATTTGTATGTTGATTGCTTCCTTTGTTGTAATTTTCTCTTGTTCTTAAGTGAAGTTATGTTCATCTTTTTCTTCTTCTCTCTTTCTTTCTTCTTGTCATGAGTAACTAAGTTTTCCTCTTGCTTGGGTGAAAAGGTGAAGCTCTTGGTAATAAGTTAAGGTTAGATTAATTTCTTTCTTGTGCTTTAAATGATATATTTTTATGTGATCTTTATATGAGTTGTATGTTGTTTCCAATTAATTTAGAAACTTTTTTGTATAATGAATATCTTGATCCATTGTAGACAATAGGATTAGACAAATGGATGCTTTTGACGATTTACAAGTATTGGTAGATAGTTATTGGAACCATTATATGATTACATAATTGAACTTTGAATGTTAAATCTTCCGATTGGAATCTTCATTATGCATGATTTCAATTGAGTTATAAAACGAAATAATCTTATCTTTAATTTATTACCAAGAGTGATCTCCTAACCCAAGCAAATCCTTTTCTATTTGTGAACAACTTATTGCATCTTTAATTTTGTGACAATTCTTCTTTTTACCTCAAATCAATATATTTTTCTTCATCAATTCCTCATGGATCGATCTCTGACTCCCGAGAATTTATTACTTGAGACAACCTACACTTGGGTTTGAAACTATATAATTATATCCCATCAAGTTTTTGCGCCATTGCTTCGGTGAACTTGATTTGAAGTTCTAATATATTAAGGTTCCTTCTCTCGTAAGAAAACTTCACCAACAGGTATATTCTTCCTCTACACTTTTCAATTTCTAATTTACTAACTAACTTACTAATTAACTTACTACTTACTAACTTATTAACTAACTTTTATATTTTTGTCATTTATTTACGTTTTTTTATTTTTTTTTTTATTTTATTTTCGTTTTTTTTTTATTTTTTTTATTTATTTACATTTTTTGCTTATTATTATTATTATTATTATTATTATTATTATTATTATTATTATTATTATTATTATTATTTACGCTTTCTCGCTTACTAACAATCTAACTTTTAAATTTGTCATTTATTTTTCGTAATCTAACTTTTAAATCGTCATTTATTTTTCGTAATCTAACTTTTAAATTTCGTCATTTATTTTTTCTGTAATCTAACTTTTAAATTGTCATTTATTTTTCTAATCTAACTTTTAAATTCATCATTTATTTTTCGTCATTCTCTAACTTAATGAAATAATATTTCTTCTTCTCTTCTCTTTTCACGGGCTGACTCATGGGCTTTGCCACTCTCCGGTTTTCATATTTAAATTTACTTTTTGACTTTATTTTTCAGTACTTTATTTTCGCATTTTTATTTCTTTATTTTTATTTTTTTATTTTATTTTTCGACTTTATTTTCTGCATTTTTATTTCTTCATTTTTTTTTTTTTTTTTTTTGGGTATTTGGTTTATACCACATCCTACTTAATATTTAACTACGGTGTATACCGCCTACTTGTATATTATTTTTATTTTATGTCACTTATTTATGCTTAACGGTCCAGATCGTGATTCAAATTTAAATTGCGTTTGGTTAAAATTAATCCAAGTAACTTATATATTGATTTATTTGAATCACAAACACACACAATTAACACAATGGCTGAATTTGAAGGTGCACATATTGAACATGATAATCAAACACAACGAAATTGAAAATGAAAGTATACATGATGAACAAGGAAATCAACCATTGCGAACTATGCGTGCATATTTGCAACTACCTCAAATTCTAGTCCATCATGTTTTATCTTTCCACTTACTGCTAATAATTTTAGATTTAAGTAGGGTATGATTTCTTTACTTCCTAATTTTCATGGTTTAGAAAATGAAAGCCCATATTTACATCTAAAAGAATTTGAGGAAGTCTCAGTATTGCTTTCAATGATCAAAATTGCAAAGTGAAGAGATTGTCAAGCTTAAATTGTTTCCTTTTTCTTTGAAAGATAAAGCAAAAACTTGGCTTAACGCTTTGAAACCAAGATCAATTGGCACATGGCAAGAAATGCAAAGTGAGTTTTTAAAGAAATTTTTTCCAACACATAAAACCAATGCTTTGAAAAGACAAATCCAAAATTTTTCCCAAAATTTAAATGAAGCGTATTTTCAAAGTTGGGAACGTTTTAAAGATTTGTTAAATTCTTGCCCACATCATGGTTTTGAAAAATGGCGGACTATAAGCTTCTTTTATGAAGGTTTAACACCGAAACTAAACAATTTGTGGAAACGATGTGTAATGGCGAGTTTCTTGATAAAGAACCCGAAGAAGCTTTAGATTATTTAAATCATTTGGCTGAAAATTCTCAATCTTGGCATGGTACTAATCTTTCGAAAATTCAATTAGATATAACCTTGCAAATGCAGGAAAAGGAAAATACCATCTTAGTCAAGAAGAAGATCTAAATGCAAAGTATGCTAGTTTGGCTAGAAAGATTGAATCCATGGAATTAGGCAAAGTAAAAGAAGTCAAATCTGTTCAAAATGAAGAAATTTGTAGCATTTGTGATGAATTAGGACACTCGACAAATGAATGTCCTAATATTCCTGTTTTTAAAGAAGTTGTGCATGAGCAAGTAAATGCAATGAACAATTTTAAAAAGCCATTCACCTCTTCTTTTTCAAATTCTTACAATCCAGGGATGGAGAAATCACCCGAACTTCAGTTGGAGGAATAATAATCAAGCACAATTTATGCAACCACCGCCTCCTCAGGAGCAACAAGATTCTCAAAATTCTCAAGGATATGCACCTTATGTCCCACTATATAGGAAAAACCTTGAAGGAACATTGAGTGCATTCATAGAAAAGCAAGAGGCCATCAATAAACAAAACACTCAAACCATGATTGACATAAAAAAGACACTCTTTCCAAACTTACTTCTGCACTCACCATTCACGAGAAAGGAAAATTTCCTTCTCAACCTCAACCGAATCCCAAAGGTCAACATAGTCTAAATGAGGGTAGTTCAGAAAACCAACAAATAAATCAAGTCAATTCTGTGATAACTCTTAGGAGTGGGAAAGTTGTTGAAAAAGAAATTTCTAAACCTTGTGAGAAAGAGGGTGAATCAATTCCCCAAGATAAGGAAGAGGTTGATATGTCATCTGGCCAAAATGAAACCAAACTCTCATCTCCCCCACTTCCATTTCCTCAAGCATTAAGCAAACCAAAGAAATTGGACCACCAAACTGAAATTTTTGAAATTCTTAAACAAGTGAAGGTCAATATTCCGTTGTTAGATACCATCAAACACTTTCCTTCTTATGCCAAATTTTTGAAAGACTTATGCACTGTTAAAAGAAAATTAAATGTGAAAAAGAAAGCCTTTTTGACCGAGCAGGTAAGTTCCATTATTCAAAGCAATAATGTTTTGAAACATAAAGACCCTGGTTGTCCTACGGTTTCATGCATTATTGGAGAACATATAATTGAACAAGCTTTACTTGATCTTGGTGCTAGTGTTAATTTGCTTCCATATTCAGTTTATCAACAACTCAATTTAGGAGAGTTAAAACCAACTCGTAACTCTTCTACTTGGCGATAGATCAATTAAAATTCCAAAAGGAATAGTGGAAGATGTGTTGGTACAAGTTGATAAATTCATTTATCCTGTGGATTTTATTGTCTTGAAACTGAACCTATGATTAATTGTTCCAAGTCAATTCCTATTATTTTAGGTCGTCCATTTTTAGCAACATCCAATGCTTTGATAAATTGTAGAAATGGATTGATGAAGTTAACATTTGGAAACATGACACTTGAGCTTAATGTTTTCAACTTATGCAAGCAACCACATGAAGTCAATGATGAAAATGAGGAAGGTGACGGGATTGAGACCATTGTAGATGATCATCTTCTAAAAGGGAGTTCTTCTGACCCATTAGAAGTTTGTTTAATTAATTCATTTGATTCAGATATGCAAGTTGATGGTGATATTTCCGAAATATGCTCTTTGCTTGATCGTACACAAGCAATGGAATACAAAGGATGGAAGCCAAGATTTGAAGAGTTACAACCCATGAATGATAATATTCATGAAGAAGTACCCACACTGGAACTAAAGCCATTACCTTCTGGGTTGAAGTACACATTTTTGGGAGAAGACCAAAGCTTTCCAGTAGTAATTTCATCAATCCTTACTGAAGAACAAGAAGGTATGTTGATAGAAGTACTTAAAAGGCATAAAAGTGCAATTGGATGGACATTAACAGATATAAAAGGCATTAATCCATTAATTTGTACACATAGAATACATTTAGAGGATAATGCTAAAACATCACAACAACCTCAAAGAAGATTAAATCCACATATGAAAGAGGTAGTTAGGTGAAGTTCTTAAATTACTTGATGTTGGAATTATTTACCCTATTTCCGATAGCCAGTGGGTAAGCCCTACACAAGTTGTGCCTAAGAAATGCGGAATAACAAAGTGGTTGAAAATGAAAAAGGTGAGTTAATACCTACGCGAGTTTCATCTAGTTGGCGTATGTGTATTGATTTTAGAAAATTGAATGCACCACTAGGAAAGATCATTTCCCTTACCATTTCTAGATCAAATTCTAGAAAGAGTAGCGGGACATCCATACTATTGTTTTCTTGATGGTTATTCGGGGTATAATCAAATACCAATTGCATTAGAGGATCAAGAAAAGACTACTTTTACGTGCCCTTTGGCACTTTTGCATATAGACGAATGCCTTTCGGTCTTTGTAATGCTCCGCAACTTTTCAAAGATGCATGCTAAGTATTTTTAGTGATATGATTGAGCATTATTTAGAGGTTTTCATGGATGATCCGACGCTTTTGGAAATTCTTTTGAAAATTGTCTTGATAATTTGGATAAAGTTCTTAAAAGATGTGAAGAAAAAGGATTTGTTTTAAACCTGGGAAAAATGTCATTATATGGTTACTTGGGAATCGTGTTAGGTCATGTGATATCTTCTGAAGGAATTGAAGTTGATAAGGCCAAAGTTGAATTAATTGCTCATTTGCCTTCCCCAAAAACAAGTCGAGAGAAGTTCGTTCCTTTTAGGACATGCAGGATTTTATCGAAGATTCATTAAGGACTTTAGTGTCATATCTAGACCATTATGCAATCTTCTGACAAAAGATGCACTATTTGATTGGACTCAAGAATGCCAAAAATCTTTTGAAAAATTAATTAGTCTTCTAACATCGGCTCCTATCATGCAATCCCCGATTGGTCTTTGCCTTTTGAATTAATGTGTGATGCAAGTGATTTTGCTGTTGGTATTGTTTTAGGCCAAAGAAAGGAAGGTAAGCCTCATGTGATTTGTTACGCAAGTAGAACTTTAAATAGTGCACAAATGAATTACACCACTATGAAAAAGAACTACTTTCGTAATTTTTGCATTGGACAAATTTCTCGAGCTCATTTAATTGGTTCTTCTCTTTGTTGTTTTCACTGATCATCTTCTTTGTTAGATATTTAATGTCTAAGCGGGATGCCAAACCTAGGTTGATACGGTGGATTTTGTTGCTTCAAGAATTCAACATCACAATAAAAGATAAGAAAGGAGCTGAAAATGTTGTCGCAGATCATTTGTCCGGACTTACAACAGCTCATCTTTTGATAGCACACCTATCAATGATTCTTTTCCGATGAGTTTTTATTTTATGTCAATTCTATGCCTTGGTTTGCGCATATAGTCAATTTTCTCGTAACAAGAAAGATGCCGCCTCAATGGTCATATCAAGAAGAGAAAAAAGTTTTTGACCGAGGTGAAAAATTTTTATTGGGATGACCCATATTTGTTCAAATATTCTCCGATCAAATCTTTCGGAGATGTGTACCCGACAATGAGGTAGGTAGTGTCATTAAATTTAGTCACTCGAAGCATGTGGAGGTCATTTTTCTTCAAAGAAAACAATGCTGCGAAAATCTTGCAAAGTGTGGATTTTATTGGCCCACTTTATTTAAAGACAATCATACCTTTTGCAAAAGTTGCGAAAATTGTCAAAAATTAGGGTCCATTTCTAAAAGAAATATGATGCCTCCGAACCCTATCCTTGTCATTGAAATTTTTGATTGTTGGGGAATTGATTTCATGGGTCAATTTCCATCCTCATTTGGATATTTGTATATTCTCAGTTCATAGATTGATTATGTCTCAAAATGGATTGAGGCAATTCCATGTCGACAAAATGATCATAAACTGTTCTCAAATTTTTAAAAGAAAATGTCTTAAGTCGATTTGGAATCCTCGAGCTATCATCGGTGATGGGGGAACACATTTTTGTAATAAACCATTTGAATCTTTAATGAAGAAATATGGTATTACCCATAAAGTTGCTACCCCTTATCACCCTCGCAGACAAGTGGACAAGTAGAATTAGCAAATAGGGAAATTAAACAAATTTTAGAAAAAGCAGTTAACCCAAATCGTAAAGATTGGTCTTTAAGACTAAACGATGCACTTTGGGCTTACCATCGCTTTTAAAACATCTTTAGGTATGTCACCCTATCGGTTAGTCTATGGAAAACCTTGTCACTTGCCCGTAGAACTGGAGCATAAAGCATTCGGGCCATTAAAGCTTTCAATTTAAATCTTGATGATGCTTGCAAGTTACGTAAATTACAAATAAATGAACTTGAGGAATTGAGAAATGATGCATATGAAAACTCAAAAATTTATAAAGAAAGAACAAAAGCTTTTCATGACAAATCTATTTTGAGGAAATCTTTTGAAATTGGTCAAAAAGTTCGCTTTATAATTCTCGTCTTCACCTATTCCCTGGAAAATTGAGATCTAGGTGGACTGGTCCTTTTATTGTCAAACATGTATATCCTTATGGGGCCATAGACATTGAGAATCCTAGGAATGGTAATGTGTCTAAGGTCAATGGACAAAGACTTAAACCATTTCTAGAAAATCAAGTTCTTGAGGTAGAATTCATTTCCTTTTCGATCCTTGTTATGTGAAAAATTTACTCTAATTTTGTAGCTTTATTTTGTTGTGTAGCTCTTTAGCTCCCGGTAAAATGGCGGATGACGGTACTCCGTGACTCTCAAGTCGGTTTGCTCTCTTTCGGTTTCCCAAAATAACGATTTTTCTTCTTCTTCTTCTTCTTCTTCTTCTTCTTCTTCTTCTTCAAAATGGATATCATTCTCTCAAACCCGAGAAAACATTTTCCTTCTCTTCCTCAAAATGTTCTAACAAAAATTTACAAGGCTAGATGTGAAAGATTGAGATTGTTAATGTACAAAGGTATACCGAGAAGATGTACGTTGGATAATCGAAGCAAAGGTCCGATTAGTGGTGAGTCTTCAATCTCATTTGACTCATACATGCCAGTCTTGGTAGAAGTTCATATTCTAAAAGGAGAAGAGCAAAAAGATTACAAGTCTGTCACATATGTGGACGATGGAATTGTAACAAGCGATGTCGTTCTTTGGGGATGGTTTCCAAAAACAGAGAAGATAAAATTTTCTTCATTAAGAATGGACTGAGTAAAGAGTCATTAGATGATATCTTATTGACTCTTGATACGCATTCTTGTGGTTTGGTGCATCGTGAACTTCTTAATTTGTGGAATCTCTTCAAGGATGAACAAAAGCAATATAGTCTTGGGAATCTGACTCTAAAAGACCCTGTTTGCCAATTTATAAGAAAATTGGATGGGAAGCTTATCCTCGACTCATAGAAGGCGTTTAAGCCGTTTCTGGACGTGAAACCAGAGGCAGATGTGAGCCACATCCACAACAACATGTACATATTTTCTTCTTCTTCTTCTTCTTCTTCTTCTTCTTCTTCTTCTTCTTCTTCATGTTTAAAAAAAAAAAAGAGAAAAAAAATCAAAAAAAAGAAGAAAAAAAAAAAAGAAAAAAAAAAAAAAAAAAAAAAAAAAAAAAAAAAAAAAAAGTATGTATACATCTTGGGTTTGGCTTTGGTAACACACAACGTGAATGGGGAAATGCATGCATCCTGATCCAGCCTTCTTAATTGAAAAAAAAGAAGGTAGATTGTATCCCACATGTGAGGCATACAGTCGTATTATGGCCACTTGTCCCTTTTGGGAGCCCTATGTTACGCTGGTCTTGAATGGGTCTAATACTTGGTCAACAATGCTTTGGCCCAAAGCCGAAAAAGAGCAGACTACCTCCATCCCAATCTCAAGTAAGTATACACCCATCTTTCATCAAGTTTCTCACAACTTAAAAAAAAAAAAAAAAAAATAGAGGCGAAACTACGGTTGTACTTGGTCTTTAATTAGATTAGAGCCCGGGCGGATGCCCGTCCGTCCGTCATAGACTCGGGAGGAGACCTTCACACGCCGCATGTAAATAAAGTTCGTGTGCCATGCTCGTAGAGAGCCGTGTGCTACATTCCCAGTTCTTGGAACCAAGGCTCAGAAGGCTGATGGACAGAAAGAAGCGTCCCGTCTTTACAGTGAACGGAAACTGTTATCTGAGCTGTATACTTACTTTAATTAGTAGGTCTCTATGGCGAGTTTTGACTGGCTGCGATCAGTACCATCTTCTTAGAATATGGCCTTTAATTAGGTTTGCGGGAAGATAGAGGGTCGTTTCTTCCGTAGCGGGACGGAAAGGATTCAAAGGTTCTTGTTGTCGGTTCGGCAATCCTTGTGGAATTCATATGTTGCACCGGTGACACGCAACTCAAATACATGCCACTATCGCATTCATGACACGCAAAGATAAAGATACGCCATGAAAAGCGTACATACAGGTATGTCTTCGTTTATTATTATATTTCTTTTATCTTTGTATGATTTTGTTGTATTTTGATTTTTTTTGGAGACGATCCTTTGAAAGGGGTCCTTCAGGGGTTTCTAGACTTCTTTACCCTGATGGTTTTCTTGAAGTTAAAAAAAAATAAAAAAAAAATCAAATAGTGAAAAAAAAAAAGGAAAAAGAAAAAAAAAAAGATTCTGTTTTTTATTTTCAAACTTTTCTGACAACAGCCAACCTACCCATATAGGTGCTATGATTATTTTTTTCCCTTCTTTTCCCTATTTAAACACTTCATTCTCTTCACTTTCCTCCAACTCATAATCATTCAGAGGGAAGGTGAAATTATGGGACCTCCTGTTCGTAACATTAAAAATGTCTGTGTTTTTTGTGGGTCAAGTTATGGGAAGGGTTTAGAGTTTGCAAACGCAGCCTACCGTTCTTGGTCGAACACTTGCTGCAAGGAATATTCATGTTGTATATGGGGGTGGTTGTCGTGGGTTAATGGGGGCTGTATCACTCTCTCGCATTTCTAGGAGCGGTCGGGTTTTAGGTGTCATTCCTACACCTTTAGCTCAAAATAACATCACCGGCAAGACAGTTGGAGAAGAAATTGTGTATCATCTATGCATGGCGAGAATGAAAACAATGCTTGACAACTCGATGCATTCATTGCCTTACCAGGTGGTTTTGGTACTTTGGAAGAAATTTTTCAAATTGTCTCTTGGGCCCAACCGAACATCCACCATAGACCCATTGGTTTGTTAAATGTTAATAATTTCTTTGATCTTTTGTTATTTTTTCTTGATAAAGTCATGGAACGTAAATTTATCACTCCTTCGGCAAGAAAACTTCTTATCTCTCGCCTCCACTATTGATGAGCTCATTGATAAATTAGAAGCTTTTGAGTATGAACCACGATAAGGTCCTAGCTCGATAAATTGGTCATCGAGGAAAAGTGAGGGAAGCGAAAGAAGAAAAACAAGCCGATCCGACACTTCATCTTTAATGGGTTTGATTTTATTTATCGTCATTTGTTTTCGGTTTAAATTTGTGTCGATTTCTCCAAATAGGTAATATCTTCTATCCTTTACTCATCTATATTTTAACATTGCGGACAATGTTGTAATCAGTTGGGGGAAGGATAAGGATAGTTAAAAAAAAAAAAAGTAGGGAAGTATGATATGATTTCATGAACTTGCTAAACCAATGAATATTGGCGAGTAAGGAGTAATTTTACTCCTGGGACGCATTTTAGTTGAAGAAAGTATGTTTAGTGAGATGACTGTCGAAACCTACAACAAAACCAATTAAGGATGGCAGAGTAAGGAGTAAATTTTGCCCTTAAGGTAATTTTACTTTTGAGACGCATCATAGTTGAGAAAAAAAAAATCATTTTAGAAGTAGCAAAAAGCATATCTTGGGTCATAGCATAAATTTTCTTCTTTCTTATAAATCACATGCTTGGATATGAATGTTGAATTGATGGATTGAGAATGATAGAAATATGCCTTGTGAGATTTTGAGCCTATTGATGAATGGATTGAACATTTGTACCATTCTCTTCTTTCTTGTGTGATTTTCACCTGTGAAAATGTTACTCTAGAACTTGCTTTGATTCTTTTTGAGGTTACATTTTCACATGCATACATAAATATGATTGAGGCATTTTAAAATAGCTACTTTGACCAAATAGCCATCCTTGTATATTTTTCCTTGTGTAACCCATTTGAGCTTATTTGACTAGTTCTTATTTTTAGCTTATTACGTACCTTTAAAAAAAAAAGAAAAAAAGAAAAAAAAAAAGAACATATTTTTACCTGACCTTAGGGAATAAGAGAGCACTGACTTTGTTCTTAAACAAGTGTGGGGGTGTGTGTGTGTAAAAAAAAAAAGAAAGCAAAAAAGTAAAAAAAAAAAAATAGAAAAAAAAGAAAAGAAAAGAAAGAAAGAAATTGACCATCGATACACTATGTAACATATCCATATCTAGAATAAAGATGGATGCTTGGAAACAACAGGAAGAGAAGGAGAAGGTTTATGCCTAACAATGAATTCAACTCATCAATTTGGGATTAATCTTCAACAAAACATTAGTCAAATATTGGTCATTGTCCTTATTGATGATTGTTCTCAAATATCTTTTCCACTCTAACTATACCATAATGCTTTCTTTTATTCTCTTTGGTATTTATCTTCTTATGTCCATATTATCCCTCCTTCTTTACCTTGACCCCGTTACAACCTTGAATAAAGTCCTCTTGATTTTTGTGTGCATGTGTTCTGAGTAGTGGAGAAGTAGAAGATAAGCAAGCTTATGGTAGTAATTTTTCATGGGTTGAATTGAGTGAAATACTTACCTTTTTAATGCTTGAAAGATTAAGAGTGAATCTTGAGAGGATCTATCATTCTTGATTCGTTCTTTTTAACTCAAGTTTCCTTGCGTCTGTTGGTTTGAGATGTGAAGAAATATTACCTCAAAAAAAAAAAAATTGCTTTGTTCCCTTAAATGACTGGTTGCTCTTCTTGCTTCATTAAATCTTTTAGAATTTTTAGCTTTTAGTCTGAGTCATTTTTTTTTTTGTTCCTTAGTTTTTTGTTCTTATGTGTTTTGCTCAGGAGTGCAAAAGTTTAATGTGGGGGAATTTGATAACAATATATTTTATGCATTTTATAATCCTCTAACTAGGCTTCTTAAGGTTCAATTTGGCTTAATTAAGTTGATTTTGTCACATTTTATGAAATTAAGCTTAATTGGATCATTGAAGAAATTATTGCTTGAATTATCATTAATTTGGGTGATTGCATTCTTAAGTAAAGTGGCCACAACTTGAGTTGTAATTATCGATTAATGTGATTCTGGTCTTGTTGGAAAGTTAAGATAATTCTCTAATAACTATTCACTGATAGCAAGAAGAAGCATTAACACATTAATAAGAATATATTTCATTCATTGTATAACCTTCTTACTTGGCTTTTTCAGTAAATTGGCTATAATTTGAGTTACAAATATCCGATGGATGTGATTTTGGTCTTGTTTTTAAGCTAAGATAAATTTCTACAACTTTCATGAAGGCCTCAAGACCAGAAACACATGTTTGGATAACTCAAATTGGAGTTGAAGCAAAATCTAGTGTTTTGAACCTGACAGCTTGACCTTTATGCACTCATTAGGCTATATCTCGGGCTATTGGAGTTCAATAATTCTGAAATTTTGACAGTGGAAGGTTAAGACCCATATCTACAACTTTCATGAAGAACACAAAAGCTAGTTCGGATTCCTTGAAGGTGATATTGGGCTTAGAAGTCAGAACAGAGGTGCTGACGTTGGGCCTGACCCATGAGCAGTAATTGGGCCATATCTTGGGCTGTGGTTATTGGATTTGGCTAAACTTGGTGTCTCTGGAAAGCTGAGACAATGTGCTAGAACTTTCATGAAGACCACTTGACTCAAAAATGACGCATGCCATGAGTTCAGAAGGGAAACATTTCGGAGACAAGAATCCACCCACCATTTATCTCTTTTATCATTTTGTTATCATCATCCATCATCTCTTTTGGCTATTTGTACTCTTCTAATTCTATAAAAAGAGGCAATGGCTGATCATTTGAGGGTGTTAGCTTAGTGTTAGTCTAGATTTTACTTTAATATTTGTATGTTGATTGCTTCCTTTGTTGTAATTTTCTCTTGTTCTTAAGTGAAGTTATGTTCATCTTTCTCTTCTTCTCTCTTTCTTTCTTCTTGTCTATGAGTAACTAAGTTTTCCTCTTGCTTGGGTGAAAAGGTGAAGCTCTTGGTAATAAGTTAAGGTTAGATTAATTTCTTTCTTGTGCTTTAAATGATATATTTTTATGTGATCTTTATATGAGTTGTATGTTGTTTCCAATTAATTTAGAAACTTTTCTTGTATAATGAATATCTTGATCCATTGTAGACAATAGGATTGGCACAAATGGATGCTTTTGACGATTTACAAGTATTGGTAGATAGTTATTGGAACCATTATATGATTACATAATTGAACTTTGAATGTTAAATCTTCCGATTGGAATCTTCATTATGCATGATTTCAATTGAGTTATAAAACGAAATAATCTTATCTTTAATTTATTACCAAGAGTGGATCTCCTAACCCAAGCAAATCCTTTTCTATTTGTGAACAACTTATTGCATCTTTAATTTTGTGACAATTCTTCTTTTTACCTCAAATCAATATATTTTTCTTCATCAATTCCCTGTGGATCGATCTCGGACTCCCGAGAATTTATTACTTGAGACAACCTACACTTGAGTTTGAAACTATATAATTATATCCCATCAAAACCCTATTCAACCGAGTTCACTTCCTGTTGAAACTCAGGGACGAGTTTTTGACTCAACTATCAAAACAATGATGAACATTCATCAAGTTGGTCCAAATCACTTCAGATTTGTGGATGAACCTGACCCTCCGGACAAGAACAATATACAATCTATGAATGAGGATCATGTGCAAGATTCGATTGAAGTCGTGGTAGAAACGCAGCAGCTAATGGGGGTAGCCATGGACCTCCACACTCAATAACTTTGTTCTGTGAGTGTTGGTTTCCCTCCCCAATTGCTCATGTCTATGATGATTGATTTCAAAGATCTATCAATACTCTCCTGGAACATCAGGGGAGCCAGTAGTGCTAAAGCTAAGAGACATGTTAGAGATGTTATTAGAAAGTTTAAGCCTTCCTTCTTTATAGTAATGGAAACTCATGTTTGTTTTGCCCGAAATCAATTGTTCTGGAACCGAGTTGGATATACTCTAGTTGCTATCATTGAAGCCCAAGGACATGCAGGAGGTCTTTGGATTCTGACACAGGTGGGTAGCAATTACGTTACATCCATAATTGATGTTGCCTCTCATTCAGTAACTTTCAGAATTGAAAAAGGAAGCAGCAATTGGGTTTGCATGTGTATATATGCAAGTCCAATCCCAGCCCATAGAAGCCACATTTGGGATCATCTTTGCCACCTCAACGCTTCTATCTCCTCTCCCTGGTTGCTCATTGGAGACTTCAATGAAACCCTCCTCCCCGGGGACCAAAGAGGGGGTGTTTTCTCGCAGGCTAGAGCTGAGGCCCTTGGCAGAGTTATGGATCACTGTGGTCTTGTTGATCTATACACAGTGGGTGGCCGTTTCACTTGGCATAGAAATTGTAGAGGAAACCGGACTGTGGCAAAGAAGCTGGACAGGGGGGTAGCCAATTTGCAATGGAGGCTTAGATTTCCAAAGGCATTTGTTAAAGTTCTAAGCCGTCTCCACTCAGATCACAACCCAATTTTATTGAGGCTTGGAGGGTTACCTCAGTTGCGTGGGCCGAGACCCTTTAGATTTGAAGCAGCATGGATCACTCATGATTCTTATGACCAAGTTGTGAGGGAAGCTTGGAGTGATCACCAGGGAAATCCTCTTGAAGCCCTTAATAAGGTGAGAGATGACTCAATTCAATGGAACCGAGAGGTGTTTGGAAATATCTTCAGGAAGAAACGTATCATTGAAGCCAGATTAAAAGGAATTCAACGCTCCCTTGAACATGTCGATTCTCTTTTTCTTGTCAATTTGGAACAACAACTCCAGCATGATTACAATAACATCCTCTTCCAGGAAGAAATACATTGGTACCAAAAATCAAGGGAGCAGTGGGTGAAACTTGGGGATAAAAATACCTCATTTTTTCATGCTCAAACAGTTATTAGAAGGAAAAGAAGCAAGATCCATGGTGTTACTCTCCCCAATGGAATTTGGTGCTCCGATGATAACATATTGCAACAAGAGGCTCAGAGGTATTTTAAATCTCTGTTTTGCTCCCCCCAGCAGTATCATATTCTTAATTTTGATGTGCCCAGGATGCCTAGAATTGAGGAGGAGGGCATTACTAGTCTTTTACAACCTGTCACCAAAGAAGAGGTCTCACGTGCCCTTAATTCTATGCACTCATATAAAGCCCCTGGACCGGATGGATTCCACGGGATCTTTTTCAAACAATACTGGCATGTTGTGGGTGATGATGTTTGGAAACTAGTCAAACACGCTTTTGAAGTGGGCTCCTTTAATCCTACTATTGCTGAAACTCTGGTGGCTCTTATTCCCAAGGTGGATAGCCTGGGCAACTTTAAAGAATTTCGCCCTATTAGCCTTTGTAATACCATTTACAAAATTATTACTAAGGTTATGGTTAATAGAATTCGGCCTCTTCTTAATGATCTAATTGGCCCATTCCAGAGTAGCTTCTTATCGGGTAGAGGGACAGCTGATAACGCTATTGTGCTTCAGGAAATTATCCATGGTATGCATAAATCCAAGAAAAAACAAGGAGATGTTGCCTACAAAATTGATCTAGAAAAGGATTATGATCACGTGGATTGGAACTTTCTTAAACAGTGCTTAATTGATTTCGGTTTCCCTAACCTAACTGTGAAATTAATCATGCACTGTGTTACTACCTCTTCTCTGTCTATTTTATGGAATGGGAAACGACTCCCTAGTTTTTTGCCTACCAGGGGCCTCAGACAAGGAGACCTGCTTTCCCCTTACTTGTTTGTGATTTGTATGAAAAAGTTATCTTTGGCTATCCAAGAAGCGGTGAATCAAAGAACTTGGCTTCCAGTTAAGGTCTCGAAAAATAGGCCCTACATCTCCCATTTATTCTTTGCAGATGATGTCTTAGTATTCACTAAAGTGAAATCTTCTCAAGCCAGAATGATTGCCTCTTTGCTAGATATGTTCTACAAAGCCTTTGGATTGAGGGTTAGCTTAGCTAAATCTAGAGCTTTTTATTCAAAAAGGGTGGGAAGAGCCACGATTGACAAGTTTACCTCCATCCATTCAATCCGCGCTACTTCTTCTTTGGAAAAATATTTGGGCTTCCCTATATTCAAAGGTAGAGCCAGAAAAGTGGACTTTGAGTTTATTATTGAAAAAATGCAGTCTCGTTTGGCCTCTTGGAAGCACCGTTTACTTAATAAGGCAGGTAGACTCGCTCTAGCTTCCTCTATGTTAACTTCTATTCCAACTTACTACATGCAAATATATTGGCTCCCTCAAAGCATTTGTGCTCAAATTGATAAAACCATCCATGACTTCATCTGGAAGGGGACTACCAACAAAGGCATCCACCTTGTTGGCTGGGATAAAGTTACGGTTCCAAGAAAAATGGGTGGCCTGGGTCTGCTCGTGGCTAGGGAAGCTAATACTTCTCTTATTGGGAAGCTTGTGTGGGACATGATCCACTCCAACAACAAGCTCTGGACTCAGGTGCTATTCTATAGATATGTCAAGAGGGATTTTATGACTGACAAGGACACAAAAGGCTCTTGGGTGTGGAATTCTATCACTAAAGCCAAATCTGTTCTGAGAGAAGGATTTAGCATCAGAATTGGTGATGGGTCCTCCTCTTTTTGGTATGATTCATGGTCTCACCTTGGTCACCTTGGCAGTCAAGTGGACTATGTTAACATTCAGGATACTCATATGCTTGTGAAGGATGTCTTCGAAGATGGTTCTTGGTGCTTGCATAGACTTTCAACCATCGTTCCAACCCACATCAAAGAAGCCATAAAAAACATGTATTTGCATCTTCATAGTGAAACCAAGGATAGTTTTGTTTGGCAGGAGAATGACAACGTCACTTACAGCACTAAATCCGGTTTCACCTGGTTAGTCAAGAAATGCATGGAAGACCACCACCAAACCATGGCATCCTGGTCTTGGATTTGACGTGTTAGAGCCCCAGAAAATGTCAAATTCTTGTTGTGGCTTGCTTGCCATAATGTTGTCCCCACATGCAGCCTGCTTCACCATCGTAATATGCTAGCTAGCAACACATGCCAGCGCTGCAACACAGAGGAGGAAACTGTGCTCCATTGTGTGCGGGACTGCCCTATGGCCAAAGTCATTTGGTTGGAGTTTGGCTACACAGAGATTGACTTCTACCAGGAAACTGACCATGTGAAATGGTTGAAGAGTGGTCTCAACAGTGATGATGATGTTCGCTTTCTTGTTTGCTTATGGTGGTCTTGGAGGGCTAGGAACTCCCACATCATTGCTAAGGAGCCAATGCCGCTATACAAAATCAAACAGGCTGTGCAGAATCTCTATGATGTGATGAAAGTTTGTTTCCACAATATGGCCGCTCACGAACAGGTTGAGAGATGGATTACCTGGCACCCAACAAGGCAGCACACGATTATCCTTAATGTGGATGGCAGTAGTCTTGGGAACCCTGGTAGAGCTGGTTTTGGTGGTCTTCTAAGAAACTCAGATGGAGCCTGGTTAGCTGGGTTTTATGGGTCTATTGGCTCTGCTACATCCATCCATGCTGAGCTTTGGGCTCTATTTCATGGTCTCACTATGAGCTGGAACAAGGGGTTTAGACAAATGGTTTGTTACTCAGACTGCCAAATAGTCGTTATGCTTGTTAAGGAGGGTGTAGCCCAATTCCATCTTTTTGCCCCCCTTATTCGTTCCATTCAGGATCTCTTGAGAAGGGATTGGGAAGTCTCCCTCCACCACTGCCTCAGAGAAGCAAACCAGTGCGCGGATTTTCTGGCCAAGCTAGGTGCATCCCAGAATGAAGGCTTCGAAGCTCTTGACTCTCCCCCCTTAGGGATCAGTAATATGCTTTTTGCTGATAGTAGTGGAGTTGTCTTCTTAAGGAATTAGTTTATTTCTTTTCTCTTTTGTTGCTTTCTTATCACCCTCTACCAAAAAAAACCAAAATAATTGTGGCAAAGTTTGAGCGTCTATATTAATGTATTTAAAATAATAAAACATATTTAAGTTTAAAAACTAATATATTTAAAAGAATAAAATATATTTCCGCTCTGAGTTTTCTATAAGTGAATGAAATTAGTCTGTCTTTTATTTTAGAAATAAATAAAATTAACTTAATTCAATCATTAGTAAATTACACATTTTCTCATTTAAAATGTTAAGAAAAATTTAATATAAAAATGTTGAATTGAGTTAATTTTATTTAATTTTAAAATTAAGATAGCGATTAATTTTATTCACTTTTAAAATTATACAACACAAATTATTATAAAAAATTTTAAATAATCAAAACAAAACACTAATATATTTTGAGGATAAAAATATATTTAAGTCTTAAAATTAATAAAACTTACATCCATTTGATTGCAATTGTGAAATGATTTTTTGTAACCGCATGTTTACCATATTTTTTATAAGAAAAATATTAACAATATATTTTTTAACAATTATTTTAATATTTATTTTATTATTAGTTTAAAAAATATTACTAATATTTATTTTTTAATTTTTTTAAGTGTATGAAATAAATTAATAATAAAATAAATATTTAAAAAATATAAAAAAGAGTGTGTTGCTCATTCTTTAGAAATTTACATTACAGTCGTATGTAAGTGTGTGTTTGGTTCAGTTGTGAAAACTTTGATTATTTCAATAATCGATTATAATCGATTATTATATAAAAACTTTTTGTTATAATTGATTATAATCGATTTATTTTTATGTTTGGATATATTAGCTAAAAAACGATTTTAAATTAATCTGTTTTGTTTGGTTGGTATAAAAAAGAATCATTTTTATACATTAAATTATTAAAATAGGTATAGAATGATTAAAAAAGTTATTTGATTAAGGACAAAATGATATTTACATATCAAAATGTAAGGAATAATCTATAAGTTAGAATCCTAAGTTTCAATATTCAATATTATAAAAATTAGTTTAAAATTTTTTTTATTTTATATTAAATTTCGTATAAAAATTAAAATTAATTTTACTAAACATAATTAAATATTATTAAAATAATTTTTTTCTAAAAAAAAATTAAATTAAGCTAAATTAAGTACAACCAAACATGCACTAAATACGTATGAGTGTATCACCGTTTTTGACTTGACCAAAGGTTTAAAAAACCCAACCAAACCCAGAATCCTGGAACCCTCCAACACAACGCAGCCATGGCTTTTGTGACACTTTCTGACACAGAATACTCAACATCAACAACTGACACACCCTGAGCCGCCGCCAACGAACCCGACAAGAACAATTTCAACATCATCCAAACCTTACCATAACCCGATATATGGATTTCAATCTCCATTGTCATCGATGCCCGGAAATTCAAAGAAGACCCATCAACACCCTCACTCAATGTTTGCCTTCTCCAAGTTCAGAAGAACATTCGAATTCCCCTGCGGCTTCCGCGGCAACCACAACACTAACGCTTCCAGAAGGTTCTCCGTTCCCTTCGAGGAACGCGTCTCGCCACACACCGATAACTTCACCATCCCAGACCCTCAACTGGGTCTCCGTTTCTGCATCTGGGTGGCTCTGAAATTCGAGACCCTTCGCGCCCACGAATCCTGCAACTTGGTGAGTCACATTCTCCGCACTAACAACTGGTTATCCCTCTACTGGGAAGCCCTCGAGCTTCTTAAGAAATCTGGGATTTTGATCACTTCTGAATCCGTTAGAGCCTTGATTAGGACCTATTCGAAAATGGGTCTCACCGAAAAGGCTATAGAGTCATTTGGTAGAATGTGTGAATTGGATTGTAAACCCGATGCTCATGCCTATAACACCATTTTAAGAGCTGTGTTGAGGAAAGAGTTGCTTTTGCTAGCTTTTGCTGTGTATAATATGATGTTGAAGTCCAATTGTTGTCCTGATGAAATTACTTTTAACCTGTTGATTGATGGGTTTTGTAAAAGTGGGAGCATTAAGGGTGCACTTGAGATGGTTGATGAAATGGAGCGGAGAGAGCTATTTTTTCTGGTTTGTGTCAGGGGAAGAAGGTGGATGAGGCACATAGGTTGTTTAATGTGATGAAAGAAAAAGGGTGCCAGCCTGATTTGATTTGTTATAATGTTTTGCTTAATGGTTTTTGCAAGTTGGGGAGGCTAGATGAGGCGGTTTCGTTTCTGAGGTTGTTGGAGAGAGATGGGTATGCTCTTGTGCGAAACGGATATAGTTCTCTGATTGATGGCTTGTTTAGGGCTAGGAGATATAACGAAGCGCATTCATGGTATGTGAAGATGTTGAAGGAGGGCATTATGCGAGATGTTGTTTTGTACACCATTATGATACGTGGTTTGGTGGAAGAGGGCAGGGTTGGTGAAGCTGTCAAGATGTTGGATGAGATGACTCAGAGAGGCTTGGTTCCTGATGCTTATTGTTACAATGCGGTAATTTAAGGTTTTGATGACATTGGTCTTTTGGATCGAGCTCGATCTCTTCAACTTGAGGTTTCTGAACGTGATCAGTTTCATAATGCTTGCACGTATACCATTCTCATCTGTGGCATGTGTAGGAAAGGAATGGTTGGGGAGGCACAGGAAATATTTAATCAGATGGAGAAGCTTGGATGTTTCCCTTCAGTTGTGACCTTCAATGCTCTTATAAACGGACTGTGCAAGGCTGGTAAAGTTGAGGAGGCGCACCTAGTATTTTACAAGATGGAGATTGGAAGAAGTCCTTCGTTATTCTTCCGGCTTTCTCAGGGTTCTGATCGGGTTTTTGATAGCGTTAGTCTCCAGAAAAAGGTGGAGCAAATGTGTGAGGCTGGACAAATTTTGAGTGCTTACTAGTTTCTCATACAACTTGCTGATAGTGGGGTTGTGCCTGACATTACGACATACAACATTCTTATCAATGGCTTTTGCAAGGCTGGTAATATTAATGGTGCTATCAAGCTTTTCAAGGATCTGCAACTCAAGGGGTTATCACCCGATTCTGTTACTTATGGGACACTTATTGATGGGCTTCAGAGAAGAGGATGCCTTTAAGGTCCATGAGCATATGTTGAAGCATGGGTGTGAACCTAGCTTCGCAGTTTGTAAAGCACTTATGACTTGGTTGTGCAGAAAGAGGAAGGTCTCACTGGCCTTCAGTCTTTATTTGGAATATCTGAAGGACCTTCCTGGCTGGGAAGATGATTCAATCAATGCTTTGGAGGAATATTTTGTCAGTGGAGAAGTGGAACAAGCAATTCGAGGTTTACTAGAACTGGACTTCAAGTTTAGAGATTTTAATTTAGCTCCATATACATTCTACTTATTGGATTCTGTCAGGCCAAAAAAGTAGATGAAGCATTAATTATATTTTCTGTTCTTGACGAGTTCAATATCAATATCAATCCTACAAGTTGTGTACATTTGGTTAATGTTCTCTGTGTGGAAGGGAAGCTGGATGATGCAGTAGACATATTGCTTTACTCTCTAGACAAAGGTTTCAAGTTGAAGCCAAGAATTTGTAACAAGCTCCTCAAGTGTCTTCTTCTTTCCCAAGATAAAAAGGAGTATGCTATTGATCGAATTGGTAGGATGAAGTCTTGTGGATACCGTTTAAATACAATCATTTTCACAAGACAGTGTCCCTTTTACATCAATTACAGGGAAGACAAGCAATGAAAATTGGTTCTCCGAAGGGATTGAATAACACTGATTGATCAAGATGAATGAGTTTCTTTATTTGGCTCTTCAGTGCATATCCCCATTAAGGAAAGTGGTTATGAATCAGGAGGCTCGCTACTCTCTCTGATGAACCAAAGGTTCCCTTTAAACCTTATGTACATGTTGAAAGTTAAATTGTCTTTCCATAGTTACAACGGAATAATTATAGGGATAAATTGGAAATGTGTATTCTTACATGCTGCCTTTAGGAATTTTAGACTAGGTAATGAGTCATCTAGAACTAACACAGAAATATAAACACTTCATATTTCTAAATTTTCTTCATTGCTAAAAGAATTTGAAGAGTGAGAGAGTAAGTAGGCTAGTTGGTTTGAGCTTTAAATCTGGAGAAGCTTAGCTTGTGTGACGAAATAGAGACACCGACTCTTGGTCTTTTGGTCTCTCTTTGATCTGAACTACCCCCAAAGTTTCTTGCTTTCTTTTTTCTTTGGGCTTTTGTAAGCTCTTTCACCCTTCTTCGCTTGTTGGAATCTGTTTCTGGGAACTTTGTGGTTCATTCTTGCATAACCTGCTGTGAAGATTAAGATTGTGTAGCACTAACCTGTTGGGTTTTCTTCAAATTTAGAATTACTTGCATACACTGAAAATGAGATTTTCTGAATAATGCTGGTGATTGGGAGTCCTACCACCAATATCCGATCATCACTACTTGCACTGCTTTGCTTAGACAACTTGAAGTCTTTTGCCTTTTCCTTTTCTTCTTTTTATTATTTCACCTGTTTGACTTCAAGTTTTGCTCAGAGGACTCAAGGTGTTTCAAATTGCTGGGTTTTGGAATTTGGATATAAAAGAAGATATGCATTTTGTTTTGCTTGTTCTTAGTGAAGAATTTGCTTCTAGTTATTTGTTTATGATACCAATTCCTTATCTTCTTCTTGGCTATTCTGCACCACATGATGTTGTCTTTCTCATCTGGGGAACTTTTATCTGTTTTACTGTGTCAAAAGATGATCATAGATAGGATCTCTGTAGGTTATTTTATTATAGGGGAAAGGATGCTTTGTTTTGCTCATGAGATTACAGGATTTGAAAAATTTTTGTCTAATTTTTTTTTTAATTTCCCTTGTTTTTTAGTCTGAAGTTTGATTCTTTTCTGTCGATAAGCTCCAATTGCATCATAGGAATTACCAAAAAATAAATAAATAAATAAAAAAGAAAAGAAAAATGGTTGCTTTTCTGCAAATGGGTTACCGAAAATTTCTATAAAGTTCAGTAGATCGGGTTTTCATCTGGAATTTTGGATTCTTATGCATGTCTTGTTTTATTTTGCCTGTTTTGGATTCGTTAAAAAGATATTATCGTTCCTTAAACCACTTTGCATACTAATTTTATTTTGTAGATTATAAATAGTAGTGCGTATGCTGCAGTTGGTATTGAGGTTTTAAGCTGACTTGTTCTTTGTAATCCGTCTATATTGCAGTGCTCTGTTTATTTATTCTTATTGTTTTTTGTGAGATATATTGTGCTGCTCATAGAATGAGTTGCAGGTCAGGTTTTGGGTTGGTTTGAAATAGGTTGCGTTTAGCAGAAGAGATAGAAAGAGAAATAAATAATTTTGTTTAATTTCTTGACTTTTTTGCTTTCATTTTCTGTGTTCTTTTTTCCCCCTTCATCTTTCTTACTTTATTCCTCACTTGTTTCCAGTTTTCATCGCTTGATATCCGTGCATCAAATGTGGAAGGATATTGGGGAGGGTGAAGTGGAGAAGGATTGCATGTTGTTGGAACTGGAGAGGGAATGCTTAGAAGTTTACAGGAGAAAAGGTTGATGAGGCTGCCAACCCCAAAGCCCGCCTTCATCAGCCTGTTACAGCCAAGGAAGCAGAGATTTCAACGCTAATGGCTGCTCTTTGGGAACTTAATATTCATTCACTGGTAAAATTGAATGGCTTTCTCCTATACAAAATTCGAAAATCATTTCATACTTGGCATCTTCATAATTGATTGTCTGGATTTCTAAGGGCAATTATTGGAAGATAAAAGATATTGAGATAATTGGTATTCTTCTATAGATGTTCCTTCATAGTGTGAGATTTCTGAATTGTAAGTTCTGAAGGTGTGAGAAGAAAGAAATAAAAGAAAGATGGGAATAACATCTTTAGTGCTTTCATGAAATATGTATGAAGTATATTCTTAATATTGAATAAAGGTATGCAATTGTTTTCATGGATCGTGTATGTGTTAATCAAGGAGGGGTCTGTTGCTATTTGCATTTCTTGTAATTTTTCCTTTCAAGGTAGAAGGATAAGTGGAGAACTTAACAGGAAAAAAGGAAGTTTATAGATAAGAATGGTGCTTTTTCCACATCCACCTCCATGATGTAAGTAGTTTGTGTTAAGGTTACTTTTAAATTTTAAAGCAGATTGGGTTTTCAACTTTTCATCTCATTTGGCCTGTATCTACATTCCTTGTCATATATCATGAAATCTATGAAGTTATAAATTAACGTGGGAAATAATTGTATACTTTCTGTTTTTTCACTGAATAAAAAATTAATAAAATACGTTCATAATATGTAGTTATTCAAATTTTAAAATAGTGCACATTATATTATCTTAATAAAAATAAAATATAAGGCAGATGCTAGTTTATTCATGATGCTTGGCTATGTTATATTTTTGCTGTTAATATACTGCCAACTAGTTGAGTGCCCGTGCCTCCTGCCGCGGTTTTCATCTAATAAATGATATGTAAAGTTTTTTTTTAATGATATATAAATTTGAAACCAAATATATGCTACTTGTATTTAATTAAGAGGTGAGCTCAAATGGTAAGCAAGTGAGCTCAGCAGTTGATAGGCTTATGGGTTTTAATGCAATGTCGAATTCTTGCATAAACTTATTCATAATGTGTGTATTAGATCATTTATATTATTAATTATAATAGATAGTGGTTGTTAATTATGAATTAATGATGATGATTGTTATTTATTAACTAATAGTGTAATTAATTTAGTACATCTAATTTGAGTGTTTTAGATTTATACAAAAATTTATCTGACCCAACAGATAAATATTTATGAAGAGGGATAGTCTTAATAATTTGAACGTGAATTATTTTTGTGTAAGAAAACAGTGAGCTCAGCGGTTGGACTTTAAACGAGAATATTAAGCTGTGGGACATATATATATATATATATATATATATTTCATGCTTAAGAAAAGAAAACAAATAGGTGATTGGTAGTAGTGCCATAATAGTGGTTGTCTTGGTTGAGGGACTTTTCTTCTAAAGCCTCGTAAAATAAAGTGATGTGACATTGCTCTATTTTTATATGACAAGGTGAAAAAAAAATTGTGGAGTCTTATTTAAAATGTGTGTTTATTTTTTTATTTACATGATTTTATTATATGAAAAACACATGAAAATATTCTTTCTCAAAAAATTAATACCATAAAAGAGCTTGTGGTGTGTACATATTGATGATTGTAAAAAATACACATGAAAGAATATATTCCACAAAGATTAATACCATAGAAGAGCTTGTGGTGCGTACAATATTTAATTGGGTTTCATATTTCTTTCAGCCCTCCAACTCCAAGGCTACGGGTCCAAGTGAAAATGCGAAATGGCAATTTTTCCGTGACTAATTTGACACATTAGTTTGGCTTTCAATACGCTTCAATATCAAGTTATGATCCTCTTTTTTTTTTTTTTTTTTTTTGTGGGGAGGGGGGGGATAAAAGTTATGTTCCTCTTTTATATATTTAAGTAAAATCAATTTCTAGTTTCAGTCATTTATGAATTAATTTTATAAATTTAGTTCCTCCAAGTTTAAATTTTTAATAATTTATTCTTTTCATCCATTTTAATCTAACACTTTTAACTGAAAACTCTGATATATCATCATAATAGTTGAATATTGAAAGTTGGTATTTAAATATTTTTATATCAATTTTAAATAATCAATTATTACGACTTGATATTTGAGAATAAACCATCTCATAATATTTAAATATTACATTCTAAAATATACAAGCCAAATTAATATTTAAATATGGAGTCATAATATTGGAATATTTGAAGTTTCCATTAAAATATTCGAATACGAACCTTTAATATTCGAATATCCATCCTTATATTATAAATCAAAATGGTAAATTTTCAATTATATTCTTTTTCATATGTGGTCACGTGTTATTACCTGACCTTTCTTCTCATTATTTTGCTTATATGTGCTTCTATTTTCAAAAGTAATATTTTTCCTTATCTATTTATTTACTTCTTCAATAATTATTTTCTCAATCAATTAGATTTTTTTCCTTAATTATCTTTAATCAAATTTCAATTTTTTTATTTTTTAATTAATTTCAATGTAAAAGAATTATTATCACTTTTAAAATTAAAACTAAATATTCTTTATTTAAAAAAAAAAAGCTAAGCATAACACGGGCTTGCTAGTTATAATTTCAGATCAGTTTTCCATTAAAGATACTAGATTGAAATAGATTTAAAAAATAAATTATTAAAAATTTAAACTTCAATGAATTAAACTAATAAATTAATTCATGTGAAAAAAAACTAATAAATTAATTCGAATTAAATTGATACCAAATATATCTTTCTTCTATTGAAAATAAGTTTTAACCTAAGCACTTTTCAACCTGTTGCCGCTGAGGCTAGTGAGGATATTAAATTCTAATCTCAAAAGTCAACGAAGCAAACTTTCATGTTAAAAAATGGAAAAGATTCGTGATATATGGGTCAAATCTCACGATAAGTTCATATAATTTGTTTATGCATATTTATATATACTTTAAAGATTTGAAATGATTATTTTTGAAGAGAATGATTTGGAAAAGATTTAATTTTGATTCAACGTAAGAGATTTTTTTTTGTTTGAAGTGAGAATTCATTAATTCTGAAAATTCAAAGACAACATCGGGACAATAGCAGTTGGTTCCTCCAGCTAGATATAGGAGCAAATACTGTTGGCAAAGTTGGGTAAGAAATATGCAGCTTGATCAACTAAGTGAGATATATAAATAATTAAAAGCATAAAACTAGAAAGCATAGTACATATAATGTCCTGAAGAATGGAACTTGTATAAGAAAAATCATGCTCGCTTTCATTAGGCTTCGCCTTCAAGGATAATTCTTTTGCACCCCAGCTCGCAAGTGAACTCGAGGCCTTCCTTAGCTGCCAGAAACTCAACCAAGTTTGCTGTAACAAAATCATATTTCAGGCATGATTTTGCCGCAACCAAACTGCCATGACGGATCACCATGCCCTGACTAAACGCAAGGAATTCTTCAAACATTGGCACATCTACATTATTAGCCTTGAATATATTGAATTTGGGGGGGGGGGGGGGGGGGGGATGCCAGCTGTGAGTTAGAGAAATATGGATTCTCTCATTTTATTAATTAATATGAAAAGATTATATTATAAGGGAGAAAGATACATATTTTATTATAGTAGAATTCAATTTGACTTTTATTTATTTATTTTTTAACATAACCTTCTTATATTAGTAAGTTAAGAAAATTGTAAAATGTAATATTATTTAAAAATGTGTTGTTATTTCATTAAAAAGTTTGATTATGACAATGATTACTTAAAAGGTCAAATTCTTCTAGTGAGATGTTAACACATGAGTTGATGATATTATAAAATGTCCATTAAGAAATAAATCAAGTTTTTTTTTTTTTCAAGAAGTGTACATGGTTGATTTCATAATATGGCTTGAAAATTAAGTTTATAAATAGATTAAAATGTGAATAAAAAAAGATTAAAAGTATATGGGGGAGTTTCTTCAGTATCTTTCCTTTTTGTGAGGGTATTGATACTCATTAACAATTAATGGTTAATATTTTGTTACTTGTCTCACTTACTTTAGATATAAATTAATACAAGTTAGTTGCACCAAAAAAATATAGTAAGCTATTTTTGTATTTATATTTCAATTAAATGAGACATATAGTTAATTATTGTTCACTTATTAAGAGTACCGGTGCTTCCATAAAAATAAAAGATACCGAGATAATTTTCAGGTATATTTTATTTTGGTGTTGCAGCGAGAGGTTCCTTAGTTTCGTTCAATAGTCAATTCTCCAAATTAGGCCTAAGGAATTTATAAGAATTTTACTTAATTTACAGGTCTCTCATTTTATTTTATTTTGGTAATTTGCAGGTCTCTAATATGATTCAAACTTGATATTACAAAATAAGAATACTAACATACGCAAACATATGTTGATTAAAATATCTGTTTAATATACAAGGTAAAATACTAGTTACACATATTCACCTCTCGGTACCAACTCGTACTGAATATCATCTTCACTGTAGAAAGGTCCAGTACAATAGTTTCTGATTGATATACTATACAGCAAGCTGACACAAATATTCTAATACATGTGAGTTAAATTTTAATCTTGGCTTAAATATATTTTTTTTCTTGAAAATATAACACGTTTTGATTTAAGTTTTTATTAATTTATTTTTTTAATTTTAATCCAATTTTTTTTAAATATTTTAATTTTAATTTCTATTATTAATAAGTTTTTATTAAATGTTTATGTGACAAACGGAGTTATTAACATTGACATCAGTGAATGAAATCTCCATTAATCACATAAGCACTCAACATATACTTATTAATAATAAAAACTAAAACTAAGCATTTTTTAAAAAAATAGATGCAAATAAAAAAAAATTAAAGACTTAAATTAAAACGTGTTATATTTCAGTGAAAAAAACATATTTAAGCCTTTAATCTTTTACTCATCAGAACTTTTTATCCTCATTTTCTCCAAGTGGGACTTCCCATTGAGATTGCGGGAAAAGAAGTCCTTGAAGTAATCTTCCATCAGCATGCGTTTGAACAAGGGTGGGTTTTCAGGACTTATTAAACTTTTCACAGGCCCAATCTCTGCCTCAAATTTGGGGTTGAAGAACATAGCAATAGAAATTCTCTCCTTTTCTTTGTTCACTGCTGCCCTATGCTCTATGCTGGTGTAGGCCCCATTGCTTAGAATCTGCAACATCACCGAAAGCATGACTTATGGATAATGATCGGATATATCATTTAAAGGAATCCTGTGTCTTTCTTTTTCTTATCATCATTTTATTGTTTATTTTATCTTAGTATGAAATTTGGTTGATGTAATTAAGCAGGATTTACTAATAACTAATGAATTTGGAAAGTATATATTAAGGTTCAGAAATAGTAATGCATGAACATTGTTTGACATGATGTTTAGGGAGAATTTCAAATACAGACCATCTAAATAATTATTTATACATTAAAGATCGAATATCTACTTGGCTAATTAATTTTGATATGAAAATATCTTGCTAGATACATCTTAACGTGAAATTCTCCCATTTTTCTACAAGTGAAACTGAATGTGGTACTAGTAACTAGTTTGGTGCTAGATAAATGTGAGCAAAAAAAACGAGAAAAAAAAAAGAGCCAACCATTGTCGTTTCTCTCTCCTACAAATTATCAGCCTCATATCCATTCAGTATTAAATTCTATTTCAGGTTTTGTGTAATTATAGAAATGTTTATAGTATGTACCAAAAAAGGAAATGCTTATAGTCAATTTGGGAGAGATTTTTAGATGTGTGTCAGGTTAGATTATCTTTACTTTTTATTTAAATTATATTTTTATCTTCATTTTAATAGTTGCATTAAAAATATAATTTATGTAAAAAAATAAAAATGATTCACAAATCTGACATAACACACATTCAATGATATAGAGCAAAAAAAATATCTTACTTTAAATGCATTTAAAAATTTCCCGTTTATTTTATGAAATAAAAAAAAATGCTTATAGTACTATGCAATTAAAATTTACCCCAATAAAAAATATAGGAGTATAGTCAATAGGACTTGAAGCCAACCAACTGCAACAGATAAGTCATTATTTAGATCATGATTGCATTATCTATGCAACAATAAAGGTATGATTAGCACGATTGAGTGAAAATGTTTTTTTTTTTTAATACAGAAAACCAAACTGATAGCCTAGGACTGGATTCAATACACCACGTGCTTTATTTCATTATCAAATTAAAAAAGAAGAAGAAGAAGAAGAAAAGTAGAGGACAAAAAGTTTGACAAACCTCCATAATGTCTCCAACATTAACTACAAAGGCATTTGGGTGAAAGATCACAGGAATCCAAACCC
This sequence comes from Ormosia emarginata, assembly GCA_029884605.1. Classification (NCBI taxonomy): domain Eukaryota; kingdom Viridiplantae; phylum Streptophyta; class Magnoliopsida; order Fabales; family Fabaceae; genus Ormosia; species Ormosia emarginata. The sequence goes on from JAQQTP010000025.1 coordinate 5,186,039, forward strand.
CACCTTTCTTTATCTCTAGCCCCTCCACTCCATTGACCTGGTGAAGGATGGTTATCCCGGTGGCATCAGAGTGTGGGGTGAGGCCTACAACAAGCTCAGGTTGTGGGCATGGAGGATAGTATGTCATCCTCGTTGACTGCATACCATCATCAAAGAACTCCTCCACTTCCTTCATGTCCATGTTGATGGCTTTTCCTAATAATCCTAGAAGTGTCATTCCAAGTTTTCTCAATTCTGAGAAGTATGACTCCAAGGTATCCCTTCACATATGCATAGAAATCATGAGTAATGCTTTATGTATTTTTACAGTAATGATATTTGTATATAAAAAAATTTATATCATTCTTACGTTACTTTATTTTTAGATAATAAAGTAAGAAAATACATATCCAACCCATATTTTCTCTATTTTTATTTTGCCAAATAAGTGAAGTGTAAAATAGATATAAGGATTTTGATGTGCAAATATCATATTTGTAAGAAAAGATAGAGAAAGGACCTCAATGATGAAGGAAGCTCAGGAAAAAGATATGGCTTTCTCCTTTCAACAGGGTTGATCACCATATAGAATCTGTCCCCCCAATCAAGCTTTTGATCTTTACATCTGATGACAGTTCCATAACCTTGTACATCTCCTGGTCTGATTTGGTATTTCGTTTTCTCTTCAATGGGAAGCTGGAAAAATTTCTCGATCTCAAGTTTCAGCTTCTCTAGCAGTTGAGGGCTAACACCATGGTTCACCACCTGCACATATAAACAATGTTGTCAGTTGAGAGGGAAGCATCATGTTAATTGCATATCTGAAAGATATATATGCATATATAAAACGATTACAAATTATGTCAATAGTCAACATTAATTAGTTTATAACATTATATAGATTATTGCAAAATGGAAAATTAATCACTAATTCTATATCTGAAAGGATAATTAGGATAAACCTGAAAGAAACCCCAATCTTTGCATGTTGCGTACAACTTCTCAAGTCCATCTCTGGCATTTCCACATACCAAGCTTTTGAAGTCAAAAATGGGAATTGTTGGCAAGGGAGTGGTTTCATCATCAGATCCAATTGGTGGTTCTTGTTCTGGGCGAATATACATTTCTGGTATTCCAATTTCTGGTTTCTTGGCCACGTCCATCACGCCAAGAACAGAACAAGTGTTTCCAAAGACACTACTAACCTGTGATGATGCCATTGGTAAAGCTCAAAGTGAAACGTGCATGTCTCACTGAAAGGTTGTATTGGTATTTATGCAGCATGAAGATGCAGTATTCAGTTTGGACCCGTTCTTATAAGTTAAATAATTATTAAAACAAACTGTGGATATTGACTATGACAAAACAATGTCATGCCATGATGGCTATTCATTTGCCGTTGTAGAAGAGATGCTTTCATACAGTAATAAATATGTACATACATGTAATCAATTTAATTCATCCAACCATGTGTTTGTAGTCGTAATGAAAAAGAAAAGTTTGATTTCGAGATAAATTAGTTGAAAGATCAAATGTTTTAAGTGATGCGATGAGATAACACATGCTCAAATTAAATGATATACTTTTCAAGCATGTCTATAGAATAATCTATTACAATATTTTGTGAGAAAAACCAAAGATATGCTTTTCAAGAACTCAATTTGTTTATCCAAAATTTTGTCATATATATAGTTGAGAATCCTTTTATTGTTAAATATTCTTCAGAAGACAATAAACTTCTTCTAGTATTTCCATGACTGGATTAATAAATTGGGTTAGTTTGGGCTAGTTCAAACCCCACTTGCATTCATACTCAAGCAAAAAGCCTAAATTCTCCATAGCTGCCCTTGAGAGAACACGCAGGCGTAAATTAATTTGTTAACTGTAGTCCAAATAGACCTTTTTTTTTTGGGTATATTCTATACAAGTTTATATAGAAGTAGGAAAGCCACCTTTTTAGATGATGTCGGATTAATTTGCCCTAAGCTACCTTACTGCACTAAGCAATGAACCATTAATTTTCTTTAAGAAAGCTGAAAATAAGTAGGTGAATAATAATGGATACTTGCTTAATTCAATAAAAATATTCACGTCATCCAAAAAGTGAAAAATAAAATTCTTTCTGTCTTTGTTTATTTTAATCCCTCTCCTTCTACCTACCAATTTTCACCCTAGTCTCTACCAAAACATATATTAGCCTAAATCAAATTATGAACTCCTTCTTGTGATATCCACAGCCTTCTCGCAAAGTTAGGATAAGAGCAGCAAACACCTAAAACCCATGGAAAGATGTATAAGAGAGAATCCACCAATCCAGAATGGATCAATAGTTCATAGATGTAGACCTTAATAAAAGACATTACCATGCACAGAAAGAAAACAAAATCCCATGTCTTTTATAAATATAATAAGAGACATCATTAATCTAAGAGCTTTGTTCACATGTGTAGACATAAATTAGAACATTAAAATAAATTATTAAATAAAAAATAAAATCATTTTATATTTTAAAAAATTTAAAAAATATTTATTATTTTTTTCTTTAAGTAATTATGATGATTTATTGAATAGTAATAAATATTTCTTAATTTGTGTTCTTAAGGCATACATTAACAAAATATAGAGATTGAACAAAAAATAATAAAATCACTTTGTTTATTTTTTTTTGACAGGAAAAAAGAAAATATTATTCAATAGAATCTGGCAAAAAATCAGAAGCCAAGGTTGAAAAGATACAATCTGGGTTTTCTTCAATCCAAATATGATCATAGTTCAATAAAGCAAACTTAGCTAAAAGATGAGCTGCTTGATTAGCTTGTCTTCTAATATGAGAAAATGACAAACTGTGGAAATGGAGACCAATATTCTTGCAATCTGATATGAGCAAATCCATGTATGAAAAGCATTGCAAATCAGAATTTATAATTGTAAAATATATTGAACAGAATTTATAAAGTGAAAAGCATTTCACTTTGTTTATGAAATTTCAGAGATTCAACAAAATATATTGTAAAAAAAAAATAGAGATTGAACAAAATATAAAGTGTCTTTAAGCCCCCTCCAAAAAAAAAAAACGTCTATAGATGCATCTCAATGTTTTATCTAGGATATAAATTAGTGGGATAATAAATATGCAGTTGAGAAAATCAATGTAAGCAAATGTTTAATGAATATGCAGTTGAGAAAATCAATGTAAGCAAATGTTCCCTTAATGAGTAGAATGTCAGCTAACTCAGCTGATTTTATTTTTTTGGTAGTTTGTAGGTAAATGCAGACACGTTGGATTAAATACTGCCTTTATCTTTTCTTCTTTCTAGTATATGTGTCATTTATGAAAAATTATTACATATATACGAATATATTTTATATACACTTATATAAAATGAGTCTCATCTTATAATGAAACACATTTCATATGATTGTATGCAAAATATATACGTATGTATGAAAGAATTTCCTGTCATTTATTGGTTAAAACTTATAGGACTTATCAGATTAACTATTTATAGCAATAACAAAAAAAGTTTGGTGAATAGCTTTCAGATTTTTTTTAAAAGATAATTACTATGTAAACCCATTGAATTTTAGTGTATTTGTGAAAATATATCTTACAAATAATATTAAATGACATATAAAAGAATGTGAGTTTTATATATTTGTATAATTGTTTATATAGTATTTTTATTTCGTTTACTTTTTATACTTTATCATATAGTATTTTACTCATAATTATAACGGCTTACTTGTCGTATTCAAAATGTTAACATTCTCTTTGCCTTTGACCAATAAAAGCAATTCTGATTTAACAATTTTGTTTTTGGGCATGGAACATCAGCAACAACATTATAGTGCTTTAAACCCATGTAATTTTCATGTGGAATTAGATATAATTCATGAGTGTAGAATATTTTAACAGTATGCATGACGGTTCGAGAGGCACAAACTAATATAGTATTAATAACGTTTTTTGTGCGTAAGGCACAAACTAATAATCGTCATCTTAGGAATTCAGGCACGACTCATGAGTTGCACAATAAAATTTCAAAACTCCTAAGAACAATATTAAAAATATAATTTTGTATGCTGACAGCGAATGGGTTTTATGTGTAATTTGCTGCTTTAAAAAAGCTCTTAACAAGCTATATACAACAAATGCAAACGACGAATCATTTTATGAAAAACGTGGTCCAATAGCAAGGAAACAAACGTTCATTTACTCCTCTTTTTTATTAAGAAAAAAAAATCAAAACGGTATTCAATTGACATGTTTTAAATCTTTTGTGTGCCGTTTACACAAATTACATTCGTGCAAAATAGTATTTTCCATCATTGAAGTTACCACACTAGGGCTTTAGTTATGGGCAGTGTTATTATTGACACAGACAAAATATTATTACAAAAACCTCACAAACTCATTTATACATTCTAAAACCCAAAATCAACATAAACACTTCTTCAATCAACGGTGACACCCCCTCTTATTGAGGTTTTTGTGTACAGGTTTAAACGACATTTCCCTTTATTTATACGCATATTGAGAATTTTATATACTGTGAAATCGAGAGGATTGAAATTTTAGTGAGACTCTAATACTCAAGTGTAGAGAAGTTGTTTTGGAGAGTATATGAAGAGTGAAGTGTCAAAATATTTGTAGTGTTGTGAATGAAAAATAACTACATGAAATATAAAGAGGCTTGGCGAACTGGTTGTGAATGTAGGCCCAATGAGTTGTAACTGTATAACTTGTTAAGAGCTTTCCAAATAAATTTTTGAGATGACATGTGCATCCTCTCATAACCTTTCATGATCATTGGATCATGGTATCTCAAATATTTGACTAGTTACAAGTTTAATTTCTGATGTACCAACAGAAAAACAAGGTAGCTTTAAAAAAAATTATTTCTTAACAAAAGTTATAATTACTCTTAATTTATACACATAGTTCTGTCTAAATTAAACGAGGAAATTAACAACTAAGTAGGATCATGTAATCTTCAACAGTACTATATCTATATGCAGTTTATTGTTGGTTTTATGAGAGATCAGTAATTATTGTTGGATTCTGTATGTATGGGATGTGTCAAAGATGTTTGACAGCCTATCTACGTGTCACTTGTGCATTATCTACCCACAACACGTTATAGATGAGATTTGTGTGCTGTTATAATAAGAAGATAAAATTACACTTTAACTAATTGTTATAACTTTTAATTTAGTGGTGACCATTTGATCTAACTGTTAAATATATTGTTAGTGCAATGATTTTGGAAGAATTTGGTAGCAGACATATGACCCAGCCATTCTGGATATTTGCGTTTGAAATAGGGTATGACATCGCCATAGCATATGAGATTCCCTTTATCCAGTTAAGATGCTTATTTATAATGTGAGAATGTAACGTCGTCTCAAACTTATATGAATCTTAGATGTTGGAACATAATGCTTTATAATATTTTATGAACTATTAAATATACAACCTCGTTAATTTCCCTTCCATTTTATAAATGCCAATTTATCCTTGCTAACCCTTCCATCTCATCAATTCACCAATTAACAAAATAATATCATATGATGAATTGTTTTTTTTTTCCTTTATCTTTTTGTTTCTTGCATCAATTGTGCTTGAGATTGTCTTCCTGTTTACCTGTACACGTTTAAATTGTTAAACAGCTTATCTTCTGTTTTAATTAACTTACCCCAAAGTTATATACTTCTACTGCTATGTGATCGTGAATAAATGTTAAGTGCTGCATTACATGTTTTTACTTAAATCTTATCCCCAAAGTTTGTGACGTGTACTAAAATTGAGAATCCATCCAACCTTTCCATGTCGATTTTCCAATGCATCATCCAAGATGAAGTTGATATTAGAAGACAGAGAGCCATTGTGTCCCTCCCTTTCTCATGAAAGAGTTTGACTGAAGGTTTAGAACATAGAGCTAGTGGAAGGGTGAGTCATAGATTCTGATGCAAGAGGGGGACAGAGATGTAACACTGTAGTAGTTTGACAATAAGATATTAATAGCGTGTAAATGAGTTAAATTATTTATGAATTACTAATAGTTTGATTTGTTAAATGTTCGATTAAATTTATTAGTTTAACTAAACAAATAAGTTTAAACTTAAACTTAAACTCGATTATATAAATAAGAAAAATTCAAATTTTATATGCTTGATATTAAAAGCTTGTGTATATGTGGATATATTATTTATTCATTCAAAATAGAAAGAAAATTAAATCACACCAATATTGTAATTTTAAATAAAGAGAAGTATAGAAAATAATAATTTATTTGTTATTATTACTAATCAAAAGCTTGTAAAGGAAAGTTATAATTTTTTTATCTAATGGACTATGAATAAAAAAGTTTTTATTTTTATTTTTAATTTTTTACTATATCTTTTAGCATAAAGATGTTTACTAAATCTAAACTAATGAACTTAAACATTTTAAAAAGAGACTTGATAAAAAGGAAAAAAAATCAAAGTATAAATAAGCTAAACAAACAAGTTTAAGTTTTATATTTTTAAACAAGTTAAGTCTAAACTTTAAATTTGATGCATTTAAATAAATAAATCAAATTTTAACAATCTCATTATTTCATAAGGCAAACTTGAGTTTCAAATATTCTACTTCAATTCGACTCATTTATACCTAGTTATTACTACTGTCAAAGTTATAATTGATAGTGATAGTGTTTAACTTTTTTAGTTGAGTATATCAGCTCAAGGCTACCCTAAGCTAACAATAACAAAGTGACTACCCTAAGCTAAAAGCTAATGGTGATTAATTCAACTAGAACAATTTGCTTTCGTATCGAATCGCCAAATCACATGACATATATAATGTTCTTAATTGCGCTCTAGCTCTAGCTCTTTCATACTCTTAAAAACAGGCGCATAGAGAGAAATGCCTTAAAAAAAAAAAGAAAATTTTTAAAAAAATTACATGCGAGCCCTTTAAAAAATGTGTGAAGGGGGGCTGGCGCCTCCCTTGCAATACATGAGGCGGCGCCCTGACCTTTATATAGCGTTGATTAACCGATACATGGTATTTCTCGGTTCAATGAATAAGGCACTTGGTTGCAGTCATTTATTATTACATGCGTGTTTATATCATCTTATTTTCAGTTGTGATCAATGGTGCCTAGTTTAGATTTTTCTTTTGCCGATTAAGTATCGTTTATTCATATTTGTCTGTGTTGTCAAGGTCAAGCATGTGAAGAAACGAGATTTTTCTTTTGTCATTAATTCTTTCCATCAATTATAGTTTAGCACTAGCCAGTTAACTTTGTGGAATGTTTTTGTCTTTACGCTGAGCTAATGGGATGTAAGAGAGATACAGGTAATATGTTCTACCAGGCCAGCCTTGGAGTATTTTGAAAAATACACGGCACTTAGATATTTTAATAAAAACCCAACAGCTTTTCAAAACAGCTTTTGGCTCTACGATCCTATTTAGTGTGTGTGTTTAAATTAGAATTAAAAAATTTAAATTTAATTAAAAATAAATTTGTAATAATATAATTTATATTTAAAAATTTTTATTTTAAAAATGAGTTTTATAAAATAAATATAAAATATAAAAATTATTAATTGATAAAATTATAACTCAAAAATAAAATTTTCTTGCTTTTAAACAAATGTAAGTTAACAACAAAAATTCAGTTCAAATAGTACAAATAAAAATAAAGTTAAATAAAATTATACACCGTTCAAAAAGCTCCAACATATGTTTAAAGTTGCAAACTAAAAATCAAACATGCACCTATACATTTTGTTTTTTTGGTACATTGGAGAAACAAAAGCAAAAAGTAACATCTAACAATACATTTTGTTATCTGATTTAATGTTGATTGATTCAGTGGCTTTATTATTATTGTTTAATGTAAAAGAGGTTCAAAATCCTGATAAGGGATAAGATGAAATAGGCGAAACTCTAGAGCACCCCCCCCCCCAAAAAAAAGTAGTAGACTGATACTATTTGAGCTAGAGCTGCATATTGAGCAAATGTGTTTTTTTATTCATAAATTCCATTGAGATCAGTAACAATAGTATCTTTTGTATTGAAAAATTCCCTACACATAAATAATTTATAACATGTGTCTTGGAAATTACGTTTTCTTGATACTAATGTCGTTAATCAGACTTGCGTGATAAACAAAATTGTTTCTTCGGGTATAAGTTCAGACTTTATTATTGGCGGAAGAAAATGTTCTGAATTTCTTAATGAATGATTTGATATACTTGTTGACTATTTGATAAGTAAATAATTTTTATTATTTTATTTCATTCATCAATTACCTTTAAATTTAGTTTAATACCATTAAGCCTCTAATTATATATATAGTTAAAATTCTCATCCCGTGTGTTTAATGTAAATTCAGGTTCAAATTCAAAGGACAAATAGAAAATGAAGAATAAAGATTAACATAGTTATCTTTATATTAAGTAGATAAATTTTATATTTTCATGTATACACGTTTAAAATTGAAAAAGAAAAAGTTGTATGCATTAATTTTATTTTATGACAAAGTTTTGTATATAAGTAGATATTAATTCCATAAGACTCTCCATAATTATTTATTTTTATAAAATGTTATGGATTAGTTTAATGAATAAGTTAAAAGTAACATAATTAATATTATTTATCTAAATATATATCAAATATACTATGATTTTGTTAGACCATTTGTGTACCGCAAGTGCACGGGTCGTTCAAGTAATACAGATACAGAGTAAAAGTTCGTTCCCACGAGGACATGGTTTCCATTACTAAGTAGCAACCAATAGCTCAGCTAGATTCTAGTCAAGGACATATCAAATAAAGAAAAGTAATTAATCTAAATCTAAACTACCAAAGCAATAACATAGGGGTTTGGAAATCTAGAGAATCCTTCTTCACTTCCTACTTCATACTAATGATATGCAATCCTTACAAGTAACATCAATGCTTAGTTTAGCTTGAGAATCTGATTTAGTCAAAAGCCTATGTCTAAGTCGATCAACCCTGGTGTCATTTACCTAATCCACTATAGTTCTTATGGTTGCATGAGGACTAGTGTAAACTCCACTAATAAATGATATATTCTCAAACACACGCTAATACATAGCTAAAAGGTATATTTCTATCCCATTAGCGAATCAACTCATCCAAGCCAATTGAACTTGTTGAACATGCATCAACCATACCATGTCTATCTCCACAAATCCCTATGTCTAGTTCATTTGCATCAATTAAGATCATGTAATTGTTGATCAAATAGAAGCAAGCATTAAGCATAAGCATGGAAGAACAAAACTAAACATCAATAGAAACTCAAATTCATACATAAACATCAATAATCATATAAAGATTCAAAGTATTTCCTAAATACAGCTTCTAATCCAATGAACCCGAATTTACAGAGCAAAACAGTGCTCAAAAGATAAGGGAGAAGAAGAAAACTCAGGGAGAAGAGGAAGGATACCATTGATGAGATCCATGAAGCTTGAATCCTCTTCCTTAAGGAAGAGAACCTCCAACCTAGCCTCCCTAGTCCTCCAATCAGCCTAGAAATGAAGCGCAAAGCCGTAGCTACTCTAAAACCTAAAACTATCTACAGAGCTCTCAAAACTCCCTTTACAAAATCTATTAAAATTTATTTCTAGACTCAGCAAAACAGAGGCACGTCGCGGCATTAACATGCCTACGCCATGGCGTGTGTCAAATTAGGTTACATACGCCGCGGCATTAAATCCTTGCACCGCGGCATTCAATTGTTCGAAGCCCCTGACTTTGGATGCAGGGGATGTCACGCCGCGACATTAACATGCCATGTCGCGGCGTTGTCTGCTGAGATGCTAATTTGGCTTCCTCTTCCCATTTCAGCTCAAATGCTCCACATATCATCTTGTTTGGAGCCCTTCCTGTAATAGAGAAAATACCAAATCAATAACAAATATAAATTCACTTAATCACATATCAAATATGCTCAGTTTGCTCATAAACATACTGGAAAGGTATCAGAATTAGATATAACAAATATAAGCATAAAACCTTCCAAATATGCATGAATACAAGGACTTTAGCACTCTTTATAGCTCAGATATAGGGTACAAATAATTACACTTTGTGTGGTTATCATACCCCCAAACTTAACCTTTTGCTTGTCCTCGAGCAAAACAAAGTATGACCAAGTAAATTCACTAAACATTTTAAATATATCATTCAGCACTTTCAAGTTTCAATCTTTCTGTTTTTCAATTAAATCAAAGCTACTAGTATGTACTGATTACTTCAATCCATAAAAAGTATGCAAATGCCCCTAAACTAGCTTCACACATACATAATCCTTCACATGCAAACGATTCAGCGTCTTTCCATGCAATTCACATATCCACGAACATGCAAGATAAACTTCTTTTATTCAAATCATACACATCCAGATAGATTTATAAACATAAATGCATAAGAATCATAAAATCTGCAAAATTGATCTTAAACTCTCTCTCTCCTAATGTAAACCACACACAACTGAGGATCAGAAGGGTCTTTACAGCTTGTAATGTTAGGCCATGGTATTGGGCAACAGAAAAGAAGGGAAATGATACATAACAAACATTGAAATACAAGAATATGTGATTTCAAGACTTGAGAACAAGTGAACTAGCGGGGTATTCTTCAGTGAAGGATCACAACTTGCCAGAACCATGCAATTCTTTTCCTTTTTAACTTTTCTTCTTTCTTTTTCTTGCTTTGCTTTTCTCTCTTTTCATTTTCTTTCTTTTTACTTTCACAAAGCACTTCTTTTTCCTTTTTTCTTTTCTTTTGATCGCATTTAGTTCCTTCAGGCTCATTTTTTTTCAAACATACATACCCCTAATCACCGAACTCACTTCAAGAAACAACACATCATGTACTAAACAAACAATGAAGGGTAGGAAGAAAATGCAATGCTTTCACATGCATTGGAACAGTTAACAGGTTAACGATGGCAATGGTTTGAAAAACAAATAAGGCCAAATAATTATTAGGCTTCAAAGGGGACCTAAAGATATAATCATTCAGGATAAGCTTTTTAAGGCTCAATCGGTCCAAAGAATGCCCTAATCATTTCCTCAGTCATGCACAATCTAGGATTTCGCCTCAAGAGAGTTTAAAAACAATTTCTAGGATAATCGAAACTCTACATGTACATTCATAAACTTTCTCTAAACATGCACTCATTTCATATTCAAAATTACACTTGTATCTAAGCAGAATGTAAATCATACATCAAAAGCAATTAAACTATTTTACATACTTCAAATCACATAAGGTTTCACTCACAAAGGGGCAGATAGCAACCTTTCATATCATGAACAATCACACAACACCAGCAGTCTTTTAAAAATTGAAACTTCTTTACAAACTCCTCAGTAATAACCAAATCAAATCGAAACTCATTAAAACTTGGTGGTTATCACAACTGCATCATTTCAAGTATCATTACATGCATGCATCATACATCATAGTAATCTAAAGCATGTAATAACATTCCCCCAAACTTAAGTGAGACAAATTCCTCACTTTCCATGGATTCCAAGGTTCCGAGCCGAAAAATAGATTAAAATTTAGAGAGCTGAATAATAAAAATAATTATATTAACAAAAGAATGAAATATGAATAAAAAAAATTGAATTTAAATAAAATATACATAAAATATACACAAAACTAAGCATCACCACGCCGCAGCATACAGAATTCACGCCGCGGCGTAATACCTCGTCTACAGAATTCTGCAGAGAAAAACTCACTGGCGCCGCGGCGTGAAACAGGCAACGCCGCGGCATTATTAGCCAGACTGCTAAATTTAGCAGCCTACACAGTTTTGCTGCTGGAATTAGTTCAAAGTGGCCTCCAGCAGCAACAAAACTTGTCCAAAAAGCTATTTTACAAAATGTACAACTAAAAATTATAAAAACTACAAAATCAACATATTTAACCTATACATTACTAATAACTAAACAAAAGCATATAAACTAACTAAAAATCAAAACAAACAAACATACTAATATATACTAGAATTGAACTAACTAAACTACAAAATCAAACATACTAAACTAACAAAAATACAAAATCAAACATACTAACCTATTTATAAGCTAAAAACCTAACTAATGCATAAAAACTAATTAACTTACTAAACTCTAACATACTAACATATTTAAGACTCTAAACTAAACTAACATACTAAATCATAAATACTAACTACTTAACTACAGAAATTAAACTTACTAACATATTTATAAGACTTTAAACTAAACAAAAACATGAAAACTAACTAAAACTACAAAAAACTAACATACTAACATATTTATGAATTAAAACTTACTAATTACATACTATTTAACAAGAACAATAAAACCTGGGTTCCCTCCCAAGAAGGGCCTGAGTTATAGTCCCGGCAGGACTTTCGCAAGGCAAACCCGCCAACTCTTTCGATCATGACCGATTTGATCCCAAAATTCATGGATTGGATGGTAGGCTTTCCTTCGCCTGAATAGAGGTCTTCCATTGGGGGTTCTCAAGCTCCCTCAAAGGCCTCGAATGAGTAAGTTCATCCTCCAGTTATTGTTCCTATATACAAAGAATGAAGACAGAAATTAACATAGAGTATTTACAATTTGAATTAGAACTAATCAAACTTATTGTTGATATTAGTAATATGGAATTCAACCGTTATCCCCCAGCAATTGCTAAAGAATACAGCTAAAAACTTTGAAAATACACCATTGTCCCCGGCAACGGCGCCAAAAACTTGTTAGACCATTTGTGTACCGCAAGTACACGGGTCGTTCAAGTAATACAGATACAGAGTAAAAGTTCGTTCCCACGAGGATATGCTTTCCATTACTAAGTAGCAACCAATAGCTCAGCTAGATTCTACTCAAGGACATATCAAATAAAGAAAAACAATTAATCTAAATCTAAACTACCAAAGCAATAACATAAGGGTTTGGAAATCTAGGGAATCCTTCTTCACTTCCTACTTCATACTAATGATATGCAATCCTTACAAGTAACATCAATGCTTAGTTAGTTTAGCTTGAGAATCTGATTTAGTCAAAAGCTTATGTCTAGGTCGATCAACCCTGGTGTCATTTACCTAATCCACTATGATTCTTATGGTTGCATGAGGACTAGTATAAACTCCACTAATAAATGATCTATTCTCAAACACATGCTAATACATGGCTAAAAGGTATATTTCTATCCCATTAGCGAATCAACTCATCCAAGCCAATTGAACTTGTTGAACATGCATCAACCATACCATGTCCATTTCCACAAATCCCTATGTCTAGTTCATTTGCATCAATTAAGATCATGCAATTGTTGATCAAACAGAAACAAGCATTAAGCATAGGCATGGAAGAACAAAGCTAAACATCAATAGAAACTCAAATTCATACATAAACATCAATAATCATATAAAGATTCAAAGTATTTCATAAATACAGCATCTAATCCAATGAACCCGAATTTACAGAGCAAAACAGTGCTCAAAAGATAAGGGAGAAGAAGAAAACTCAGGGAGAAGAGGAAGGATGTCATTGATGAGATCCTTGAAGCTTGAATCCTCTTTCTTAAGGAAGAGAACCTCCAACCTAGCCTCCCTAGACCTCCAATCAGCCTAGAAACGAAGCACAAAGCCGTAGCTCCTCTAAAACCTAAAACTATCTACGGAGCTCTCAAAACTCCCTCTACAAAATCTATTAAAATCTATTTATAGACTCAGCAAAATAGAGGCACGCCGCGGCATTAACATGCCTACGCCGCGGCGTGTGTCAAATTAGGTTACATACGCCGCGACATTAAATCCTTGCTCCGCGGCATTGAATTCTTCGAAGCCCCTGACTTTGGATGCAGGAGATGTCACGCCGCGGCATTAACATGCCACGCCGCGGCGTTGTCTGCTGAGATGCTAATTTGGCTTCCTCTTCCCATTTCAGCTCAAATGCTCCACATATCATCTTGTTTGGAGCCCTTCCTGTGATAGAGAAAATACCAAATCAATAACAAATATAAATTCACTTAATCACATATCAAATATGCTCAGTTTGCTCATAAACATACTGGAAAGGTATCAGAATTGGATATAACAAATATAAGCATAAAACCTTTCAAATATGCATGAATACAAGGACTTTAGCATTCTTTATAGCTCAGATATAAGGTATAAATAACTACACTTTGTGTGATTATCAGATTTCAGTATTAGAATGTTACATTTTAAAAGTAAAGCTACATAACTATAACTATAACAATAATTATATATATATTACGTAGCTTTACTTTTCATGAAAATGCTTCATATCAAGACATCTTTTCGACCGCATTGATCAATATAGTATAATTTCAATTATTTCAAAATATTTATTGGGTGAAAAAAACAAGTGTTGTTGAATTTAGATTTATTTTAACAAAAATGATACATGGACCCAGAAAAATTAATTTTCAAAACCCTTACACATATTAAAGGAGCTGTTGAGAATATTTGGATTGAGTTTAAAACGCAATGAATGAAAATTTCTCAATCATCACTCTAATGAAGATTTTATGTATTATTTTTTCTATAAATATTTCATTTTTTTTATTATTTTAATCTTTTCAAACAAAAATTTCTGGTCCAGAGAATTTTTCGATGGATGATTTGAATAATGCTACTCATACATGTTAACATATATGTCATCTCATATTTATATAATTTTTAGATAAATTTTTTTTTGAAGTAAGTTTGTATATAATGTGAATAAGGATGTATTTATAATTGAATTATTTGTGAGGTAAAATTTTAATGCATTTTAAATTAAATTAAGATTAAATGTATTTTTATATATTCATTTTATACATAAAACTCACTTTAAATTAATTTTTTTCTAATTTTTTATTATCTCATTTTAATTAATTTTACCTTATTTTTTATAAATTCACATTTTAATTTTATTATCTCATATAAATATAAAACAATGTATATACACAAACTATTATTAAGATGAATTACGGACAAAGAAGATTTTAAAAATGATTGGAAAAATATTATTTTACACTTAAAAAAATGTAAATATTATTGACACTTTTTAAAAATATTAAATTTAATAAAAAATTAATAAAAAATATATATAATAAATAATATTAAATAAAATATAAAAATAAATATATATACTATTTAATATAAAATTTGAGTTTGAAAACGATTTTTCATTAAATGGATACATGCTGCAGAAGTTAAACGTGCTCATTTCTATATTCATATATATTGAAAGTTAGATAAATATGCATTGAAGTTTGAAAAAAACTGCTGATCAGTTAGCAAAGCACGTGTCAATAACGACATACGAAAGTGATTTTCCAGCGCATACTACTCCCACTCATCGTCAAATCAATCCCACTTTTTAAGATCAGTGTCGTGGGTAATGTATGTTACCAGCACATAGTCATCAATGACGCACCAAAATGAATAGGATGTCAAATGAGTTGAATTAATCGACAAATTTATAAATTTTGATTTAATTTAATTCATAAAATATATTTTGAATTTAGTTTGTGAATTGAATTAAATTAAAAAAATATTCTAACTCATAATATATGAGTCTTATAATAGATTTAAAAAATATTAATCCGTACAAACTTAACACATGTAAATAGTTTCTTTTTTTTAATAATATTTATTTAGTCATATTGACATTTGATTTTTTTTTTTTTACTTTTTTGTAGTGTCAATAAAACTTAAATGTAAGTATTGTGATCACATTAAGAATGTAATTAAAAAATATAGACAAAAAATTTATAAAACATTTAATGAATCATTATAATAAAAATCTAAGGAATTATTTGGGTAACAAATAATATCTTAAAAAAATTAAAAAAATTTAAATAATTATGTCAATCCATATTTTATATGTGATGACATTAATTTTAATTGATTAATGTGATTTATTATTTATAACTTTTAAGATATGTTAACTTTAATTTATTTCAAACTTATGTTAATTTAGTAAAATTTGTTATGTTTATTTAGTTTGTTTGAAACTTATTACATTTGTATAAGACTGATTACGTAATTTTTTTAACTTATTTAGAATATATATTATTTTTAATTAAGACGTGTTATGCTTTATGAGTTTTTGATTATGCATTTTGACATTTATTTTAGTATCAAAGAATTTTTTTAATATATATCAAATCCATAAATTTAATCCAACTCACTAATTTAATAAACAAGTTAGATCTAAAAAAAACACAAAACTCCCCCAGCATACACCTCCGTCTTGGAGATTTGTTGCAGCTACACAAATGAAGAATTTGGACTTTAGAAAATTATTTGTACACAAAATATTTGGGTGAAAGCAACATTTTTTTTATTGGGAATAATGATATATACATAAAAAAAAAGTCTCTCATAATTTTTAAATAATTTCATCACAATTATTTTTTTTCTCTTTCCCTCATTTTTTCACTTCATCCAATGATTGATATAATTTACTTTTGTAATATATTTGTGCACAAAATGTTAAGCAACTTTTTTCTATTGGGAATGATGATATACATAAAAAAAAAAGTCCCTCACAATTTTTACACAATCTCATCACAATCATTTACTTTTCTCTTTTTTTCTCTCTCCTAACTTTTCACATCTCATTCAATCGTTAATATTTATGTGAAATGTTTGTGTACAAAATGCTTGCGTAAACAACATTTCTTTATTGGGGATAATGATATATACATGAAAAAAAATCCCACACAATTTTTGCATAATCTCGTCACAATCATTCACTTTTCTCTCTCTCTCTCTTTTTTCTCTCCCTCACATTTTTTTTCTCATCTAATGGTTGATATGTTGAATTTGGCAATAACACAATAAGAGAGTTAAATTATGTTTTTTTTTTTAAATATCAATCTTCTTACAACTTTTTCAAGTGATTTAGACTTAAAAGTGAGAAGGCTCCAACTTGAAATAATAAGTTAACGAGAAGGTTCAAAATACATGAGTTGTTTTGGAGAGAAAGTTATGATAATGTTCAAATGGTTAAGTTTAAAGGAATTTTCTTACACTAATATAAATTATTAACACTTCTCTTTAACAATAGTGTTTAGTGAAAAATAACTTACATTTATCAAATTTCCTTTTTCAAACTAGTGCAACTTAATGGATAAACTTATATATATCAAATTGAATTTTTCAAAATATTCAACTTGTAATATTTCATATTATTCGTCAAGAGTGACTTTCAAAATAGTAAATTTATGTTGCTAAATTGACAAGTGTACTAAGTTGCATAAGTAATAAAGTCATGCATTAATAGTATCGTCCCGCAAAGATTATTCTAATTTTGTGTTAAATACTAACTAATCACTCATTAATCTTTATCTAAGCAACACAATAATTGGAAAACCAAACAAAGAGAGCAAGACAAATAATGAATAAATACTAGGTAAAAATTGAGAAAGCAAAGATTTAAGGGACTAAGGGTCCATTATCTCTTACTACTTCATTTGATCCAAGCAACCTCTATTACAAAATATCAATGATTTGGTATTGTTAGTTAAGGCGCTTATATTGAATGCTCAACAAGATGTTTCAGAATGATTTCCTACTTCTCTTTAATGCTCAATGACTAGTATTTATAGCCCAATGCATTAAAAATCTGTCGAGAGTGTTTGAGAGCATTAAATGCAAATAACTAACCGTTAATTTATATTTCTGGAAACCCAGTCTATTCGAATAGGGCAAGTCTCTATTCGAATAGATGCATTATAACACAACAATCTTTGGTTTCTGGAACAGCCTATTCGAATTGGCTTAAAGGCTATTCAAATAGAGCCTTTTAAAAACAAAAGGCGCATAGCCATTTTAAGTCCTCTATTCGAATAGAGCTTGATAGAATGGAAAACATGACATTCTAACTTTTGCTATTTGAATAGGGAGACCCTATATTCGAATAGACATATTGAAAAACATTTTAATCAACTTTGTAAACTTCACCAAATGTTTCCAAAAGATCTAACAAGTTTTTAGACACTTGAAAGTCATTTCTTAAGAAACCAAAACTCATTTTAAAAACTTGGAAACCATGTGTACTATTTGGGATCTTGAAAAACATGTTTGGAGTTTAAGTGTGAACCCTTTTACTTTTACAAAATGATCTAAGTCCTAATACTATTCTTGAAAGGTCTTGGACTTAATCTTGTCATCATCTCCATGTTTGTTATCATCAAAATTATCTTCAATGGCCAATAGTCAATTACATTCTCTCCACTTTTGATGACGACAAACAACTATTGAGAAAAGAGTTAGTTTTATAAAATTAGAATCCACAAAGTTTTTAGAGTGACTTCCTGCCCCTCTTTTTCGTAAGAGGTGATTTTAATTCAAAGATGTGCAGCTCCCCATTACTTTTAGAATCCCAAGATCCGTTTTAGTTTAACCTGTCTTTTCTCAACATAAGAACTCAAGTTTTTCTCCCCCTTTTTGTCATGATAAAAAAGATGGGGTAAAAGAAAACATAGAGCTAATTATCCATTCAAAAACAATTATTGATATTCATACAAGTCAGCAAATCAATTCAACAATATTCAATATTCAACAAGAACTCTAATATTATAAATTCAGCAATGCATACACAAAAGAGTTCAAAAGAAAAATTCTCATTCATTGATCAGTTCAACACAACCAATTACATATATTCATAAAAAATAATAGCCAATTGCATTTACATTTTTAGTCAAATTCAACAAAAAAACTAATTACATTTATCATTTAGCATATACAACATAAAGCCAAAAACAGAGATCCTAAGTCTAAGGATCCTAAAGACTAGTCTTCCAGCAGTGGTGGAGGTGGAAAATGTTGCACTATGTCATTCAAGCATCGCTCCATGGTGGCTTGGTGTCGCTCCATGGCATCCATTTGATCATACATGGCACCCATGGTATGTTCCATGTATGCCCTTAAGTCATTCATCGTAACCATGAGTTGTTCATTGGTGATAGGGGCAGAATCAGGTTCATCAAACACGTTGTCAACTTCTACCTTAATCTCAACTACCTAATCTCTATAAACCCAAATGTCTTGCTCTTTCTTCATCTTCATCTGATTGAGCGTGGGGCAACCAAACTTGTTGTGGTGAGTGAGGGCCTTTGAATCTTCAATTGCCACAAAAGCTTGGTATTGCTGAAGGAAGCCAAAGATCAAGAGAGTGTATGGCAGATTTGTATTCTCTTTGCTCTTCACCTTCATCATGTGGTGCATGATGAAGTTAGGCCAGTCAATTTTGATCCTCTCCTTCAAGGCCCATACCATAAAGATATCGTCCTCACCTATATAGGCATAGTTGCCTCCTCTTGGGGCGAGGATATAGGCATAGGCATAATGAAGTAGCCTATCTTGGCATGTCATCTTCCCAACAAATAAGGTATATCCAGGCAACGCGAGACCCTGTTTAAGCATTCCTTTGATTGCGTCCTTTCTCTTGAATGCATCCTAGTATTTATAGCTATTCTCCACAAATTTCTTTCCTTCGAATTGAACCTCAAAGAGTTCTGGCCATTCCCTTGGGGTGATCATAATCTTGTGCCCTTCACTTTAGACACTATGTTATCACCATCAAGTTACAAATTGCAGTAGAACATCTTTACCAAGTCTGGATAGATGCTTGTCTGGTAGGTGCAGAGCCTTAGGAGCCCTTGATGTTCCAGCAGGGGCACACATTGAAACCATTCACAATCGAAGAAATCCAAGTCCATATACTTGGGTTGAACGAGGGTTCTTGGCAGAAAGTGGCGCTTGAACCTGTATAGTTGCTTGTTGTTGGAATACAACCTTCACAGGTCAAAAAGGTTATCCACTGGTGCATTCTTTGTCCTTGCACGCTTGGGTTAGAAGAGGAGGCCATGGAAGCTGCGTGAGGGTGTTTGGGGAAAAAAGGTGCTTACGTGAGAAGGATAAATTAGGAGAGGAGAAAGCTTTTTCAAGGTGTGAGTTGCACATAAATGGGTTTAGTGGAGAAATAGGGGTGTGACAATAGTGGAAAATGGAGATTTGATGGTTAGGGTTGCAGAAAGCAAGAGCTGCACGCAGAGAAGACGAGAGAGAAGAGAGAGTATGTGTTTTGAAAAATGAAGGGGAAAGCAACATTACCCCTTCATATAGCACATATCTATTCAAATAGACTGAAGGTCTATTCGAATAGTTACATGTTATTTTAATATCCAACACTTATGCTATATTTGAATATGCTTCCTCCCAATTCGATTAAGCACAAAGTAAACATACAATATTGGAATTCTGTCAAGCTCTATTTGAATTGTAATACTCCGAAAATTGTTTATTTTATGATAAATAGTCATTTTATAATATTTATGATTTTTGTGAATTTTTGTAGATTTTTTCAGAAACATTGATTATTTTAATATATTCTTCGATTTACGCACACACTAAGCGGAGCCGGAGGCTTAAAAACCTTGAACTATAGAAACGTTGACGGTGGATTTTACTAAACCTGAGAGCAGACACAGTTTATAGAGTTTTCATTTTTTGAGATTTTATCTGATAAATAAAATCGATGTATCGTAAAATTATTCGATGAACAATAAATACTATTTTTTATTAACTGTAACATTTGTTCACTGGATAATAATTTTAGTAGAGTGTTGGTCATATTTTGTAGATAGCACTTTAATGACATCATCAAAGTTGACATCATCATTTGACTTTTGGAAAAGTGCTCCAAAACTTCCTAAAGAAGCTTTGAATAAAGCTTCCTTTGGAAGCTTTGTTTTCTCTCTCCTCCCTCCTGCACTCCACGACAATGAGGCCTTTTTTGGAGCTAAAAATGAGCTTTTCACTTTATCACATTTTCACTTCTAATTTTGAAATCACAAAAAAAAGCTATCATCTTTCTTCTTTCTTCATCTTTTTCTCTCAAACTTTTCTCTCTTCCTCTCTTCCTCTCTACTCCACGACACCCACACCATTTGGAGGCCATCTTCACTAGCTTGCCATTTCTTGCTTCCTCTCATCATCCTAAGACTTTTCTACTTAGTGATCATCCCCTAGTTTTTCCTTTTTCACCTTCCACCATTGAAGCCCTAACTTGAAGATCTAAGGTAAAGTTCTTGACTTTCTTTTCTTTTCTTTTCTTTTTCATTTTTCTTGGTCACATATGTGACTAAGGATTTCTCTTTTCATGGTTTAAGTGAGGATTGTAAAAGTTTGCTCACCTTAGGGTTTTCTTGAGGTGGAGGATGAAAATTGCAACAAAGGGATCAAGAAGCTTGCTTCCTTGTGTTGTCTTCTATAGGTAAGAGGGAGATGATTATCTTCAACCTATCTTGGTGGTGAGGAAACGTTTTTGGTGTTGTTGATGAAGAATCCATGTGGGATTGCTCTCTTTGTTGTATTATTCTTCATGATTTTGTTGTTATTTTGACTTGTATGAATTTATTGATTGTCATTGTGTATCTTGCACTACAAGAAATTTATAGATTAGTTATGAAAAAATCCGTAGCTAATCCGTAGCTAAATTAATTCACTACGGATTAACTATGACTTAGCTGCGGATTGGTCCGTAGTAAAATTTTGGTAGCTAATTAGCTACAAAAAAATTCCGTAGCTAATCCGTAGGTAATTAAAAAATTTTCGTAGCTAATCCGAAGCAAATTCATAGCTAATTTTTGTTTAAAAACTTTCTATATTTCCGTAGGTAATTAGCTACGAAAAATTCCGTAGTAATTCCGTAGCTAATTTTAACAATCCGTAGCAATTTTGCAACTATACCCTAGCTATTATATTGCTAAATCCGCAGTAATTCCGTAGCTAATCTGTACCAATTATTCGTAGCTATTTCATAGCTATTACGTTGCTAAATCCATAACAATTTCGTAGCTAATCCATAGCAATTATCCCTAATAATTCCGTAGCTATTTCCTGGCTATTATGTTGGTAAATCTGTAGTAATTCCCTAGCTAATCCGTAGCAATTATCCCTAACAATTCCGTAGCTATTTCCTGGCTATTATGTTGGTAAATCCGTAGTAATTCCCTAGCTAATCCGTAGCAATTATCCCTAGCAATTCCGTAGTTAATCCGTAGCAATTATCCCTAGTAATTCCATAGTTATTTCCTAGCTATTATGTTGGTAATTCCGTAGCAATTCCCTAGCTAATCCGTAGCAATTATCCCTAGCAATTCCGTAGTTAATCTGTAGCAATTATCCCTAACAATTTCGTAGCTATTTCTTAGCTAATATGTTGGTAAATCCGTAGCAATTTTGTAGCTAATCCGTAGTAATTATCCCTAGCATTATCTTGGTAAATCTGTAGCTAATCCGTAGCAAATTAGTAGCTAATCCCTAGCTAATCCGTAGCAAATCAAAATTAATTTTATAATAATATTAATTAATTTCAAAATTATACCTGTAAATAAAATTCAATCCAAACAGAATTCAATCCAACTAGAATTCAATCCAAACAAAATTCAGTCCAACAAAATTCAAATTCAAATAAAGAAACCCAACAAATAGTTTGTGCAAAGTAATAAAATATCATAATTACATTAGTTCAAAACATATTCTATGTACAAAGGATAACTAATCAATAAGTACAAAATCAATCTAAGTTAGTCTCATCATCATTAGCTTCATCATCCTCTCCAACTGCATTGCCTTGTGATGGTGTTTGTGGCATACCACTTCTTGCTTGAGAACCAACAATGTCACGGAGGATGGGCCCCAGTTGTGCTTGGACAAAGGAAGCAATCGCTTTATTAACAGCTTCCTTTATGGCTTCTGTTGGAACAGTGCAGCAGGAACCACCAACATGTGAGGAAGAAGCAGAACTAGAGCCATGAATGTTAATACCTAAACTATGACTCATGCCATAGACTCGTCCCTTCTTGTTGGGACCCGTCACTTGCATCCATACCTCCTGATCTACCATAGGATGCAGTGAAGAGTCTTCTCCATACTTATCTAATATCGTGGTGTCATAAGAGTCCTGAAACGAAAAATATTGAAAACTTTATCAAAACAATCAACTTAAATATAATTAGTTTTAATTTTAAAGACACTTACAATGAAATCCTTCGAGCGATGAGTGACATATTCTCCATTTTTCCTCTTATGCACACTCTCATACAAGTCTTTGAAAGGGACTAGATGATTCAACTCTACCTCTTGTAATCAACATCTATTAGAATATAAAATTTTAAAATCACAAAAAACCTTGTATCTTATTTTAAAATGAGACCAACGTCATGCAATTTAGATTCATACAACCAAAGTGTCACACAACATACAAGCTGCTAGAACCTTAACTCACTTGTACTATAATTATACAATAGTATAAAATAGAATTATTAGGATATTGCAACAAATACATAAGAAATTTTCTATATTACCATCTTCTTCTTATGTTGACTGAAGCTTATTGAGCCTGCAGTGTGCAAGATAGCATCAGGCACGACCGCTCTGTTGCTTCGACCAGCAACAGACTTCTTTTGCCACTCTGGCGTTAACCAAATGTCAACTAGACCATCCCATACTTCTGACTTCAAATCTAGGGGCCCAATGGCCCTCAAGGTTAGCTATGTTTGATGTCCCCAACTTTTTCAAGATTGTCTTCCTATAATTCTTCAAATCATCTGAATAACGGTCCATGCATGTTCTGTCCCAAACAGTTCTTGCCATACAATGATCATAATCTGATGCAAATCGATATTTATTCTAAAATAAATCCATGTTAGTATTTCTCTATATAGATAATTGTATAATACAATGTGGCTAAAAATATAATTACTTACCATAAAATTCTGAAATAGTTTATCCTTCAAGTTAACAGGATAATTTTTCCATTTTTCAGCTGGAATGGGCATCCGTGTGATCACAGTGGCCATAATCTCACGAGTCACAGACTGCGGGACAAACCTCCTCCTACAAGTCCATGATATGTTAATAATCTAAAAGTAAATAAATGTAATAAAACATGACATTCACACTATTACTCATGGTTGAGAGACGTCTTCCACAGATATAACTAGCCTTCTATCAATTTCTGTTTGGGATGCTTCACTTGAAGGCATGGAAATTGGGTCGCTAATTAGAGGCACAGTGGGGGGTGGGACAAAGACATCGACAGTGGTGGGTGGGACAGGGACATGGACACTAGTGGAAGGTGGAACAACAGTTGATAGGTCACCAATGGTCAAGGGGCTAGTAGCTGAAATAACACGTAACATTATATTATAGGCAATCTGAATTCATAAATATATATAGATCAAGAGTTAACAAAAAAATATATTATATAAGTATACCTGGGGAGCGCGGAGAAGGCTGCAGTGGTGGTGAACTAGTACGCAATTGAGAACAATTAGGTGAATTGTTACGGCCGCTCCCTCGACCACGTCCATTGCCTTTACCTCGGATTGCCATGATAAATGTCTGCAATAATGAAACATAACATGTTAACAAACTATATATATCAATATTGTCAAAAAATGTCATAAAATATAAAAATAATATTTCAGTGTAAATACCATAAACAAAGTTCAACTGCTACTACTTGAGTTTGAATCATATAGCTCCTCATCTTCATCTATGAACTCGGTATTTTCATCTTCTTCGTTGTCATCAATGAATTGGTCAACAATCGGAACATCATTTGGATTATGTATTTCATTTATGTCCACTTCTTCCATTGGGGCATATGCATCAAACAAGGAAATCACCCCATCATCTGTGATGATATTAGGTGTTGTCAAGGATCCATCATCTTGGTAGTAATCGATAACAGCTATCTCACTCGATCCATCACATTCATCATTGAATGTCTCAGCCGCAAAAAGTCTTGCTCTAACCTTACAAGCTGCCCACCATTCCCCACTAGCTCGACCTTCGCATTGTGGGTATACTGTATAGTATACTTGTTGTTCTTGTTCAGCTAATACAAATGGCTCATTTGAGTGAAGCCTCGATTTGTGCTTGACATCAATCAATCTATATCTCTCATCAACATTGACTCCATTAATCGGGTCAAACCACTGGCACCGTAAAAGAAATACTTTGTTCTGACCTAGATATGACAATTCCAATATCTCTTCAACGATGCTATAATAGTCTAAGTCATTCTCACCATATATATTTCCTCTAACGCAAACCTCACTGTTCATGGTAGCTTTATTTTGTCCGTACTCCTTAGTATGGAACCTATAACCATTAACTATTAAACCATTGTAAGAGGTAACAGACTTAGATGGACTATAACTTATCTGTCGAATTATTTGATCCTCAATTTGACCCATATTTACCTGTGAATCATTACAAAGAGAATAGATAGTTGTAACATTTAGTATTGGTATAGCGAACATTATTTTTTATATAATATATATGATTATGGATGAAAGAACTCATTAGATATTTTAGCCACATACTGAAGTCCTTATCCTGAAGTTCCAATATTTGATCTTCAGAGATACTAGAATTTATCTCCCGTAGCGAATCCTCGAATTGTCTAATCAATACAATAATTAATATTGAACATAATGTAATTGAAATTTATTAAATAGATAGGTTAGTGAGTAGACTTACTGGAGATAGGGTTCTACTTCTCTGCAATTTACAAGCACATAAGTCTCAGTAATTTGAAGCTCAACATCCGTCAAGAACCTATTACGACCTCTCCCAATAGGGTGGCATGGATGTTTAAAAATAGACAAGCATTCATTAGTCATATCTTCCCCACCATCATCGTTTCGAGGAACTTGAGTACGTCTTGTCTGTATTTGTGGATCAAAATACATGGAAGCAAAATTAGAAATTTCTTGTAGATTATATGTTCATAGATAGACCTTTCAACTCTCGCCTTATTTCGAACCTTCCTTTGCAAGTACAGCATACACCTCTCAAATGGATACATCTATCTGTATTGCACGGGTCCTCCAATCTTAGCTTCATAGGGGAGATGCACAACTAAATGTTCCATCACGTCAAAGAATGCTGGGAAAAAATCTTCTCTAACTTGTAAACTGTTTCAATAATGGAAAGCTATGCATTTTCTATAACAGAAGTACGTATTTTAGTTGCACAAATTTCTTTAAAGAACAAGCTAAGCTTTGTTAATGCTCCCCATATAGCTTTTTGTAACATATAACGAAACGCCAGAGGAATTAACTTTTGCATAAAAACATGACAATCGTGACTTTTCATTCCATATATCTTCCCATCATCTAAATTGATGCACTGTGCAATGTTTAAAGCATACCCATCAGGAAATTTCAATTGTTTTATCCACTCAAATACTGTCCTCTTTTGATTAGCATTTAACATATAAGTTGCTTTTGGTTTTTTATACTTGTCATTCTCAACAATCAATTCTAAGGTGGGACGTTTGCATATTATTTTCAAATCTTCTATTGCATTTGCACCATCTTTTGTCTTGCCTTTTATATCCATAACAATGTTGAAGATATTCTCAAACACATTCTTCTCAACATGCATAACATCCAAATTATATCGTATCAGATTAGTGGACCAATAAGGCAATTCCCAAAATATGCTCTTCTTCACCCAGTTATGAAATTAACCAAAGCCACGTTGTTTTTGGTTACGTGAATTCAATCCAAAAATGACTTCCTCAAGTTGAGTCACTCTATTCAAGACATTTGTCCCACTCATTCGTTGTGGTGGCAAAAAACTTTGCACTATTGAATTCTTCTTAAAAGAGTTTCGATCACGACGAAACAGATGTTCAGGAGGCAGATATTGACGATGACAATCAAACCAACAACACTTCCTACCATGCTTCAATACAAATGACTTACTATTTTCCATACAGTAGGGACAAGCAAGTTTTCTATGAGTACTCCATCCACTTAACATTCCATAAGTTAGAAAGTCAGTTATTGTCCACAACAAAGCTGCTTTCATATTAAAATTTTAATTATTCCATGCATCAAAAGTGTTCACGCCATTGTCCCACAAAATCTTTAAGTCATCAATCAAGGGCCTAAGATAGACGTCTAAACTTTTACCCAGTGACTTCGGTCCAGGAATCACAAGAGTAAGGAATATGTATTCCCTTCTCAAACATATACTTGGGGGAAAATTATAAGGTGTGACAAAAACAGGCCAACATGAATTTGGAGTAACTGAACTATTGAATGGATTAAAACCGTCTGTGCAAAGGCCAACCCTAACATTTCGAGTTTCTAGCGCAAATGTCGAATGGATGACGTCAAAACTTTTCTAAGCCTCAGCGTCAGTTGGATGCATGATCACTGATTTATCTTAATGCAATCCATCTGCATGCCAGCGCATATATTGTGCAGTCTTTTTGGACATAAACAGACGTTGGAGTCTCGGAATAATGGGAAAATATCGCAACACTGAGAATGACACATCCTTCTGATTTTTAGAACGTCCCACCTTCGGTTTGAATTGCGGGTGTCCGCATACTAAGCACACTGAGTAAACACTATTGTCCATGTATTGTCCATAATACAACATGCAATGATTAGGACATGTATCTATCTTCTCATATCCTAATCCCAAATCGTTAACCATTCTCTTTGATCTATAATAATTTTCGGGTAACCTTTTTGATTCTGGAAGCATGCTCTTAATTATGACAATCATTCGGTTAGAGCAACTCTCACTCATGTTGAACTCTGACTTCAAATTCAAGAGTTGAGTTACAGCTGACAATTTCGTGTGCTTATGGCAACCATCCCATAAAGGTTCGTCAGCGTCCCTCAATAAATCATAAAACTTTGAAGCCGACGGATTCAGATCCTCTTCCAAATCTTGAACTTCTGGATTTAATATATCACCCGCAGCATCCATAACCATATCCATATATGGATTCCTAGTCTCCACTTCATCATCATAGACAATGGATGTTGAACCACTATCCCCCCATCTATCCTCACCATGAATGGTCCAATTTACATAACCCTTCACAAATCCGTACTTGTACAGATGGTTCTCTACTGAAAATGACTCCATCAAAACATGGTTCTTACATTTTGCACATGGACAAGGAATGCGACTTAATGCATCAAAAACCATTGGGTGTCTTTTGGTGACCTTGATGAAATCATCAACTCCATCCTTGAATTCTTCACTTATAAGGCCAGTGTGATCCTTTCTTCGTAACATCCAACTTCGATCAGGTTTCATGATTGCTGAAGTCAATTTAACACATTAGTACTATACTTTTGAAATCCCCGTCTCTCTTAACATGGTATGGGTATGGCCCTATTCCATTCGAGAAGACACTTTTCAAGCACTTGGTTGATAGTACTCACACAAATTACACACCGTATACTTGACGAAATTTCGGCAGCACTTCCCATTGGTCTCCAAGTGCACGACTAGAAAGTAGCGACATCTACTATGATCAAGTATGCACCCAGAGAACAAAAGAAAATGTTGCACAACAAAATTTCATCAAGTATATGATATGAGATTTAAGGAGTAACTATAATCAAGTGAAGGAAAAGTTTCTTCCCAAACTGTCCAACTTGGACAATTCAAGATTCAATACAATGAGTAGTACCTTCAAAAAGTACATGTGCTCACTAAAATTGAATCTCAAATGGGAAACTAAGGCTTCGCTCACCAAAATGATTGTATATGACAAAGAATGCTACCAAAAATAAACTAAATTCTCAACAGTATACCAAAAAGTAATATTGACTCAAGTATAAGAACTACATAGTATAAACAATAATATAGTCTTTTAGTTTGAGTTGATAAGTTTTGTCCCTTAGTTACACAGTTTTGCGCCATGAGAGAGAGAGGGGGATGTTTTCAATGTCCCTTAATAATAGTTAATATCTACAGTTGCTATAATTAAAAAGTTTCTTCCTCAAGTTCATCAGTTGAAAATGCACTTAGATTTTTAACACTAGAATCCAAACTAATAGAATTGCAAGGTGCAGTTCTTTCCATCCAAGGGTCACTCATTCTGAAATATATATTAACCAAATGCACAAGTTTTGACAACCACTTGAAAGAGAAACAGGCAAAAAATTATCATAATACCTGGCAAATCAAATCTCCAATTAGTGTCAAAGGGTTGATGTTAGAGCCTTAACTAAATGCACAGGGTATTTTCCAAGAGCCAGGTACTGTAAAGTAAAGCCAAGAAGAGCCAGATTTTAGCATTTCTAGCATCATTATTTATTGTCCCCACAAAGTTATGGTCATTAATATCACTCATAAAACTTTGTAATTTCAAACTAAATTTCAGGTATTAGCCTAGATTGGACACGCATTAGGAAAAGGGCAACCAAAATAAGTAAATAACTATAAGAGGGTCATATGCTTCAGTCAACAATGCATGTCCAGCAACCTGCTACTAATAATTTATTAATTTAGTAATTCATGTTTCTTGTTTACTGTATCACTGGCTGCTCATTAAACAATTAACACAAATAGACAATAACAAAAGAAGAAACTATAAGCCACTTGCTATAACTCCAATATGAGCCACGTAAACTCATCAAAGAACTACGTCATGTTGATATGAATGTGAGCCAAAATCATTTTGCTAATGACGTTGCTGATGTGAGTAATGTTTGAGTGAAGTTGAAAGTTATAAGTGATGATTTCACACTTCAACTTTTACACAAAGAAAGTTATAAATGATTTTGGAATTTCAACAAGACATAAAAAATGTTGTGGGACCTGATTTTTCTAGTTGGAAATGATATCTGCATCCAAATCTATGAGGAGATTATGTAGAATATTAAATGAGCCGTATAGGTATACCACCTACTGGTAGATCCCCTACTATGCTTTCTAGTTTTTTCATTTCTGAAATTATATCTCTTATTTATTTTTTCTATCCTTTTGTACTTTACTTGAGAGAGGTGCGATCTTGTTTTATAGTGGTCTGCAGAGATGTTGATTAATGGGGTTGGTTGAGGAGGCTCACATAAAACGCAACATTGCTTAAACCACAAGAAGCTATATACCAAATCATTTTCAATAGCACTGTTCTCTTCAATAGAGCCTAATGCCACAAGCATGCATTCTCATTGCATAGACATAACCATAGAAGTGCACCAAGTTGTCCCACCACCCCACAACAGCACAAGAGCACCTTACAGAAGCTCAAGGCCAGGCTCAAGAAAACTTTTTTCCCTGATGATCCTCTGCACCAATTCAAGGGACAACCACTTAAGAGAAAGCTAATCCTTGGAGCTCAATATGTGTTCCCTATTCTTCAATGGGGTCCTAATTACAGCCTCAAGCTCTTTAAATCTGACCTTGTTTCTGGCCTCACTATTGCTAGCTTGGCCATCCCTCAGGTTAGTCATTAAGTTCTCTGACTCTTGGTCATAAAAATTATTAGCCATCTGATAACCACGCCAAAGGCATGGTTATATGTCTGTTATTTCTATGATAATCTCCCTTGTGTTACTCTTTTTACTGCTCAATGCTCTGATAATTTGCAATGTTTGTTGTGAGATTGTGATTGAGTTTAGTTAATGAAAAAGATGGTGAAATCTTATCATTTTACCTTGTCTTTGCAGGAAAGCATCAAAGAAGAAAGGACTCAAAATCTCCAAGGAAGAGCATGAGCTGATCTGTTGAGCACATAGTGCCTAGGCGCTACAGAAGGAGCGCCTAAGCACCCTTGAAGATCTCAGAGAAGACCCACTGGACGCATAGCACCTAGGCGCTATGGACGAAGCGCTTAGGCGCTATGTTAGCTAATTAGCTACGGATTAGCTACAGAAAATTTTCGTAGCTAAATTTGGTAGCTAATTTCTAAAATTCTTGTTGTGTTGATGGCTATGGAAAATATATTGGATTGTTTGGATTTACATGTGAAAAATTTAGGGCTCTTTGCCCGTTTGGATTCACGGCCAAGAGGCCAAATTTTTAGGTGTTCAAGATTTAATTTTTGTAGAAATTAGAACTATGTGATTTAAGTGTTAAAGAATTAATTAATACAATGAAAAATTTTGAGCTTTTACCCCTTGGGAGGCTCACGGCCTCTAGGGCCTTTTATGGGTCCAAGTATGTAATTTTTGTGTAATCTTAGAACTAAAGTAATTAAGTGTTAAGTAATTAACAATGTGATAGAAATAAATTTATTTGATGACCTAGGGTGATTCTTTGGACTTAAGGAACTTGGATAATTAAGAGAAATAAAGATTGAATGAGAATTGCAAAAGAATTCTTCTAGAGAAAGATTTCATAAGAAATGTCAAATTAAAGTGAAATTCCATAATGAACCTTAAAAGGGTATTGTCACATTTGAGAACTTGATAATGCATCGTTATGGGTCCATGAGTGGGACCAAGAATCTGTTGATGTTTTACTTAGGCAAACTGTGGCATATTATAAGAAAGTATATTATTGTTAAATATACATGAACATGCATTGAGTTATCATGCATTGTCGAACTAAGACTGTATGTCTAGGAGTTGAATCACACCTTAGTGCAGGTACGAATAGACTAGTGTAGGTCATTTGTTGACCTTGGGGGCGTCAGGGTGTGGGTGTCTCACAAATGGATAGTTGGTAGCTCCTCTGGGCCGTGGGATAGACCGATACAAACGCACCGACGATCTGAACTGAGACACTATCCTATATCGTGATCTTGTGAAGAATGTCGTGTATAAAGCCTTAGTGCACAAATTATTGATTTTCTGAAAGCACTTGATGTTAGGCTGACGAGATAATAGCATGTCTCCTTGATCATTCTCTCTGATGTTTGTGTCTAGCTCTATGGAGTAGGATTTTGGTACTTTGTGCATGTGCATTATCCGTTACATACTTTACCTTGCATGAATTTATGTGATTGTAAAATTTATTTCTTTTATTGATGCTATGATTATTTGAACTATTTAATTGCTTATTATATGAGATTTTGTTGCTATTTTTATTATCGCTTGTTATTTATTACTGTTAATATTGTTGCGATGCTATGTGAGCGCTTTGCGCTGTTCTATTTCTTTGCTGCCATAATTGGTATTGAATGTTGGATGTCTCACATCTTTTCTGTATTTCTGTTATTCTGTTTACCTATGTGCTTCTTGAAGACGATGGCAAAGAAGGGGAAGTGTACGAATTCCTTAGCTTTTGGCCTGATCTTGACTAGTTATCTATTTGGAGATTGCGTCCCGTTCGTGTGTCTTTTTGGGTTATGTTAGATTGATGTTTCATGGGGATTAATGGGATATAATTATATTTAAAAGTTTCAAACCCAAGTGTAGGTTGTCTCAAGTAATAAATTCTCGGGAGTCCGAGGTCGATCCACAGGGAATTGATGAAGGAAAACTAATTAATTGAGGTAAAGAGAAGATGTGTCACAAGATTAAAGGTGATATAAGTTGTTCACAAAGGAAAAGGATTTGCTTGGGTTAGGAGATCCACTCTTGGTAATAAATTAAAAATAAGATTATTTCGTTTTATAACTCAGTTGAAATCATGCATAATGAAGATTCCAATCGAAAGATTTAACATTCAAAGTTCAATCATGTAATCATATTATGGTTCCAATAATTATCTACTAATACTTGTAAATCGTCAAAAGCATCCAATGTGTCAATCCTATTGTCTACAATGGATCAAGATATTCATTATACAAGAAGAATTTCTAAATTAATTGGAAACAATATACAACACATATTATATTTGCTTAATAATATATCATTTAAGTACAAGAAAGAAATTAATCTAACCTTAATTTATTACCAAGAGCTTCACCTTTTTACCCAAGCAAGATGAAGATTAGTTACACATGAGAAAGAAGAAAAGAAAAAGAAAAAGGAAAAGGAAAAGGAGAACAGCAGAACGGAAATTCTCTGCTTCCGAACGCTTGAACCCCCTCCTTCATAATTTGATTGCCTATCTATAGGCAAATTTGCTACAGGAGCTACAGTGCTACAGTGATGCTACAGTGACGCTACGTGATGCTACAGTGCGACAGTGATGCTACAGTGACGATTTGTTGACATCATCCATCGAGTAGTTTTTTTTTTACAAATCTTCTATGCAATCACCTCCATTCTTCGATCCTTTGCATTTACCTAACAAAAATACATAGAAACACATAATTACAACACAATTTAAAATACTAAAACTATAACAAAACTCAAGAATAAACCCAATTAAAAAGATTAAAAAGAATGAAAAACACACACAATGAACCGTAAAAATTATAAGTTTTGCAGGTTCATCACACCCCCACACTTGAGCTTTTGCACTCTTGGGCAAAATATATAAGACCAAAACTAGGAAATGACACTGAACTAAAAAAAACTAAAAACTCAAAAAGATTTAATGAAACAAGAAGAGCAACTAGTCATTCAAGGGAACAAAGCATTTTTTTAATATTTCTTCACATCTCAAACCATCAAGCAAGGAAACTTTAGTTAAAAAGAACGAATCAAGAATAAAAGATCCTCACAAGATTTACTCTCAATCCCTCTAGTGTTTAAAATGGTAGATATTTCACTCAATTCAACCCATGAAAAATTGCACTACCATAAGCTTGCTTATCTTCTACTTCTCCACTACTCAGAACACATGCACACAAAAATCAAGAGGACTTTATTTAAGGTTATAACGGGGTCATGGTAAAGAAGGAAGGATAATATGGATATAAGAAGATAAATAACAAAGAGAATAAAAGAGCATTATGGTACAGTTAGAGTGGAAAAGATATTTGAGAACATTCATCAATAAGGACAATGACCAATATTTGACTAATGTTTTGTTGAAGATCAATCCCAAATTGATGAGTTGAATTCATTGTTAGGCATAAACCTTCTCCTTCTCTTCCTGTTGTTTCAAAGCATCAATCTTTATTCTAGATATGGATATGTCACATAATGTATCAAATGGTTAGCTCTTTCTTTCTTTTCTTTTCTTTTCTTTTCTTTTCTTTTTTTACACACACACACCCACACTTGTTTAAGAAAAAAAGTCAATGCTCTCTTATTCCCTAAGGTCAGGTAAAAACATGTTCCCTTTTTTTTTAAGGCACGTAATAAGCTAAAAACAAGAACTAGCCAAATAAGCTCAAAGGGGTTATATAAGGGAAAATAGACAAGGATGGCAATTTGGTCAAAGTAGCTATTTTAAAATGCCTCAATCATATTTACATATACATGTGAAAATGTAGCCTAAAAAAGAATCAAAGCAAGTTCTAGAGTAACAATTTCACGAGTGAAAATCACACAAGAAAGAAGAGAATGGTACAAATGTTCAATCCATTCATCAATAAGCTCAAAATCTCACAAGACATGTTTCTATCATTCTCAATTCACTAATTCAACATTCAAATCCAAGCATGTGATTTTTAAGAAAGAAGAAAATTTATGCTATGACCCAAGATATGCTTTTTGCTACTTCTATAACCATTTTTTTTCTCAACTATGATGCGTCTCAAGAGTAAAATTACCTTAAGGGCAAAATTTACTCTTTACTATGACATTCTTAATTGGTTTTGTTGTAGGTTTCTGACAGTCATCTCACTAAATATACTTTCTTCAACTAAAATGCGTCTCAGGAGTAAAATTACTCCTTACTCTGCCAATATTCATTGGTTTAGCAAGTTCATGAAAATCATATCATACTTCCCTACTTTTTTTAACTATTTAACTACCCATATCCTTCCCCCCCAACTAGATCACAACATTGTCTGCAATGTTAAAATATAGATGAGTAAAGGATAGAAGATATTACCTGCTGGAGAAATCTGACACAAATTTAAACAGAAACAAAGGATGATAAATAAAATCAAACCCATTAAAGATGAAGTGTTAGATCTTGCTTTCTTTTCTTACTGCTTCCCTCGCTGCTTCCTGATGACCAATCTATCTGAGCTAGGACTTTATCAGGTTCATGAACAAAAGCTTCTAATTTATCAATCAGCTCATCAATAGTGGAGGCAGAGATAAGAAGTTTTCTTGCCGAAGGAGTGATAAATTTCTGTTCCACAGCTTTATCAAGAAAAATAGCAAAAGATCAAAGAAATTATTAACATTCAACAAACCAATGGGTTTATGGTGGATGTTCAGTTCGGCCCAAGAGACAATTTGAAAAATTTCTTCCAAAGTACTAAAACCACTTGGTAAGGCAATAAATGCATCAGAGTTGTCAAGCATTGTTTTCATTCGTCTATGCATAAATGTTACCTGAATTTCTTCTCCAACTATCTTTCCAGTAATGTTATTTTGAGCTAAAGGTTTAGGAATGACACCTAAAACTTGACTGCCTGCTACAAATGCAGAGAGTGATATAGCCCCCATTAACCCACGACAACCACCCCCATATACAACATGAATATTCCTCGTAGCAAGTGTTCGACCAAGAGCGCTTGCTACATTAACAAACTCTAAACCCTTCCCATAACTTGACCTATAAAAAACACAGACATTTTTAATGTTACGAACAGGAGGTCCCATAATTTCACCTTCCCTTAGAATGATTATGAGTTGGAGGAAAGTGAAGAGAATGAAGTGTTTAAATAGGAAAAAGAAAGGAAAAAGTAATCATAGCACCTATATTGGTAGGTTAGCTGTTGTCAGAAAAGTTTGAAATTAAGAAACACGAAATCTTTTTTTTTTCACTGTTTTTGTTTTTGTTTTTTTTTTAACTTCAAGAAAACCATTAGGGTAAAGATGTCTAGAAACCCCTGAAGGACCCTGCTCAAAGGATCGTTTGTTCAAAAATCAAAATACAACAAAATCATACAAAGATAAAAAAATATAATAATAAATGAGGACATACCTGTATGTACAGTTTTCATGGCGTATCTTTATACTACGTGTCATGAATGCAGTAGTGGCATGTATTTGAGTTGCGTGTCACCAGTGCAACATATGAATTCTACAAGGATTGCCAAACCGACAACAAGAACCTTTGAATCCTTTCTGTCCTGCTTACAGAAGAACAACGCTCTATCTTCCTGCAAACCTAATTAAAAGCCTGTATTCAAAGAAGATGGTACTTGACCGCAGCCAGTCAGAACTCGCCATAGAGACCTACTAATTAAAGTAAGTATACAACTCAGATAACAGTTTTTGTTCACTGTAAAGACGGGACGCTTCTTTCTGTCCATCAGCGCTACAGAGCCTTGGTTCCAAGAACTGGGAATGTAGCACACGGCTCTCTACAGAGCATGGCACACGAACTTTATTTACATACTGGCGTGTGAAGGTCTCCTCCTGAGTCTATGACAGGACGGGCATCCGCCCGGGACTCCTAATCTAATTAAAGACCAAGTACAACCGTAGTTTCGCCCTTTTTTTTTCAAGTTGTTAGAAACCTGATGAAAGATGGGTGTATACTCACTTGAGATTGGGATGGAGGTAGTCTGCTCTTTCGGCTTTGTGCCAAAGCATTGTTGACTTGTATTAGGCCCATTCAAGACCAGCGCAACATAGGGCTCCCAAAAGGGACAAGTGGCCATAATACGACTGGCTGTCTCACATATGAGATACAATCTACCTTCTTTGTTTTTCAATTAAGAAGGCTGGATCAGGATGCATGCATTTCCCCATTCACGTTGTGTGTTACCAAAGCCAAACCCAAGATGTATACATACTTTTTTTTATTTTTATTTTTTTTTTGCCAATACTATTTACATCCCCATACAAAGGCTCCAAAATTTGGGAGGCACTTAAGCCGACTCAATAAAAATACAAACGAAATACTAAAAACTTACCTTAGCTTTGGTAGACAAGATCTTCTACCAAAGTCTTGACTACATTTGGATCTTTCATCTCAAGTTATGGCTTCAACTGCTGACCATTTACCTTCCTCTAATTTAATTTCATGAGAACAGACTAGGGAACGACCATATTTTTTATCAGGAAAACTCCAACCTTTATTAAACAACTTCTTAAACTTTGGATGCCATCCCCAAGTGTCATGATCCTGATGTAAATAAAAGTTAGTACAATTATCAAATACATCAGATGGATTACTGATAAAATTAAACTCAGAATTAACAAGAAGATTCTCAAGGGGATCAAAATCAAAGGTTGTAGAAAGTCCTTTCTCCATGATTGAGTCAATCATATATGTTTGGTGACCCTTGTCTTTATTTTTTGGCTTAACAGGATTCTTTGTCACCTCAGGTTCCTTAGGTAACTCGACATCAGTACTATCTTGATTCTTTTTTATATCTTCTAGCTCATTCACACTCAAGGAGTTCATCATTCTAGATACTTGACTCTTTATCTCCTTACTTTCTTCAACAACATTTCCATTCCTAAGAGTTATCACTGACTTGACTTGATCTATTTGTTTGCTTTCAGAACAACCCTCATTTAGATAGTACTGACCTTTGGGATTTAGTTGAGGTTGAGAAGAAAAATTTTCTTTCTCGTGAATGGTGAGTGCAGAAGCAAGTTTAGCAAGAATGTCTTTTATATCAATCATGGTTTGATTGTTTTATTCATTAATGGCATCTTGCTTTTCTATGAATGCATTCAATGTTCCTTCAAGGTTTTTCCTATATGGTAGGACATAAGGTGCATATCCTTGAGGATTTTGAGAATCCTGTTATTCCTGAGGAGGTGGTGGTTGCATAAATTGTGCTTGATTATTATTCCTCCAACTGAAGTTCGAGTGATTTCTCCATCCTAGATTGTAAGAATTTGAAAAAGAAGAGGTGAATGACTTTTTAAAATTGTTCATTGCATTTACTTGCTCATGCACTACTTCTTTAAAAATAGGAATATTAGGACATTCATTTGTCGAGTGTCCTAATTTATCACAAATGCCACAAATTTCTTCACTTTGCACAGATTTGACTTCTTTTACTTTCCTTAATTCCATGGATTCAATCTTTCTAGCCAAACTAGCATACCTTGCATTTAGATCTTCTTCTTGACTAAGATGGTATTTTCCTTTTCCTGCATTTGCAAGGTTATATCTAATTGAATTTTCAGAAGGATTAGTTCCATGCCAAGATTGAGAATTTTCAGCCAAATGGTTTAAATAATCTAAAGCATCTTCGGGTTCTTTATCAAGAAACTCGCCATTACACATCGTTTCCACAACTTATTTAGTTTCAGGTGTTAAACCTTCATAAAAGAAGCTTATAGTCCGCCATTTTTCAAAACCATGATGTGGGCAAGAATTTAACAAATCTTTAAAATGTTCCCAACTTTGAAAATATGCTTCATTTGAATTTTGGGAAAAATTTTGGATTTGTCTTTTCAAAGCATTGGTTTTATATGTTGGAAAAAATTTCTTTAAAAACTCACTTTGCATTTCTTGTCATGTGCCAATTGATCTTGGTTTCAAAGCATTAAGCCAAGTTTTTGCTTTATCTTTCAAAGAAAAAGGAAACAATTTAAGCTTAACAATTTCTTCAGTGCAATTTTGATCATTGAAAGCAATACAGACTTCTTCAAATTCTTTTAGATGCAAATATGGGCTTTCATTTTCTAAACCATGAAAATTGAGAAGTAAAGAAATCATACCCAGCTTAAATGTAAAAATTATTAGCAGTAAGTGGAAAGATAAAACATGATGGACTAGAATTTCGAGGTGGTTGCAAATATGCGCGCATAGTTCACAATGGTTGATTTCCTTATTCATCATGTATACTTTCATTTTCAGCTCGTTGTGTTTGATTATCATGTTCAACATGTGCACCTTCAAATTAAGTCATTGTATTAATTGTGTGTGATTGTGATTCAAATAAATCAATATATAAAGTACTAGGATTGATTTTAACCAAACGACCAGAATTTGAATCACGATATCAGTTAAGCATAAATAAGTGACATAAAATAAAAATAATATATAAGTAGACGGTATACACCAGCCGTTAAATATTAAGTAGGCAAAGATACACCTAAATAGTTAAATATTAAGTAGGATGTGGGATAAACCAGCCACCCAAAAATTAAAAAAAAATACAAAAATTAAAATGTAGAAAATAAAGTGCAGAAAAATAAAATACGAGAATTTAAAAGTTAGATTACGAAAAATAAATGACGAGAATTTAAAAGTTAGATTGCGAAAAATAAATGAGAATTTAAAAGTTAGATTGCGAAAAATAAATGACGGAATTAAAAAGTTAGATTGCGTAAATAAATAAATAAATAAAAATGTTCACAAAAGGATGGGGTAATAATGGACAAGTAGGCGGTATAAACCAGTCGTTAAATATTAAGAAGGATGGGGTAATAAACCAGCCACCAAATAAAAACAAAAAATACAAAAAATAAATTACAAGAAAGTAAAAGGGAGAGTTACCTCCACTAAATTAGTGCGTAAAAATAAAAGGGAGAATTAACCCCACTGAGTTAATATATACAAAAGGTTAATTTTTTTATTTTTTTAAATTTTTTTATTTTTTTACTATTCACTATCACTATTTACTATTTACTATTCACTATTCACTATTTACATTACTATTCATATTACTATTTATATTACTATTCACATACTATTTATGTACTATTCATATTACTATTCACATAAAAAAATTACTAGTTAGTGCGTTAGTAAATAGATAAATAAAAATGAAAAGAGTAGAGGAAGAATATATCTGATAGTAAAGTTTTCTTACAGAAAAGAAAACCTCAATATATTAGAACTTCAAATCAAGTCCCCGGCAACGGCGCCAAAAACTTGATGGGATATAATTATATTTAAAAGTTTCAAACCCAAGTGTAGGTTGTCTCAAGTAATAAATTCTCGGGAGTCCGAGGTCGATCCATAGGGAATTGATGAAGGAAAACTAATTAATTGAGGTAAAGAGAAGATGTATCACAAGATTAAAGGTGATATAAGTTGTTCACAAAGGAAAATGATTTGCTTGGGTTAGGAGATCCACTCTTGGTAATAAATTAAAAATAAGATTATTTCGTTTTATAACTCAATTGAAATCATGCATAATGAAGATTCCAATCAGAAGATTTAACATTCAAAGTTCAATCATGTAATCATATTATGGTTCCAATAATTATCTACTAATACTTGTAAATCGTCAAAAGCATCCAATGTGTCAATCCTATTATCTACAATGGATCAAGATATTCATTATACAAGAAGAGTTTCTAAATTAATTGGAAACAACATGCAACACATATTATATTTGCTTAATAATATATCATTTAAGTACAAGAAAGAAATTAATATAACCTTAATTTATTACCAAGAACTTCACCTTTTTACTAAAGCAAGATGAAGATTAGTTACACATGAGAAAGAAGAAAAGAAAAAGAAAAAGGAAAAGGAAAAGGAGAACAACAGAATGGAAATTCTCTGCTTCCGAACGCTTGAACCCCCTCCTTCAGAATTTGATTGCCTATTTATAGGCAAATTTGCTACAGGAGCTACAGTGCTACAGTGACGCTACGTGATGCTACAGTGCTACAGTGATGCTACAGTGACGATTTGTTGACATCATCCATCAAGTAAATTTTTTTTTTTACAAATCTTCTATGCAATCACCTCCATTCATCGATCCTTTGCATTTACCTAACAAAAATACATAG
The DNA here is from genome assembly GCA_029884605.1 of Ormosia emarginata. Classification (NCBI taxonomy): domain Eukaryota; kingdom Viridiplantae; phylum Streptophyta; class Magnoliopsida; order Fabales; family Fabaceae; genus Ormosia; species Ormosia emarginata. Next base: position 5,226,525 of record JAQQTP010000025.1, read on the forward strand.
AAACACATAATTACAACACAATTTAAAATACTAAAACTATAACAAAACTCAAGAACAAACCCAATTAAAAAGATTAAAAAGAATGAAAAACACACATAATGAACCGTAAAAATTATAAGTTTTGCAGGTTCATCAGGGATCCGGACTGCTAGCACATCAACATGAGTATAGATCACTGCATCTATCACGGAGATGTGACTGTGTCTCTGGCGTGGGGTCGTTATGACCCACCTGTCTTTACCTTTAATGCATTTTTGTATTTAGAGTTTTACTTGCCCATACGTGATATGTGGGGTGATCGTTACTATACTCCACAAGAAGATTTGTTCTTATCCTCTGCACGAGTCCCTGCTCATAATTCGGTTGTCCCGATGAGGATTTCCTCTGATGAGGAAGACCTTGAGGAGGATCCACTTATGATTCCTTCTCGTTAGTTTTAGGGACCGATACTGTTTGTAGCCGCTGATGGCTATATATAAATCTTTTGGGGGCTTGATGTTTTGTCTTTTTGGTAGGCAGTGAATGTATAATCCTTTTGGGGCATGTAAAGCTTCTGTTTCTTTTGTGCAACTGTTGATGTATCTGAACATGCTTGACTTATATATATATATATATATATATATATATATATATATATATATATATATATATTATGAATGTATGATTCCAGTCTCCTAATTATTTATCATCTTTACAAATGAACAACTATTATGGATGTATAATAAATCGGGTCTAAGTAATAGTTTTCTTTTCTGTTCGTCATTTTTTTTGGTGTGATGGTCCCTCTCCAAAAAAGGGGCGTTACACAAATAACCACAAGGTCTATTTGAATAGACGCACCAAAAAACATATGTAGCAGGTCCAACAGATCAAAAATAGTTAAGGATCAAGTAAGACTTTTTCATATGCATACATGACAATCAAGAATGAGATGAAATGGTCATATGGCATACAAACATCATGTTAGATATGGATTTAAGAACATAAATACTAAGATAAAAACTATCTAACATAAACATTCATTTAAAAATATGATTGATCAAAGAACTCAAGAACAAAGATATTATCATCAAATATGTCACTCCAAGTAAGATGTGTACTTATCTAGCATATTCATATATTTAGAAACACTTTCAAGACTTAAAGCTAGAAAAGTACTACTTTAAAGCAAGTTAAAGCATAAAACAAGTGTCCACTTATTCAAAAGTTGCAAGTCTAAGCTTCTTGAAGACTAGGAAGAGAACTTTGAGTTATTTCCAGTCTTGTAGTTGGAGCAGTCACTATCAAGATATCAAAGTCAACTCTTGACATTCAAGCACACCTACAACACACTTAATTTTTAACTTTTGGTACCTAAATTTTCTTGGGTCCTTGTATGTTAGTCTTTGGGACCCAAATAATTTTAGTCCCTACTTTGTCGTTGTTTTTGCTTATATTGCAAATAGATGCATTATGTCCTTTCTTGCCATAATGAAAACACTTTATGAAAGGACTAGTTGATGTGTTTGAGGGAACAAAGAAATTCTTGTAAAGTTTTTGTTGATTTTTGGAATTATACCCTAAATCAGCCTTTTGAAAAATACATATTTGTTTCCGAAACAATATATTCAACTTGTCTTTTCTGAAGGTAAATTTTGAAATAATATTTTTAAATCTTCAATTTCCTTTTCAAAAGCTTTGCATGATGAGCAAGAAGAGGATACAGATGCATTTTCAAGTGAAGAACAAGTTTTGCATGAATAATTTGCATCAATTAGTCCAAGAGTTTCATTTTCAATTTTAAGTTCCTCAACTTCCTTATTTAAGATGGAGATTTTATTTTCTAAAGAGGAAATTGTTTTCTTAGATGAGGAGATAAGTTTTGCAAAACTCATAGATTCATCTTATAATTCTTAAAATGCATTTTGCAATTCATCATAGGATGGGGAAGAGTCAAAATTTGGGGATGTTACCGTTGTGTCATCTTCATCTTCCTCTTCTCCTTTAGCCATGAGAAATAGATGGGCTTTTTCATTATCCAAGTTGATCGTTGAGTCCATGTCATTTTCATCTCATGCTATGTAAACTCTTCTTTGTTTCTTATCCTTTGAAGACATCTTCTTATACTTTTCTACTTTCCTTTGATAGATTGGGCACTCCATCTTCATGTGTCCCAGTTCTCTACATTCATAACATTTAGGAATGGATGAAGTTCATTCTCCTTTGTGATAGATGTTCTTTAGGAGGAAGGAATACATTCTTTGAGTTCCATTCTGATTGAAGAATCTTCCAAACTTCTTTACTAGAAAGTTAAGGTTCTCTTCAATAATTTTAAGATTATTCAAGCCATCTCCATCATTTTCATCATCATCATCATCAATCATGGAGAAAGTGGCCTTGAGAGCAATTCCCTTCTTTTTCTTGTCAAGCTCCCCATTTTGGTTGAATCTATTTAACTCCAATTTATGTTCTTGGAGCTTGCCAAAAAGTGTGCTACGGCCATAGTTGATAGATTTCTTGACTTTGCAATAGCTGTTACTTTGGGTTGTCAATGCCTGCTTAAACACCTCAAAACTTTGTTAATAAGGTCTTTATTGGGAAAAGTCTTTCCCAATGAAGCAAGATGATTAACAATATATATGAACTGTTTTTTTTATTTCTTTAATGTTTTCACTTTGATTCATTCTAAAAAGTTCATACTCATAGGTGAGAGTGTTTATTCTTGATCTCTTCACTTCACTAGTACCATGATGGATGACTTATAAAGTGTCTCACATTTATTGGACAATTTTATAATTTGAAATTCTACAGAATTCATCATGTCCCAAAATTGTGGCAATGATATTTTTAGCTCTCAAATTGTATTAGACTTTTTTCTTATCTTCATTAGTCCATTCGCTTTTAGGTGTATTGATTCTTACACCATTAACAACATGTATGAGAATCAAAGGACCATTTTTTATTGCATCCTACACATCTAAATCAATAACTTCAAAAAAAATTCCATTCGTTCTTTCCAATATGCATAACCATCACCATTGAAAAAGGGAGGTCTATAGAGAGAAGAACCTTCCAAAGAAAAAACCATTTGAAGAAACCATCACTTCTCTTGGAGTTTCTAAGTTCTTTACACAAGAGCCTAGCTTTGATACCTCTTGTTACCAAGTGGCTTCAAACTCAAGAGGGAGGGTGAATTGACTTTATAAAATATTTTCGCAAACTTTTCATAAAATACTTGTTTATCAATTTTCGTTGAAGTTATTGATTGATTGAAGTAAATAGATAGATGAGATTGAATACTTCACTCACAAATAAATAAGCTAAGATGAATAGTATTCAAGTAAGCATATAAAAGTAAAGCACCAAAGTAAATGAGATAGAGTTAAGAAGAGTAAACATAAGATTTATCCTAATTTAGTCACTCCTTGTGACCTACATCCAGTCCTTAAATAAACTACCCAAGATTTTTCACTTAACTTTCAAGCTTGAACAAGTACTTGAAACCTTTACAACCAAGAGCACTCAACACACCTCTGGGATATCTCACCCTTTGTGCTTAAGCCTCAAAACGAGGAATGCACCACACTTATAACCTTTGAGGGATATCTCACCCTTACAACTCTATCAAGAGATACCTCACCCTTTTCACTTTTGAGGGATACATCACCCTTTTTATAGGAAATCAAAGTGTATTTAAAGAACAAACTTTCACAAGAGTAGATAATACAATTTGAAGCTCAATGAGTAGAAAGATATTCACACTTTTTAACTCATAAACATAGTAATGATGTTAAAGGCTTGTAAACTCATATTGAATGCTCAACAAGATGTTTCAAAATGATTTTCTACTCCACTTTAATGTCCAATGACTTATATTTATAACCCAATGCATTAAAGATCTGTTGGGAATGGTTGAGAGCATTAAATGCAAGCAATTAGCCATTAATTTCTATTTCTAGAAACCTAGTCTATTTGAATAGGACAAGTCTCTATTGGAATAGATGCGTTATAGCACAACAATCTTTGGTTTCTAGAACAACCTATTCGAATGGCTTAAAGGCTATTCAAATAGAGCCTTTTGAAAACAAAAGGCACGTGGTCATTTTAAGTCCTCTATGCGATTAGATGCCATGTTCTATTCGAATAGAACTTGATGGAATGGAAAACATGGCATTCTGACTTTTGCAATTCAAATAGGGAGACCATCTATTCGAATAAACCTATTGAAAAACATTTTAATCAACTTTGTAAACTTTAACAAATGTTTTCAAAAGATCCAACAAGCTTTTAGACAATTGAAAACCATTTCTTAAGAAACCAAAACTCATTTTAAAAACTTGAAAACCATGTGTGCTATTTGGGTTTTTAAAAAACATGTTTGGAGCTTAAGTGTGAACCTTTTTACCTTTACAAAAATTATCTAAGTCCTAATACTATTCTTGAAAAGTCTTGGACTTGATCTTGCCATCGTCTACATGTTTGTTATCATCAAAACTATCTTTAATGGCTAATAACCAATTACACATCATATTTAAATCCATACAAACTAGATAAAGAAACATGAAGATAAGCAAGAGAATCAAGAGAAAAAGGGAAAGAATGAAGTAGATTATGATCTTGAAGCACTTTGGTCTTTAACCCACTCTTGATCTCCTCCAAATCCCAAACTTCTCTCTCTAGAAATCCTCCCCAAACTCAAAGCTTCTCTCTTTAAAAATAAAGAAAACTAGAAAAATGAAAAAAGACCCAAAATAAGTCACAAAAAACACTATCTAAGTGAACATGGATGTGTTTCGTGCCTAGGTGATGTGGATTAAAGGATGCAAACCCAAGTGCAGGTTGTCTCAAGTAATAATTTTCTCGAGAGTCCAAGGTCAATCCACAGGGAATTGATGAAGAAAAATTCTTTGAGGTAAGGAAAAACTTTGTCACAACAATAAAAATAATAAAACTTGTTCACAATTAAATTAAAAAACTTGCTTGAGCTGGGAGATCCACTTTTAATAATAAATTAAGGACAATTAATTTTTTTTATAACTTAATTGAAATCCACGCACAACGAAGGTTCTAATTGGAGAATATAACATTCAAAGTCCATTTAGAATTATATACGTAGTTATATTATGATTCCTTTAATTATTTACTAACACCTACACTTGTAAATAAGTTCAAGCATTCATTGTGCTAAACCACTTGTCTACAATGAATCAAGAACTCTACTTTACAAGGAGGGTTTCTAAATTGATTAGAATTAAAATACAATAGTATAATGATCACTTGATAATATATCATTTAAGCACAAGAAGAAAATTAATCTAACATTATTTTTATTACCAAAAGCTTCACCCCTTCACCCAAAAGTCACTAGAATCATCCAAAAATTCGTCCTACAGCCCAAGATATGACCCAATTACTATAGACTGCTCAGGCCCAACTTCAGCACCTTTATTTTGACTTCCAGGCCCAATATGACCTCCAAGCTGTCCGAATGAGCTCTTGTGTTCTTCATGAAAGTTGTAGATAGAGGTCTTAACTTTCAGATGCTTAATTTTCAGCTCATTTCAGTTCCTTAAACTTGAATTATGCAATGATTACTGCACACTGTTTGGGTTCCAGTCATAAAACTCGTGTTCTGACTTTCAAGCCCAATTAGCTCTACTAAATGTCTGATTTTTCCCTAAAACTCTCATGAAAGTTGTAAAGTTCTCTCTTATCTTTCCTACAAGGTAAGATACATAATTATAAGACATCTAGAACTCGAGATATGACTAAAATATAGAAACAGTGTAAGACCAAAATAATGCTAAAAAATATCAATTAAGTCCAATTTGAGTCCAAACTTACAAAACATAACCAAGCTTAATCAATTAAGTATATGAAGAGTGTAAATGACTAAAAATGAGGGTTTATTAATGTGTAAAATATGTGATTATTAAATTCCACCACACTTTACTTTTTGCACTCTTGGGCAAAACACCTAAGACAAAAGCTAGGAAACAAAGAAAAATGACACAGACTCAAAAGCTAAAAACTCTAAAAGACTCGATGAATCAAGAAGAGCAACCAGAAATTCAAGGGATCAAAGCATTAATGAGGTAACATTTCTTCACATCTCAAACCAACAAGCAAGGAAACTTAAGTTGAAAAGAATAAGTCAAGAATGATAGATCCTCACAAGATTCACTTTCAATCCCTCAAGTGTTTAAAAGGTAAGTATTTCACTCTATTCAACCCATAAACAATTGTACTACCATAAGCTTGCTTCTCTTCTACTTCACTGCTACTCAAAACACATGCACACAAAAATCAAGAGAACTTTATTCAAGGTTGTAATGGAGCCATAGTAAAGGAGAGGGGATAATATGGATATGAGAAGATAAATACCAAAGAAAATAAAAGAGCATTATGGTACAGTTAGAGTAGAGAAGATGTTTGAGAACATTCATCATAAAGGACAATGACCAATATTTGACTAATGTTTTGTTGAAGATTAATCCCAAATTGGTGAGTTGAATTCATTGTTAGGCCTGAACCTTATTCTTCTATTTCTATTGTTTCCAAGCATCCATCTTTGTTCTAGGTATGGATATGTCAAATGGTGTATCGGGGGACTCTGATAATCCTTTGATTGCAGTGGTGGCCAACTCTTTCTTTTTTTTTTGTTTTTTTAACATTTTGTACACACACCCCCACACTTGTTGAAGAACAAGGCCAATGCTCTCTTATTCCCTAAAGTTGGGTAAAAACATATTTTTTTAAAGGCACGTAATGAACTAAAAACAAGAAATGGACAAATAAGCTCAAAGAGGTTACACAAGGGAAAATATGCAAGGATGACTATTTGGTCAAAGTAACTATTGCAAAATGCCTCAATTATATTTATGTATGCATGTAAAAATGTAGCCTAAAAAAGAATCAAAGCAAGTTCTAGAGTAATAATTCATGAGTGAAAAAAAAATCACACAAGAAAGATGGTTCAGATATTCAATTCATTCATCAATAGGTCCAAAATCTCACAAGACATATTTCTATCATTCTCAATCCATCATATCAACATTCATATCCAAGCTTGTGATTTTTAAGAAAGAAAACAATTTATACAAAGATCCAAGAATCCATTTGCTACTTCAACACAATAATTATTTTCCCAATTAAGATACATCTCAAGAGTAAAATTACTCTTTACTCTACCATCCTTAATTGGTTTAGTAAGTTGCTGACAATCATATCACACTTCCGAAAATTTTTTTTTTAGGTCAACTACCCTTCCCCCCAACCAGATCACAACATTGTCTTTAATGTTAAAATATAGATGAGTAAAAGATAGAAGATATTACTTGTTGTGAAAATTACTGAAAAGAAAACCTGATACAATTTTAAACAGAAACAAAGTACGATGAATGAAACCAAAAGTAAAGGAAGGTCATAGATGAAATGTTATATCAAACTTGCGTTTCAAGCTGCTTCCATCACTGCTTCCTTCTGATCAATCCTTTTTTTATTTTTTTTAATTTTTTTATTTTTTTTGTTTTTTTTAATTTAAGAAAACCATTAGGGTAAAGAAGTCTAGAAACCCCTGAAGGACCTTGGTCAAAGGATCGTTTATCCAAAACCAAAATAAAGCAAAACCATACAAAAATAAAAGAAATATAATAGCAAATGATGGCATACCTTTATGTACAGTTTTCATGGCGTATCTTTATATTGCGTGTCATGAGTGCAATAGTGGCATATCTTTATACTGTGTGTCACCAGTGCAGTAGACACTCACGTCTGTTTATTCGAAGAAAAGAGAAAGAAGAAACCATCGTGGGTTTCCATCTTGGGTTTGGAACCTAGAGAGCTCACACTTGGGCTTGTAACATCAACAAAAATGCTAAAATTTGAAACCCATGTCCAAGATCTAGAATGTCCCATCCCAAGGCACTGAGAGTCCCTTCTAATAAAAGAGAGGATCAAGCTCAGATGCCTCATACGCTTTGGTAGCCGCAAGTTACTTCTCACTAATAACCAGAGTGAAACGTTTCTGTCTGTCCATCAACTCCACAGTACCTAGATGGCAAACATTAGGTTATGGAGTGCGGCTCTCTACAGAGCATGGTACACAAACTTTTTTTAAGGACCAGCGTGCAAAGGTCCACCCAAGTCAATGACGGGTCAGCCAAAGGTTGGGGTTCCATAACTAATTAAAACCATGGTACTCCTTTCGGATCGCCCTTGTTCAAAAATAACATTTTTTTCTTTTTTTTTTCTTTTTTTCTTTTTTTCTTTTTTTCTTTTTTTTTTGTTTTTTGTTTTTAAGAAGAACATAAAGAAGAAGAAGAAGATAATATGTACAGGTTGTTATGGATATGGCTCACATCTGCCTCTAGTTTAACGTCTAGTAACGGCTTAAACGCCTTCTATGAGTCGAGGATAAGCTTCTCATTCAAATTTCTTATAAATTGACAAACAAAGTCTTTTAGAGTCAGATTCCCAAGACTGTAACGTTTTTCTTCATCCTTGAAAAGATTCCACAAATTAAGAAGTTCACGATGCACAAATCCATAATAATGTGTCTCAAGAGTCAATAAGATATCATCTAATGACCTCTTACTCAGTTCATTCTTAATGAAGAAAATTTTATCTCCTCTGTTTGCGGAAACTATCCCCAAAGAACGATATCGTTTGTTACAATTCCATCTTACACATTTGTGACAGACTTGTAACCTTTTTGCTCTTCTCCTTTTAGAATACGAACTTCTACCAAGACCTGGCATGTATGAGTCAAATGAATTGACTAAACATATTTCTAATGGGTCAGAAGAACTCTTTGTTTGAATATGATCTTCTACGATGGATTCAATTCCTTCAACTTCCTCTTTTTCATCAAGGGCTTGCTGTGGTTGCTTGCATATGTTAAAAACATTGAGCTCCAATGTCATATTTCCAAATGTTAGCTTCACCACTCCATTTCTGTAATTTATCAAAGCATTAGATGTTACTAAAAATGGACAGCCTAAAATAACATAAATTGACTTGCAATTATCTACCATAGGTTCAGTATCCAAGTCAATAAAATCCACAGGATATATGATTTTATCAACTTGTACTAACACATCTTCCATTATTTCTCTTAGAATTTTAATTGATCTATTAGCAAGTAGAAGAGTTACAGAAGTTGGTTTTAACTCACCCAAGTTGAGTTGTTGATAAACTGAATATGGAAGCAAATTGACACTAGCACTAAGATCAAGTAAAGCTTTTTCAATGTTATGTTCTCCAATAATGCATGAAACTATAGGACAACCAGGGTCTTTATATTTCAACACATTATTATTCTGAAGTATGAAGCTTACCTGTTCAGCCAAAAAGGCTTTCTTTTTCACATTTAGTTTCCTTTTAACAGTGCACAAGTCCTTCAAATATTTGGCATAAGAAAGAATTTGTTTGATAGCATCTAACAGAGGAATATGGACATTTACTTGTTTCAAAATTTCAAAAATTTCAGTGTTATGGTTCAATTTCCTTGAATTGTTTAATGCTTAAAGAAATGGGGGTGCAAGTGAGAGTTTAGTCTCCTTTTGGTCAACTTCTTCATTTTCTTGGGGAATTGGTTCATCATCTTTTTCACAAGGTTTGGGAATTTATTTTTCAACATCTTTTCCACTCCTAAGAGTTATCACTGACTTGACTTGATCTATTTGTTAGTTTTCTAAACTCCCCTCATTTAAACTGTACTGACCCTTGGGATTTGGTTGAGGTTGAGAAGGAAATTTTCTTTTCTCGTGAATGGTGAGTGTAGAAGAAAGTTAAACAAGAGTTTTTTTTATGTCACTCACGGTTTGATTGTTTTGTTTATTAATGGTCTCTTACTTTTCTATGAATGCATGTATTGTTTCTTCAAGGTTTTTCCTATATGGTGGGACATAAGGTGCATATCCTTGAGAAGTTTGAGAATCCTGTTGTGCCTGAGGAGGTGGTGGTTGCACAAATTGTGACTGATTATTATTCCTCCAGCTGAAGTTCGGGTGATTTCTCCATCCTTGATTGTATGAATCTAAAAAAGAAGAAGTAAATGACTTTTTAAAATTAGTCATTGCATTTACTTGCTCATGTATAACTTCTTTAAAAATAGGAATTTTAGGACATTCGTGTGTTGAGTGTCCTAAGTCATCATAAATGTCACAATTTTTTTCATTTTGCACAGATTTGATATCTTTTGTTTTTCTTAATTTCATGGCTTCGATTTTTCTAGCCAAATAGACAAACCTAGCATTTAGATCTTTTTCTTGACTAAGGTGATATTTTCCTTTATTAGCACTTGCAAGTTTAGATCTAATTGAATTTTCAGAAATATTAGTACTATGCAAAGATTGAGAATTTTCAGCCACCTGGTTTAAATAGTCTAAAGCTTCATCAGGTTTTTTTATCAAGAAACTCACCTTTGCACATTATTTCCACTAATTATTTGATTTTAAGTGTTAAACCTTCATAAAAGAAGCTTATAGTGCACCATTTTTCAAAATTATGACGTGGAAAAAAATTTAACAAATTTTTAAATCGTTCCCGACATTGAAAATATGCTTTATTTGAATTTTAAGAAAAATTTTAGATTTGTCTTTTCATAACATTAGTTTTATGTGTTGGAAAAAATTTCTTTAAGAACTCACCTTGCATTTCTTGTCATGTGCCAATTGATCTTGGTTTCAAAGTATTAAGCCAAGATTGTGCTTTATCTTTTAAAGAAAAAAAAATAATTTAAGCTTAACAATCTCTTCAGTATAATTTTGATCATTGAAAGCAATACATACTTCCTCAAATTCTTTTAGATGTAAATATGAGCTTTTAGATTCTAAACCATGAAAATTAGTAAGTAAAGAAATTATACATGACTTAAATTTAAAATTATTGGCATTGATTGGAAAGATAAAACATGATGAATTAGAATTTCGAGGTGGTTGCAAATATTCACGCATGGTTCGCAATGGTTGATTTTCATGTTCATCATGTACACTTTTATTTTCAGCCATTGTGTCAATTGTGTGTGATTGTGATTTAAATAAATCAATTTATAAAGTACCAGGATTAATTTTAATTAAACAACTAAAATTTAAATTACGATACCAATTAAGCATAAATAAATGACTTAAAATAAAAAAAAATAATGTACAAGTCGATAGTTTACACCAGCCATTAAATATTAAACATAAATAAATGACTTAAAAAAATAATGTACAAGTTAGTAAGTTAGATAGCAAAATTAAGTGACATAAATTAAAAAGTTAGATAGTAAAATTAAATGACATAAATATAAAAGTTACAAAGTTAGTAAGCATAAATAAATAACATAAATATAAAAGTTAGAAGGTTAATAAGTTAGAATGCGTAAATAAATAGACAGTAAATCATAAATAAATAAGATAATAAGTTAGTAAGTCAAAAAGCGTAAATAAAAAGCATAAATAAATGATATAAACAAATAGTTAATAAGGTAGAAAGTTAGTAAGTTAGTAAGTTAGAAAGTTAGAGAATTAGAAAGTTAGAGAGTTAGTAAAGAAACCGAAGGACCGACAAACCGATCTTTTGCTCCAGTGAGGGAGAAGAGAGAATAGATTTTATTAAAGAAAAAAACCTCAATAAATTAAAACTTCAAATCAAGTCCCTGGCAACGGCGCCAAAAACTTGATGTGGATTAAAGGATGCAAACCTAAGTGCAGGTTATCTCAAGTAATAATTTTATCGGGAGTCTGAGGTCGATCCACAGAGAATTGATGAAGAAAAATTCTTTGAGGTAAGGAAAGATTTTGTTACAACAATAAAAATAATAAAACTTGTTCACAATTAAATTAAAGAACTTGTTTGGCCTAGGAGATCCACTTTTGGTAATAAATTAAGGACAAGATTAATTCTTTTTATAACTCAATTGAAATTCACGTACGACGGAGGTTCTAATCGGAGAATATAACATTCAAAGTCCATTTAGAATTATATACGTAGTTATATTATGGTTCCTTTAATTATTTACTAACACCTACACTTGTAAATGAGTTCAAGCATTCATTATGCCAAACCACTTATCTACAATGAATCAAGAACTCCACTTTATAAGGATGATTTCTAAATTGATTGGAAATAAAATATAACAGTATAACGATCACTTGATAATATATCATTTAAGAACAACAAGGAAATTAATCTAAAATTATTTTTATTACCAAAAGCTTCACCCCTTCACCCAAGCAAGATGAAGATTAGTTACCCATGAGCAAGAAGAAAGAAAGAGAGAAGAAGAAGAAGAAGATCATAACTTCTATTCACAACAAAAGAAAATTGCAACAAGTAAATAACATAAGCATAATCTTCCTCCCTAACCCAAGATTTCTCAAATGATCTACCTATGGTCCCTTTTATAGAGGACTAGGGATACAAAATGACAAAGAAATTGATTAATGAGTGAGTGGATGAGTGGGTGGATGAGTGGAAAATGTCAAAGAACTTTTGTGAGTGGAAAATGCCAAGGAACTTTTGTGAGTGGAAAATTATTGAAATTTCTTGTCTCCAAAATCATTTAGTGATGAACTCATGGGTAATGTCAGAATGAAGCAAAGTGGTCTTCATGAAAGTTCTAGGAAATTGTCTCAACTTTCCAATGCCTCTAGAATCACCCAAAAATTCGTCCTACAACCCAAGATATGACCTAATTACGGTAGACTGCTTAGGCCTAGTTTCAGCACTTCTGTTTTGACTTTCAGACCCAATATGACCTCCAAGCTGTCCGAATGAGCTCTTGTGTTCTTCATGAAAGTTGTAGATATGAGTCTTAACTTCTAGATTCCAAATTTTCAGCCAATTTTATTTCCTTAAGCTCGAATTATGCAATGATTACTGCACATTATTTGGTTGCAGTCACAGAACTCATGTTCTGAATTTCAAGCTCAATTAGCTCCACTAGATGTCCGATTTTTCCCTAGAGCTCTTTATGAAAGTTATAGAGCTCTCTCTTATCTTTCTTACAAGGTAAGATACATAATTATAAGACATCTAAAACTCGAGATATGACTGAAATACATAAATAATGTAAGACCGAAATAATGCTGAAAAAAATCAATTAAGTCCAATTTGAGTCCAAACTTACAAAACATAACCAAACTTAATCAATTAAGTACACATAGAGTGTAAATGACTAAAAATGAGGGTTTATTAATGTATAAAATATATGATTATCACTAGGCATGGTCCTGTTTGGCATAACAATCGAAAAACTTGAGAGCTAAACGCCTAGGCATGGACCCTTGTAGTTTCTCCTTGCTTCCATGTTTCTTTTGACCCTCCAAACCTAAAAAATAGACTTTAGGCTCTTCATCAAAGTTGTGGGGCTTTGTTTTAGCTTTCTAATGCCACTAGAAACATTTCAAAATAAGGTCTCTAGCTCTAGTTATGATCAAAATACTACATCAGGATCAAGATGCTAGTTCACCAATTTGACTCAAACTTCCATTAAAGTTTACATAGTCAACCTAATGGAATCAAGAAAGTGGTCAACATCAAAGTAGTATAAATTTTTCTTAGCTTTCCAATGACTCCAATCTTGTTCTATTTGAAGATATACATCTTCAAATCCACCTTATTTAGTCTAGCAAGGTCGGTATGACACTAAACTTGATTTCCATATCTTCTTAGCTTGGCTTAATTCTCTTCATTTTTGGCACACATTTGGGTAATGAACCTACATTCCAAGATCAAAATGCACCCCAATAAGACTCCAATCATGAATGGTATATAACTAAACCAATTTAATTCCAAATCAAGTCTAATCAACACTAAAGCACATGAAATTCAAGATATTCAAATAAGTTTACAAACTTCGCTAATTTATAAAGAAATTAAGGACTTAGCATACATTTAAGCACAAAGCTAAGACATAATAACTTTATTTCATATAGTTATCAGTTTATCCTTCTTAAAACTCTTGAGCTTTCAATAATTTACTTATCAGTTCTTGTAACTCAATTTACCAAAACTTTTTATGATTTTACAATTGTTGAAAAACTCTTGAAATACTGTGTAAAGATTAAATTAGAAGAGATGAAGGGAAGAGAAGCTTAACACTAGTATTTATTATGGTTCACCTCAAAAACCATTCGGGCTAAGTCCAGTACCTGGCAACCACTAAGATTTTCCACTATCAAGAGTATTTGTTGTCAACAAGCCTCTCCAAGCTTGAAAACAAGTATTCTTTAAGGCTCACAACAAGTATTCTTTCAAGATAACCACTTCAGGCTCAATAACAAGTATTTTTTACAATAGCCTCTTCATGCTCAACCACAGTATTCTTTGTCAATCAAGCCTCTCCAAACTTCAATGCAAGTATTCTTTTAACTCAGCCTCTTCAAGCTCAATAGCACGAAGGCTACATGTGACTTGTACAACCCACAAGCTCATTTCTAACACTCAAGGATCAATACAATGATTTAAGTGTTTAAAATCACAGGATAGCCCTCAAAATCACTCACGTAATGGATCAACACAATTTATCAGAGCTCACAATACATCTATTAAGGATTTAACAAAATGAGGATCAAGTAGATGGAGATGAGAATGTTCAACTATGTGTTTAGTATGCTATTAAAGCTTAAGCTTTTAACATTCAAATCTTCGTGGGTAGGCTCTCTAATTACTCAATGAGTGTATATCTCTTTTAAGCTCAATAGCCTTAACTTATAAGATATAAAGCACATGTCTTCTCTCAAAGAGAGCATAAAACAGAGTATAAGCTCAAATCTAACTTTTTGGCTTAATATGATATTAATTCATGTGAAGCTCTTGTTAATCTTCATGGGTAGGTCATATTTATACTTAAGAACATGTTTCTAGTTGTTGTAGGAAATGTTACACCAACCTTGTTGGTGGGTAACTCCTTTTTGCTAACCGCAAGTGCACAGGTCACTCAAGTAATAAAAATGATGAGTAGAGATCGTTCCTACAGGGAATATGGTTACTTTCTAATGCTAAATATTGACCTGCAACTTAACTAATTCTATTCAAGTAAACATAAATTAGAAAATGAGTTGATTAATTAACTTACAAAGCATAAAGAAAAGATAAATATATGGTTGAGAAAATAAGGAATCGTTTTTCACCCCCTACTTCAATTGATAACGTGCAATCCATTCAAGTAATACAAACGATTAAATTAGGTTAACCTGAGAAATTAACTTAGTTAAAAGCTTATGTCTAGGTCGATTAATCCTAGATCATTTACTTAGTTTACTATGCGTCCATGAGAACTAGAGCAAACAGCAAACATTAAGATCGATTTATGTATATCCTATTAGCGAATCAATTTATCTAGTCATTGGAATGAAATCGAACATGGATTTACTATATGTATGATCTAAAACCCAAAGTCCTATGTCTAGGCTCATTAGAATTCATCAAATCACCTAAATGTTTATCAAACAAGTAAGAGCAGTTAGCACCACATGGTAGAACAAAACTCAAATCATTTATATAAACTTAAAAGAGTACAAATCATACAATATTCATAGAGAGGTCCAAAGAATACCCTAAACACAGCTTAGCTACTCATTGAATATAAAAATATGTTACAAAAATTCATATTCAAGATAAAAGGGAAGAGAGAAAGAAGAAGGAACAGTAGATGAAGCCTAATGGGGTGAGCCTTGAAGCTTGAATCTTCCTCCAAAATGAAGATGACCTCCAATCTAGGCTCTTTCAACTCTCTTTCAACCCCAAAATGATTGATCCTAGCCGTTGGATTCTCGGAGAGGCAAAAACCCTAAACATTTTTAAGAGAAAATCGAAGAGAGGGCTAAAATATGCATAAAAGGTATTTATAGGCCCACATATTTCACTCTTCAAGCCGATGTTACACAACAATCACCGCGACGTGCAAAGATTAAGGCACCAACGCCGCGGCATTCACTTCCTTGCACCACGGTATTAAAGCCTCAGGTTATCAAGGTGCACTGGCAAAGAGCAGAACGCTGCGATGTAAGCATGTCAGTGCCGTGGCGTGATCCACTAGAACTTGTATTATGATTTCTCTTCCAATTCAGGGCCTTTGCTTGCATCAATTTGGTTCTTTTGGGCTCAACCTGCAATTAAGAAATCACTCAGTCAAATAATAATATAATCAAGCTCAATCAAATCAAAGATTAGGAAGAAATTTAGCAAGATTAGAAAGAAAGACCTCAACATGGATTTTACATGAAAATGAGGCTAAAGTCATCTAATAAGCATGACAACAAGGACAAAGCAATCAATAATACATTATCAACTTGCCAGTAAGTGTACTAGTTCGTATAAGTAATATAAAAAATTAGATATCGTTCCCATGCGGATTAAGATTAATACAATTTTCTTCACTAATTTCACTGCTTAGTCACAATCAAAGTTTGATAAACTCTTATTTAGAACAGGAAAAGTAAACTGAATAAAAACTACTAAAAAGGGGTAAATTCGTAACAAAGAATAAGTTTGGAATATCAAAGAGATAAAAGCGGTTAGGGTTTGATTTCACTTAATCAACTTAAGAGTAATAACACTTGATTTGGTTCACGTCATTCATTCATTTGGTTTACGATCAAATTCTGAAAGTTAGTCCACATTCAATTCCTTGAAATATGAACACCTCTTAAACTCACAAATGTCAAGTAATTCCTTAATTAAAATCTATGAGAATAAGAATTAACATCTTATGAATTTATCAAAATCGCACACTCATGAAATTATATTCCTAGATATTCCAAAAGCATGACAATTAGACCAAGAAGCATTACTCATACTCTATTTCCCAATTTCATATGGATTCTTCAACAAATAATTGTATGAATAGCTAATTCACAAACATTATCAAGCAATTAAAATAGGTCCAATCACTAAACCATGAAAGAAAGACGTGAATTAATATAAAAAAGTCATTACATCATAAGAAAAGAAAGTTTCATCACCCTAACCAAAGGAACTTAGCAGTATATGGTGCAAATGTAGGAAACAACAAGAAGAAAAGAGAACACCCTAGTCATTCTTGATGATTTGGATAGGTTCCCCTTCTTATTGGTGGTTAAGCAGCCGCTTTCATGCTTCCCAAGGTCGATTCGTCATTTTTTCTGACGTTTCTGATGGCTCATCCTCTAATTAGGTCAGAATTAATGTATTTATATTCTACTCTGGGCATCTAGGCGCTGCGTCTGTAGTGTCTGGGAGCTGCTGGTCCAGCACGCAAGTTTTTGCAATAAGTATAAGCGCCTAGGCGCTTTGTATTGGGTGCATGGGTGCTGATAGTCCAGGGAATGCCTTCTGATGCACTCGAGGGCACCTAGGGGCCCTATCTGGAGCGCTTGGGCATTGATCGTCCTGAGAATTTTGCTTTTGATTTGTTTCCAAGGCTCCCAACTCTCCTTCCTTGAGTGTTTTCCTGCACAAACACATAAAAGTGGTGATGATTCTTTCTTTCACTCAATTTTTCATAATAAAAAACTAAAAGAACTTAAATCCTAATCTACGTCCACTATTCCAAGATACTTGGACCAAAATGAAACAAGAGAACAAGTTCAGGGGAAACAAATTAGCTTATTAAGTCGTAAAATCATATCTTTTGCGTGCTTATCACTCCCCAAACTTAACTTTTGTCATATCCTCAGGCAAAGAAACAGAATTGAAAAAGATGAGAGCAGCTAAAACCATTTTGTTTATTCTGAAAGAAAGAACATACTGCTAACAAAAACAGTGTTACAAACCATGAATACAGAGTTCAGATCACTGAGAGAAGTAATGATAATCACATATTTTATATATTAATATGCCCTCATTTTTAGTCATTTACACTCTCCATGTACTTAATTGATTAAGCCTGGTTATGTTTTGTAAGTTTGGACTCAAATTAGATTTAATTGATTTTTCTAGCAATATTTGGGTCTTATATTGTTTCTATATTTCTACCATATCTTGAGTTCTAGATGTGTAAAAATTATGTATCTTACCTTGTAGGAAAGATAAGAGAGAACTCTACAACTTTGATGAGAGCTCAAAGTCTCATTCAGACATCTAGTAGAGCTAATTGGGCTTGGAAGTCAGAACATGAGTTTGTGACTAGAACCTGAACAGTGTACAATAATCAGAGCATAACTCAAGCTGTAAGAACTTCCTTGGCCTGAAATTTGGATACTTGAAAGTTAAGATCCATATCTACAACTTTTATGAAGAACACAAAACTCAGATCGGACAGCTTAGAGGTGATATTGGGTCTGGAAGTCAAAACAGAGGTGCTGAAATTAGGCCTAAATAGTCTGCAGTAATTGGGCCATATCTCGGGCTGTAGGTGGTGAAATGAGCTGAAATTTGGACATCTAAAAGTTAAGACCCAGATTTACAACTTTCATGAAGATGACTTTTCCATTTGGTAATGGAATCCATGAGTTAAGCAATGAATGATTTCGGAGACAAAGAATCTTAATAATTTTCCACTCACCAACTCACCATTTGGTATTTTCCACAAATTCATCCACTCATCCACCTACTCTTAATCAGCCCCCTCGTCATTTTGTATCCCTATACCTCTATAAAAGGCACCATTAGCTGATCATTTGGTGTTATGGGTGTTAGGCTTATTTTTTAGAAGTTATGGTTATACTTGTTTATTGTTTTCATTTATTGTAATTTTCTCTTGCTATAAATTGAAGCTATGTTCATCTTTCTCTTCTTCTCTCTTTCTTTTTTCTTATCTATGAGTAACTAAATCTTCATCATGCTTGGGTGAAAGAGTGAAGCTCTTAGTAATGAAATAAGATTAGATTATTCTATTTCTTGTGCTTAAATGATATATTATCAAATGGACATTATATGTGTTGTATTTTGTTTCCAATCAATTTAGAAAACTTCTTTGTATAATGGAGATCTTGATTTATTGTGGATAATAGGATTGACACAGTAAATGCTTGAACTCATTTACAAATATTGGTAGAAAATTAAAGGAATCATAATATGATTATATATATAATTGAACTTTGAATGTTATATTTTTTGATTGGAACCTCCGTTGTGTGTGGATTTCAATTAAGTTATAAAGAGAAATAATCTTGCCTTTAATTTATTACTAAGAGTGGATCTCCTAACCCAAGCAAGTTCTTAAATTCATTTGTGAATATCTTTTATTACTTTTGGAGTTGTGACAAAATCTTTTTCTTACCTCAATTAATTTTTCTTCATCAATTCCTTGTGGATCGACCTCGAACTCCCGAGAAATTTATTACTTGAGACAACCTGCACTTGGGTTTGCATTCTTTAAATCTCGTAATCAAGTTTTTGGCGTCGTTGCCAGGGACTTGATTTGAAGTTTTAATTTATTGAGATTCTTTTTCTTTAATAAAATCTATTCTCTCTTCTCCCTCACCGGAGCAAAAGATCGACTTGCCGATCCTTCGGTTTCTTTACTAACTCTCTAACTTTCTAACTTCCTAACCTTCTGACTTGCTAACACTAACATACTAACTTTCTAACATTTATATTTATGTCATTTACTTATATTTACTAACTTTTAATTTATGTCATTTATTTTCTACTTACTAACTTTTTAATTTCTGCTATTTATTATTGCTTTCTAACATAACAAAATAATCTTTCTTCTTCTCTTCTTTTTTGGCTCGGTGGGGCTTTGTCTCTCTCTAGTTTTCATATTTTAAATTTATTTTCTGTAATTTATTTTCTGCACTTTATTTTCTGTATTTTACTTTCTGCACTTTCTAACTTACTAATTATTAACTCTCTAATTATCTAACTTTTTACTTTATCAGTTATCTAACTTTTTACTTATTAATATTTATTTGGTGGTTAGTTTATATCACATCCTTATTAATATTTAATGGTTGGTGTAAACTGCCAACTTGTACATTATTTTTCTATTTTAAGCCATTTATTTATGCTTAATTGATATCGTGATTTAAATTCTGGTCGTTTAGTTAAAATTAATCCTGGTACTTTATATATTGATCTGTTTGAATCACAATCACACATAATTAATACAATGGCTGAAAATGAAAGTGTATATGATGAACATGAAAATCAACCATTGCGAACCATGCGTGATTATTTGAAACCACCTCGAAATTCTAGTCCATCATGTTTTATCTTTCCACTCAATACCAATAATTTTAGATTCAAGCCATGTATGATTTCTTTACTTCCTAATTTTCATGGTTTAGAATCTGAAAGCCCATATTTACATTTGAAAGAATTTGAGGAATTATGTATTGCTTTCAATGATCAAAATTGCACTGAAGAGATTGTTAAGCTTAAATTGTTTCCTTTTTCTTTAAAAGATAAAGCAAAATCTTAACTTAACACTTTGAAACTAAGATCAATTGGCACATCGCAAGAAATGCATGGTGAGTTCTTAAAGAAATTTTTTCCAACACATAAAATCAATGCTATGAAAAGACAAATCCAAATTTTTTCCTAAAATTCAAATGAAGCATATTTTTAATGTTGGGAACGGTTTAAAGATTTGTTAAATTCTTACCCACATCATGGTTTTGAGGCGCACTATAAGCTTCTTTTATGAAGGTTTAACACCTAAAACTAAACAATTTATGGAAACAATGTGCAATGGGGAGTTTCTTGATAAAGAACCTGGTGAACCTTTAGACTATTTAAACCAGTTAGTTGAAAATTCTCAATCTTGGTATAGTATTAACCCTTCTGAAAATTCAATTAGATCTAACCTTGTAAGTGCTAATAAAGGAAAATATCACCTTAGTCAAGAGGAAGATCTAAATTCTAGGCTTGCCAGTTTGGCTAGAAAGGTTGAAGCCATAGAATTAAGAAAAACAAAAGAAATCAAATCTGTGCAAAATGAAGAAATTTGTGGCATTTGTGATGACTTAGGACACTCAACACATGAATGTCCAAATATTTCTGTTTTTAAAGAAGTTGTGCAAGAGTAAGTAAATGCAATGGATAATTTTAAAAAACCATTTACTTCTTCTTTTTCAGATACATACAATCCGGGATGGAGAAATCACCCGGATTTCAGTTAGAGGAATAATAATCAGTGACAATTCATGCAACCACCATCTCCTCAAGCACAACAAGACTCTCAAAATTCTCTAGGATATGCACCTTATGTCCCACCATATAGGAAAAACCTTGAAGAAACACTGCATGCATTCATAGAAAAGTAAGAGGTCATTAATAAACAAAACAATCAAACCATGAATGACATAAAAGACACTCTTGCTAAACTTTCTTCTGCACTCATCATTCACGAGAAACGAAAATTTCCTTCTCAACCTCAACCAAATCCCAAGGGTCAGTACAGTCTAAATGAGGGGAGTTCAGAAAACCAACAAATGGACCAAGTCAAGTTAGTGATAACTCTTAGGAGTGGAAAGGTTGTTGAAAAACAAATTTCTGAACCTTGTGAGAAAAAACATGAACCAATTCCCCAAGAAAATGAAGAAGTTAACCAAAAGAAGACCAAACTCTCGCCTTCACCCTCATTTCCTTAAGCATTGAATAATCCAAAGAAATTAGACCACCACATTAAAATTTTTGAAATTTTGAAACAAGTGAAGATCAATATTCGTCTGTTAGATGCTATCAAACAAATTCCTTGTTATGCCAAATATTTGAAGGACTTATGCATTGTTAAAAGGAAACTAAATATGAAAAAGAAAGCATTTTTGGCTGAATAGGTAAGCTCCATTCTTCAAAATAATAATGCATTAAAATATAAAGACCTTGGTTATCCTACAATTTCATGTATTATTGGAGAACATAAAATTGAAAAAGCTTTACTTGATCTTAGTGCTAGTGTCAATTTACTTCCATATTCAGTTTATCAGCAACTCAACTTGGGTGAGTTAAAACCAACTTCTATAACTCTTCTAATTGTCGATAGATCAATTAAAATTCCAAGAGGAATAGTGGAAGATGTGTTAGTTCAAGTTGATAAATTCATATATCCTGTGAATTTTATTGTCTTAGATACAGAACCTATGGTTGATAGTTGCAAGTCAATTCCTGTTATTTTAGGCCGTCCATTTTTAGCAACATCTAATACTTTGATAAATTGTAGAAATGGAGTGGTGAAACTAACATTTGGAAACATGGCACTAGAGCTCAATGTTTTTAACATGTGCAAGCAACCACAGGAAGTCCTTGATGAAAATGAGGAAGTTGAAGGAATTGAAGCCATTATAGATGATCATCTTCAAACAAGGGGTTCTTCTGATCCATTAGAAATTTGTTTAGTCAATTCATTTGATTCAGGCATGCAATTAGAAGATGATATATTTGAAATATGCTCTTTGCTTGATTGTACATAGGTAATGGAGTACAAGGGATGGAAACCAAGATTTGAATAGCTAAAACCCATGAATGATAATGCCCATGAAGAAGTACCCACACCGGAACTAAAGCCATTACCTGTTGGGTTGAAGTACACATTTTTGGGAGAAGAGCAAAGCTTTCCAGTGGTAATCTCCTCATCTCTTACTGAAAAACAAGAAGGTATGTTAACAGAAGTACTTAAAAGGCATAAAAGTGCAATTGGATGGAGATTAAAGGACATAAAAGATATTAATCCATTAATTTGTACACATAGAATACATTTAGAAGATAATGCTAAAACTTCTCAACAACTTCAAAGAAGATTAAATCCACATATGAAAGAGGTAGTTAGAGCTGAAATCCTTAAATTGCTTGGTGTTGGAATTATCTATCCTATCTCTGATAGCCAATGGGTAAGCCCTACACAAGTTGTGCCTAAGAAATTTGGAATAACAGTGGTTGAAAATGATAAGGGTGAATTAATACCTACGCGAGTCTCATCTTGTTAGCGTATGTGTATTGATTTTAGAAAATTGAATGCTGCTACTATGAAAGATCATTTCCCCTTGCCATTTCTTGATCAAATTTTGGAAAGGGTAGCAGGACATCCATACTACTGTTTTCTTGATGGTTATTCGGGTTATAATCAAATACCAATTGCATTGGAAGATCAAGAAAAGACCACTTTTACATGTCTATTTGGTACTTTTGCATATAGAAGAATGTCTTTTGGCTTTTGTAATTCTCCGACAACATTCTAAAGATGCATGTTAAGTATTTATAGTGACATGATTGAGCATTATTTAGAGGTTTTCATGGATGATATGACAATTTTTAGAAATTCTTTTGAAAATTGTCTTGATAATTTGGAAAAAGTTCTTAAAAGAAGTGAAGAAAAAGAATTTGTGTTAAATTGGGAAAAATGTCATTACATGGTTACCTCGGGAATAGTGTTAGGTCATGTGATATTTTCTAAAGAAATTGAAGTTGATAAGACTAAAGTTGAATTAATTACCCATTTGTCTTCCCCAAAAACAATCATAGAAGTTCGTTCCTTTTTAGGACATGTAGGATTTTACAGAAGTTTCATTAAGGACTTTAGTGCCATATCTAGACCATTATGTAATCTTCTGTTGAAAGATGCACCATTTGATTGGACTTAAGAATGTCAAAAAAAATTTGAAAAATTAATTGATCTTCTGATATTTGCTTCTATCATGCAATCTCCTAACTGGTCTTTGCCTTTTAAGTTGATGTGTGATGCTAGTGATTTTGCTGTGGGCGTTGTTTTAGGCCAAAGAAAAGAAGGTAAGCCGCATGTGATTTGTTACGCAAGTAGAACTTTAAATAGTGCACAAATGAATTACACCACTACTGAAAAAGAACTACTTGCTGTAATTTTTGCATTGGACAAATTTCGATCTTACTTAATTGGTTCTTCTATTATGATTTTCACCGATTATGTTATTGTTAGATATTTGATGTCTAAGCAGAATGCCAAACCAAGATTGATACGGTGGATCTTGTTGCTTCAAAAATTCAACATCACAATAAAAGATAAGAAAGGAGCTGAAAATATTATCGCTGATCATTTATCTAGACTTACAATAGGCTCACATTTTGATAGAACACCTATCAATGATTCTTTTCCCGATGAATTTTTATTTTCTGTCAATTCCATGCCTTGGTTTGCTAATATAGTTAACTTTTTTGTAACAGGAAAGATGTCGCCTCAATAGACATACCAAGATAGGAAGAAATTTTTGACAGGGGTGAAAAACTTTTATTAGGATGACTCATACTTGTTCAAATATTATCCTGACCAAATCTTTCAGAGATGTGTGCCTGACAGTGAGGTAGGTAATGTCATTAAATTTTGTCACTTAAAAGCATGTAGAGGTCATTTTTCTTCAAAGAAAACAACTGCAAAAATCTTGCAATGTGGATTTTATTAGCCCACTTTATTTAAGGACTGCTATACTTTTTGCAAAAATTGTGAAAATTGTGAAAAAATAGGCTCAATTTCAAAAAGAAACATGATGCCTCTGAACCCCATCCTTGTCACTGAAATTTTTAATTGTTAGGGAATTGATTTCATGGGTACATTTCCATCCTCATTTGGATTTGTGTATATATTGGTTACAGTTAATTATATCTTAAAATGGATTGAGGCGATTCCATGCCGACACAATAATCATAAAACTGTTCTCAAATTTTTAAAATAAAATATCTTGTGTTGATTTTGAATCCCTCGAGCTATCATCAGTGATAGAGGAACACATTTTTGCAATAAACCATTTGAATCTTTAATGAAGAAATATGGTATTACACACAAAATTATCACCCCTTGTCACTCTCAGATAAGTGGACAAGTTGAATTAGCAAATAGGGGGATTAAACAAATTTTAGAAAAAATGGTTAACCCAAATCGTAAAGATTAGTCTTTATGACTAAACGATGCACTTTGGGCTTACCATACTGCTTTCAAAACATCTTTGGGCATGTCACCCTATCGATTAGTCTATGGAAAACCTTGTCACTTGCCTATAGAATTGGAACATAAAGCATTTTAGGCCATTAAAGCTTTCAATCTAAATCTTGATGATGCTTGCAAGATACGTAAATTGTAATTAAATGAATTGGAGGAATTGAGAAATGATGCATATGAAAACTCAAAGATTTATAAAGCTAGAACAAAACTTTTCATGATAAGACAATTTTTAGAAAATTTTTTGAAATTAGTCAAAAAGTTTTGCTTTATAATTCTCGTCTGCACCTATTCCCTGAAAAATTGAGATCTAGGTGGAGCGGTCCTTTTGTTGTCAAACATGTGTATCCTCATGGGGCTATAGATATTGAGAATCATAGGAATAGTAATGTGTTTAAAGTCAATGGACAAAGGCTCAAACCATTTCTGGAAAACTAAGTTGATGAGGTAGAATTCATCTCTCTTTCTGATCCTTGTTATGAATAGAATTTATTCTAATTTTGTTGCCTTGTTTTTACAGTTCTCTGTGTTGCTGGTTAAGTGGCGGATAACGGAATTCCGTGATTCTCAAGTCGATTTATTTTTCAGTTTTCCAAAATAACTGAATCCTTCTTCTCCTTTAAAATGGATATCATTCTCTCAAACCTGAGAAAACATTTTCCATCTCTCCCTCAAAATACTCTGACAAAAATCTACAAAGTTAGATGTGAAAGATTGAGACTGTTAATGCACAAGGATATGACAGAAGATATACGCTGGATAATTGAAGCAAAAGTCCGACTCGCAGGTGAGTCTTCAATTTCATTTAACTCATACATGTCAGGTCTTGTAAGAAGTTCATATTCTAAAAGGAGAAAAGCAAAAAGGTTACAAGTCTGTCACAAATGTGCACGATGGAATTGTAATAAGCAATGTCGTTCTTTGGGGATGGTTTTTATAAACAGAGAAGATAAAATTTTTTCATTAAGAATGAACTGAGTAAGGAGTCATTAGATGATATCTTATTGACTCTTAAGACGCATTCTTGTGGATTTGTGCATCTTGAACTTCTAAATTTGTGGAATCTCTTCAAGGATAAAGAAAAATGCTACAGTCTTGAGAATCTGACTCTAAAAGATCTTGTTTGCCAATTTATAAGAAAAGTGGATGGGAAGCTCATCCTTGACTCATAGAAGGCGTTTAAGTCGTTACTGGACGTGAAACCAGAGGCAGATGTGAGTCATATCCACAACAATTTGTACATAATATCTTCTTCTTCTACATGTTTTTAAAAAAAAAATATTTGAACAAGGGTGATCCGGAAGGAGTACCATGACTTTAATTAGTTGTGGAGCCCCAGCCTTGGGCTGACCCATCATTGACTTGGGTGGATCTTTACACGTTGGTCCTTAAAAAAGTTCATATACTATGCTCTGTAGAGAGCCGCACTCCATAACCCAATGTTTACCATCTAGACACTGTGGAGTTGATGGACAGGCAGAAGCGTCCCACTCTGGTTATTAGTGAGAAGTAACCCGCGACTGCTAAAGCGTATGAGGCATTTGAGCTTAATCCTCTATTTTATTAGAAGGGGCTCTCAGTGCCCTGGGATGAGACGTTCTGGATCTTGGGCATTATGGGTTTCAGATTTTAGCATCTTTGTTGATGTTACGAGCCCAAGTGTGAGCTCTTCAGGTTCCAGACCCAGGATGGAAACTGACGATGGTTTCTTCTTTCTCTTTTCTTCGAATAAACGGACGTGAGTGTCTACTGCACTGGTGACACGCAGTATAAAGATATGTCACTACTGCACTCATGACGCGCAGTATAAAGATATGCCATAAAAACTGTACATAAAGGTATGTCATCATTTGTTATTATATTTCTTTTATCATTGTATAATTTTGCTATATTTTGGTTTTAGATGGACGATCCTTTAAGCAGGGTCCTTCAGGGGTTTCTAGACTTCTGTACCTTGATGATTTTCTTGAAATAAAAAAAATAGAAAAAATATAAAAATGAAAAAAATTAAATTTTAAAAAAAAAAATTAAAAAAAGATTTTGTGTTTCTTAATTTTAAACTTTTCTGACAACAGCCAACCTACCCTTATAAGTGCTATTATTACCCTTTCCATTCTTTTTCTTATTTAAACACTCCATTTTCTCCACTTTCCTTCAACTCAGAATCATTCAGAGAGAAATGTGAGTATAGAGATGGAAGGTGTTTATATTTATCAACTTAAAAATATCTGTGTATTTTGTGGGTCTAAGTGTAGGAATAGTTTAGAGTTTGTAAACGCAGCAACCACTCCTGGTCGATCACTTGCTGCGAGGATAATTCATCTTGTATATGGGAGAGGTTGTCATAGGTTAATGGGGGCTGTATCACTTGCTGCATATATAGAAGGCAGTCAGGTTTTAGGTGTCATTCCTGAACCTTTAGCTCAATAGAACATCACTGGAAAAACAATTGGGGAGGAACTTAAGGTATCATCAATGCATGAACGAATGAAAATAATGCTTGAAAACTCTGATGCATTCATTGCATTACCAGGTGATTTTGGTACCTTGGAAGAAGTTTTTCAAATTGTCTCTTGGGCCCAACTGAACATCCACCATAAACCCATAGATTTGTTGAATGTAAATAATTTCTTTGATATTTTGTTACTCTTTCTTGACCATGCTATGGAACAGAAATTTATCACACCTTCGGCAAGACAACAACTTATCTCTGCTTCTACTATTGATGAGTTGATTGATAAATTAGAAGCTTTTGTTCATAAACCCGACCCAACAATAGCTCAGATAGATTGGTCAGCAGGAAGCAGTGAGGGAAACAAGATGAAAAGAAAGCCAGATTTGACACTTCGTTTATAGCCAGATTTGATTTTATTTATTGTACTTTGTTTAAATTTGTGTCAGATTTCTCCAACAGTTAATATCTTCTATCCTTTACTCATCTATATTTTAACATTGAGGACAATGTTGTGATCCGGTTGGAAGGGAAGGATAGTTGACAAAAAAAAATTTTAGAAAGTATGATATGATTGTCATGGACTTACTAAACCAATGAATGATGGCAAAGTAAGGAGTAATTTCACTCCTGAGATGTATTTAAATTGAGAAGTATATTTAGTGATATGACTGTCAGAAACCTATTCTTAGTAAAATCAATTAAGGATGGCTGAGTAAGGAGCAAATTTTGTTAACAATTTATTACTCTTGAGACGCATCTTAGTTGGGGTAGTAACTATTTAGTGTTTATTTGTGGAAGTAACAAAGTTTTGCTATTTGATTTCCTTTGAAAGATTTAAGTGAATGCACTCTCACATCCTTTGAAGCAATTAAAATTCAGGGATCATAGCATGATTGAATAAATTATCTTCTTTCTTAAAAATCACAAGCTTGGATATGAATGTTGATATGGTGGATTGAGAATGATAGAAATATGCCTTGTGAGATTTTGAGCCTATTGATGAATGGATTGAATATCTGTCATTATCTTCTTTCTTGTGTGATTTTCACTCATGGAATTGTTACTCTAGAACTTGCTTTGATTCTTTTTTAGGCTACATTTTCACATGCATACATAAATATGATTGGGCATTTTGAAATAGCTACTTTGACCAAATAGCCATCCTTGTATATTTTTTCTTGTGTAACCTCTTTGAACTTATTTGATCATTCCTTTATTTTAGCTCATTACGTGCCTTAAAAAAAAGTATGTTTTATCCAACCATAGGGAATAAGAGAGCATTGGCCTTGTTCTTGAATAAGTGTGGGAGTGTGTATACAAAATGGTCAAAAAAAAAAACTAACCACCATTATAATCAAAGGATTATCAGAGTCTAGAATAAAGGTGGATGCTTGGAAACAATAGGAAGAAAAAGAGAAAGTTCAGGTCTAACAATGAATTCAATTCACCAATTTGGGATTAATCTTCAACAAAATATTAGTCAAATATTAGTGATTGTCCTTTATGATGAATGTTCTTAAACATTTTCTCCACTCTAATTATACCATAATGCTCTTTTATTCTTTTTGGTATTCATCTTCTCATATCTATATTATCTCCTCTCCTTTACCATGACCCCATTACAACCTTGAATAAAGTCCTCTTGATTTTTGTATGCATGTGATTTGAGTAGCGAAGAAGTAAAAGATAAGTAAGCTTATGGTAGTGCAATTGTTCATGGGTTGAATAGAGTGAAATACTTACCTTTTAAACACTTAAGAGATTGAGAGTGAATTCTGTGAGGATCTATCATTCTTGATTCATTCTTTTCAACTGAAGTTTTCTTACTTGTTGGTTTGACATGTGAAGAAATGTTACCTCATTAATGCTTTGATCCCTTGAATTTCTGGTTGCTCTTCTTGCTTCATCGAGTCTTTGAGAGTTTTTAGCTTTTGAGTCTATGTCGTTTTTCTTTGTTTCCTAGCTTTGGTCTTATGTGTTTTGCCTAGGAGTGCAAAAAGCTAAGTGTGGGTAAATTTGATAATCACATATTTTATAAATTAATAAACCCTCATTTTCAGTCATTTACACTCTCCATGTACTTTGTTGATTAAGCCTGGTTATGTTTTGTAAGTTTGGACTCAAATTGGACTTAATTGATTTTTCTAACATTATTTGGGTCTTACACTATTTCTGTATTTCTTCTATATCTTGAGTTCTAGATGTGTAAAAGTTATGTATCTTAACTTGTAGGAAATATAAGAGAGAGCTCTACAACTTTGATGAAGAGCTCAAAGTCTCATTCAGACATCTAGTGGAGCTAATTGGGCTTGGAAATCAGAACACGAGTTTTATGTCTGGAACCTGAATAGTGTACAGTAATCAGAGCATAACTCGAGCTGTAGGAACTTCCTTAGGCTGAGATTTGGATACTTAAAAGTTAAGATCCATATCTACAACTTTTATGAAGAACACAAAACTCAGATCGGACAGCTTGAAGGTGATATTGGGTCTGGAAGTCAAAATAGAGGTGCTAAAATTGGGCCTGAACAGTCTGAAGTAATTGGGCCATATCTTGGGTTGTATGTGGTGAAATCATCTGAAATTTGGATATCTGAAAGTTAAGACCCAGGTCTACAACTTTCATGAAGATGACTTTTCCATTTGATGGCAAAATCTATGAGTTAAGCAATGAATGATTTCGGAGACAAAGAATCTCAATAATTTTCCACTCACCATTTGGCATTTTCCACTCATCCACCTACTCTTAATCAACCCCCTTGTCATTTTGTATCCTTAATCCTCTATAAAAGGCATCATTGGCTGATCATTTGGTGTTATGGGTGTTAGGCTTAGTTTTTAGAAGTTATGGTTATACTTGTTTATTATTTTCCTTTGTTATAATTTTCTCTTGCTCTAAATTGAAGTTATATTCATCTTTCTCTTCTTATCTATGAGTAACTAAATCTTCATCTTACTTGGGTGAAAGAGTGAAGCTCATGGTAATGAAATAAGGTTAGATTATTCTATTTCTTGTGCTTAAATGATATATTATCAAATGAACATTATATGTGTTGTATTTTGTTTCCAATCAATTTAGAAACCTTCTTTGTATAATGGAGATCTTGATTTATTATAGACAATAGGATTGGCATAGTAAATGCTTGAACTCATTTACAAATGTTGATAGATAATTAAAGGAATCATAATATGATTACATATATAATTGAACTTTGAATGTTATATTTTCTGATTGGAACCTCCGTTGTGTGTGGATTTCAATTAAGTTATAAAGAGAAATAATTTTGTCTTTAATTTATTACCAAGAATGGATTTCCTAACCCAAGCAAGTTCTTAAATTCATTTGTGAACATCTTTTATTACTTTTGGTGTTGTGACAAAATCCTTTTCTTACCTCAATTAATTTTTTTTCATCAATTCCCCGTGGATCGACCTTGGACTCCCGAGAAATTTATTACTTGAGACAACCTGCACTTGGATTTGCATCATTTAAATCCTGTAATCAAGTTTTTGGCACCGTTGCTAAGGACTTGATTTGAAGTTCTTGAGCGCTGAATAGCATTGCTGATACTGCTGAAAAGCTACTTTTTTTTCTGAGTTAACAATAAAA
Source organism: Ormosia emarginata (assembly GCA_029884605.1). Taxonomy (NCBI): domain Eukaryota; kingdom Viridiplantae; phylum Streptophyta; class Magnoliopsida; order Fabales; family Fabaceae; genus Ormosia; species Ormosia emarginata. Next base: position 5,257,389 of record JAQQTP010000025.1, read on the forward strand.
ACACCTCAATCAAGCCCTCATTCAACTGCTTTTCAATATAAATCAAACCAACAAACAACTACTAATAAAAAGGGATAAAATTAAGGAAATATAATGAAAACGAAAGAAACACCAAACCGAACTTGGTTTGCCTTCCAAGAAGTGCTTGTTTAACGTCATTAGCTCGACGTTGCCTCTTCAACTCATCAAGGTGGCTTAAAACAGGAAAAGTAGGATGATACTTTTCTTTTCTCTGACCAACGCTTCCTTCCTTGGTCACTAGCCTTGGTATCCCTTCCACCAATATTTTGACCTCCAGTTTGAAATGGTTGTCCCAAGTGTGCCTTGGCATGATAGATTCCATTATTACATGGTGGCTCTAATCGATCAAAAGATGAAAGACCAATTTGCAAAGGAGTATAAATCAAGGGAGAATTGTTCTCTGTTTTAATAACTTTATTTTTAGGAGGATCAATATCAACATTGTATGATGGTGGGGAAGCTTTAATAGCTAAGGATTCCTGCTTCTTAGCTTGAATGATATCAATAGGGACATGGAGATTTGATATTGAGAAATATTTAGCATCCCCGAAGACATTGATTGTCACATAATCTCCATCCACTCTCAAAATAAGCTTTCCTCTAGGCACATCAATTAGTGTTCCTGAAGTTACTAGGAATGATCTTCCAAGAATTAACGGGATATCAACATCCTCCTCTATATCAAGTACCACAAAATCTATGGGAAATATGAATTTATTAACTTTAACAAGAACATCTTCAACCACTCCATATGGATGCTTGATTGATCCATCAGCTAGTTGCAACGAGATCATAATTGACTTCACTAACCAATGCCCAACTTGTTAAAGATAGAAAGAGGCCTCAAGTTTATACTTTCCCCCAAGTCACACAAAGCCTTTCCAATCACCAAGTTCCCGATATGACATGGAATGGTGAAGCTACCCAAATCTTTCAATTTCAGAGGAAGCTTCCTTTGAAGTATAGCACTGCACTTTTCTGTTAATATCACCTTTTCATCATGCTTGAGCTTTCTTTTGTTGGAGATGAGCTCCTTCATGAACTTGGCATATGTTAGCATTTGTTCCAAGGCTTCTACAAAAGTATGTTAATTTGGAGCCTCTTAAAAATGTTAAAGAATCTCTTAAACCGCTTCTTATTCTCTTACTTCTTCAGCCTTTAAGGATATGGAATCTTGAAATATGGATTGGTGGTCATATCATATTTTTCAACTTGATTCTTCCTTTTTTCCATAGCTCTACTGTCCTTTTGATTTAATTCTTCTTCAACCTTCTTTTCTTGCTTGTCTTCTTGCTCCTCTATCACCTCTTCTTCTCTTATATCGGTATTGCTCTCTTCTACTACCTTCCCACTCCTCAAAGTGATGACATTACAATGCTTTTTCGGATTTGTCACTGTGTCACTAGGTAAGCTTCCAGGTGGTCTTTCAGAAATTTGCCTTGAGAGTTGTCCAATTTGTGCTTCCAAATTTCAAACACTTGACTCTTGATTATTAAAATTTGCTCTTGTCTCAGTCATGAAACTTGTCATTTATGGCACAAAAAAGGATGCTTGCTATGTAAGCTTCTCTAAGGCCACCTCCAATGGTGATGGTTTATCTTGAGTGGGTGGAATATGAGGTGGTTGGAAAAGAGGTTGTTGAACTCTTTGTCCCCCTTGGTTGTTCTAGGCAAAATTGTGGTGATTCCTCCAACCAGGGTTGTATGTGTCGGAGTATGGGTTATTTTGATTCCTCTATGCATTACCCATAAAGTTAACATGCTCCTATGAAATAGCTTGGTGTATTATAGACCCTCACATTCTCCATTAGGATGGTTAGCACCACAAAAATCAAAGGAGGATTAGGAGAAGAAGTACTTACCGACACAACAACTTGAACATTACCTAGCTTCTATGAGATATTGGTGAGCTATTGAGAAACGAGCTTGTTTTGTGCTAAAATTGCATTAAGTGTGTCAAGCTCAAGTACTCTTTTCTTACCTATAGACCTCTCACTGCTTGTTTGGTAACTGTTCATGGCCATTACATCAATTAGTTGTTGAGCTTCTTCTACCATTTTACTATTCAAGGAACCACCAGTGGCTGCATCTACCATTGCCCTTGTTGAAAGGGTTAATCCATTGCAAAAAGTCTGAATTTACAGGTAATTGGGTAAGGCATGATGGGGGCATCTTCTTAACAAATCCTTGTATCGCTCTCATGCATCATAAAGTGATTCTCTATCTTGTTGAGTAAAATTTGTAATCTCACTCCTTAGTTTAGCATACTTTGATGGAGGGATGTATCCTGTTAGGAATTTGGATACCAAATCTTCCCATGTGGTGATGCTACCTTGTGGTTGAGATTGACGCCAACTCTTTGCCTTGTCTCGTAATGAGAAAGGGAAAAGTCTTAGCCTAATTACATCTTCACTTGCACCATGGATCTTGAGTGTGTCGCATAGTTGCAAGAAATTAGTAATATGCACATTGGGGTCATCAAGCAGTCATCCCCCAAACTAATCTTGCTGCACCAAATGCAAGAGTGCGAGCTTTATCTCAAAATTATTCACTTGCACATTTGGTCTGACTATGCTTGTGGTACAGCTATCAGGACTTAGTACTATATAGTCCTCAAGAGTTCTTTGAGGCTGCTGATTATTGTTGTTCTCCACTATACTTATACTCACAGTAGCTTGTGGAGGATTAGTTTTTTTAGCCCTTGTTGTCTTCCTTTTTACAACTTTTCTGTTTCTTTTTGTAACATTCTTTATCTCCGAATCGAATAGTAACGAGTTCGGGTCAACTGTACCTCGCATAAACCACAACAATCAACTAGTGAGTATTGTAGTCAAGTTAAGCACAATTAACTAAAAAAATGAAATAAAATATAACCAAAACAATAAAATCAACTACTCTTAAATTAGTCAAAATTCAATCCCAGGCAACGGTACCAAAAACTTGTTAACTCTCCAGCAAGTGTACTAGTTCGTATAAGTAATATAGAAAATTAGATATTATTCCTACAAGGATTAAGATTAACATAATTTTCTTTACTAATTTCACTACTTAGTCATAATCAAAGTTGGATAAACTCTTGTGTAGAACAGGAAAAGTAAACTGAATAAAAACTACTAAAAATGAGAAAATTCGCGACAAAGAATAAGTTTGGAATATCAAAGAGATAAAAATAGTTAGGGTTTGATTTCACTTAATCAACTTATGAGTAATAACACTTGATTTGGTTCACGTCATTCATTAATTTGGTTTACGATCAAATTTTGAAAGTTAGCCTGTATTCAATTCCTTGAAATATGAACACCTCTTAAACTCACAAACGTCAATTAATTCCTTAATTAAAATCTATGAGAATAACGATTAACGTCTTATGAATTTATCAAAATCGCAAACTCATGAAATTCTATTCCTAGATATTCCAAAAGCATGGCAATTAGACAAAGAAGCATAATGCATACTCCATTTTTCAATTTCATATGGATTCTTCAACAAATAAATGCATGAATAGCTAATTCACAAACATTATCAAGCAATTAAAACAGGTCCAATCACTAAACCATGAAAGAAAGACTTGAATTAATATCAAAAAGTCATTACATCATAAGAAGAGAAAGTTTCATCACCCTAACCAAAGGAACTTAGCAGTACATAGTACAAATGTAGGAAACAATAAGAAGAAAAGAGAAAACCCTAGTCATTTTTGATGATTTGGAGAGGTTCCCCTTCTTCTTGGTGGTGGAGCAGCCATTTTTACACTTCCAAAGGTTGATTCGTCCTTTTCTCTGACGTTTCTGATGGCTTATCCTCCAATTAGGTCAAAATTAATGTATTTATATTCTGGTCTGGGTGCCTAGGCACTGCGTCATAGCGTCAGGGTGCTACTGGTCCAGTACGCAAGTTTCTACTATAAGTATGAGCACCTAGGAGCTTCGTTTTGGGCGTCTGGGCGCTGTTAGTCCAGGGAATGCCTTCTGATACACTCGAGGCACCCTGTCTGGAGCGCGTTGTAACACCCTAAATTTTATTTATTTTGTGATAAATATTCATTTTCCAATATTTGTGATTATTGAAAAAAAAAATTGGATTTTTCTAAGAACGTAAAATATTTTAATATTATTCCTCATTTTGCGTACAAACTGAACGGAGCTAGAAAAATGAGATATTTTTCTCGAGACCCTTGATCTGTGGAAACGTCGATAGGGGATCTTACTAAACTCGAGACTGGACACGATTTACGAGGTTTTATGTTTTTTGAGAAAATTTTATCAGATAAAATAATAATCACTGTGTAAATTTTATCTGTCAGATAAATTAATATTGACTTCTATCGACTATAGTAATTGTTCATTAGATAATAACATGTATTAAAAACTCTATCACATTATCCTAATGTAATCTACTTTAAGTCTAATCAAACCCACTTTAATTCAAATTTATTGTATTTTAATCAAAGCTTCTTTGAGAAGCTTTGACCACCAAAAAACCAAGATGCCCTTGGCTTGTTGGGGAAGTCATTCCCTCCCCTTCTCTCTCTCCATTGCCGCGGCACCCATTGTCCAAGGAGGGCAAAATTTTGCTCTCCCACTTAATTCACTTAATCACATTTTGCTCATTTTCCTACAACACTTTCTCTCTCTAACTTCTTCTTCTTCATTTCTCTCTTCTTCTTCCCTCTCCATACGAAATTGCAGCCCCATTTTCAACCATTTTTTCACTTTTCTCTTCATCAAGACCATTTTCATACTCACCTTAACCTACTCTACACTTTCTATTTAGAAATTTTCTCCAAAATCTATCTTCACCTCCATTGTCTTCCAAGACAAAGCTTCAAGCTTTAAGGTAAAGTTTTCATTTTTCTTCTCCTTTCTCTTCATTTTCGTGCTCCATGGTCTCTTTGATGACCATGGATCCCTTCTTTTTCAACCATTGATGTTGATTCCTTGTCTTGAAATTCCTAGGGTTTTGGAAGCTCAAAATCGAAACCACCAAGAAGCAATAGGAGATCATTTTTGTGTTCTTCCTTTAGGTAAGAGGAAGATTACTCACTTCAACCATTATGGTGGTGAGGGAACCTTTGTATGCTTACTTTGTTTTGATGATTTTGTATGTTTATGTATTCTTGAATTGGATTAATGTTTGAATGGTGATCTTGAATGTGTTGGATGTGTTGAAAATGCTTGATCATGTAAGGGTTGTTAAATGCAAAATTTGGAATTTCCTACCCTAATGTGATGCCACGGTTTTGACTAGAAGTTAGGGATAGAAAATTGTTTTTGTATACAAATAAAATGAAGCTTATGTGATTAAAGGTTGAATGATAATATTGAAATTGATGAATGGAAAATTTTAAGGGTTTAACACCCCAAAGTGAGACCACGGCTTTGATCTTGAATCCTAAGGGAATGGATTGAGTTGGTGTGAAATAAAATCTAAGTCATTAGGGAACAAGTAACTAATGCATAAAGTGGAAAGAAATTGGAATCTTGATGACCAAGTGAGGCCACCGTTTTTAGAGAAAATTAGGGGTTAAATGACGCCTTAATCAATCTTTGGAGATTAAGAATTTAGAGACATGCATAATCTATAATTAAGTGGAAGAATTAAATTGAGTATTAACTCTTGAGTGTGCCATGGTTTTGAAGGGTTATTTAACCTAAAATTTTCATAATTGACCAAAGCTTAAGACTTTGAAAATGAGGATCCATAATGTGGACTTGTGAGAATTGATGAACCATGATTACACATTGATGTTGATGATTGATTTCATGTCATTGTGAAACCCCTATATGGGCTAAGTACTTATTGACTGTGTACTTAAGGAAATTATGATATATTGATGTTGAGAAATGAATATATATGCCATTGTGGTATGCTTATGATAAATATATCATTGATAAATATACATGATGTACATTGTATCGTCATGCATATGTGTTATCCGTTGGACATTATTGAAAAGGCAGTGTATACCTAGGAGTTTGAATAACACCTATGTGCGGGTGCGAGTAGACTAAGTGTAGGGTCATAGTGGTTGGCCCTGGGGGCATCGGGGTGCGGGTGTCTCACAATAGACAGTAGTAGCTCCACTGGGGACGTGGGATAGACCGATGCAAACACACCGACGATCCGGACTGAGACGCTGTCCTATATTGGGATCAACTGTTGAGGTGCTGATAACTACACAAAATGAAGTTATTTGTGCCCTATATCTGAGCTATAAAGAGTGCTAAAGTCCTTGTATTGATGCATATTTGGAAGGTTTTATGCTTATATTTGTTATATCCAATTCTGATACCTTTCCTACATGATATTGAGCAAATTGAGCATATTTGATATGTGATTAAGTGAATTTATATTTGTTATTGATTTGGTGTTTTCTCTATCACAGGAAGGGCTCCAAACAAGATGATATGTGGAGCGTTTGAGCTGAAATGGGAAGAGGAAGCCAAATATGCACTTCAGATATCAACGCCGTGGCGTGACATGTTAATGCCGCAGCGTGACATTCCCTGCATCCAAAGTCAGAGGCTTCGAAGAATTGAACGCCGCGGCGCAAGGATTTAATACCGCGGCGTACGTGACCTAATTTGACACGCACCGCGGCGTAGGCATGTTAATGCCGCGGCGTGCCTCTGTTTTATTGAGTCTATAAATAGATTTTGTCATATTTTGTAAAGAGAGTTTGGAGAGCTCCGTAGATAGTTTTAGGTTTTAGAGGAGCTACGGCTTTGTTCTTCATTTCTGGGCTGATTGGAGGCCTAGGGAGGCTAGGTTGGAGGTTCTCTTCCTTAAGGAAGAGGATTCAAGCTTCAAGGATCTCATCAATGGCATCCCTCCTCTTCTCCATGAGTTTTCTTCTTCTCCCTTATCTTTTGAGCACTGTTTTGCTCTGTAAATTCGTGTTCAATTGATTAGAAGTTGTATTTAGGAAATACTTTGAATCTTTATATGATTATTGATGTTTATGCATGAATTTGAGTTTCTATTGATGTTTAGCTATGTTCTTCCATGCCTATGCTTAATGCTTGCTTTTTTTGATCAACAATTGCATGATCTTAATTGATGTAAATGAACTAGACATAGGGATTTGTGGAGATGGACATGGTATGGTTGATGCATGTTCGACGAGTTCAATTGGCTTGGATGAGTTGATTCGCTAACGGGATAGAAATATACCTTTTAGCCATGTATTAGCGTGTGTTTGAGAATAGATCGTTCATTAGTAGAGTTTACACTAGTCCTCATGCAACCATAAGAACTATAGTGGATTAGGTAAATGCCACCAGGGTTGATTGACCTAGACATAAGCTTTTGACTAAATCAGATTCTCAAGCTAAACTAACTAAGCATTGATGTTACTTATAAGGATTGCTTATCATTAGTACGAAGTAGGAAGTGAAGAAGGATTCCCTAGATTTCCAAACCCCTATGTTATTGCTTTGGTAGTTTAGATTTAAATTAATTGCTTTTCTTTATTTTATATGTCCTTGACTAGAATCTAGCTGAGCTATTGGTTGCTACTTAGTAATGGAAACCTTGTCCTCGTGGGAACGAACTTTTACTCTGTATCTGTATTACTTGAACGACCCGTGCACTTGCAGTACACAAATGGTCTAACAAGTTTTTGGTGCCATTGCCGGGGACAATGGTGTATTTCCAAAGTTTTTAGCCTTATTCTTTAGCAATTGCTGGGGGATAACAGTTGAATTCCATATTACTAATATCAACAATGAGTTTGGTTAGTTCTAGTTCAAGTTATAAATACTCTATGTTAATTTCTGTCTTCATTCTTTGTATATATGTATAATAAATGGAGGATGAACTTCATCATTCGAGGCCTTTAAGGGAGCTCAAGAACCCCCAATGGAGAACCTTTATTCAGGCGAAGGAAGGTCTACCATCCAATCCATGAATTTTGGGATCAAACCGGCCATGATCGAAAGAGTTGGCGGATTTGCCTTGCAAAAGTCCTGGCGGGACTATAACTCAGGCCCTACTTGGGAGGGAACCCAGGTTTTATTGTTTTTGTTAAATAGTATGTAATTAGTAAGTTTTAATTTATAAATATGTTAGTATGTTAGTTTTTGTAGTTTTAGTTAGTTTTCATGTTTTTCTTTAGTTTAAAGTCTTATAAATATGTAGTAAGTTTAATTTTTGTTTTCTTATAGTTGGTATTTATGATTTAGTATCTTTAGTTAGTTTAGAGTCTTAAATATGTTAGTATGTTTGATTTTATGTTTTTGTTAGTTTAGTATGTTTGATTTTGTAGTTTAGTTAGTTTCAATTATAATATATATTAGTATGTTTGATTGTTTTGATTTTAATTAGTTTATATGCTTTTTTTGCTTTGTTATTAGTTATATATAGGTTAGTAAGTAGAATTTTGTAGTTTTTATAATTTTTAGTTGTACATTTTGTAAAATAGCTTTTTGGACAAGTTTTGTTGTTGCTGGAGGCCACTTTGAACTAATTCCAGCAGCAAAACTGTGTAGGCTGCTAAATTTAGCAGTCTGGCTTATCACGCCGCGGCGTTGCCTGTTTTATGCTGCGGCGCCATTAAGTTTTTTTTCTACATAATTCTGCAGATGAGGTATTATGTCGCGGCGTGGATGCTGTGTGCCGCAGCGTGATGACCAGTTTTGTGTATATTTTGTGTATAGTTTGTTTAAATTCAATTTTCTTATTTATATTTCATTCTTTTGTTAATATAATTGTTTTTATTATTCAGCTCTCTAAATTTTAATCTATTTTTAGGCTCAGAACCCCGGAAACCATGAAAAGTGAGGAATTTGTCTCACTTAAGTTTGGGAGAGTGTCTTTACATGATTTGGATTACTATGATGTATGATGTATGCATGTAATGATACTTGAAATGATGCAGTTGTGATAGCCATCATGTTTCAATGAGTTTTGATTTGAGTTGGTTATTACTGAGGAGTTTGAAAAGAAGTTTCAATTTTTATAAGACTGCTGGTGTTGTTTTGATTGTTCATGATATGAAAGGTTGCTATTTGCCCCTTTGTGAGTGAAACCTTATGTGATCTTGAAGTATGTGAAATAGTTTAGTTGCTTTTGATGTATGATTTATATTCTACTTAGATGCAAGTTTAATTTTGAGTATGAGATGAGTGCATGTTTAGAGAAAGTTTATGGATGTACATGTAGAGTTTCGATTATCCTAAAAATTATTTTTAAACTCTCTTGAGGCGAAATCCTAGATTGTGTGTGACTGAGGAAATGATTAGGGCATTCTTTGGACCGATTGAGCCTTAAAAAGCTTACCCTGAATGATTATATCTTTAGGTCCCCTTTGAAGCCTGATAATTGTTTGGCCTTATTTGTTTTTCAAACCATTGCCATCGTTAACCTGTTAACCATTCCAATGCATGTGAAAGCAGTGCATTTTCTTCTTACCTTTCATTGTTTGTTGAGTACATGATGTGTTGTTTCTTGAAGTGAGTTCAGTGAGTAGTGGTATGTATGTTTGAGAAAAATGAGCCTGAAGGAACTAAATGCGATCAAAAGAAAAAAGGAAAAACAAGTGCTTTATAAAAGTAAAGAAAGAAAGAAAATGAAAAGAAAGAAAAGCAAAGCAAGAAAAAGAAAGAAGAAAAGCTAAAAAAAGGAAAAAAATTGCATGGTTCTGGCAAGTTGTGATCCTTCACTGAAGAATACCTCGCTAGTTCGCTTGTTCTCAAGTCTTGAAATCACATATTCATATATTTCAATGTTTGTTATATATCATTTCCCTTCTTTTCTGTTGCCTAATACCATGGCCTAACATTACAAGCTGTAAAGACCTTCTGATCCTCAGTTGTGTGTGGTTTACATTAGTGGAGAGAGAGTTTAGGATCAATTTTTGTGGATTTTATGATTCTTATGCATTTATGTTTATAAATCTATCCGGACGTGTATGATTTGAATAAGAGAAGTTTATCTTGCATGTTCGTGGATATGTAGATTGCATGGAAAGACGCTAAATTGTTTGTATGTGAAGGATTATATATGTGTGAAGCTGGTTTAGGGGCATTTGCACACTTTTTATGGATTGAAGTAATCAGCACATACTAGTAGCTTTGATTTAATTGAAAAACAGAAAGATTGAAACTTGAAAGTGCTGAATGATATGTTTAAATTGTTAAGAAGATTTACTTGGTCGTACTTTGTTTTGCTCGAGGACAAGCAAAAGGTTAAGTTTGGGGGTGTGATAACTACACAAAGTGAAGTTATTTGTGCCCTATATCTGAGCTATAAAGAGTGTTAAAGTCCTTGTATTGATGCATATTTAGAAGATTTTATGCTTATATTTGTTATATCCAATTATGATACCTTTCCTATATGATATTGAGCAAACTGAGCATATTTGATATGTGATTAAGTGAATTTATATTTGTTATTGATTTAGTGTTTTCTCTATCACAGGAAGGGCTCCAAACAAGATGATATGTGGAGCGTTTGAGCTGAAATGTGAAGAGGAAGCCAAATATGCACTTTAGATATCAACGCCGCGGCGTGACATGTTAATGTCGCGGCGTGACATTCCCTACATCCAAAGTCAGAGGCTTCGAAGAATTGAACGTCGCGGCGCAAGGATTGAATGCCGCGGCGTACGTGACCTAATTTGACACGCGCATCGGCGTAGGCATGTTAATGTCGCGGCGTGCCTTTGTTTTATTGAATCTATAAATAGATTTTGTCATATTTTGTAAAGAGAGTTTGGAGAGCTCCGTAGATAGTTTTAGGTTTTAGAGGGGCTGCGGCTTTGTTCTTTATTTCTGGGCTGATTGGAGGCCTAGGGAGGCTAGGTTGGAGGTTCTCTTCCTTAAGGAAGAGGATTTAAGCTTCAAGGATCTCATCAATGGCATTCTTCCTCTTCTCCCTGAGTTTTCTTCTTCTCCCTTATCTTTTGAGCACTATTTTGCTCTGTAAATTCATGTTCAATTGATTAGAAGCTGTATTTAGGAAATACTTTGAATCTTTATATGATTATTAATGTTTATGTATGAATTTGAGTTTCTATTGATGTTTAGCTATGTTCTTTCATGCCTATGCTTAATGCTTGCATCTGTTTGATCAACAATTGCATGATCTTAATTGATGCAAATGAACTAGACATAGGGATTCACTATAAGAAAATTAAGATTTAGCGACAGATTTAGCGACGGATTTCGTATCCCTAGCTAATATCATGGTTTAGTGATGGAAGTTGCGACAGACAATTTTGTTCATCATGAGTGTGAAACTTTTAATTTTTGGCAACGGATTAGCGACGGATTTGTCCGTAGCTAAATTTTGTGAGGGCTTCCCCTTGCTAATCCGTCGCAAAGTATTTGGCGTCTATCCATTTCACGTTATTATCATTCCCGCTTTTTTTTCTTTTTTTATAAATTTTTTGAAAATAAAAAATAACTTATAAATTATAAATATTAAAAAAAACATTCTGAAACTCCCAAATACCCTTACGTGCTCTCTCTCTCTCCCTCCCTCCCAAACTCAGAAAAAGCTTCAATTCCCAAACCCCCATCGTACTCACTCTCTCCCAAATTCAGAAAAATCCACCTAACTCACTCTCACTCACCGTGTCCACCGGCTCACCGCGCCACTACTCGTGTTCAGCCTCATCGCCACTGTTCCTGTTCACCCACGTCGCCATGACTTAGGTTTGTCTTTCTCTTTCTCACAATATCTTTATCATGTTCTCATAGCAAATCAGTCACCAAATCACACAATCTCAACTCAAAATCCATTGTGACTGTCTCCCTGTTTCGTCAAAGCCACCCCTCAAAACTGAATCAAGCCCTTATTTTGAAAATTTGTTTCAAACGTTGCAATGTGTGAAATTGGTTTAGGGCTGCTAGTTGAAAATTGGTTTAGGGATTTGAGGCAGAGATATGATTACCTTCCTCCTATTAGTATTATTTAAGCTAAAAAGATTCTCATCTAAGCTCGAATGATGGCTTGATTTCAACCAACTGAATAAGTTATCAGGAATTATTAATCAACTCGCATTGTCTTTTCACCCTTTTTTTTAATCAATCTTGCATTGTCTTCATTGTTTTCGTAACAATTATGCAATGTTGAGTAATAGAAATTATTAACTATTGGGTTTGGATATATTATACTAGTCGGATTTATTTTTGAAAATTTATCGGTTCTGTTTTGTGGACATTTTCAATGGTACTAACTTTTCTGTGGGATGCATACACAACGAATAAAGAATCACAAGGAGGTTTTAGTTTTCAAGCATGTATGTACTATATATAGCTTTCAAGGCCTAAGAAAGAAAACCTTTGCTTTCTCTTAGTCTGGCAAATATGAACTGTCTCCAAATTCATGCAAACAAAACCCAATTAAGGTAAGGGTTTTAACATAATTTATCTTTTCTATTTTTTTTAAAAAAAAGGTCCATTCTTTGAAGTGGTATGAGAAGGGAAGTGAGGAACTCAACTCACTAGTGAAACAATGTGAATGGGCCTAGCAATGTAAAAGAGAAAGGCCCTGAGTCAACCACAATCAAAAACCTCTCTATTAGAAGCAAAATACATGAAGTGTTAGATTTGATTTAGATGCTTTTGTGGTAGGAGTTATAGTTGGAGGGAGCAGAGCAATTTGCAATTGCAATGAAACTCAGCAGAATCAAACTTGCAATTGCAATTACTTATTTGCTCTTCGGATAAGCACATGAAAAATTATTCTTATTGCATGATAAATCCAATCCAGTCATGTTCTCTAGGATACTACCTCTATAAGAGTAATAATTACTCTTTGTTCTAAATTCTAATGAAAATAATTTTAGCTGACACTATTTAATTATCAGTAAATAGTTTTTATTGTTAGTTTGTTACATACTGTGCGCCCAATATCTGATATTTCTTTGATTTTCCAATTACAGGCATGATGTTTCATTATTCCTTAACTATAGAGTCATGAGCACAGGCGAACCTGTAAGATTCTCATATTCTAATTTATGTATTTTTGGTTGTTAAGAAACTGAGACATTTTCTTTAGAATTTGTAATCAACAGTGGAGTGATAGTTCCTTTCATGCCTGCAGTGTTTGCCTTATTTTACTTAAAATATCTATCTTCAAGTTTTTGCTCAAGTATCACTTGTTGGAATGACATTGATGGTATAATAGGGACATAATCACATAAATACTATGTCAAACATAGAAATATGCCTGGGCATAAATCAAGCTGCAAAGTAGTCCAAACATGTTTGGCTTTTTCTTCAATATCGCAATCATTATTTCTTCCATAATAGGTTCCTGAAAGAAGGATAAAGGAAAAAAAAAGAAATTAATCATATAAATGAAAGAGAACAGAAGTTGACAGAAATTAGCTGAGGCTATGGTTTAATAATAGATAGGCTATTAAACTTAAGTAACCTATTCTGAAAATATTTAGAAACTAGTAATACAATATAATATAAAATTATAGAAGTATATCTTGCTGAAATAGATGGATAGATCATAGATGGATACACGTGGGTGTGTTACAATTAGTAATATCATTTCCTAATTTTCCCAGATTTCAGCTCTTATTTACATATGGTAACAAGGCAATACAAAATAAGAAAGCTGAAAATATCCCTCCCCTAACCAAAGAAAATCATATAATTCTAAAAAGACCAAGGTAAATAGTAGATAACACAAATATGTGCCACTATTAGTAATACCATTTCCCAATTTTGTAGATTTCTGCTCTTATTTACAATTTGTATCACTGTCAAGTAATATCATTTCCCATATTTTACAATGGGAAATGATATTACTGGGGTCTCTGATTTATTTTTAGTCATCAATCATCTGCTAATTGGATTGATACTTTATTTTGATACTGAAATTAACTTTCATTTTTCATTCTTCAAATCTTCTTTTTATCTAATTTTGCAAGGTACTGACAACTTTATTACTTAGTCACAGCGTTTGGCTCTTTACAGGCAGAAGTTGGATGAGATGTTCCAATAATATGTTTTTTTAGGTAAACACTTATTGGATCTTTTCTTCTCCTTATGCTTCTCTCTTATTATACTATATTTCGTTATCTTTGACTATTTCAGGGAATACATTCACCATTAATTAGCAGCGTCATAGTTGAATAAAAAAAATAAAAAGGGTAGATGTTCTCAGTGTTGCTGTTAGGTACCATGAATATTTGCACTTGTCCTAAAGCTAGGTTGTTTTGGATGTTTTAGTACAGTTTTGAAGCGGTGTATTGGGAGACCAGCTCCCATTCTTAGGTATATTTATCTCATGGTCAGCGAGTAATTGTTTCCATGTGACCATTGCAGATGCATTTGATAGATGTAAAAATCCTGTAATACTTTCACTTCGGGTCCATTATTATAATTGTAAATGAGTTGTAATGTGAACTTTATTGGATATCCTGAATGTTTTATTATAAAAACTTATTACTTATCCCAGAGTACTCTTGTCTTACACATCTTATTTTCTCACTCCTTTCATATACAATGAGGATTAAACGCTAATATTTGTTCCCACAAATTTGAAGTACTAGTTTTTTCAAAGAATATTAAAAATTACTTGAAATTTTTGAATAACTCAAAAAGATATTTTTCGTGTCTATTCTACCAAACATTTTACCATGTTTTTAAGATTTCCACCACCAAAACAAATGAAGAAAATAGAACTGAGTGGTTCATGGTCTGTAAAGCATTCAAACATCATCAATACATTGAAGTTACTTAGCCAAAAGTAACTAGAGATTATATGCAAATATAAAAGTTGACTCTGTCATCACTATTGTCACTATTTATTGCAATTATCAATACATCGGAGTTTTGATTAGTTTAGATACTTTATATGATGCCAAGGTTTTTTTTTAATATAGGTGGAGAAGATGGGTGTTCAACCCACTGTACCAAAGTTGTTCATGTTGACCCACCACTCGAAAAAGAAAGATGATTAGTGTGACTTGAAATCAAAATTTATTGTGGTATGTACCCATCCTCTTGTTGGATTCCTTTCCATTTCTTTATTCTTATATCTAGACATGAATAGATTATGGATTGTAAAAGTACAATAGAAAAGTCAGATAATGAAATCATAAAGCAAAGTAGTTATACAGATTTCTAGAGATTTGCAATGTTTAAATATTGGGATTCTCTTGCATGATATTATCCATAAGACCAAAACATTGTCTTAAGTCTTATCATGCCTTTAGTTTTGTAATTTATCATTGTCTTAAATCAATTGGTGCTGCTGTTGCCCACATACAATTTGGTTAATATTCATTTTTAGATAAATGAAACCCCTGCGAGCTTTTTAGGTTTTTATATATGCTTTAAGAGCAATTTTGGAGAAATTACTATAGTTCATAACTAACTAAGAACTGTGGGAAGAAACTAAATATCTTAAGTTAAGGAATGGAATGAATTATGTATACAATGCTCATGTTGAATACTAAACTTTTAAGTTCCCCATTTAACACACAAAATAAAGTGTACTTTTTAATGCCTTGTTGAGATCAAACTCAACCCTTTTACTGTCAACCCTATTGACCCACCAAAGTTGTTCATGTTGACCTACCACATCTAAACATGATGGCATGGCTAATACTGATACTGAAATTCTGTTTGTGCTACTGAATTTGATTTCAAAATCCCTGTAAATGCCATTATTACTGATATTGATACTGATATAGTCACAATAACTTAATCTGTTAATAAAACTGATGTTGTTACTGTTTTTGCTACTTATTCAGCTGCTATTGATTCTTATTCAATTTCTAAATTTGTTTTTTTGCTAATAATAATGTCTCTTGTGCAATTTATGATATTATGATTCCTAATGCAATTTATATTATGCATTATGCTGATATAACTGATTTTCCTGCTAGTTCATATACATTCTGCTGATATAACTGCTTTTCTTACTAGTTTTAGTGCTATTGCATCTACTTCACTGCTTAAGACTGCTATTCTTACTGCTCCTAGTCCTATATCTTAATCTTCTACTTTCCTTCATGGTCTATCTTCTAAGTGTACCACTGCACGTGCAACTAGTTAAAACAAATCAGGGAATGATCATGTATGTATTAGGTAATATGAGGTTTGAGTATATCATGTATGATTGTTATGTCTTTATTTCTCTCTTTCTCTCTATGAGCAACTTATTTTTTATGCATGAACTAATTCTAATATCATATTTTCAGGAAAATTATAAAGTACTTAAAAAGAGAAAACTCCAAGAGCATGTTGGTGACACATCTAATGAAAACAATGATGGGGTGGAAGATGACACAATAGAAAGTGACACATTTGAGAGGAGTGAAGATGATATAATAGCAGAACACGACTTAGATAATCAAGAAGAGTTATCACTTTGGGTTGAAGCTGTTGGTGGGCCAAAGAAAGGCAGAATGTATGGCCTAGGATCTCAATCATCTGTGATTTGCCCACTAAATTTTAAAGTTGGTACTTTTAAAGTTGATTTACCCACACATCATTATTCTAACACATTTGAGTTTGAAGAAGCTGTCCAACGTGAGATTGAGAAAAGGTTGGGAGATGTGAAAGTAATGGTTCAAGAGGTGGCACAACAGGAAGTGCAAACTGCTGTTTGGAAACTTTCAAGTACTTTTCAGATAGAGAATCTTACACAAGCATCACCAAATGGTCTTAGTTCATCCACCCCATGAATATAACTTCTACATAGACAGTTTTAGACTTAACTTTTGCTTAGGAAAACATAACTTGTGTAGGTTTATGTATAACATTTTGTGTTATGTTGGCAGTATCTTTTGATATAATGTAGATAGTTTCAAACTATTTGTTTGGAATGATATTTTGGGCTATGTTAATATATATTTGATGTTATGCAAGTAATTAAGGATACTATTTTATGTTTACTAGTATTTTATTGTATTCAATTTATGAGAAATTAAACAGGGGTTAGATGTTCTATTTTTTTCTAAAAAAAGGTTACTATGCATTAGCGATGGATTAGCGACGGATTAGTCCCTTGCTAAATGCAATTTGGAATTAGTGTAAATGTTAACGTGGCACAAATTTAGCGACGGCTTGCGTAGGAATAATTCGTCGCTAATTTAGCGATAGATTTTGTGTGGGAATTATCCGTTGCTAATGTAGCGACGGCTTTTTGCGTGGGATTAATCCCTTTCCAATTTAGCAACGGATTTGTGTGGGCATAATCCGTTGCTAATTTAGCGATGAACTCATTTCCATCGCTAAATTTTAGCATGGAGCAATCTAGCAATGGCTTTAGCGACAAATAGAAATCGTCGCTAAATTAAGATTAGCGACGGATTTTTCCCATTTAGTGACGGATTTGTCCGTAGCTAAATATTGATTTTCTTGTAGTGATTTGTGGAGATAGACATGGTATGGTTGATGCATGTTCGACGAGTTCAATTGGCTTGGATGAGTTGATTCACTAACGGGATAGAAATATACCTTTTAGCTATGTATTAGCGTGTGTTTGAGACTAGATCGTTTATTAGTAGAGTTTACACTAGTCCTCATGCAACCATAAGAACCATAGTGGATTAGATAAATGACACTAGGGTTGATCGACCTAGACATAGGCTTTTGACTAAATCAGATTCTTAAGCTAAACTAACTAAGCATTGATGTTACTTGTAAGGATTGCATATCATTAGTATGAAGTAGGAAGTGAAGAAGGATTCCCTAGATTTCCAAACCCCTATGTTATTGCTTTGGTAGTTTAGATTTAAATTAATTGCTTTTCTTTATTTTATACGTCCTTGACTAGAATCTAGTTGAGTTATTGGTTGCTACTTAGTAATGAAAACCTTATCCTCGTGGGAATGAACTTTTACTTTGTATCTGTATTACTTGAACGACCCATACACTTGCGGTACACAAATGGTCTAACAAGTGTCATGTATAAGCCATTGCGCAACTATTTTTATGAGATGAGCATATTATTTTTAAAAGCTAACAAGATACTGGCATAACTCCTTGATCATTCACTCTGAAAATGTTTATGTCTAGCTCTATGGAGTAGAAATTTTGGTACCATTTGCATTATGAACTGTCAGTCTTATAGATCATTGAGCATAAGCATTTATAACTGTGGAAAATATCTGTTATTATTACCGTAATAATTATTTGATTGCTTGAACTATTGACTATTGCAAATATTGATGCCGCATGCCTGTTGTTGATAATCTGTACTGCTATGTATTGTTGTTATGCCTTTACTGTTAATCTTAATTATTACTATGAACTGTGTTGATATGTGGGCGTTCAGCGTCGTTCTGTTTTCATACTGCCATTTTGGTACTGAAAGATGGGTTTCTCATCTCTTTCTATATTTTCTGTATCTTCTGTATTTTTGTACTTCCGTCGGACTGTGTACTACTGAGAAGACGTTCGTGAGGAAGAGAAGGAAACACCTGAGTTTCCAGGTTTCTGGCCATATTTAGACTAGAGCTGCTGAGGATGTCATCGCGTCCACGTCGATTTTTGGCGTATGCCCGTATGACCTTTCATGGAGGGCCAGATTGCTGGCACATCAACTTGAGCACTGACCGGTGTATCTACCACGGGGAGCTAACTATCTCTTTGGCGTAGGGCCGCTACGACACACTTGTTTTTTATTTTATTACTTTTGTACACCTAGAGTTTTATCTGCCTGTTCGGGATCTATGGGATGATCTATATTATACCCCACAGGAAGACTCGTTCCTCTCCACTGCTCGAGCTTCTGCCCGAAATTCGGTTGCTCCGATGATAATTTCATCTAATGAAGAGGACCCTGAGGAGGACCCGTCTACGGTCCCTTCTCGTCAGTCGTAAGGGCTGATATTGTCGGTGGCTACTAATGGCTAACCGTTTATCTTTTTGGGGAAGCCTGATGTTTTGCTATGCTTGATGGGTGTATATTTGTATCTCCCGGGTAGGTACATGTTTTGCTTTTTTTTTGTAATCCATGTTGTAATTAAATAGGCTGATGCATATATATATATATATATATATATATATATATATATATATATATATATATATATATATATATATATATATATATATATATATATATGAATTGTGAATGTATGGTCTTTAGTTTATGACTTTCAAATTCAGTGTCGATTTTATTGTATCTATAATTATTGTTATCTTTTCACCGCTATTTAATTAATAAAAAAAAAGTGTACAGATATTCAAATACTCGATTATCTTATCATACAAGAACGCAAATCATTTATTCTCGTGATAAAATGAACCAGGTCTTAATTAATCAATGTAACTATTATTTTCCGCATTTTGTTAACTTTAATTTCATAATGGTGTGATGGTCCTTTTTCGCGGGTTGAGAAAAAGGGGCGTTACACGTGTGGGTGTTGATCGTCCTGATAATTTTGCTTTTGATCAGTTTCCAAGGCTCTCAGCTCTTCTTCCTTGAGTGTTTTCCTGCACAAACACATAAAAGTAGTGATAATTCTTTTCACTCAATTTTTCTTAATCAAAAACTAAAAGAACTTAAATCCTAATCTACGTCCACTATTCTAAGATACTTAGACCAAAATGAAACAAGAGAACAAGTTCAGGGGAAACAAATCAGCTTATCAAGCCATAAAACTATATCTTTTGCGTTCTTATCATGCATAGATATAGGGCACAAATAACTAAATTCTATGGAATTATCACTAGCTATATGAAACAAATCCCAAGGGATTCCATGTAGAAACTAGCCATTGCAGCACTTTCTAGCACGTTTTTGTTCTTTTCTTGTTTAGGTGAGAAGGTTGCTGGCACTGAACTTTCTCATCTCGAACTTTCTTAACATAAACTCTCTTAGCTTCTACTTGGCTTAGCTTTGGCTTTGTTTTATTGGAATCTTTCAAACTTATCCTTTTGAGCTTGATTTATTAAAAGTATGACTTTGCACTTCTTGCATCTTTAAGGCATGTAATCTTGTTCAAATAGGTTTCACATTTTTTCTTCTAGCATTTGATATTTCTTAGCTTGTAAGCACTTGTTCGAATCTTCTATTCTGATGCTTCTCATCTAGTGCTAATCATTTTGTGCTTCAGATTTCACCTTTGGTAGCTCAGTTAAAAATTCATCTCGATCATCTTTATTATCTTTGTTTTCTAGATTTGTTCTTTATATACATTGAGAGGGATTCTTATGACTAGTCTCAACTTGAACATTCTCAACTAACTTTCTCAAGTCTTCAGTCTTCTTGAATAGATTTCTTCTCACTTTGTTGATATAAGCATGACATTGTAGGTGAGAAAACTTTTATTCTTCAAACAATATTTTGGGAGATTTCTTTGGTTTTCATACACCTTGATGTGAACTTTCTTAGGACATTTTCATGGATCAACCTTCTCAGGTACTTCTAGAACTTTCTCATGTTGTCCATGAACTTTCCCATGTTGATAGGGAACTTTCTCACGAGCAACCTTCTCACTGAACTTTCTTAACTAACTCTTTCACTAACTTTCTCATAACTTTAAGAACTTCAATCTTCTCATTCTTTTAAAACATCATCACTTGATTATTCTCTTGATGATACAGATGGTAGAAGCTTTAATTTGATGATTGTATTACTCTTGAATTTGGTTTTGTGGAACCTTTTCATTCTTCTGAACTTTCTCATAACCTTCTAAGGATGGATTTTTTCATGTTCATCAGGAACTTTTCCATGACTTCCTTGAGCATTCTCAAGTCTGAATTTGACCTTCTTAGCTTTCTCTAATCACCCAAAATTCTTCTTTTATACGTATTTAGTCCTGCATAGGTTAGAATAACAAAGAAACTCCACAAAGAACATGTTAAATCATTTTAAGCAGTATGAGTAATGATATTCAATTTTCAACATAGTTAGTTATTATCAAAACATAATATTCACTGCTAAGCACAAAAAGGATTTAGAGCTTACTGATAACTATTTGAAATAGAGTTATTATGACCTTAAAACTAATACAATTGTGAGCATAAAGTCCTAAACTTCCTTAGTTTTTTTGAAAAATGCACATGATTTCATTTATCTTTAATCATTCATGCCAAAGTTTAATATTGCATCATGTGATTTTTCATGAAGATAAAGAATACAATTGTTGATATTCGATTCAAAACTTAGTAAGGCATGGTGATTTGCAGGTTAAGAAGACAAAAAAAAAAAAAAGCTTTGTAGGAGCTAAGGAACTTGGACAAGAAGATTATACACCCAAGGAATCAAGAGGTGTTGAAGAATTGAATGATTTTTTAAGAAAAGCCTCCAAGTCTAGACTTGGATTTACCAAGTCCAGGCTTAGTTAGCATATTGTTATGGTAAAGAACCCAAGCCCAGACTTGGTGCCACTAAGTCCAGGCGTGGTGGAGGTCATGAGAAACTGGCAGTTCCAAGTCCAGGTGCGAAGCCCCCAAGTCTAAGCTTGGCTCTTGATGTCCAACTCCACAAAAATTTGCATGCTCCAAGTCCAAGCATGGAGCACCCAAGCTCAGGCTTGGACGTTTGAAACTAGAAACGTACTGAAGCACATGACTCCTTTAAGACCCATTATAAATAAGATTGTGTGACCTTTTTGTGTACTTTTCACCCTATTTTTTAGATATCCCCTTTGTATTTCATTGTCCTCTTCATTTCCTCCATTCTCTCTCATCTTTCCACCATTTTTGAAGAGCAAGGAGCTTGGATCAAATACCAAGGAGTAAAGATTTCTCATCTCATCTCCATGGGCATCTTGGTTCCCTCTTTCCTTTTCTCTTTATTTTCATTTTTCTCTATGGGTAGCTAAATCTCCCATAGCTAAGGAGAGATTTAGCTTGACTCAATCTTGATGTATATGAATTCTTGATCAATAAGTGTTTGTTTCTATTCAATTGAGCGTTAATTTATGTGCTTAATGCTTCTATGACTTGATTAACCATATATTGTTTTGTTAGTTGTTTAAAGAATTGAGAAATTCCTTTCTACCTTTGATCTTGAAATTAATACCATAATTTGTCAATACCTAGGGATAGGTACTGGTGATTATGTGGCTAATTTGGGAGTCACATACTTAAATCTTCCAATTACATGAAATTGACCAAGGAATTGGTAATTTTAGGCAATTGGAACATGACTAATTCACCAAGAAATTGAGTTTTGCTTAATTAAGTGTTTTCTCGCCATCAATTGAAGGAAGTAAGCATAATTAATTAGAATTTGTGAAAATTAAGAGAAGGTTAAGTGATAATTGACCCCTAATACATTCATCCATTGATTTTAATCTATCCTTTTCTTGATAAAAACAACCAAAAATACTTTATTAGTTCTAATTGGTAGTTTTCATTGCTTTTATGTTTAAGTAGACAACTCTCATTCCAATCATTAGTCTAGATAGTACATTGTTTAACAAATTTGGTACTCAATATTGAACAATCCTCGTAGAAACGACACTCTCTCACTATTGTATTACTTATACGATTTGATATAATTGTCAAAGTCCCATCGCTTACATATATAACTTGTGAAATATTTGTGCAAGCAACATTTCTCCAATATTAGTTGTGTAGTCATTATCACTATAATGTATCAATGTATAATCAGTTTCATTAATTGCGAATTGATGAAAATAACTCATAACAGACTTGATTTTTCTTTGTTTTTTATTTTTAATTTTGATGCATTCTCAGTTTAAAATCATTTTATACCATTCAATATTGTGTTCAATTCTTATATAATGATTTTGAATATGCAAACTATTATGTAAGATGCTAGACTAATTAAATGATTGGACAACATATTATTGGATGCAAGTGTAAGATTTTTTTCATTAACAATATAAAAATTAAATAAAACTTATTTCGTGTTTCTTATTGGAATTTTATTTTGATGTACTGACAGTATAAAAAAAATTTACACTTACATTCAATAATATATTATCACATCATTTAATAAGTTTGCCATTACCTGTAATTATTAACATATTTAAATTCTTTAAATAATATGTCAACACAAGATTTGGTGATAGTATAAAAAGATGTTACTTTATCCAAATTAAACTCTTATTATTAGCTTTTGTCCACCAAATCTGTATAAGTTATTGGCAGCATGTTTTAGTTTTATAATGTTATATTAACAACTTAGCGATGTAAAATAGTGTAAAAAATAAAATATTTAAAATAACATATAATAATAATTTATTATTGGTAAAAAAAAAAAGCATATATACCAATGTTTAGAAAGTGATATGCATAGTATAATATAATTAATTTAATATTATACTAAAAATATTTATGTTATAAAAATATTTTAATAAAAATTTCAAGATATATATATGCTATAATTACCTTATATAGATGCATGGGCATATTGAAAACGATCACAAGCATGTTTCTTTTTAAATTATTTATTGTAATCCAAGTGCATATCAGCTTAATTGCGAAATTAAGAAGACAAGTCAATATAATAAATAATTTAATTGAAGGCACATCAAAATGCAGAAATTGGTAACAACAACGGTTGGACGTAGGGTTGGACAACCCGATCCAATGACTCAAGAACCCGACCAACCGACTTAACTTGACATAAAATATTTGAGTTGGTTCGAATCATCAGATCAATTCGGATCGAATTCGATTAATTCGTCTATTTATTAGTTCTGGTGACAAATTCAATAAATCAACTCGATGACCTGACCACTTAATTGAAAACGACACCGTTTTGTAGGGTTACCACTGGATCATTAGAAGTTTGATCCTAACCTAATCCCACTTGAATGCTAATAACGAGATCTATTTTTTTTCTTTGAATTAAATTAACTTAGAAACAAAGGAGACATAAATCTTTGGTGAAGAGCAATTCAAACACACCCATAACAGCACCGCACTCATGTATAACACTTTTAACTCATCCTTGCAACACCACCCAAACAAAAGCTTCTCTCAAAATCATATCCAGGTTCCAAACCCCAAACCCAGTAAGTCAAACTGCCACAAAAACGAAATCCCACAATCATAGCTAAACCGCACAACCTCCATCGACCGTCATTGACACTACCAAGCTCCTCACCCAAATCCGGCATTCCGTGGTGTGCGTCGTCGTGCGTTAGTGCTTGTGGCACATTACCAAGATATGTTGGTGTAATATTTTCCAAAAATATCTACCAAACTCACATAAATTCTTGGGATACAGCCGTGGGGCAGAGATTTGCAGAAAATCTAACTAGCTTGTGTGGTTTCTTCTTCTTCAATGATGCGAAGAAATGGAGAAAGAGGATATGAATAGGAACTGAGAATTTAGAATTGAGATTTGAGAACCCTAGGCCGCACATAACTTCGAAGGAATATTTTAGGTGGGTAAGCTCGCCCCGACCCGGCCCGTATCCACTCTGCCCCGCGACCTGATTGGGTTTGGGTTGCTTAACCTGCCCCCACATAAATCAGAAAGACACGGGTCCAACCCATAAAAAATAGTGTTAAGTCAGGTCAACATAATGGGCCAAGCTTGTTATGACACTACTAAAGCCGATATCTTGTTTGCAAATAGCATTGCATCAGGAACATACATACATGCATGTGTGTATATATATATATATATACATATATATATATATATATATAGAAATTTCGTCTGAAATTGTTATTTGGTAACTAGTAGGATAAGATAAATTAATCATATCACTTATCTTATCCTATCTATTTAGTTCAAATTATCCCGAGAGGAGAATTTGAATTAGGCTGATAGGATATGATAAGGTGATTTAAAATATAATATAAAAAAATATTTTAAATATAAAATAATTAAAATATAATAAAATATAACATAGTTACCAAAAAAATGTATAATAAATATAAAATATTTAAAATAATAAAATACTAATAATTAATCTTAAAATTTATTTTTATTTTGTCTTAAGGCTAATTTTGTTATTTTTATTATTTTAAAAACTGAAAAATATAAAATTATTCTAATAATTTAACTATATGTAAAGTAAAAACTAAAAAAGAATATTTAAAATTATAAAAAAATAATTTAAGTTAAATAATATTTTCAAAATTTTAAAAATTATATGTAATTTTATCATAAAGATAAATTGGTATTTTTATATAATTTAAAAAAATTAAAAATTATAAAAAAATAAAATCAAATAAAATATGAAAACATTTCGAATAAAAAAGAAAAATTTTAAAATCATACTAAAATTATAATGTTATCCAGTTAGTTATCTGGTAAACACCAAACGTCGGATAAGATAACAACTTAGCCTGCTAATATCATATCTTACTCCTATCTTGCTCTCTTATCCTATCTACTCTTATTTTATCCTGACCACCAAACGAGCCCATAATATGCTAATCATGATCAATTAATGTTTGTATTAAAATCCTTTCCGGCATCTTTCAATTCCAAGTCCGTAATATGTTTGAATCACCTCAGCAAGTCTACATGTAAGATATCTAGCATATGATGTTCGTATAACAATATCTACAAATCTTTTACGGGTTCCGTAGTAGAAATAATATATTCTATTAAAGACAATCCTTTGCACTAATTGATGTAAGGAAAATTATCATCCTATCATAAACAGTATCACACTATTTTTAACATTAAATACTGTTCACGGACCTCATCTCGTAAACAGTGTCAAAATCATTTTTTTGTTATTTTTTTTTGTATATGTCTATTAACTAACTTTTTTACGTCGTTAATCACTTTTCTGTTCTTTATTAATTAACTTTTTTCAAGAGCATAGAAATCATGTGGTAAAATCTTGTGTCATTAACTAACTTTTGTAGGTCATTAATCATATTTTTGTTATTTATTAACTAACTTTATTTTTATACTCGTGAAAAAAATTAGTTAATGAAGAACAAAAAAGTGGTTAATTACGTAAAGAAGTTAGTTAATGAATATATACTAAAAAAAGACAGAAACATGATTTGACACTATTTATAGGTAGGTTCCATAAAAATAATCGGTGAGAAAATAAGTGTGGACACTATTAAATATAAGAATATTATTATTGTTGATGTAAATACTTAAATAAATTCCTCTTCAAAGAAACAACTCCAAAATTCAAACTCTTAATATTTATAAGTAAGATTTGCCATGAGACACAATCCACCTCCGCTATGACAATCACTGTTGGTTCCCTTGTGATGATATACACACACATTTGCTTTAAAAAATCATATATATATATATCATCGGGCCCGATTATATATTATACAACAAACACATCCAACACAGTGGCAGCACGCATGGATGATAAGCCACACACAGACCAAGCCCTGGGTGGGTGCTTTTTCGTTGCTTGATAAGTATTTACCGGCCACACGGTTTCATCGGTTCACAGCCGGTTTAACACTAGTTTTTGAAACAAGTGTTTTGGAAGCATAACTGGACCGGTCAATAGGTCAATTCCTGGTTAAATCGGTCTAATTGGTATGGGTTTGAAAACTAAGTGTACAATACAAGTAACATTGAAGGCAAAACTGGACCACCTAATAGATCGGCTCTTGATTAACACGGTGTAACTGACGAGTACGGTTTGAATTTAAAAACTATGTGTACAATTAACATTATTGCTCACCAAAAGACTGAAATGTCAAACAACAACCTGCCTCGAGCCTAACTGAAAGTGACTGTTCCACCAACAACAAATTTATTTTGTTTTTTCAAAGTTTCACATTTTCAAAGTTCATTAAGGATGACGAAACTTTTTTAGAAATTGATTTGAGGAATGGTGATATCATATCAGGACCACTCGCAATTAACTTTCCAAAAGAGAACAAAAGGTTAATGTTTTGTTTGGATGAGAGTAGAAAATGAGAATAAAGAAATTAGAAGGAGAGAAAATAAATAAAAAAGTAGAGATGAAAATTAATTGTTTTAATGGAGAAAAAATAAGAAAGAAGATTAAAATAACAATATTTTCTTCAATGATAAACGAAGATGTAAAGAAAAAAGGGGGAAAAAGATTATTTTTACATTTTGGCAATAATTTTTTTAACAGTGGTGTCATCAAAATTTAAACCTATTACCTCATGTAAATTTCCTATATCCCTCATGACTATCCCACTCTTAGTAGCTTGTATTTCGATTTTTGTCAATATGTTTGGGTTATTAAATTAAAAGTATTGATTAATTTTTTTATGTTAATTTTTTTTTCAAAAGTTGTTATTTGAGCATTTTTCTTAATTATAAGTTGTTGTGAGTATTTCATAACCATAGGAGACAAAATTTCATTTTGCCATCAACTAAATATTTTTTTAAAAAAATCTATATCTTTTTTAATATATAAAAGTAATTTTTTATATGATCCAAACAAAAGTCTTTGTCTTAAAGCCGATCATGAATTAATATATCCAAACATAAGTTAATTTTTTCAAAAATTATTTTCTTAAAAATTAATTATACATATTGTTGGAAGCCAAAATTAGTAGCTTGTTCCCAAAACAGAGGTTGTGCAAACGGGCAAGAAGCTAGCGTGACCTAGTATGAAAAGCTACTTGTTGGATTGAAAGTTCTTAAAACGTTGGGTTGGGCTATGTGAAACAAAGCTGAATAATGTTTGACCAAGTCCAAATAAAGATAAGAGGAGATGGAGAAATGAGTGCTTAAAATCTAGAAAGTAGGGTCATATGGTTGTTGCTCACGTTTTAACCCACAAATAAGGTCATTTTGACAGTTTTGTCATTGAAGCTAAGTGAAAACGTGTTGAATGGTTGCCCCGTGACCTAGAAGAACTTAAGGAAGTTGAATAACTGAAGAACATGTTCTTAACTTTTAGGAAAGTGAGCTTAAAGGCTCAAAGACATGCATAAGTTGCAGTTTTCTTAGTTCCAATTCTAAAAATAGGCTTTTATGACTTTGAAGAAGGGACTTCCAATCAATCAATCAAAAAATCATCTATTTTCATTTGGTTTATCTTTATTTTTTCAGTATTTTGTAACTTTTCCTTTATTTTTTCAGTCATTTATTGTTTTCTTTTACATTTCCAATGCATTTACAGTTTTTTTTTACAACTTTTATCTTTACTTTCTGTAATTTTTTTTGCTTTGTATTTCGAAACACAATTTACTTCATTGTATTTCAACTTTCTCACTTGTAACCAATTGGATTCAAAGTTTTTTAATGCAATTCAGTGTCTCTCTACATTGATTGAATTGTTTGTGTTGAATTAATTGTTGAAAGTTTGTTTTAGTACTTCAAAAACTCACACCAAAGACAATTTTTTTGCTTTTGGAGTTTTCTATGACGGAGGTCATAATATATTGAGATAATGATAAAAGTGTAGATTTTAGTTTTACTTCATTAGCAAAGCTAACTTTTACTTTTTTCACACCAATATATATAGTTAATTTTTAATATAATCTTTTTCATACTAATCCAAACACATTAAAGATATTAGCTTTGATTTTTTTAAGATAAAAAGAGGAATAGAAGTTTGTGATTTACAGGAAGCCACGTATCTAGTTTGGTCCACCAATGAAATCCTATTTATAAAACTTTTGTATTTGTTTGGCCGTTTTCATAACATAGTGTCGTAGTATATATAGAATATGGGAAATTCTATAAGACCTAGGTATAAGTTTGGGTTTCAGAACTCATCCTTATGTGAACTAATAAAAAATAATCATGTAGAATAATGGTGTTAATGTTTTTTTTTTACAATAAAATCCCTGAAGAGATTGAATTTATAAGAGATGAACCCTTACTTTTTTTTTCTATAAAAAAAAAGGAATTTTAGAAAATGGTTGTTCATCCGTTTTGTTCAAAAGCCAATTTCTTTTAGAAACGTGAATCCCTTTCCTTTGCATCCAAATGGTTTTCATCAATCAGGGTGAGAAGCATAATCGAGAATCCCTTTCTAAAATAGTAAATCCCTTTCATTCAAAACACTATCAATGCGTTATTAGTTACCTTTTCATCTCTAATTTCGACTCCATCCGCATGTTGCTCGTAAGATATTTTCTGTTGCCATACGCTGCCATTAGCGGATCAATAAATCAACATTACACTCACTAATGATATATTAATTTCTTTGCAAGGCAAAATCAGATACATTTTTCTTTCTTTCTCTTTACAATCTGTTACTATCCCAATTCTAGTTGAAACGAAGGAATCAAAATTAAATGAGTGTAAAGCTCTACTATATTTCCTTTCCTATTGCCACTTTCAAGGAAAATTTTCAATAAGGTGAATTTTCGTTCGCTGAGAGACTTCTGCTGGAATATAGAGTCTGTTATCCAGCAGCTAATTAGGGATGGCACTGTCTTAAAATTTCTTTTTTAAAGAATATTTATTTACAACATAATTTGTAAAAGATCCACTTTAACTTTACTTAATTCATGTGTTATTATTTGATTTATCCACGTCAACGTATATTTTGGTACTCATAATTTTGCATAGATAATATAGTAATCCTCATAGAATATATTTAATAGTTGCTTTTATATATACAACGAATACATTCAGCATAGTTGCAACACGTACGCATGGATGATATCCCATAGAAAAAAGTTAATTACACATCACTTCTAGTCTCATATCTCTCAAATCTGTTTAGGTGATGAAAAATGTAATTAAATGATAAAAATAATATAGACAAAAAGTGATGTATATGTGAATATATGTTTGTATAATTTTTGTAACCCAGAAACCCAGGTTCAAGCCCTTAGCCCTGGGTGGGTTTTTTTTGTTGTTTAATAAGAATCTCTACCGGGCAGGACGGAACCACCTTATAAGATATGGGGGCATATGCCTCTATTGAAATTTTAATTAAATTTGTGTTATATGTATATATACACTAATATATTCTTCTCATTATATTGTATTGTTTGTCTATTGTCCATATAAGTAGTTGTAAAAAATAATAACTCAATTCATCAAATTATTTTTCTTCTTATAATAACTCTAAACTTTTGATAATTACAAGTTAACATTATTTTACTGTTTTGATTTGATTTAATTTTTTAAAATTTAAAAACAAAAAGAAATAAGTTTATAGAATATATATTAAATGTTATTTTTGAAGATTTTAAATTTATGATTTAAATAATTTTATATACTATAAATATTATAAAGAATCATATATACAATATATAAAAAACTTTATATTATTTGTATTTTTAACAGTAATATATGATATTAAATATAAATATTTAGATTTTTTTTTTAATATATATACTTTGTCTCCGCTTATTAAAATTCTTAGATCGGTCTGTGCTATCGGGCACGCTGTTGGACAAGTTCACAGCCGGTTTAATACAGGTTTTCAAGACAGCAATTTTGGAAGCATAATCAGACCTGTCTTATTCTGCCGCTCACCACAACATTGAAATGTCAACAACACCTGCCTCGGGCCCGACTGCATGTGCAGTTGCGCATCTTCAAAGTTCATTGAGTATGACAGAAATTTCAACAATTTTTTTTTTTTTGAAAGACTGAACTTTATACAAATTGACTTGAGGAATGGTGATATCATATCAGGACCACCCGCACCTGACTTACCAAGAGAGAACAAAAGATTAATGTTTCATTTTTTGGTACGTGATTAATGTTTCATTTGGATGGGGAAAGAAAATGAGAAAAAAAAATAGAAGGAGAGAAAATAAATAAAAAAAAAGTAGAGATAAAAATCAATTGTTTGAATTAAGAGAAAATAAGAGGAAAGAATATACAAAGAAGATTAAAATAATAATATTTTCTGTAATGCTAAACGAAAATGTGAAAAAAAAAGGAGAGGAAAAAAGTTAATTTTACATTTTGGCAATATTTTTTTATTTGTACAATGGTAATATTGAAATTTAAACTTATAATCTCTTACAAATTATTAAGTCCCTCATCAATAGTCCACTCTTAGTAGCTTACATTTTGGCAATATATTTTGAGTTATTAAATTAAAAGTTATTGATTAATTTTTTATACTAAAAATATTTCTTTTCAAAAGCTTTTACTTGAGCAATTTGCTTATAATCTGTTGTGATTATTTATAAATATCATTTTATTCTTAATTAAATAATTTTTTTAATAATTTTATATTTCTTTAAATAATTTAATATACAAAATGATTTTTTTATACTGTTTAAACAAAACTCTTTATCTTAAAATTGATTATAAACTAATATATCTAAATACAAATTATTTTTTATAAATTAATTATACATATGATTAATTTTTAATATAATCTCTTTTCATAACTAATATCTTTTAATATAATCTCTTTTTCATAACTAATTGAACAAGGCTGGAACTTGAATACATTGTGCACTCAACTCCCAGCCAATTTGATGGACAATATCCACGCTGTTCCTTTCAACGTGGATGCTTCTTTCGTTGACTCTTATATTTGGAAAAAACAAGCTAATGGATGAACACACCTCTTGGCTTCTTGGTTTTTCAGGTTACTTGGCGTACACAACCAATATGGTGGCTGATCAGCTGCAAGCCATCAGAGTTGGGTTGCGTTTAGTTTGGGAGCATGGGTACAAACTTGTCATTTGTGATTCAGATTCTCTGAATGCTTTAAGGTTCATCACGAGTTATTCCTTCCGTTACCATCCTTATCGGGCCATCATTGATGAAATCAGAGATATGCTGAGTTGGGACTGGGATGTCCACCTTATTCACACTCTTAGAAAAAGTAACAGCTGTGCGGATTTGCTAGCTAACCATGGTGCTAAGTAGGATGAAGTTTTTGAGAAATATTAATACTATATTATTTTATATATTTATTTTAATATTAATTTAAAAATAAATATTGTTAATAACTTTTTTAAAATTATCAGATAAATTAATAATAAAATAATTATTAAAATAAATATATAAAAATATATTATTAACCTTTCTCTAAAATATTTTATATTTGGCTACTACTTCTATCGAGTTGAACTCTTATCTTATAGGTGACTCAATGGATATCACTTTTAAATATTTTTAGTTTATTTTTAAAATTTTAGACACTAGACTCAATTATCATTTTGGTTTATTTTGCATTTTAATTTTTAAATTCAAATTGATTTTTTCTATATCCACTTAAGTTTTAAGGAAGATGTTATGGTAATTAATTATAACTAAAATTATAATTGATCATAATTGATTTTAGAGATACTTATAACTGATTTAGTACAAAATTATTTTGATTTATTATATAATTATATTTTTTTATAAAATATTTTTTTTCTATAAATAGATGTTAATCTTCTTATATGCATTTATTTAAAAATATATACAAATTTATTAATATATATCTCTCTATTTTTATTTCTAATAAAATTAACTTAAAAATTTGATCACTTTAATAATTAACAAATTTTACATAATATTATCTTAAATTAATAATATTATACATAAAATCAAATATTACATATTCTATAAAATAATAAAACTAAAGTCGTTAATTTGCGGAGACAATATTGCAGACAATCAAATACGAGACGTGACGAAAACAATCAGGATTGAAAGCAATTAAACATTATTGTTTAAACATTATTGTTTAAATATTCTCCGTACTTTTAAATATTATAAACAATTAAACATTATTGTTTATTCTTTATGTGCATATTCTTTAACAAGACGTGATTCTCCGTAGTTTTGTTTTGAAATATTTTATGTAAATTAGAATATGCATATTATATTTATATTATATATTAATATAAAAAATATTAAATTATGTTATATATAATTATAATATTTTCGTAATACATAAAATTTTATAATATATAAATTAAATAAATTTATATATATTTTAAT
Source organism: Ormosia emarginata (assembly GCA_029884605.1). Lineage (NCBI taxonomy): Eukaryota > Viridiplantae > Streptophyta > Magnoliopsida > Fabales > Fabaceae > Ormosia > Ormosia emarginata. Next base: position 5,290,106 of record JAQQTP010000025.1, read on the forward strand.
TAGATGGATAACGAGAATATTATTTTCTTACAAAAGACGGAAAGTCGGTGTTTCATACATGAATATAGCTTTTCGTATTGCTTTACAACTTAATCCACGAACAGATTTTATCTGATCATTCAACCATTCATAATTAGAATCAATAATATGTCAAAATTTTAATTTACATAATACAGCATAATAATATAATAAAAATTATTAATTTTCACAATTAAAGTTTATAGAAATTAAAAAAAATAGTCATGATTAATAAAGAATTATAAATTTTATAACATTTCTTTGATACTACGTATTAATTTGTAAATCTTTTAAAAATCTTAATATAAAAAATTATTATTACATAAAAATTTTAGAATTTATGATTCTTATAAATAAGAATATAAGAATACATAATTTCTATCTATGAATAATTGGTAGATTATATTCCAATAACGTTAGAGAAATTTTAAAACTTATTTTTTATTTTTTTATACTTCTTCTATTTTAATAGTGATGAGAGTAGAAAAAACTTTATTGATTAAAAATAAATCTTAAATTTTGTATAGAAATTATTTTTTAAATATTATTAACTTCTATCAAATTAATAATTATTATAATTATAAAATTATTTTTTTTTATCTAATAAAAATTTAACTCATAAACTAAATTTAATTATTTATTAAACTAATAAAATAAATCACAAACTTATTTAATTAAACATTTAATCTAACACTTTCTTCCTTACCATCTTTATCGGGCCATCATTGGTGAAATCAGAGATACGCTGAGTTGGGACTGAGATGCCCACCGTATTCATACTCATAGATATGGTAATAGCTGTTTGGATTTGCAAGGTAAGCATGAAGCTAACTAGGATGAAATTTTTTAGAAATACTAATAACATATTATTTTAAATATTTTTTAATATTTATTTTATTATTAATTTAAAAAATAAATATTATTAAATTTTTTAATAATTTTTTCAAATATATAAAATAGATCAATAATAAAATAATGAGTAAATTACACTCATTTTCATTCAGATTTAATGATAAGACATTCAATCTCATTCTTTCTAAAAAATAACACTCCTCCTAATTAATTAAGTTGACTAATACTTATTAGAATAAGTTATAAAAATATGTATCAGTCATTATATTTTTTATAAATAATAATAAGCTGTACATACTTGAAAATTTTATAAATTTTAACTAATAATATTTATATATAATAATATTTTTAAAAAACCTTTACAATTTTCTTTGTGTGGGTGTGTAAGGAGTTTTTTTTAAATATATATATGTATTTTTTTAATTGGTAATGTTATCAGATTTTAAGTAATAAAAAAATATTACTATATTTTATCTAGTAATATTTATATATAATAATATTTTTAAAAAATATATTTTTTATAAATAATTGTAGATGCTAAAAATTCTATAAATTTTAATTGATAATATTTATCTGATTGTGTAACTTGAAAAAAAAATAATGTGTTAATGGTCATTCATCTTAACCGTAACAATTGAGATGAATGAGGTGTACCATACACCTTGTATAGCTAAGGTGTATATTAGACAACCATTACTACAGTACACTCTACTAAATTATGATATACCATAATTAATTAATTAGAATATTCTTGTAGCATATTTTGACAGATATTAGTTAACTTGATCAACTGGGAGAGAGTGTCATTTTTTAGAAAGAATGGGTCTGAGTGTCATATCATCAAACTTAAAAGGAGGTGAGTGTAATTTACTTTAAAATAATTATTAAAATAATTTTTTTAAAAAATATATTATTAACATTCTTTAATGTTTTTAACATAATTTTTATATTCTTACATCAAATAATATATATATTTATTTTTATATTATATCTAATATTATTTATTATATATTTTTTTTTTTTTTTTCAATCAATTATATTCTTTAAAAAATGTAAATAATAATACATTTTTAAAAATATGTAAAATTAACATTTTTCTTTTTTAACAGCTACTTCTCCTAATAAGTGGAGCTCTCCTCTCATGGTTGACTCAATGGGAATCGCTTTCCTTAGGAGTTGGTCCCTTTTGGTTTCTTACCTCTTGTATAAAATAAAAATAAAAATTCAAACACACGTTAAATAAAATAGTTTTGATTTTTAAAGATAAAAGGGGAAATAGAAGTTTGTGATTTATAGAAAGCCACGTATCTAATATTAGTTTTGAATTTTATAGATAAAAGGTGGAATAGAAGTTTGTGATTTATAGAAAGCCACGTATCTAAATTGGTCCACCAATGATACTGTTCACAATTCACTTTTTCATATACGTCATTTTTTAAGGTGTATTTATATATCAGACACGTATTTATATCATATACATAAATATTTATATAACATACATGTCTTATATATTTAAATATATCTAATTAAAAAAATTATTATTTTTAATTTAGACAGCATTTTAAATACGTTTAGACACGTTTAAAATACACTTAAACGCATATAAGACACAATTTGGATATGACCTATTAATAATTTTTTTTATAAAATTGGTTTACATATTAACGTTCAATTAGTAAAGTCAGACATACATCTTTCAATCATACGATGACATCTCAAGTTACTATATTTATATACCAGTATTTTAAGTTTTATTTTTTCATATCTGTTATTTTCATCCGCTTCTTTCTACCTCTCTACTCGATCGTGTCAGTCGTCTAACATTGGTCATGAAATTTACCTCACACTAATATTCCCTCTAGTTAATTTTATTTTAGATACACATGTACTTATACAGAGTTAGTTCTATTAAGAGAAGTTGATTTAAGATATTTTTTAGAAGAAAAAAGTTAATTATACACATCGTTTAGGGGTATATGCACTATTTATACTTTTTTTAAAGGTGTGTGATTTAGTGAGAGAAAGTGATAGAAAAAATAATGTATGATGAATGATATTTAGAAGAGTGTAAAAAGTTATGTGAGAGAAAAAATAGGTAAGAAAATCAGAGTTATTTTTAGAATATGTCAATAGAAATTATGCTCTATATTTTTTAGGAGGAGCTTACTAAGTAGCAAATATTGAGACATATGACATATATTAAGATATTGTAAATCTTTAAACTTATAGAAATGATATTAATAAATTATGAATCTTTTCCTTAAATTTTGCAATTATATATATATAAACCAAATTCTTTAATTTACTTTTGACCGTCACGGCCCGATTAACGACATTCTACCATAAGTTAAGATATTCTCAGAAGGCTGATTAGTCTATACCTGAATGGGTAACGGCTTGACAAAACATGTGTTTAATATAATCCACCAATAGACATAATAGCCTTGCGCCATAATGACTAGACATAACGTCTCGCATCATAATAACCAGACATAACGGCCAGAATCCTAAATGGCTTGAACGAAAGGTATTCGGAGAGTCAGTCTTCTAGATCTCTATATAAACTGACCTGGCAGTCTAAACCAGACATGTTCACTTTTTTCTACCTAGACCTAGCTTATAGTCGAATGGGTAACAGCGCGACAAAACATGTGTTTAATATATTCCACTAACAAACATAATAGCCTTGCGCCATAATGACCAGACACAACGTCTCGCGTCATAATAACCAGATATAACAGTCATAATCCTAAATGGCTTGAACGAAAGGTATCCGAAGAGTCAGTCCTCTGGATTTTTATATAAACTGACCTAGAATTCTAGACGAGACATGTTCAATTTTCTCTACCTATGTCTTCATCACTGTCTTGACTCCAAGACTGATCGGTTGAAGTGCCTCTACTAGCATTCGACCCTGCCTCCAACCAACGAACTGTTGGACGACCAACCTGAGTCTTTCTGGCGACCAATCCTTCAGGTAGAGGATGGAACATCAGGCAACTCATAAGCTCGGCCCATCTTCATAGATGTCCAAGCTGAGGGACTGTGGATTGTCTTGACCAAATTGACATCCGACCACTCATAAGCTCGGGCCATCTTCATAGATGCCCAAGCTGGGGGACTGTGAATCGTCTTGACTCAATTGATATCCAACCACTCATAAGCTCGGCCCATCTTCATAGATGATCAAGTTGGGGGACTGTGGACCTTCCTGACCCAATTGACATTCGATCATAAGCTAGGCCTATTTTTGTAAAGTTCGACTAGCTTATACCCGAATAGGTAATGACTCGACAAAACATGTGTTTAATACAATCCACCAATAGACATAATAGCTTTGCGCCATAATGACCAGACATAACGTCTCACATCATAATAACTATACATATCGGCCAGAATCCTAAATGACTTGAACGAAAGATATCCGGAGAGCCAGTCATCCGGATCTCTATATAAACTGACCTGGTAGTCTAGACTAAACATGTTCAATTTTCTCTACCTAGGCTAGCTTATGGTCGAATGGGTAACGGCTCTACAAAACATGTGTTTAATATAATCTACCAACAGACATAATGGTCTTGCGCCATAATGACTAGACATAATGTCTCGCGTCATAATAACCAGACATAACGGCCAAAATCTTAAATGACTTGAACGAAAGGTTTCCAGAGAGTCAGTCCCCTGGATTTCTATATAAACTGACCTGACAATTTAGACCAAACATGTTCACTTTTCTCTACATATGCCTTCATCATTGTCTTAACTCCAAGACTAATTGGTCGGAGTTCCTCTACTGGCATTTGACCCTGCCTCCAACCAACGAACTGTCAGACGACCGACCTAGGTTTCTCTGGCGACCAACCCCTCGGGTAGAAGATGAAACAACTTATATATATGTGTGTGTGTGTGTGTGTGTGTGTGTGTGTGTGTGTGTGTGTGTGTGTCTATATCCATGTCCATATCCATATTGTGTCTTGTGTCTGTGTCCATGTCTATGTCTGTCTGTGCTTCTCCTCCTTCTCCTCATGTACTTGTGCAATTGTGCATGATGTATTGTGCTTGTTGTGTGTGTTTTTGTTTTCTCTCTCACTAAAGGCATGTTTCATAGTTGGAAAATATTAATAACATATAATATTTTTCTAAAAAAACTAACAAAATATCAATTAATTTTATAAAATAAATGTTACACATCTCGGAAGAAAGTTGCTTGGATTTGCCCGGATAGGCGATCGGCATTTCTTTTCAATTTTTTTATTTGACCTGAATAAAAAAAAAGAAAAAGAAATGTCTATCACTTATTATTCTGCTTGAAATAAAAGATTTTTTATTAAAGAAATAAAATATTTTAATATACCTGTTATTGTTAAAGAACATAACTGGGCTACATCCGTGCTGTGTAGACCCGACTCTATTTCATCACTCATTTTATAATATCATTTCTATTTTCTTCATATAAGATCAGTCTTTTGTACTTATTGGTTTAACTTGACTTGAAGTTAAATCTAAATATTTCTCTCTGTATTAAGATTGCAATATGAGACTATAATATATATACATTTGACTACAAGATAGAACATTAATTATTTATGCTAAGTCCTAGAAGTATAAATATAATAAATACATAGATACAATAAATAGAACTTCACTATCTACACCGTCCACACTGTCCACTTATTATGATTATAATTAATACTCCCCCTTAAGTTAGAGCATATATGTCTGATGCAACTAACTTGTCACATATGTATGCTATCTTAGGAACCCGTAAGGATTTAGTCATATCATGTCTGCTAATTGATCTTTAGTGCCCACAAAAGAAGTCTTAATAATGCCTGAGAAGATCTTTTCTCTGATGAAGTGACAATCAACTTTTATATGTTTCATGAAAAATTGGATTCGAAGAGAGATACAAGGTTAATTGGTTATCACAAGCAAGTTCCATAGGACCTATATCACAAAACTTCAACTCTTGGAGAAAATATTTTAGCCACAAGAGTTCGTAAGTAGTACTAGTCATAGCATGATACTCTGCTTCTATGCTTGATCTTGCAACAATAGTTTGCTTCTTGTTTTTCCATGAAATCAAGTTACTTCCAATAAGCACACAGTAGTACGAAGTGGACCTCCTATCACTAGCATCACCTGCCTAATATACATTGTATATCCATTGATATTAGTATGACCTTTGTTCATATAAACAAGTCCTTTACCAGATGATTCCTTTATGTATCTTAGGATTCGAACAACTGCATTCTAATGACTGTCACATGGTGAGTTGAGAAACTAACTCACAACACTAATAAGAATAGCAATGTCTGGTCGAGTCATGGTGAGATAATTTAACTTCCAACTAATCTTCTATATTTGCCTGGGTCAGGATAGAGCTCTCCCTGATTAGGTAGAAGCTTCACATTTGGTTCCGTAGGAGTATCAACAGGTTTACAATCAAGCATCCATATTTCTTCCAGAATATCAAGGGCATATTTCCTTTGAGAAATAGCAACACCTGTTCTCGATTGGGTTACTTCAATCCCAAGTAAGTATCACAATCGACTAAGATCTTTAGTATTAAAATGTTTAAACATATATTGCTTCAATTTCTTAATGCCTTCTTGATCATCGTCTGTAATGACAATTTCATTCACATACACCACAAGATAAATAAGTTTATTCAATGGTGAGCATTTAAAAAATACAGAATGGTCTGTCTCGCAATGAATCATGTCAAACTGCTGAATGACTTTACTAATCTTCCCAAACCAAGCGCGAAGCGACTGTTTTAAACCATATAAGGACTTTTGTAGCTTGCAAACATGGCAGCCATAGACAAGAACAAATGAACAGGCGTCATCTTAGCAACAGGAGAAAAGGTATCATTATAATCCAAACCATAGATCTGAGGGTATCCTTTTGCTACCAACCAGGCTTTCAATCGGTCCATCTGCCCATCAGGGCCAACTTTAACAGTAAATACTCATCGATAGCCAACTGTAGATTTTCCAGGATGAGGTGAAACAAGGGTCCATGTATTATTTGATTCTAAAGGAATCATCTCATCAATCATTGTCTTTCGCCATCCTGGATGGGATACTGCTTCCTGAACATTCTTAGGAATGGTAACAGATAATAAAGCAGACACAAAGGCACAACGAAAAAGAGATAATAGATGGTAACTCAGAAAATTATAAATTGGATGAGGATTTAGAGTAGAGCGTTTACCTTTACGGAGTGTAATAGGTAGGTCAGTGGAAGTGTCAGTTGGGATCGCAGTGGGAGAAACGATTGGAACGGGAGTTGAATCATGAGAATCAATAGTATGTGTGATCTTGGGAACTTTAGGATTTCGGCGCTCATAAGTAATACCAAATTGACGCAACGAACGGTCATCCTGTGACTATGGAGCTTGTGGATTAGAGACAGGTGTTCAAAAAAGAGGAATGTGTAGTACTTGAGATGGAGTAGAGTCAGATGTAGCTGATGTGACAAAAAATGGGTATCATAAAAGAATGTAACATTTGCAGATACATAAAAGCGATGTGTAAAGGGAGAATAACATTGATATTCCTTATGAACTCGAGAATACCCAAAAAAGATACATTTAACAGCCCAAGCAGATAATTTATCATGGCCAGGAGAGAGATCATGAACAAAATAAGTGAAACCAAACACAAGAGGGAGAATAACATTAAGAGGATCTTTAGGAAATAAAAGAGAGTGAAGAATTTTATTACCCAAAATAGAAGATGGCATTCGTTTACTAGATAACAAGTTGTAAGAACAGCGTCACCCTAAAACTTTAAGGGTGCATTAGCATTTATTAAGAGAGTCCGAGCTGTATCAACAAGATAACAATGTTTGCCTTCAGTCACACCATTTTGTTGTGGTGTATGAGGACAATTGGACTGATGTATGATGTCATGAGAACTCAAAAAGATTTAAAAGACGTAGAAAAATATTCTTTTGCATTATCACTACGCAAAACATAAATTGTTTTTCCAAACTGATTCTATATTTTAGAATAAAAAGTTTGAAAAGCATCAAATAACTCAGAACGATCTTTCATTAAAAATAACCAAGTACATCTTGAAAAATCATCAATGAAAATAATATAATACCTATATCCTGAAATAGAAAGAACACGAGTGGGACCCCAAATATCAAAATGAACAAGATCAAAAGGAGATATAGTTCGACTATTGACATTATTAGGAAAAGATACTCTAACATGTTTTCCAAGTTGACACGACTCACAGTTCAAGGACTTCAAATGTAAAAGATAAGGGATCATCTGTTTTAACTTGTCCAAACTTGGATGACCCAGATGACGATGTAGGAGATCAGAAAACTATGAAACAACACATATGGTGGAAGAGGAAGGTTGAAGGTAGTAGAGACCTTATGATTCAGATCTAGCTCCAATCATCTGTCCCCTTGATAACTCTATGAAAGTAGAGTTATTTGAACTCTATTTGATCTTTAAATTGTGTTAAATCCTTGTTTTATTATCATGATGAGCATTGGAAATACTTTTTCTTTGTCAAAGTTGAATATGGTTATCCATCTTTAAGTATCTATGATTATATGTGATAAATTTGAATGATTTCTCTATCATAGTGCTTTGATTACTGAGTTTCATTCTACTGATGGAAAGATTAAAAACTTCAACGGAAAAGAAAAGATTGAGAAGACATCATTGGCAAGATAGAGATAGTCTTTAGGATATAAAGAAGTCATGGAAAAGCATGAGGAAAATGTAAGGCTACTGGCTGCCGCAACATTATCTTGTCCAGTGCCGCAACATTATCTTGTCCAGTGCCGCAACAGCCAGCAAGGAAGAAGAATTCCAGAGCAACGCAAAAGTTGTTGGCTGCTGCGACGGTAGTAACTCCAGTGCTGCAGCGGCCATATTCGCGACTAGAGTCTGTTCAGTTTTGTAACAGCTGAAATAAAATGTAACTTAATAAGAGATTGTTCTAAAACTGTGGAAGGGATAGGAGGACGGATTAGGGGACTGAAAGAGAGCATTGGAGGCAGGAATCTTGAAGAAAACAAAGGAAAAATCAAGATCAGAATCTTGGATTCATCATCCGTAAATCCGTATTTACGGTTTTTCTGAAATTTCTGAGTTTTTCTTATGAGGTCTCATGTTTCTAAATTGTTATTATTGTTCTCAATGTATGCCATGAACTAATTTTATTTCTAGGATTGTAATTGAACTTCTCATGTAATTTGAATCATTAGTTTGTTGAATTCTTATTTCAATTTACGAGAAATATTTGCTCATGCTTATGTGTAATGCTTCTGATTGCATGATCATCAATTGGATGATTTTGTGGATTTTAATTGAACTTGGAAAATGGAATTTGAATTTATGAACTAATATGAGTAACATATGTTTGAACCAATTGTTGTTAATTGGGAAAAAATTGTTCTAAGGATAGAAATATCTGTTAGAGTTATATGTGATTCCAAATAGAGCTTGATCATGAATGTAACCTATTTGATGTATTGTCTCATAGGGATATAGAGATTAAAATTAAATGGGTTAAATTTTGTGTTGCCATCGGAAGAAGGATACAATTATATTAGAGCTCTAGATTGATATTTTGAGTAAATTGGAATAGAAAAAAGTTGTTTTAACTGCAATTCAAATGAAGTGAGAAGGAAGATTATAATGCTAGGATCCATCATAATAGAGTTTCTAAATTATTCAGTTCTTGATAGTTTATGCTTTTGCAATATTATATTTAATCTAATTAAATTGTTATTTGAATTTTAGTAAGAGTTCTGAATGTTAGTAGTTAACTATAAAATTTAGTAACAAATCCTCGTGGGAACGACTTTTATTCACTACTTTATTACTTGATTGACACGCACACTTGCATTGTTGGTTATTTCCCATCACCCGTACTCCAGTCCTGTATAAGAAAGGAATCAGAATTAAAGGTTATGGAATAATTTAAAGTACGAGTAATTTGACTAATTGAAATTAAATTAAAGGGACATCCAGATACAAACAAGACTGAATTTAAAGGTAAGGATGGAAGATGTTAAGCTTGACTAATACCAGTGGCCTGTGCCTTAAACCCATCAGCAAGAGTAATATTGTGAGATGTTTTAGGGAATGACAATTTTGAGAAAAGAGAAGGATTATTAGCTAAGTGATCAGAAGCACCAGAGTCTAAAATTCAAGATCCAATAGATATAGATTGAGAGAGACAAACTGTAGAATTACCAATGTGAGCAACGGTGGCCGAAGAAGAAGAAGCCTTTTGAGTGGCTTTAAACTGAAGATACTCTTTATACTCATTAGCAGAAAGTAGATGATCTTTTCAAACTCGATCTTGTGCTCAACAATTGGTTTAAGAGATTTAGTTACAATGGCAGTTTTATTCAGGAATCCATGTAGGGAATAACACTGATCTTGAGTGCGTCCATCTTGTTTACAGTAAGAACAATGTAGATTACCTCTACCACCTCTGCCATGACCACCACCTCTACGGCCATGACTTCGGCCTCCTTGGTCAGTTAAGTTTAAGACAAAAATTGAAGACTCGAATGCTGTTTGAGAATCAACTTCAAGGGAAGTTGTCGGAGAAGGAACTCGAAGCAAATGATCAATTAGTTCTTCCACCGTAAGAATATTAAGATTTTTCAGAGTCTGATTCTAAACAAATTCAAAGTCTTTGTGGAGGCCTTGAAGAACAAATAGCATAAGCATGTTATTAAGCTTACCGGACATCTTTTGTGCATCATCATTAACCAGCATCAATTTAATCTCTTCACAAATGGATTGTGCTTTATTCAGATAGGATGGCAAGCCAAGATCAGTCATCTGCATTGTTGCCAAACTATGAATCGTCTCATATAGTCATTGTATATCATTAACATAAACAGTTTGAGTCTTCTTCCAAATTTTGTAATATGTCTTATAAGGACGGAAATGAACCATTAATTTTGGTTTAATAAACTGCCACAACAATGATACAAGTTGATAATCTACCCATTGTCATTCATCCTTCTCAGATTCAGCAATGTCAGTAGCTTTTTTAGTGAGATGGTCAAACAATCCTTGACCCAGAAACTATACCTCTTCAACATTACACCAATTCAAATAATTCTTATCATTCAACTTCTTGGTAGTGATGATGGGGGGCTCAGAAAATGCGAAAGAAATCAAACTTTTCTTCTCTGGGTTGAAACCTCCCTTGGTAGATTCAGCCATAGAAGAAGTTCTAAAGAAAAGGCAAAATGTACCTAGAAACAAAAACTCAAGCACACGAGATTCAAAGAGGGGTAGCACAACGACAAACCCAGAAAACAAATAGGGGCAAAACAAAACCAGGAGGAGACAGTGAACATAGCGGTAGAAGCGGCGACGTCAACGGTAGCCGGGAGGGTGGCGCATGGATCACACGCGCTGGAGAATGAAACTGCTGAAGACGACATGTGAGAGCACGTGACGGCGGCGCTGGTGGCAGTGCTTGGATGGACGACCGGTCGGCGGCGTCTGAGGTGAACTCTGGTGTCACTTTGGGCACCAAATTGACTACAGACAATGGGTCAGCGCTGACAGCAGCTGAAACCCAAAAGCAAGATAATAGGAACGAACCAGAAAGCTCTAGTAATAACTTGAAGTTAAATCTGAATATTTCTCTCTGTATTAACATTGTAATATGAGACTACAATATATATATACTTGACTACAAGATAAAACATTAATTATCTATGCTAAATCCTAGAAGTATAAATACAATGAATATATTGATACAATGAATAGAACTTTACTATCCATACCATCTACTTATTATGATTATAATCAACAACTTGAGTGAGAAAACGGTTATATAAATTAATGTATTTGTCATTAAGATATTTGCATGCACTATTTATTAAATTGAATAATATATAAACTTCTACTATCTCTATCACCTTTCAAATATGTGTATTCTTAATTTGAATTTTTATTTTATTTTATTTAATTAATTAATATTTATAATGTTTAAAAATATATTTAATTATATTTTGCACCATTCACAATTGAAAACCAAATTCTTTTAGGTTGTGTTTGGAATGAATAAAAATGAAAAATGATTTGATTTGATTTGATTTGAATTGAATTGATTTGATTTGATTTAAAAAATCAAATTTTGTATTTGGAACTTTAAAAATAAAATAGGATTTGAATTGATTTAGAAATCAAATTTTGTGTTTGGAATTCATTAAAATGAGAATTAATTTGATTTGATTTTATTATTTTATATTTTAATTCATATGAAAGGTTGTTAGAGGTAGTTACTAAGGATAAAATAGTCTATTTATTTCAAATCAAATCAAATCCTAACAAATCCTATCAAAATTGATAGAATTTCTAAAATAAAAAGAATAAAATGTATGAGATTTTAGAAATCAAATCATTTTTCATTTTTAAACATTTCAAATACAAAATTTAATTAAATCTAATTTATAAATCAAATTATTTCTTATTTTTTTACATTTTAAACACACTCTAAAATTAATTTATCGTACCTTCCTTTTGAACGGAAAATGGGGAATGAGCTTATGAAGAGATATTTTCTTGTTTGTTAACAATTAAGATTATGAAGGAAGGGATTATGGTAGATTTATTTTCTGTGGGTATCATGCCTTTAGCATCTGTCCATTGTTTGACTGACTGGAAGGGAAATGAAGCGCTTTGGACTAATGAAAATTTGCTTTTCCACTTTATTCAATCACATCTTTATATTAATTCTTGTAGGCTTCAGATCTGATTTTATAAATTTATGAGTTTTTAAAGATTATTATTATTATTATTATTATTATTATTATTATATATATATATATATATATATATATATATATATATATCAAATTAAATAAAAGTTCAAAAGTCTTTTTGCTTTTAATTTTATATATATATATATTTATCAAATTAAATAGAAATTCAAAAGTCTTTTTTTCTTTTTAATTAGTTAATATTAAATAAGGAGATAAATAACTCTTTTACTTCATTCTTTCTTTTTTTATCATATTCTTTTTTTTTCTCTAAAATACCAAAAAGACCCTTAAGAATTAAATATAACTTACCTCCTTCAACTTTTACTTTATGTGCATTTTACTCCTTTGAATTAAGAACGTGCAGTTTATCCCTCCGAAAATTTATTTGTGGATCTTGAAACCCCATCCCCTTAAACACCATCCAAATATTTAAATGTGCTCTACAAACTATCAAAATACCAGTGTTTTAGTAAAATTCCCAAAATCGAATTTCAGCCGTAAAAGTTTTCAAATTTTGTTTAGACACAACTTTCAGAAATAAAAAAGGGAAAAAGAGACATTTGGCTATTTTGTGCAGTTTTCTAGTGATCATCATCATTATTAGTGTGATTAATTATGAATGAGATTATGAATAATTATAATTAATTTTAAAAATAATTATAATTAATTTAATATATAATTATGATTTAATATTTTCTTTTTTTGTACAATAATTTTATTGTATAAATAAAAGTTAATCCTCTTATATACGTTTATTCAGAAATATACACAAATTGACAGTATTTGTATCTTTGTTTTTGTTCAAACTTGGTATCAGAGAGTCTAAACTCTCGGTCAGGCCGCATCATTGTTGCTCCATTCGCATTAACCAAGTTTGAGCACCTCCATTCAGACATTATTCCAAACCCATGCTATCCAAAATCCCTCACCGTTGCCATTTTCGATTCACAGCTCTCCGAATCTCTATTTTGACACCGCCGGCACCGTTGGAACCGTCGTCCGTCGATCTACTGACCACCAAAATTTCACTTCTAGCCATTGTCACACGCGTCACTCTACCCTCATGCGCGTGTGTCTCATGCACTAGATCCAACAACATGACTCGTTGACTTGCGACTCTGTTCGCGTTGACCCATTGACATGGCGAAGGCACTAACGTGGCCTAGTGACTTAGTCCATTTGGTTGATGTGTCATCTAACGTGGCACCAGACCCTTTCCCAAGGTTTTCCGGTGAGATCTTTCTATTTTTGAGGTTCTTTTCTATCAATTTAGCTTCGAAAGTTCAGTTTTTACATTCTTCCTTGGTATAATGGAGAAACCATACATTACTCAATCTCTTTCATATGTGTTCACTGCTCCAGATGTTGTAGATATTGTAAAGACTCAAGACATTTGATTGAGAATTGTCCCACATGTCTTCCAAGGTCTGATCAGAACAGGTTTCAACCTCGTCCCAGTTCTTCTAAGTTTGTGCTTGTTGCTACTGCTGCTAATGGATCTCCAGATTCTTCAGCCACACCTTAGGCTTCCTTTTCTACAAATGATCTTGTGTCCCTCCTTAAGCGTCTACTATCCAATTTTGGTAATACCTCTTCTGCTTTATCAACCACACTAGGTAATATTAGATGGTACTTTGACTTTGCTTGCTGTAACCATGTGACGTCCGCATCTCAGTCTTTTTCATCCTTATCTGTTAAAGACATTACACATTCTATACATACAACCAACGGATCTCTTATGAATGTTAGTCATAAGGATTCTGTCCATTTGCCCCCTCTTAGCTTACCTAATGCATATTTCATTCTCAAATTAAACTTCAATCTCATTTCTGTTGGTCAACAATGTGACCTTGGTTATAAAGTCATATTTTCTTCTTTTGGTTGTTGTATACATGATCCACGAACAGGACAAGTCATGGGGACTGGATGTAAAGTCGAAAGATTGTTTGAACTCATCAACCTTCATGTTCTTCCTGTCTCAAATCTTTGTGCAGCACCCACGTCGTCCTCCATTCAACTGTGGCACCAACGTCTTGCTCATAATTCTCTAGAGAAGTTGTGCCCCCGCTTATCTCAAGGGCCTCTAGGTTCGGTTAATAATGAGTCTTTTCACTACGCTTCTTGTCAAACTGCTAAATAACATGCACTTTCATTTAGTAAAAGTACCTTTTAATTCTAAACCTCCTTTTGACTTTGTGCATTTTGATGTCTGGAGGCCTGCCTCCACACCAACCATGAGAGATAATCGATATTTTGTAACATTTATTAATGACTTTTATTGTTTTACTTGGATATATTTAATAAAAAATTATTTAGAACTTCCTCAAGTTTACATTAATTTTGCTACTATGATCAAAACTCAATTCTCAAAATTAATTAAAGTTTTTCGTTGTGATAATGCTTCTAAATATCGTGATTCAAAACTTCTCACCTTTCTTGTTGAACATGGTACACTCTCTGAGTTTTCTTATCTTGGTACCTCTCAGTAAAATGGTCATGCTGAAAGAAAACAATTTCATAACATTGACCTTGTCTGAGCTATGCTCATCTCCTCCTGTTGTCCTAAATGTGCTTGGGATACAACCACTCTCTCCGCTACTTATGTCATCAACCATCTTCTTTCCTCTGTTCTGGGTAATGTATCTCCCTTTGAACGTCTCCACAATACTTCTTCAAATTACAAATCTCTTAAAGATTTTGGCTGTACTTGTTTTGTTCTCCTTCAATCCCATGAGTACACTAAAGTTGAGCCTCGACCACGTATTTGTTACTTTTTTTGTTATGGTATTGAACATAAGGGATATCATTATTGGGATCCAATCTCTCAATGAATTTGTATCTCCTGTCATGTCGTCTTTTGGGAAGACATTATGTTTTCATCACTCTCGAAGTTCAAGCCATTCATTTCCACTTCGACTCCTCTTTTCACTAACCTCTTTGTTGATCTCTTTCCTAGTGATTCTAATGCAAGTTCTTCCAGTGAGCTTCCAGTCACTTCTGATGTTCTAGCCACTCCCGATGACGTTATTCCAGACATAGATCTTGTACCTATCATTGCACCCCATCTTCCTTCTGAGTGTCTAACTAGGGTAAGAACTCAACATATCTATCTTCATGATTATCATTGTTGTTCTACCGTGCTTCACTTACATGAACCTCAGTCCTATCAAGAAGCCTTCATAGATCCTCATTGGTACCATGCTATGCAAGAAGAGTTACAGGTTTTAGAGAACAGTAATACTTGGGACTTTGTTGATTCTCCTTCTTGTAAGACACTTATGGGATGTAAATGGGTGTTCAAGATCAAGACTCATTCTGATGGCTCTATTGAGCGCTATAAGGCTCTTTTGGTTGCTAAAAGTTTCACTAAAGAATATGACATTGATTATAAGGAGACCTTTGCACCTGCTGTTCGCATCATTTCAGTTCGTACTCTCCTTACTATTGCAACAACTCAAAAATGGACTCTAAATCATATGGATGTGAAGAATGCCTTTCTTAATGGTGATTTGGAAGAATAGGTTTATATACATTCACCTCCTAATTACACTTGTCCACCAAATAAGGCTTGTCTTCTTCAAAAGATTTTATATGGTCTCAAACAAGCATCTCGAGCTTAGTTTACCAAGTTTCACTACACTCTCAGTCAGTTTGGCTTTTCCTCTAGTGCCCATGATTCTACTCTATTTACTCGCAAAACTGTTAGAGATACTATTATGTTGCTTTTCTATGTTGATGATATGATTATTACTGATGATGATACTACTGGCATTACTAAGCTTAAACAGTTCTTGAGTCAGCATTTTGACATGAATGATATTGGATCACTCAGTTACTTTTTTGGGTCTTGAAATCATTTCTTCTGCTGATGACATTTCTTTGTCTCAAACTAAATATGTCTTGAATCATATCTCTCAAGCTGGTCTCATCGATAGTCGCACTGAGTCTACTCCTCTAGAACCTAATGTCAAATTTACACCTTTAGATGGTACTATACTTGATGATCCTACTCTCTATTGGCAGTTAGTTGGCAGTTTGATTTATCTTACCGTTACGTGTCCAAACATTTCATATGCTCTGTTCATTTAATCAGTCAGTTTATGTCAGCTCTGAGCACTGCTCATTATGTTATTGGTCTTCGTATTGTTTGATATATAAAAGGAACTCTTTTTCATGGGCTTCATTTCTCAGCTAACTCCTCCTTGGTCCTCCAAGCTTATTCTGATACTGATTGAGGTGAAGATCCCACTGATTATCGATCCACTACTGGCTATTATATCTATCTTGGTGATACATTTATTTCATGGTGAAGTAAGAAACAGACTTGAACTGCACGTTCCAATACTGAAGCAGAGTATCGGGCACTTGCTGATATCACATCTAAAATACTTTGGTTACGTTGGCTTCTTAAAGACTTGGGTGTCTCTCAGTCCTTTCTCACTGCTCTTTACTGTGATAATAGAAGTGCTATTCAGATCGCTCACAATGATATTTTTCATGAGCGCACTAAGCATATTGAGATCGACTGCCACTTCATTCATCAACACATTCTTTGTGGTGCCCTTCGTCTCATCTCCAATGGCACTCTTGACCAATCAGCCGTTCTGTTCACCAAAGCTTATTGTAATACTCTAATATAATTATCTCGATAATTCATCAGAATATAAAGATAATCAATATTAGATATGCTACTATTACTTATTTAGTAACTAGTCTCATATCATTTATACAAATAAATAAATATGGAGAGTCACGTAAATAGAAAATTATACATAACTATAAAAAAAAACCTCACGAGCATTATAAAATATATAGCAAAATATAACTCAAGGCAACAAAATATACAAGAGTTGTAAACTACCAAAAATAAAACTAAACTATTTATTCATGGATCCTTTTTCTTGTTTCTCTTTTTCTTCTTCTTTACTTCTTCAGAAGGACCCTGTTCTGCTATCATAAAACATACAAATGGGGTGAGAATATATAAATTCTCAGTAATACATACACTTTATGGTATTAGTAAAATATATACACAATGGTGCATTCATATACTATAACTCATGAACTTACTTATGATACTAAACAATTGACTTCATCAATGTAAAATATCATCTTCACATGTACACTATAGTTCAACCCTAAGGGAACCAATGGTTGCTAGGGTTCAACCTCGTTAAGGGAACCAATCTTTACTAAAGTTCAACCTTATCAAGGGAACCAATCTTAATAAACTTGGAAACTCAACTTTTATTCAAATCTATTTTATCATTTCTAATACTTCCTTATCATTAATTTATGCAATTCCATATTAATTATCGTTCTAAATACTCAATTAAGACATAAAATAACTTGGAAAGACATAAAAACATGAAAATGGAAGAATTGTGCCAAGGCACAAAATTTCCTCGGTGCTATGTGAATAGTATCACGCATGAACAATACTGTAAATAGTGCAAAAGATTTTGGTTTCCAAATTTGCAGAAGGAGCTTCATTTTCATGAGTCCAAAGCCACCAAAACCAATATTTAAACATTCCACACATTTCATTCAACACCAAGCAACTCAAAAATGACATAAATTTGCTGTTCAAGCATCCAAAATTTATTAATTCAAGCTAATCAAAATTAAGATATCAACTCACAACTCAATAAACTATCAACTTGGAAACCATGGATTCCATCACTAAAAGGCTATGGATTTCAAGAGTTCCACTTTCTCAGCCAAGCATCAACTAGAAATACATTTTTCTATTTCACCCAAAAACCATATAATCTTCATCAAACCAAAATAAGAGTAAGATGAAGTTTAGGAAGAAAGGTGAGAAAACTAAAACCCCTACCTCTTGATGCTTGGAAAAAGATGAGTGATTATTTCTTCTTGGACTTTCCCCCTTTGCTCCTCTTCTTTCCCCCTTTCTTTCTTTCCTTTTCTATTTTGTTTTCTTTCTTTTGTCCACATGGGAGAAAATGTGTGGGAGAAGATGGAAAAGAGTTAAATAAGTCAAAAGATAAATATTGGTAACTTAATTCTACACTGATAATTTCATATTTGTTACGAATACTTAAATTTTACTAATTTAAGTTTTCTAACTTCCAACAACTTTGAAATAAATATTAAGATTCATCAAAATTATTATTTCACCATTTTCTCAAATTTTCATATCTGTTGAAGGTCAATCCAACATTAAAACATACAATCAGTATGCTTAAAAATGCCAAACGAACTTCAATTGCTCTCAAAATTTGACTACACCTTAATCCACCTATTTGTGACATATAAATAAATTCTCTTTATTTATTTTACTTAACTAGACAATTTATGTCATTTTTTTGAGTTATTTTAAGCTATTTTTCGCATTCTGGATTGCAACAAAGTGTCTAAATGATCTTAATTTGTCACATAATTTAATTGACATGTTATACAAATATAATAGTACCTCTGAGACCATATACAAGCCTAACATGTTTCTCGGGATGTTACACTTATCATCCTAGATAGTTTCGTATTTTGGTTTCCAAACTCAAGTTGGTTCCTCCTATACTCACTTGAGTTTACAGGAGAATGTTAGCATGATTGATTATGATTAATATTATGATTAATTATAATTAATTTTAGAGATAATTATAATTGATATAATACATAATTATACTTTTTTTTTTTCTTTTTTATATAATGATTTTTTGTATAAATAAAAATTAATATTCCTGTATACATTCACTCAGAAAATATATATAAATTTATTAGTATTTATTTCCTTATTTCTGTTTCTAACTATTACCTTCATTGTTACCTTTTTTTTTAATGATGATACCGTGGAATAATTTAATTTGATATTTCAAACTGTCATGAATAATTTAGTGGGAGATATAGACGCCAAGTCTCATCGATACAAAACCATCAAAACTTCTTATGAATTTTCACAGCCGTACAAAATACCACCGCTAGGAGATCAAACTCAATCAAGAATACTTGATTAGAGATTTGAAAGAAGAACGAGAGAATAGCTAAAAAGCAAGACCAAAAGGGAGTGTTGTGTTGTTCGATGCAGTTCACGGGCTAAATAAGTAGCTTCGATCACGAGCAATAATGGAGGAAATTATGGAGTCTAGGGTGTTCTTCCATTATGTGATATTCAGAGAAGAGAGTGTTAGGAAATGTCAGCATAATTTTCCTCTTCTGTGAACTCAAAAATAGGCACTATGCAGAAGCGTAAAACCAGTGTAATAACAACACTAGAAAATTTTTAGCGTGGAAAACCTTCTCAATATGAGTAAGAAAAAATCACGGGACCCGTAGGCCACTTAAATCTTCACTATAACAATAATGAGAATACAAACTTCACCCTTAGGTGGATCTCAAAGAAAAAAACTCTTTCAATTTTTCTCTCTCTATTTTCTCTCACTATTTCTCTCTGTGAGGCTCTCTATTGAAGAGGATTTTTCTTCTTCTCCTTCAATTGCTCTTGTGAGGCTTGGTGTATCTTCCTTCATCAAATGCTTCTATTTATAGGAAGGAAATACAACATAATTTGCTGGAATGAGTTGGCATCCTTATGTTGTATTATTTCCTTATGGGTTGTCAAACCCATTATTCATCACCGAAAGTGAAAATAATTGGTATGCCTTGTGGCATTTGGCTGGACTGGTCCTACATTTCTCCCTCTCCAGCCAAAATATCCTTAGATCAGTTCGAGGTTGATGTTAAGCTTGCAACTTCTTTACAGACTTCTAATTTCTCTTTAGGTAGAGCTTTTGTCATCATATCTGCCCTGTTGTCTTTGGTATGTATTTTTTCAATCTGCAGCAGTTTACTTTCCAACGCATCATGGATCCAATGATACCTTACGTCAATGTGTTTCGACCTTGAATGAAATGTCGAGTTCTTGCTGAGATGTATTGCGCTTTGACTATCGCAATAGAGAACATAGCTTTCTTGATTCTGGCCTAACTCTTGTAGAAACTTCTTCATCCACAGAATCTCCTTGCAACCTTCAGTGATTGCGATGAATTCAGCTTTTGTGGTGCTTAAAGCAATGCACTTTTGTAGTTGTGATTGCCATGAGATAGCTCCCCCTGTAAAAGTAATCAGGTATCCTGATGTAGACTTTCTTGAATCCACCTCTCCTGTCATATCTGCATCTGAATACCCAGTGAGCATTAGATTTCCATTGCCAAAGCACAAGCACCTTTTGACAGTTCCTTTCAGATACCTTAGTATCTATTTCACAGCATTCCAATGCTCCTTTCCTGGATTCGATAGGAATCTACTCACAACTCCTACAACATAAGCAATGTCTGGTCTTGTACAGACCATTGCATACATAAGACTACCCACTGCAGAAGAATAGGGCACCTTGTTCATCTCTTCTTTTTCTTCCTCATTTCCTAGACATTGCGTCTTGCTTAGTTTAAGATGACCAGGTAATGGAACATGCACAGGTTTGGCATTATGCATATTGAACCTTTCAAGAACTTTCTTGATATAGTCTTCTTGTGACATCCACAACATCCTTCTGGAACGATCTCTGATGATCTTTATTCCAAGAATCTTCTTTACTGCACCCAAATCTTTTATAGCAAAAGATTTGCTTAATGCCTTCTTGAGAGCAGCTATCTTTGTCTTATCTTTCCCAACAATCAGCATATCATCAACATACAACAATAGTATGATGGATTCACCATTTCCATAGTTCTTCACAAACACACAATGATCTGTGGAGGTCTTCTTAAAATGGTGTTGAGTCATGAAGAGATCAAACTTCTTATACCATTGCCTTGGAGCTTGCTTCAAACCATAGAGGCTTTTCTTCAGACGACACACTAGATGTTCTTTGCCTGGTTCTTCGAAACCTTCTGGTTGCTCCATATAAATTTCTTCTTCTAAGTCTCTATGTAAGAATGATGTTTTAACATCAAGCTGTTCTATTTCCAAGTCTAGTTTTGTAGCTAGACCAAGAATCGCTCTAATGGACGCCATCTTCACCACTGGTGAGAAGATTTCTTCAAAATCTATGCCTTTCTTCTGGTTGCACCCCTTCATAACAATCCTTGCTTTGTACCTGGGGTTTGGGTTGTTCTCTTCAGTCTTGAGTTTGAATATCCACTTATTTTTCAATGCCTTTCGTCCATCTGGTAATCTCATCAGGTCATACGTCTGATTCTCTTTTAGGGACTGTATTTCTTCTTGCATGGCTTGTATCCATTGCTCTTTATCATTCGTCTCAATGGCTTCCATGAACCTTTGAGGTTCTCCTTCATCAGTGAGAGTGACATAATCATCTGAGAAATACCTTCTTGATGGTTGTCTGACTCTCGTTGATCTTCTCACTTGAGGTTTTTGTTCTACTTGATCAGTCTCTATCTGTTCTCCCTGCATTGCTTGACTTTGTTCTGTCTAGTTAGGTTGTTCCGTCTGATCAAGTTGCTCCATCTGATGGGGTTGTATTGTCTGATCAGGTTGCTCATTCCTTTGAGGAATCTCCCCCCCTGAATTGTGTACCACAATGGTCTTTGGCTTCTTAGATTGCTGAATATCCTGGATTGTCTGATCTTCATAGAATACCACGTCTCTGCTCCGAACAATCTTCTTGTTTACAGGATCCCATAATCTGAAGCCAAGTTCATCACTTGGTGAACCAAGGTATATACATTCCTTCGTCTTTGCGTCAAACTTTACTCTTTCATCTTTAAGAATGTGGACAAATGTCCTGCACCCAAAGACTCTCAAATGACCATATGAAGCTTTCTTTCCAGACCATACTTCTTCTGGAATCTCTCCGGTCTTGAAGGAGACAAATTAATCAAATCAACTGCAGTTTTTACTGCTTCACCCCAAAATGCCTTGGGGAGTTTTGCATGAGAAAGCATACTCCTGACTTTCTCTGCAATCGTTCTGTTCATTCTCTCAGCTAGTCCATTCATCTGAGGTGTCTTAGGGGGTACTTTCTCATGTCTTATCCCATGAGTCTTGCAATAATCTTCAAATGGACCTCTATACTCTCCGTCATTGTCAGTTCTTAAGCATTTCAGCTTTTTTCCAGATGCTCGTTCTACAGAAGCATGAAACTCCTTGAAAACTTGAAGAACTTGATTTTTCGTCTTCAATGAATACACCCACACTTTCCTGGAGTGATCATCAATGAAGGTAACAAAGTATTGGGCACCGCTAAGGGACCTTTCAGATGTTGAGCAAACATCTGAGTGAACAAGATCCAGAATCTGCTTTCCTCTTCTTGCATCATCTGATCTTTTGAAAGATACTCTGTGTTGTTTTCCTCCTAGGCAGTCTTCACAGGATTCAAGTGGCTGCCCTTTTATGTTTGGAAGATAGTGTTTTGCTAAGATTTCTAGACCATTCTCGCTCATGTGGCCTAATCGTTTGTGCCATAATTCCTTGCTTGCGTCTTGAGTAACATTCATTTCCCCCTTGTATATCTTTTCTTGCATAATGTACAGAGAGCCTTCCTTTCTGCCGGGAGCAATAATCATGGTTCCTCGGCTGAGTTTCCATCTGCCGGCACCAAACTGGTTTATTATCTCAGCTTCGTCTAGTTTGCCTGCTGAGATAAGGTTTAGACGCATCTCAGGTACATGTCTTACCTCTTTCAACATAAGCTTGGTTCCATTCTCACTTATCAAAGTTACTTCACCAATACCGGCAATTTTACTTGTGACGTGGTTGCTCATCTTCACTGTACCAAAATCTCCTTTTTGGTATGATGAGAAAAAACCTTCATGAGGAGTTATGTGGAAGGATGCTCCGGAATCAATTATCCATATGCAATCATTGGATGCAATGTTTAGATAATTTTCTTCTCCGACAAGAAATATATTCTCATCATTCGAGGCTACCGCAGTAGTTGTTCATTCTTCCTTCTTCTTCTTTGGGTCTATCTGGTCAGGATGGACTGTTCCAGCCTGTTGATCTCTCTTCAAGAATCTGCACTCAGACTTCCTGTGGCCTAGTTTGCCACAATAATAACAACTTAGTTTAGTGCGAGATTTGGATCTACCTTATGATTTTCCACGACCTCCTTTTTTATGATTCTTACTCCTTCCTCTGTTGTCAACAACGTTGGCTTCAAACTGGTTGTTCAAGCCTCTTTCTCTCCGTCTTGACTCTTCATTCAGCAAACTATCTGTAACAGAATCCATGCTAAGCTTTCCATCTGGAGCAGAATTGCTGAGAGTGACAACTAGAGTGTCCCAACTCTCAGGTAGAGAACTGAGGAGTAGAAGAGTTTGCAACTCATCCTCTATCTTCATTTTTGTCTTCGTCAGTTGATTCATAATACCTTTGAAGGTATTCAAATGTTCAATTATATTCTGATCGTCCGAGTACTCCAACTTTACCAATCGTCTGACAAGGTGGGCTTTGTTTCTGGGCGTCTTCTTTTGAATCAAGGATTCAAGTTTGGTCCACAACTCATACGCATTTGTATAAGTTGATACATGCTCGAACAAACTTCTGTCAATATATTTTCGGATCATAGCTACTGCTTTCCGATTCTGGAGCTCCCATTCTTTGTCGGTCTTCCCCTCCGATTTATCTTTCTGGGTGATTGGTTCATGCAAATCTTTGCAGTATAAGTGGTCTTCCATCATTGGCTTCCAATAGGAGTAGTTATCTGCAGTTAACTTGAACATATCTCCATCATGAGTGACAGCTCCCTCCATCTTGAGTTACACAGGTCAATACTGTATATATGAATATTGCCGTACAGATAAATAGTATTGTATACTGAAACAATAACTGTAGTTTGCAAACAATGCACCAGGTAAGTTCCCAGAAAAGAGAGGTGAGTCACTAATGGACACACTTAAATACTAAGTCTTTCCTAGCCAGAACTTTCCTAGATAACACTTTCACACCACCACACGTTATTTCCAACAACGAGAATAATTCTTTTATGATGTGGAAGATCAGACAATGTTGCAACCACAGAGCATACTAAGATTTTTCTTATAAATTCAGCACCTAGTATCCGAGAGCTCTGAGAGCTCTGATACCACTGTTGGGAAATGTCAGCATAATTTCCCTCTTCTGTGAACTCAAAAATAGGCACTCTGCGTAAGCGTAAAACCAGTGTAATAACAACACTAGAAAATTTTTAGCGTGGAAAACCTTCTCAATATGAGTAAGGAAAAACCATGGGACCCGTAGGCCACTTAAATTTTTACTATAACAATAATGAGAATACAAACTTCACTCTTAGGTGGATCTCAAAGAAAAACTATTTCTATTTTTCTCTCTCTATTTTCTCTCACTATTTCTCTCTGTGAGACTCTCTATTGAAGAGGATTTTTCTTCTTCTCCTTCAATTGCTCTTGTGAGGCTTGGTGTATCTTCCTTCATCAAATGCTTCTATTTATAGGAAGGAAATACAACATAATTTGCTGGAATGAGTTGGCATCCTTATGTTGTATTATTTCCTTATGGGTTGTCAAATCCATTATTCATCACCGAAAGTGAAAATAATTGGTATGCCTTGTGGCATTTGGCTGGACTGGTCCTACAGAGAGGAATTCAGAATTTGGGAACTTCAGACTTGAGTTTTGATTTTTGGGAATTTTATTAGAAGTATGTGGTTTTTGTACTTTGTAGAACACCTTTAATTATTTGGACAATGTTAAACGTGAAGGGGTTTTAAGATTCATTAATAAACCTTGTGGGGGCGAATTACATGCAAATTACATGTTTTTAAATCTTAAGGGATAAAATAGACATGAGGTACAGTTAAGGGGATAAACTATATTTTAATCTTAACTTAATGATTGATCCAATTTTTAAAACCTTGATTTTTATATATCACGCGATGATGGAATTTGACTTTACTTAATCAATCTATTTCTCATATTTTACATAAAGATATTATCTATTCTGTTTGTTTTAGAATATTTGTCATTTAAAAAAAATGTTTCATTTCATTTTATTCATTGTTTAAGAAAATGAAGAAAGAATTAATTTTTTTCTAATTTTATTCTTATTTAGTATTTCTGAAAAATAAATAAGAGAAAATATTAATAGACTGATAATATTTTGAATATTTTAATAAAGAGTAATTTCATCAAATACACTTACATTTTCTTATATATAATTTAGGCTATTTAATAATGTTGTTAATTCTTATGTAATTACATTGAAGGATATATATTTTAAAGGACAACACTTAAGTTTATTTCTTTATATTTATTACATCTATTTCACTAGTCAAGTTATGACATGTGTGTATTTTTTTTAAAAAAAGAAAGTAAAAGAGAAAACATTAATGAACATATGTCATAACTTAATTAGTGGAATAAATGTAATGGACATAAAAAAATTGACCTAAGTTTTGTCTTAATTTAAAATGAATTGAGCAAAAATTATACTAATAATAAGAAGGTTAAATTAATCTTTAGGCTCTATAGCTTCTCACAAGATTTTTAAATAGATCCTTATAGTTGAAAAGTTTTTAACAAAGTTTTTATACTTCTAAAACTTTTAAAATAGGTCCTTATAATTTAAATAAGTTTTCAATTAGATCTCTATTAATTATAAAATTTTGTAATTAAGTTCCTAAAACCTATAATGGCATTATAAAATAACTTGCAAATGACTATAAACATATCCATTAACAAAGTTTAATAGCTATTAGTTTGTAGGGACCGATTTAAAGATTTTTAGAAATTTGGGGAGCCATTAAAAACTTTTAAATTATAGGAATTTATTTAAAATTTCAATGTAACTATTAGTGTGATTGAGATTGTGATTGATTTTAGGGAAAATTGATTGAGATTGTAAGTTATTTAGTATATAATTATATTTTATTATTTTTTTTATGTATAGTAGTCTTCTTGTATAAATAGAGACTAACTCTTTTGTATACATTCATTTAAAAACATATACAAATTTACCAGTATTTATCTTTGTGTTTCTATTTCTAACTTGGTATTAGAGAGCCTAGGCTCTTGGTCTTATCCTTTTGCTCCATACCTCCGTTCAGACACCGCTCCAAACCGCTGTTATTCGCTCCGATCAGACACTGCTTTAGACATCTGTTCAGACATTATTCCAGACCACCGTTGTCTGTCGTTTCATTCACCATTCATTATTGTTCCACTGTTCCATCGTTGATTGTAGTTTAGTTCACCACCGTTCTGTTTCTTTCACCATTGTCGTTCTATGGTTCGTTGCTCCTCAGACCTCTGTTACCGACACCGCTAGCACCATTGGAGTCGTAGTCCATCGATTTATCGGCCACCAAAATCTCACTGTCGTACTCCTCCTCATGCGCCATCACGGGCCACCTGCTCCCTCTGCGCGTGTGATCAACACGCCTGATACTAGCACACCGTGCTCGTGACCCGCGACTCGAATCTAATCTAGATTTGTTGACATGGCGTTGTGGAGTTGACGTGGACATGACACCATCTAAGCTGCCCACATGTCCCTTGTGCTGATGTGGCACTATGCCTCATTCCCAAGATTTTTTGATGAGATCTTTCCATTTTTTAGGTCTTTTTCTATCAATTCAGCTCAAAAAGTGCTCTTTTGGCTATTGTTCTTCTCTGTTACTATGAAAAAATTTGATGTTACTCAGCCCATTATAATTTTATTTAATGGTTCAAATTACACCATTGGATTGAGGTCATATGTGGTTTTCTAAAAGGCCAAAGACTTTGGTGATATGTCACAAGTGATATTACTTGCCACTATCAAAGCTGAAGATGACACTGATGAGAAGTTTGCTAACAAATTAGAAGATTAGGATAATAAAATTCATCAGATTATCACCTAGTTTTGAAACACCTCCACTCCTAGCATTCATCTGTAATTTGAATGTTTTGACACTGCCAAAGATGTATGGGATCATATTAAGAATCGATGTACAATTTCTGATTTATCTCATCAGTATCAGTTGCTGAAGGAAGTCAATAGTCTGAAATAAGAACCCAGACAAGATGTATATGACTTTCTAGCTCGAATGGAAGTTATCTAGGATCAACTGATTCTGTGTGAGCCAACTTTGAAACACAAAAGTATTGCTAAGCTAAATGATGAGTACTGTGATCACACCAGACTCATTCAGTTTCTAATGACTCTCACTTATGATTATGAGCCTATTCGAGCTTCTCTACTACATTTGGATCCCCTGCCCACACTTAAGGATGCCCTTCCTCGTCTGAAATCAGAAGAAATTAACTAGATTGGGTCTTCTTCAACTTAAAGCTAGATCTGGCTTGTGAGACACACGCATAGAAGGAGAAGTTGGCGCGTGATGGCGCTTGCACAGGCGGCTGTTGGAGGTGAAATTTTGGTGGTCAGTAGATTGGCGGACTTCGGCTCCAACGGTGCTGGGGGTGTAAAAAATGGAGGTTTGAAGAGTGATGAACTAGAAATGGCAGGGATGAGGTATTTCGAGGATCTAGAATGATGTCTGAGCGAAGATTTGAAACTGTGTCTGGAGGTCTAGAATGGTGTTTGAACGGAAGTATAAATCAATGTCTGAATGAAGATCTGAAACGGTGTCTGGAACTTAGGATGGAATCTGAAACGGAGTCTGGAATTTAGGATGGAGTCTGGAATCTAAGATTGAACCGAGAGCGTAGACATGCTGATATCGAGTTAGAAATAGAAATAGTGAGACAAATATTAATAATTTGTACATTTTTTTAAATGAATAAATATAGTAAGATTAACATTTATTTATACAAGAAGATGATGTACAAAGAAAGAAAATAATAAAATATAATTATATACTAAATTAATTTAATTATGTACTAAATCAATTATAATCATTCTTAAAATTAATCGTGATCAATCATAATTTTAATTATAATTAATCATGTTAACATCTTTTTTGCTTAGTTGGAGATAAGGATAAAAATATTATTTGTTTAATCCACGTGTTAAAATTTATTTTTATTAGCATTATTTAAACAAAATTATATTTTTAACCTTACTTTTGATATATTTTTTCCAAGCAAAAATCAATTTTTTCCAATATTAATTTATTTATTTTTACATATCTAGCAATAATTTGTTTAATTTCATTTTTCATAAAATTAATTAATGTAACCAAAATTTAATCAAAACACTTTTAAATTCCCTATCCACTTCATGCTTGACATTAGCAAGAGGTCACAATCAAAATGGACCCATCTGACTGTTCTGTTTATATTGTATTAATTGAATTGTGGAATCGGTGTCTGAACGTAACTTTATAAGCGATGGACCGACAAAAAGATTGAGTGATAACTATGGCTTTACTGTTGTTTTTTTTTGGCTTTTTGACCAAACTGCCATTTTTGGCAAAAAATATTACCAAAATGCCACTGTTTTCAAACTAATTATCGAAATGCCACCGTTTTGGCCACGGTGGCATTTTTTATTTTTTGTTGGGCCACGTGGGATACGCCATTGCGCTTGGCGTATCCACATAGGATACGCCAGAGCACTTGGCGTATCCTACGTGGATACGCCAGAGCCCTTGGCGTATCCACGTAGGATACGCCAAGCTCAATGGCGTATCCTAAGTGGATACGTCAAGCGCAATGACGTATCCAATGACGTGGCTTGCCAAGTCAGATGGATTGAGACTGGCTATAATGAATCCGACTGGGCTGACCCAAATGGGTTAGGACTGGCCCGAATGTACTGGACTGGGTTAGGTTAGGCTGACCCGAATATGTTGGGACTTACCCGAATGGACTGGGCTAGGACTGGCTCGAATGGGCTAGGACTGATCCAAATGGGCTGAGATGGGCCGAATGTACTGAACTGGGTTCGGCCGAATGGACTGGACTGGGCTGGGCCTGACGCTAATACACTGAGACGACCCAATATATCCTTTTTGGCATATTTTTAAAATTTTTAAAATAATATAAATAACAAAATTAGCCTTGAGACAAAATAAAAATAAATTTTAAAATTAATTATTAGTATTTTATTATTTTAAATTTTTTATATTTGTTATACAATTTTTTTATAACCATGTTATATTTTATTACACTTTAATTGTATTATACTTTAAATCTCCTTATCATATCATGTTGAGTTCTAACCCAGCCCTCCCCTCAGGATAGAATTTGAACTAAATAGAGAGGATAAGATAGGTGATAGGATTGATTTATCCTATCCTGCTGGTTCACCAAACAACAGTTTTAGACAGGATATAAAAATTGATTTGTCCTATCTCTACAAAATTAATTTACGTTAATAGTTTAACCGATTCTATAAAAAAATTGACAGAGTTTCCCCTAAAAATCAGACGTTCCCAAAAATATTTCATCCTGTATAATGAAACATATTTATATATATTCAATTCATATCAAGAAAACACATATAAGATGCATAAACATAACAGAAAAATCTCAGTACATATAAATAGTAATCCTTAATCAAGTAAATGTAATAAAATGTAGTACATATACATCAATGAGAAGGGCCAGGGTCAGAATGTGGGGGTCTGTGATGGGGATCAGAAGAAGGTCCTGCCTGTGAGTGATGAGGATATGGTGGGTAACCTGTATACGGTGGATATGGAAATGACGGTGTCAGGGTAAAAGTATAAGGATATGGTGGGTAAGGGTAAGTAGGTGGTGGGTATGATGTAGATGGTGGATAACCTGGATATGGCGGGTACGAGGGAGGTGGTGGGCCGAGACGGACGAGTAAGTAGAAGTGGGCGGTGGTCGAGTACTCAAAGACGCAGAAGAACCAGAGTCATCTGGAAGACGTAGTCGTGATCGAGTACTGGTTAACCCTCTCCGTCTACGGCGCGGTCGCTGCTCATCGGACTGCTCGGATGGTCCGGGAATCTCATCTGCAGGAGGAGCTGGACGTAGGTGATCTAATGTGATGCGATCATGCTCCCTCACTGCAGATAAGATGTCCTCCATGGACTGTTGAAGGCTAGCCATACTAAATCCCGAACTAAGGTTCCTAGCCGACCCATAGACGTTCTCTGCAATGTCAGCCTAAGATACAAATATAACACGTCATTATCAATATAAAATACAAAATGTTCAAAACAAATAGCAGAACATATTGGTAAAAAGCTTACCACAACCCCAATGGATGCACCGGTTCGGAAATCCAACGCCCAGTAATCCGTCGTACCAAAGACATGTACTCGGACCGTGCGAGTAGGGGAGCTTCCAAAGGCCAACCATCAACACACCGTTCCCGCCGCGCATCCCGGATGGCTATGTGTGCAAGGTGTGTGGCTCGCCAATCCACGCCGTGACGTCCGACCAATGTAATCGAGTGTAACTCGTCGGGTTGGTGTGGTCTCCGTGGTATTGGTTGGTCCGACCAAACCGACGCATCACCCCTCGTCTCCGGCCGGTGCCACTCAACAATGTGGAAAAGATAAGTGGAACCACCGCGGATATATGTCTCTACCCGCGACACAGAACGCTGGCAGTGAAGTCACAATCTCATCCGTATATGGCCGCCATGTTATCTGCAATCACAATTGTATAAAGAATTATAATGCAAGACAATTAACTTATTTAAATCACTATAAATAGATACTGACCTCATCACTCTTCATCTGATCAAAAAACTGACGGTAATATGGAAGCACCCCTATCGGTGTCTCAATCAACACCTTATGTTTATGCCACCTATATATATGTCAAGGTCATACGATGTCAAGACAAATAATATATATAATAAACTAATGTAAAGATATGTTGAGAAACTCACCGAAATCCCAGTGGACGTAGGGGACCACGGGCAGCAACGTAGGCAGCCACAAGAACAGGATCAACATCATCCACGAGTGTAGGGACAAGGGGCGGAAATCTGTGCCATGCCCAGTACTGCAACAGTATGCAAGCACCTCCAATCTCGTGCACACTGTAATCTGTGGCCTTGCACAACTCTCTATACAAATAGGCCAAAACCGCCGATCCCCAGCTGTATCTCCCAGCAACGGTAAAATCCTCCAACAGAGGAAGGAACATCATGTGCACGTATCTACCAGAATGGTCAGGAAATAGCAATCCCCCGATCAACCGAAGTATGTACGCCCGTGCACGCCACATCACATAATCGTCTCCGTCAGCCGGGGTAAGTCGTGTACGGAATGCGCTCCAGAGCCACGACATATCAACACGTCCACCTAATACGTGTGACTCGGGTGCGATCCCAACAAGGTCTCACATAGCCGCATCCAACGGATGGGATGTACGACCGTAACTACATCGCCATCAATGGGAAGTCCCGAGATAATAGCAATGTCCTCCAATGTGATGGTGCACTCTCCGTGTAGGCATATGAAATGTGTGTGTCTCGGCCGCCATCTCTCAACTAATGTCTTTGTAATGAGGAGTGATCGATGGTGCAATACCCCATATGGGCAACCCCACGAAACCACCAGCTCTAGGTATGGCAGTATCCGCTGATCTGGGTCCATATGTCTGAATTTATGGGTACGTCTGACACGCAGATGACGATCTGGTCCTCCTTGCCATACATGTTGTGATACATGAAAGTCCTGCATCTCTAGTACTGATAGGTCCTCTGGGCCTGGGCGCAGGTGGAATGCCATGTCTCACGCTGTAATCAAGCAACCGACAAGGACATTAGGTAAGTCTTCAAATAATAGAACATTCTATAGAATCGAATATACATATTAAATATGAGTGTATCAAGCATAAATTAATAGACACCAGTAAAAGCACAATAACGTAGATTATCAAATTACATACTGAAAATATTCAATTACACATAAATAGTCATTCATTACAATACAATGCGAATTAACTTATGTCCTAATCAAGTGGATGGCCCTGCTTGGTCATTCCTCAAAGAAGTCGATCCACCACGACGACAACTACGAGAGTTATGTCCAGATTCACCACATTTTCTACATCTTTGTCCCGGTCCTGGTTCGCGCCAATCCATCTCATTTCTAAGTCGAGTTGATTTGGGTCGACCTTTAGATCGAAGCAATTGACGATCGGGTACCAATGTAATCGTCGGTGCTGGTGGCCACCATGGTTCATCCTTAATGATACCCCAGTCCATCTCATACACCTTGTACAAAGAATGCATTTTGTAAACACTGTTTTTCGTTTGCATCATCCTTACGATTAACAAAGTACTCTACCAATTTGTAATATGTCATCTGAACAAGTGCTGTTTGTGTCAGATAATGCATCTGCCATAAGCGGGTTATCGGTTTCAAGGTCCAACCTAAATGAACTCCCTTCAGGCATTGCAGACGTACCAACTTCTTGAGATTGTACTAGGACGGGAGCATGTGTCATGGAGAATTGAGTGTTGATAGGGTACGATGATTCAACAAGATTAGAAGGACCACTTGTAACCCTGTTTGAAGGAAGGAGCTTCAAAGACGCTCATTGTGCTTCACTTGTTTCCGTCTCGACATACAACTCCATAGAAGTTAAGTTAGGATCTTTGATCAAAGCAATCAATCATGCAAGCAACATCTTCATCATCTTCTAATGGAAGAAAGCTATCCATCTTAGAACATTACTTCATTGTGGAAATCAGACACAACACTAGACATAACTTGATTTTCTTGGAGCCTTAATTTTAAATGAATTCTCCTTTTTAAAAGCTCGATAGTCGTGTCACGTTGAATCATGATAGACTGGGGACGGGACCTTTCAGTACATTAGGACCCTCTTCACCTTCATACGTTCTCCCATTGTAGTAAATGAGAACAACAGGTGTTGCTTCATCTTACACTTGAATAACAACAACAACACAAATAATTTAATTTTGTACAAACAAATACTAAAAACCTACTAAATAACAATAAAACATATATCATACATACTGTGATTCAGAATAATAATAAAAGAAACAAACAAATACTAAAAATCTACTAAATAACAATAAAACATATATCATACATACACTGTGATTAAGAATAATAATAAAAAGAAATAATAGTAATAATAATAATAACAATAATAATAATAATAATAATTATAATCAATAATAATAGTAATCAATAATAATAATAATAATCAATTATTCTAATAATTAAACAAATATACATAATACATAAATAATATAGAAATTAAAAAAATATACAAAATATAATATATAATTCTAAAAACATAACAAATATACAAAATATAATTAATAAAATAACACAAGATCATAAATAATAATTCTAATAATTAAAATATTTAATAATATATATAACAATAACAATAATAATCTAACGATAGAAATACTTACGAATATGATTCTAGGATGAAATTTTATAACCACGGAGAGTTTTAGAGAGAGTTTAGAGAGAATGAAATCTGTAGAGATGGTGAAAATTTGATAAATGAATAAAGATGCCATGAGAGAGTGAGGGTGGGGGGGCGGGTTATAGGTGTTCACGTGGGATACGCAATATCTTACAGCAGATCCGCGTGGGATACGCCATTGCGTTGGCGTATCCACGCGAATACGCTAAGCGCTCGACGTATTCCACGTGGGATACGCCAAAGCGAATTACAGATCCCACGCTACCAACAAAAATAAAAAAGTCACCATGGCCAAAACGGTGGCAGATTCGATAATTAGTTTGAAAACAGTGACATTTTGGTAATGTTTTTTGCCAAAAATAGCAGTTTGGTCAAAAAGCCTCTTTTTTTTTCCTATGAAATTTTAGAATATATGATTTTAAATATTAAAAATATCTAAATTTCTCCCCTTTGTTTTGGGTAACATGACGTGAGATGGTAATCATGGTTCGTACATATTTAAATTATTTAAATTCTAAAGTTCTGGTCTTAGATTTTCAAAACATCAATTTAGTATTTAAAATCCTCCACTTCTACTTATTAAATTAAAATAATTTTTTTAGAGTAATTAAATTTCTTTATTTATTCTCTTTAAAAAATTATACATGTTATTCTCAAATTTTTTATTTTTAAATTATTAATCTAAATTATTTTAATTAATTATATATATCTCTTTTATAATTTTAAATATTTTTCTTCTTATATATTTTTTAGTTTTACGTTAATTTAATAAAGTCTATGCAATGCATGTGATACTTGTTACTATTATGTCAATTTGATCCTTAAATGATATTTTTTTTATATCAAAATAGCTTTAAAATTGCTGTTTACTAAGACTAAATTGATGTCATGCAATAACAAAAAAAATTAGTTAATGATTTATTTGATATCACTACTCTTTCAAAAGCCAAATTAATATTATGAAAATCTTTCGAGAATAAAATTATGGCAAAATGGGAAACTGACTCAATGTAAATCAAATGTAATTATGAAATCAATGATTAAAAAATTTAGAGATGACCAGATCAAACAAAAAAAAAATTAGAGATGAGTTTCAATTTTAATATAATCTTTCATACAAAACTCTTCTATAAAATTTTCATCTTAGAAACCAAATTTACCCGAACTATTCTTTTACCATCTCCTTAATTCATATAAGGACATCAGCAATAATTTACTTTGCAAATCATAGCCACAGCCCACAAGTTGCTTCACAATTCAAACTCTATATATATCCAGTTTCGTTTTCTCATTATCTAACGCACAAAATAACCAAATTTCCATCTTTGACAATATACTCAGTTGAAGCTATGGAACCAACTTCTCTTCCAGTGCCCTTTGTCCAGGAAATAGCAAAGCAGCCATTGACGAGAGTTCCAGAACGTTATGTTCGTCCACATCAAGAGCGTCCAATAATATTATCTACCACTACACCTTTACCTCAAGTTCCTGTTGTTGACCTGAGCAAATTGTTGTCACAGGATCACAAGGGACCTGAACTGGAGAAGCTACACCATGCCTGCAAAGAATGGGGTTTCTTTCAGGTTTTTCATCTACCTCTCCTCACCCCTCACCTTCTTTCTTTTTTATCCTTCTATTTCTGCTATCATTTCAATTTCTCTTCAGCTGACTGACAAACTGATTGTCAGAATTGTTCAGATATGATTTCTAGTTTTAATGAAAAGTGAATGATTTACCAATAACTCTCTGGTTTTGACTAAGAGCTGCAAGTAATACAGATTTTACACAGGTGGATATATATATATATATATATATATATATATATATATATATATATATATATATATATATATATATATATTCTTTCTTTCTTTCTCTTTATTGGTTTAAGTTAATGAATTTTAAAAAAGCGATCTGTGTCATTTGTGTGTTACTTACTTATGTATGGAAATCATTTCAGCTGATTAATCATGGAGTCAGCACTGCATTGCTGGAAAGTGTGAAGACAGGTTTTCAAGAATTCTTCAATCTTCCAATGGAAGAGAAGAAGAAGTTTGGACAGAGACAAGGAGAAGTGGAGGGATATGGTCAGCTCTTTGTTGTTTCTGAGGATCAGAAATTGGATTGGGCAGATGTGTTTTTCATGTTCACTTTTCCACCACACATGAGGAAACCCCACCTACTTCCAAATTTCCCCTTACCATTCAGGTTCTCTTTCTCTCTTGTGTGCTCTCTGGTTTTAAGAAAAAAGAGTACTTATTTTGAAGTTTTTGTTTTAAAGAGCTTATTTTAATGTGAAAAGATTTTTTTTTAAAAAAATATATTTAGATATAATATTTAAAAGTGCCTATATTAATAATTACTAATGTTAAGACTATTTATTCTTTCACTTATTTTAAAAGTTTAGGTTTGTTAGCTTTTAAAATAAGTAGTTGAACTATTTTTTTTAACTTCTGTATTTTATTTTGATGACATCTAAACACATTTAAAAATATTTTTAAGTATTTATTTTTAAAATTAAGTGTATCCAAACTGACTCATAATTCACTAGATATGTGAAAACTTTATGGGCAAAAGATAAGTAAAAATTCTAAATACTAATATTTCATAAGTCAAATGTTAAAAGTAGGAGTCTAAACGAGTTAAATTTAAATATTGTGCTTGACTTATACAAAAATATTAAGTTTGAGCGTTTAGTTAATTTATAATTTGATTATTTATTTTCTCTTTATGAAACATCTCCTTGAAGCATTTTTTAAGTTTACTAATTTAATATTTAGTATAAATCCTTATGCTAAAAGATGAAGTAAAAATAGGAAGAAAGTAAAAACTTTTCAATTATAATTTTCTTATCACTTTTTTCTCTCACATCACTTTTCACACATCTTCCCATACCATCAATCATATTATTTTTGTCTTATTACTTTCTCTTACTTAATCACAACTCTTCAAAAAGAATGTGAAAAGGAGTGTATCACCAAAAAGGGTGTAGAAGTATCTTTATCAAATACTTTTTAAAAATTAGAGTTAAGTAAGTGGTAGATTGTAAAAAATAAAATAACAATTTTCTAGATAAAATTGCAATTTATTAAGTAGTAACAATATATAAATTATTACTATCTATACATTTTCTTATCTGAAATTACAACTATTTTTGTGATTGAATAAAGCTTAGCCTTAGCTTATTTATATATAATTGAGCCTAAACTCAAGTTTAAAGTTGTTTATTTAGTTAAACAAATTAACTTGATTAAGCATTTAATGAGTCGAACTTGACAAGTTTACAAATAGCACAACTCATTTACACATCTAACTAAAAGAGATTTTTAGTACCTCAACTTACCAAGTTTGAATTAAGAATATCAATAGTGTTATTTGCACACCATTTTTATTACATCACTCTTACCTTACTTCTCTTTTGGATAATTAAATAAGAGAAACACACATTCGTGTACACTCTAGATCTCTATCTTTATTTTCCCAGTTAAGAAAAGTGTAAAGATGATATATTAATATTAGTGTACAATTAACAAAATTCTAACAACAACGTTGTTTGCATACTATTTTTATTATACTATTCTTACACCATTTTCATTTTGGATAATGAAAAAAAAAATTTCTAACACATTATCTCCATCTTTATTTTCTCAATAAAAAAGTGTAAAGATAGTATATTTATTGATGTATAAATAACAAAATTTTAATGATATCAATAATATTATTTGTATTTTATTTTTATTACACCATTCTTATGTCCCCTCCCATCAAATAAGAAAAGTTGTGAATCAAGGTTGTTACAATGGGTAAGATTGAATTGCATCGACTCAAATGTCCTGGGTTCAAATCTTATATATAGTCTAATTTCATTGATAAGTTATTATAACTACTAGTATGAGCCTTAAGTTAGATTTTGACATGCCCTAATTTTCTTTTTTTGAAATTTCATATATATGTATATGTGATTTTCGTTCTTTTTTTTTTTTTTTATAATTTTGTGTAATTCATCTTTTATGATTTCTTTCTTGCATATTATAGAAGTTTGACCTCACCTATTATGATTTTCATATAGGTGACATCACCAGAAAAAAAATTTGTTTCTGTTATTATTGTTGTAGAGAAATTCTTATATAAATATGAAATATTAAAGTTAGATATATCCGACTAATCATATTATTAATTATAGTAAGTTATGATAATTAATTATAATTATTAATTAAATGTAGTAGTTATTTATTAATTAGTGATATTGTTGGTCAAATATACTTAACTTAAATATTCTACGTTTATTCAAAAATCTATCTGTTGTTATATATTATAGAAGTCTGAATATTGCTATTGGAATGTACTACCCAAAACATATTTGATCATTCATATGGGTAGCTTGATATCTTCATTTGGTTGCAGAGATGATTTAGAGACCTATTCTGTAGAGTTGAAAAACCTTGCGATCCAGATCCTTGATCTTATGGCAAATGCCCTCACAATGGACCCCACCGAAATGAGAGAGTTATTTGCTGAAGGGACTCAAGCAATGAGGATGAATTATTATCCTCCATGTCCTCAACCCGAGCTTGTGACGGGACTCAATCCTCATTCTGATGGTGGTGGCCTCACCATCCTTCTCCAAGCCAATGAAGTTGAAGGTCTTCAAATAAGAAAAGATGGACAATGGGTTCGTGTTAAACCCCTCCCTGATGCATTCATCATTAACATTGGAGACATGTTGGAGGTAACCATTTATTCTTTTGACAATTAGCTACATCAATATCTTAACAAAAAAATTATTTTATTCCCTTATCTTTATTTCTTCTTTTAAAAATTAATTTCATATAATTTTTTTTATTAATTTCGTTCTTTATCATATAAATCATTTACATTATAGTCTTTTTGTTAGAGTTTCATCACCCTTAACTAAAATGATGATGTGTAACTAATGATAATGATATGATCGCCTATCACCAATCAGTGACACATCATCATTTTTGTTAGAGAATAATGGAATTCTAATAAAAAGACCACATTAAAAACAATTTATAAAATAAGAGACTAAATTGACCAAAAAAAATTGATATGATACCAAATTAAAATAAAAATAAAAATAAGAGATAAAAATGCTTGTTTTGCCAAAATTTAATTAAGGGAATATAATATGCAACTCTCCTCAACTTTGACATTTTTACAAATCATCACTACGAACTTCAAAATCTTCTCAATTAATACCTAAACTTTAATTAATGTCTCAATAGATCTTTATGTTTAATTTGGATCCATTAATTTTATAATAATAATATTACATAATATTATTTTATTTGTATTAACATTAATTAAGAATGATTTATTAATTTATTTATTAAAATTTAATTTTAAATATGTTTTCTTTCTTACAAAATAAATAAAAACAAGTTTTATTTTAAAATAAATTTTTTTATTTATTTAATAAGAAAAAAATATATTTAAATTAAATTTTAATAAATAAATTAATAAATAATTATTAATTAAGGTTAATATAAATAAAATGATACCATATAATTTTATTATTAGTGAATTAATAGATCTAAATTTAATATAAAGATTTATTAAGACATTAACTAAAATTTAAAGGCTAATTGAAAAAAATTTAAAATTCATAGTAATGATTTATAAAAGAATCAAAGTTCAGAAAAACTACATATTATTTTCCCTTTAATTAAATTATATGCTCTTATGAAGACCTCCTGAATTGCATTAATTTTCTATCCTTTTCAATCCTCTCATGCACACTGCTTTAGCCTTATCTTCCCAACTAATTTGGCAGATGATAACTAACGGAATTTACCCAAGCATCGAACACCAAGCATTGGTTAACTCCGAGAAGGAGAGGCTTTCTTTAGCCACATTTTTCAGCCCTGGTAAAGAATCAATTTTAGGTCCTGCACCAAGCCTTATTACTCCAAAAACACCTGCAGTGTTCAGAAGAACTAGTTTCTTAGAATACTACAGAGGGTACCTGTCACGGGAACTCCGTGGGAAATCATACCTTGATAGCATGAGGATCCAAAATGAAAAGGACAAAAGCTCTTAGCACTATACAATTGATGGACACAGAAAAATTGAATATGGAACAAAAGTTTTTCTGTATTTGACATTGCTATTGACTTCATTTGAAGTTGAGCATGTCACAGCGATATCTATTTCATTCTGGTCTGTACACAAATAAATTGGGGCTATGTTCTGCTACTGTATGATATAAGACTGAATAAGGATAAGATAGACTATATCCACTGAAAAAGGCTTTGTTCTACTATCCTATATTTATTATGCCAACTACTATCCTATATTTATTATGCCAACATAGCTATTGGTCGGATTATATGACATTATCCTACTATCCGGGTGGCTATATATGTAGTGGCGGACACGGAAAGCATCAAGCTTAATTGCACTTTTATCCTTAAAATGTCAAAGGGTATAACGTATTTACATGGAAAACGTTAAAAAAGGTGGGGTATTTACGTGAATAATGTTAACCGTTTTTACGTTTTTGAAGTGAATACGCTACTTTGTTTGAAATTGTCTATCTAAACAAAAAAAAAATGACACGTTGAAAATGATGGCAATTTAATATATATTTTTAAAAAATTTATATTTTGATAAATAGTTTCAAGATAATAATATTTTGGTAAATAATTTTACTAAAAAAGCTCATATTGTATAGCAGTAGATCCGTTTTACTCAATTAATTAATTTTAAGCAACTTTTGAGGAAAAAAAAATTCACAATCTCATAATAAAACCAAATATAGATTCTACTATTTTGACTACTTTTCAATAAATCATTTCAGAAGGCAACGCGTACGCAGTGACGGATCAAAAGGGGGATTTGGGGGCGGGGGTCTCTTCTAAAATTTTAAGTGTATATACAAATTTGTTATTTTAAAATATTTATTATAGCTAGTGTAAAACACTTATTTAGTTTAATTTTTACTCACTCTTATTTAAATCATATAATTAAAATTATAGAAATTTGATCATTTACTATTTGATCAAACGCTATAATATTATATAAATTTAGAATTTTAAAAGTACAAATAAGTCTTGAACTCATTTTAGTCTCTTCAAGTTATATAAACATATTGAACTCTAAGCATATTTAATGTATGTAAGGCTAACTTGATAATAATGTGTGTGATCTATAAAATAAAAGAAGCATTAATTATTTCACACAATTTCTTAATATTTTAATCTCAAAATGTCCACTGACATTGTTTTCATATATTTAAAACTGTTATATATCTTTCAAAATATGTGAATAAAATAATAAAATAAGTTATTTAATAAAATATATATATTTGAAATTTTTACCTCTTTGCTAACAGAATTACGCATTCATTGATAAATGTGAGATCTATGGTCTTTAACTAGGCCATAGATATATTGCTATGAGATTAATTTTTAAACATTAATGTAATTAGAAGATTCTCTCGATAATTATTTTTTTAAGAAATTTAAATTTTAGTTCTCTTTTTAGAATTGCGAATTACTTATTTATTATTGTATCAAACCCTCGTTTGTTGTGAGATTAAAAGTAAATATAACTAACTATTTTTTATTTATTTATTACATTTATGTCCATGCTTCCTGTCGCAATTAAGATTGCGATGGGATGACTAAATAATAGGCTTTTAAAAATAATAAAGTCGTTATCAATATTTACTTAAATTAAAAATATATTAAAAAAATTGATCTTTTAAAAAATGAATTTAGACTTGAGAATCGATTATAGGTAAGGAAAATATTAATACCTTATACTACTTGTTTTAAACGTTACCTTAAGTTAGTTATATGCAAAATTTAATAATTTTAAATATATCTATTTTATCTATTTTAAAAAACATTATACCTATTTATAAAAGAAAAAAATAACTAAATTATAAAAATTAATTTTAACTTGACAAAAATGAATTTCCATTCCTACATATCATCGGGTGTTACGAAAAATTCAAAATCACGTCTTTCTTTAAAAAATGATTGTGAATTGGTTATTTTTAATTTCGAAAAGATTTATTTTTATTTTTTTTTAAAAAAAAGATAAAATATCTTTTTTATCATTTTTCATGAAAAGACATTATTTAAAAATTAAGATTTTTTTTAAGGCTCAAACCCAACACTAAATAAAATAAATGGTGTTGTTAAAAAAAAGGATAGATGGAAAATATATATATATATATATAAAAGGGAAGGCTGGTCCTCACGTGACCAGCCGATTAAAAGGTGAAGACAAGGAATAAAAATATAAAAAGAAAGGTGGGATAGACTTTGTGAATTGCTGACCATTTGACCTGGTTTATTCGAAGAAGCAAAGAAACAAAACAGTGAGAGAGAGGGGGTTCTGCAGATCACATAAGTACAGGGACAATGGTGGAAGGAGATGGTGGCAGTGGATCCTGCTAGTGGGTCACCGGTAACGGTTAACAGAGCGACCATGGGTGCAGAGCGCAGGTACTGGTTCGCAGAAGACAGCCATGGTTCGTGGCGTAGACGGCGGCGTTCGCAGGGGAGAGGTGCGACGAAGGTGGCTCGAGGACGGCGGCGAGGACAGCAGTTTCAGACGAGGCGCAGATGCTGCTGCTGCATTGAGTGGTACAGCAGTGTTGGTGTGCGTGGTTGGTGTGTAGTGGATGCGGGGGTTATGGATGGAGATGATGGGTTCATGGTGGTTGGTCACTGCTCTAACGGTGACCATGGTGG
This sequence comes from Ormosia emarginata, assembly GCA_029884605.1. Classification (NCBI taxonomy): domain Eukaryota; kingdom Viridiplantae; phylum Streptophyta; class Magnoliopsida; order Fabales; family Fabaceae; genus Ormosia; species Ormosia emarginata. Next base: position 5,332,704 of record JAQQTP010000025.1, read on the forward strand.
CTGAGTAGCAGCGGTATGGTGGTTGGCTGTGAGGCTGGTTCGGCAGAAGTTCATGTCAACTGCATCAAGTGGTGGTTTGAGGGGTTTGTTTCAATGGGTTGGAGCTTGTTTTGGTTTGGTAGTTCACGGTGGGTTGAGATTCTGGTGGGCTTACAGGAACATGGAGGACGACGGATGGTTCTTGGGACCGATTATGGTGTTTGTGTGCAATTGACAGAATGCATATCAACCAAAATAAAAAGAAAGCACACCCCATTTCATGTTGAAGTTTAATGCAAAAAAGAGACACAGATTCTTACATTTGATGTTTCAAGGAAACAGAGAAGGGAGTCGTTATTATTGAATATTTAGTAACTAATGAAATAGAACGAAATAAAATGAGATGAGATGAGATGAAATGAAAAAAAAAATATTATTTTATTATTTGAATATTTTAAGATGAAATGAAATAAAGTTATCATTTTATTATTTGAGAAGTAAATAATTTTTAGTGGGATGAGATAATATTTATACTAAAAAAGATGATTTCATCTCATATTTTTTAAATTGAGAGAAAAAATTGATGATTTTTAATAAGATGAGATGAAATTTATCTCATCCACTCTCATCTCATTCTATCTTTTTTTAACATAACTAAAAAATAAAACACATCTCTATTTTATTCTATCTCATTTTATTCCATTCAATACTACCAATCTAAACGAAACCGTAGCTTCTTATTTCTCATTCATGACCTTAACAAGGGTCACGTTTCCTAATTCTTTTGCTTTAACTCAAATTCACTTCCTTTCACTTTCAGCACATTAAGTGTTTCTTTTTTTCACTTCAATGAAAAACCAGAGAAAGAGCTCCTCCTTTCTTTGTCCTGTCGGTTTTTTATAGACCATGAGAAAAGATAAAGCTGAAACAGCAAGTGTGAACATAGAGGAAAAATTGTGTAACATTGGGTCACTTATTGCAAGTGTAGCTCAAATTTTTTTTTTTGAATGAATTTTCTTTGGATTTGTGACCTTTTTCAAGCTCTCATGCCTGTAAACTTGCCATTTTTGTGCTTCTCTCTTTTACATTGAGTTTTGGGCTGCAGGAGGTGTGGCAGGTTTAACGTAACAAATTGCACAATCCCTTTCTTCCTTTTTTTTTCTGTTTTTTGTTTTTTGTTTTATGAAATCAATTATTATTATTATTATTGTTATTATTATTATTTGTTTTACTATTTTTATTATATTCAAAATAAAATGGGCTAAATATAATTAGAGGATTGGGCAAAAAATGTAGATTTTTGTTAATGTAATTAATAATTTTTTTTATATTTTTTATATTATTTTAATTTCTAATTTTTTTCAATTAAAAGAGATGATAAATTAAAAATTGGCCTGGTCAAAATATAGTGTTCACAAACTTAGAAAAAGATTATGTGCTCAAAATATTGTAATTAAAAATTATTTAACACAAAATTATTAACCTTTGATTAAATAATAAAAATTTTATAAACAAAATTGAATATCAATACTCTCAATCTTCCCCCTCCTTTTTTTTGGGAAGAGTCTTGCCATAAGTATGAACTATGAATTATATAATATTACAAATTAAGTTTGTGGATTCTAACCAATCAAGACCTGAAACTTACTACATAATTAATTTTGAAATATGAGAACTTCTTTTATGGGGGTTTTTTGGGTTTCTTGGAGTATCATTTCATTTAATAAGTGAGAGACAATTTTTTCAAAATTTGATCAGGTGCCTAAGCGGTAACACATCTCAATATTATTATTTTTATATACATAAATTCAAAAATCAAACCCAATACCATATAATTGAGATACCTAAACCCTTTTTATTAGGATGAAACTACATTGTTATTTTTATGATTTCATATATAAACATTATTATATAGCATTTTGTCATTTTCAATAGACAAATAGCACATTAGTCTCACAAATGTGTGGTGTTAATTGGTTTCTCAAACGTGTTTTTAAGAAATGCACATAAATAACTTTGACTAAATAATTGGTCCCAAATTAATCAATTAATCAATATTTTAATTTTATTTAAACATGCTTATTTAATAATCATTATCATATATTTTAATATAAAACATTTATTTGATTCTCTGCTAACTCAACAATTGTGATTTAGCTAAGGTGCAGGAGCATAGTTACTTGTAAAAAGGCAGAGATATAACAATTGAGTCATGAGTCATCCCAATTATGTTTAAGGAAGTAAATCAATTTTTTTGTTGTATTTTAAATTTTAATTAATGATAATTATCTTAAATTTTGTTTTGAATCTTTAGTCAATAGAGTGGATAAACAATGGAAAAAGGTACATGCAAAGAAAGTTTGAGAAATCAATGGCCAAATTTCTTTCTTTGAGTGTAGGTGAAAACAATTTCTTCCATTGATTTAACTTCTATAAAGAACTTGTATTGCACTTTATTTCTGTAAATAATACGGCTCAAAAGCAATTTGAGATGAAATGCTAAGTTGAAATCTCCTATTCATTGGTGAGTGAAGCAGATGGCTCCATTTAATTATAAATTTAGGGATAACGATTCGAACATATCAGATAGAGAATGAAGATGAGGTAACACTGAGAAATTCGAAGGATAAGGGCGATGCTATGAGCGAGGAGGAGGTGACAAGTGACGTGGTGGATCTTCCGAGCGACGACGAACCCAAGAACCAAGTGGGGGAATCGAAATCCAAGGAGGGTGAGGCTACAACGCCCATTTGCGAAGAGGAACCGAAGAGTGATCTTGTGGTGCAAACTGTGATTAATGAAGAACCTCATATGGTTGTTGAATCTTTGAAGGAAGGGGTTGTGGATGAGACGGCACAGCCCATTTGCGAAACTGGGATCAATGAGGAGCAAATTGATTTGCAGGAGTTGGAGAAGGGAGCTCCAGGTACTTTAGAGGAAAATGGTGCTAGTGGGACAACTCCGGTTTTGGTTAATGATGATAATGATAAAGGGAAGAAAATGGTTGCAGAGAAGCCAGTGATGAGGCCGTTTACGCGGTCAACATTGATGCAAAAAATGTGTAGAATCAAAGGTCATAAGTAATGGGGGAAATGTTAGTGCCATTGGGGAAAATGCTAGTGCTAAAGCAGTTGTAATTGATGATAATGTTAGAAGGGAAACAGAGGATGCCACATTAATTACCACCCCCAACTCCAACAAAAATGCCTAGGAGTACCTTGAAGAAGTTCCCTACCAAGCTTAAGGACCTTCTAGCCACAGGGATTCTTGAAGGACTGCCAGTGAAGTATGTCAAGGGAATGAAGGTATTATCTGATTTTTTTTTTTCTTATTATAGTTCTTGAGAGTGTTGAATGTTGATGTTTGGGAATTTCTGCATGAGGTGTGAGTGTGTGATGCATTTGAGAAATTTGTAGGCACTTAGACCTGGAGACACAGGGCTTCAAGGAGTGATTAGTGGCTCTGGGGTTTTGTGCTACTGTGACATTTGTAAGGGGGTTGAGGAAAGTAAAATGAAGATATGTTCATGTTCAAGTAAAATGTGGTTTTTCTATTTGGTTTTTGCTGAAAGTAGGTTGTCACGCCCACTGTGTTTGAGCTGCATGCTGGTAATGCAAACAAATGTCCCCCAGACTCCGTCAAATCTATTCTCGATGAAGAGCTCAGGGTGGTGCGTTCTTAGGTTTCATTTTATTCAAAATAAATAAATAAACAATGTTTTCAGTTTACTTAAAAAATTCTGGAAATTGAATATGAATACTTTTTTTTTTTGTATTTAATTCAATATTGGCTTTGATAAAGCGATCTTGTTCAACAATTTGGTTAAATTGGCGTTATACTCTCTGTTCATATGTCACGAGAATCCAATTAATCTGCTTGGTGTTTTTTTGGACAAGTTTGAAAAGGAAGTGCATAATGTGGAATCGTGGTTTATATAATGAATTGATGTTGATTAGGTGAAGACTGCATTGAGGAAGAATTTCAAGTCATACAGTGCGTGGCATCATCGAAAATGGGTACTAAGCAAGGGGCATTCATCCATAGACAAAGAGTTGCGCCTTCTGGATGCTTTTCAGAAGGCTGATCCTCGAAATTTCCATGCCTGGAACTACCGAAGGTTATTGTCCCATTTAATTAACTCCTACTTGCATTTCATCAACTGGTCTGATCTATTTGCTTGATTCGCTGTCAACTGGGGCAACCCGTTGGTAACATGTTCTATCTCTTTTTCCCCTTTTTGTATGTTAGTGTAATCAAGTTTGTTTAATTGCTTATAATCTGTTTGATGAAAAATCTGAATGGCAAAGCTGTTTAATTGCTTGTAGCCATTTGTACTTTATATAACCATAATTACCAACTGAATGTGGTTGGTCTAATATGCAAGAATGATGGTGCTTATATTCATATTGATAGTTTTGTTGAAATGAAGTAAATTTTACTGTTAATGTTATTTCTATTTAGATATTGGTGTTAGGTATCTCTAAAATCAATTCTAAAAGGAAAATAATCATCATACATATCTTTTAGGGATGTAAGTACTATTTACACTATTTTTAATGGATGTAATTGAGTGAAAAAAAAATAATAAAAAAAAGTATATATAATGAATGATATTAGATGAAATATGAAAAAAAGGTGTATACACTGTTTGATATAAGAATATAAGAGTTGATTCTAAAATTGATGTCTTGTCTCTCTCACATACACATTCATCCCGGTGTTTTTAGGTTGAAGATTGGTAATGGTATATTCAGTATCAGTTGAATCCCAAGGGAAGCCTGCACTTAAACTCCTTTGTTGATGACATCAAGAAAAGTTTTATGTGTCCATTTGGCTCTTGGAATTGAGCATAGAATTAAAGCTTAGAATTAGAATTGGACCTCTTAATTCTAATTTTTATATTTAGAATCTCATTTACAATTGAAATTGTAATTCCATAAATCAATTCCATAGAATTGAAAAATAATTAAGTTGAGTCTTTTTCAATTCTTAATATATACCTTAAGAATTACTAATTATATAGCTTAAAAATTAAACTCTATCTCTCCACATTTATTTATGAACAATCATATTTATTAAGATTCTATATTTATATAAAAAATTATTTTTATATTTATATAAAAATTATTATAATAGTTATTTATTTATTTTTCTAAAAAAATTCATAAATTTTTTTTTATGAAAAAATATGACTATTATATTATAAAAATATTATTGTATGAATATTTTTATTAATTTTAATATTTTAGATCATACTTTTAAATAATAAAATTATAATTGAATTTAGAATTACAATTTCTTATCTTAATTCTTTGACAATTCCAAACATAAAATTTCAAATTTTAGACTAAAATTAAAATTTTATGTTTCAATTTCAATTCCGTTATCCAAACCCACCCTACTGGAAAATTGGAAAAGTCAATTTACTATCAACAGTATTCCAGTGAAAATGTTGTTAGGCTTGAGGGGAAAAGAAATCATCTTGGAGCAGTGCAGTCGTGCATTGATGAAGTGCTTGTGTTTTGCACTTTATACAATGATATTAATGCTTAGTCTGTAGCAGTGTCTAGTATGCAGTGCGCAAGTCTTGATTTCAACTTTTTTTGTATAAGTGGAATAGATAGTAGGTAAAAATTTGATTTGGATAGATGATTGGCCAAGATAATAATAAACTTGATGTGCCATGACTTATGAGAGAGAGAACTGTTCTTCTAATAGAAAGTTAAAATATTAGCAAAATGCAAATATGCCTATGATTGGGGGAAGATTTAAAATTAGGTGGTGGTGCTAGCACACAGGAATTGGAATGTGGGAGCTGGTGCAGGGGCAGTGTCGTTGCATTGATGGCTGTGTTTTATAATTTGTAACTTAAGTACAGGCCAATATATTACTCGTCTTTGGGTAGTAATCACTTATCATGCTTAATTCTTCTTTATGGTTATATGTGTATGTGTAATAATTTAAATCACTCATCATACTTGCATTATGACTTAAGTATGACTCCATTTCTGCTGCCTATTTAATAGTAGGAAAAGGGTCCAGTCCAAAATATTTTGGTTAAATAACAAAATATATTTATATCTTTTAGTTGCCATCTATGTACTGTTATGGCATGATGCTTGGACAATATCTCATTATTATAGTGCTGTTTGGATGCAACAATTTTGGCATAGTGATTCTATATTCTGTTATCTGTATCTCAACCATCTAACCCGTAGTGGCCACAGTCTTTTTCCCTTCAAAATCGTTTATCTGAGAGACTTAAGAGACTTTTCTGCAAAAAGTTGGAGTCAGTTAGCTGGATCAGGTCCTGTACCGTGGAAGCAAGCATCCACTCTGTGATTGGTAAGATAAATCAATGTTTAAGCAAATTTTTGCTTTGTTATGGATTTGTTAAACTGTGCCTTCATAGTGTATAGAATATGATTTGAGTGTGTTTTAAAAGTGAAAACTGGATGTTAATATCAAATATGTGATCTTTGGTTAATTTTTTTTCTTTGGAATAAAAGTGAGTATAGATTGATTTTGGATCTTGTTGGCGCTGTCCTGTTTTTTGGCTTTTTACTAAGTAGTTTTTCATATGTCTACTATTTCTGTCCGGCTTTTCATTAAGTCTTTGTTAAGTTTTTGGTGACTAAGTCACCTTGTTGCCTTTATTGTCTTTGCTCATTGCTTGTTGTTCTGATGCTTGACTTTTTGAGTTTAACATTCTAAGTTTGTATGAGATGATCGTTTGATTGAGAAATTGAGATAATTTTCTTTTTTATTGAGATGCTAAATTGTGCTGTGATGATGACATAGTGTACGTGCATGAGTGGAGTGGGTGTGTAGTGTAAGTCTGTTGGGGAAGAAAAGGAAAGAAGCAATGGAGTAGACTTGTTTCAGACTTGGTTTGTACTGAAAATAGAAAGAAAACAGATAATATTTGGTTGAGTAAAAGCCCATATTATTTGGTTGAGTGGAACCATCAATTTATTAAGGAAAAAATGAACTTTATCAGAAGTAGTAATCTCTTTTTTAAGGTGAGAAATTATATTATAATCACTTTATTGCTAAGTTGAGGACTGATTTGGCATACTGTATTGCTGAGTTATCAGAGGCATCCGTGAAGGAGCGGGGGGAGTCTTTGCCATTGCTTTATCTGGTGGTTCTCTCATTGGCTTAATGGGATATATGTATCTTATCTTTTCCATATAATGTTTCTTGGCTTTTATGATTTGGTGTTGGGTTTAAAACTTATGGTTGCAAACAGAAAACTCTGCGAAGCTCCTTACAACAAGACGTGTAAGTAGTAAAAAGATTACTGTTTATTTGGCTGTTCAGTTTTGGTTAGAAGCAATTGTTATATTTAAGCTGAAAATTTGGTGGCTTTTACTTTTTTTCTTTCTTTCATTTTGTTTTCCTGTTGTGATTGGGATTAGCGGGGGATTAGCAAAAAAAATTAACTAGAGATATTAGTAGTACTAGATCCAAAATTAATACGGATTTTCAAACTAAAGTAATGGAATACTTATAGAATTTTCCCTTGTTGATTTATGAGAGAATACAGACACCATTTTTTTTTAAAAATTTGTGACAACTTTGGTACGGAATAGTGACAGAAATTTTCATCGTTACAAGTATTTAGCCACAACTTAGCGATGGAAGCTTCTTAGCGATGAAAAAAAATGAACAAAATATCTCTTGCTAATCTCTCGCAGAAATAATTTGTGAGGGATTAGCGAAGGATGTTTCTGTCACTAATTTATAAATTTCTTGTTGTGATAAAGTAATAGAATTTGAATGTGGTTGTGCAAAAAGTAATATGAGAACAACTATAATTAGACAGTAAAATTTATGCAAATGTATATGAGATGTGTGTAAATGTATGTTTAGCATTACTTTAATTTTAATATTGCCCAATAAATATTAGAATAATGCTTGATCCACAACCTTTTAAATGCTCATCACTTCATATCATAATGAGATGGAAGAATGAGAATATAAATATGCAAAAAAAAAAAAGAGATGAAACTAATTATAATAAAATAATAAAAACTATAAAAACGTGGAATAATATATATAAGTGTGAATGAATAATTTTAATTTTCTAAATATTACAACATCAGCAGCTCGTCAAAGGATATATATAGTAACACAAATAACATATGTGGATAAACTTCACAAATCAAACTATTTAATTTTTTTCTTCAACCAAGAAAGAGAATGAGAAGAGAAATATTTCAAAATAAATTTGTTGAAAAACTGAATCCTTTAGGCCTCACCAAAACACAAAAATGTCAACAACAGCATGCCTTAGGAAGGCCTTTGGCTGTTGGTGACAGTTCCACATTTTCAAAGTTCATTGGATATGACGGAACATGAAGAACGGTGATAGTGATATCATATCAGATTTACCGCATCTGACTTGCCAAAAGAAAATTCCTAACTATACAAGTTCGGATTAGTTTATGAGTTTAATTTTAATATATTATTAATATAAATTTTTTTATATCATCAATTAATTATATATTATTATATAAAAGACTTTAAAATAATTATTATAAAAGTTAAATATTTTTAATAACATGATAATATATAATTAGTTGTCAGTGTAACAAACATTTATACTAATAGTGTGTATAAATTAAATTTTTAATTTATTTTAAATTTAAAACAATTTATAATTAAAATCTTACTATGAGCATGTTAGTTTTAGTTTAATTATTTTTCAAAACAGTTGTGTATATATATAAAGAGTACTGCTATATATTAGGAAACTAAATTTCATAAAATGCACACGAAAGAAAAAATACAGATAAATGTTGAATAACTATAATTATTATTTATTTAAAAAATGTATTATTCACAAAACACAAATCATGTTCTCTCTCTTCGTAAACGTTTCACGAACTAATGTTCGTGTGAAATTGCATTACTCATATATAAAAGAGAAAAACCTTCTTTTTCTCTTTTAACAACATGTCTGAGTAAATGAAAAAAAGTTACTGTATAAATTTTAAGGTATTACAATAGTTTTTTTTTTTCATAAGCTCAAATTTGAGTATTTTAATCTTTGATCAAGGTATTCTCAATCGTAGCATTGTTTTGAGATTAATCTTTAAACTGAGAGTAGTGATTAGTTAAAGTTTTCTTTTGCTCAAATTTGAGCATTTTAATTCTTGCTTTTAAATTATTTTTATAGTTTTGAGATATAAATATTTTTTTGTCTTCAATCAAATAATTGTTTTAGTTATTTTATATTTTTTAGTAATTTAATATATAAAAATAATTTTTGTACAATCTAAAAAACTTTTTGACATAAAATCATTTATAAATTAACATATCCAAACATAATTTAATTTTCTCATAATTAATTTGTTCAAAAATCAATTATATATATATAATTTTTTTTAATATAATTTTTTCATAACTAATTCAAACATACACTAAAAGATCTTTTTGAAAGAAGTAATTTTTTTTTGCCAAAATTAATAAAAACCAATCATCTGTTAAAGGATAGAAAAAAAAAGTTAAATACACATCACTTAATTTGTATCTTACATGCATATATCAATATGAGTAATTCTTAAGTAGGCATGATCTATCATAAATATTTAAATTATTATTTGTCATGTGTAAGGTAGTGGTGACTATTATAAAATTACACAAATCATTAACAATACTTTTATACATGTCAAATAATAATTTAAACACCTAAGTAATAATGTGGTAGACTGTGCTCATCTAAAAATTTCTACTATCAATATAGTTGAATTAAAATAGAGGTGTGCAAGGAATTAGATGAGATATTATGTAATCAAACAATGAAAATTATACATATGTGAGGTGATGTGAGTAACAGTGAAAATCACATAAATATAAGGTGATGTGAGTAAAAATGTGTAGCAAAAATTATTCTAAGAGTCTGTTTAAATGATATAATTAGAATTGTAATTCAAAATTTTAATTTTAATTTTAATTCCGATAAAATTGAAATTAGTTGAGAATCTTAAACTATATGTATAGGTTGTATAAAGATTTAGGAAGCAGAATTAAAATTTTAAATTCTTGGGAATTTCTCCTGGGTCATTTTGATTTTTTTAATCAATATTTTTTGTTATTGATAATTTATTAATTACATATAATAAAAATTCGTGTCAATTTTTCGTATCAATTTTTTGTTGTTCCCGATTTTACACATGTAACGAAAATGAATTTTTTTAAAAAAACTAAGAGTCTCCTAAATTAATTAATTAATTTTTTGGTTTTGATATGGGGAATGTATTAAGTTTTGTTGTCCTCAATTTTACATCCCCAACAAAAATGAAAAAAAAAATAAAAAAATCAAGTGTCTCTTAAATCAATCAATTAATTAATTAATTTTTTCGGTATTGATGTGGGGGGCTTATTAAATTTTGTTGTTCTCGATTTTACACTTACAACCAAAATAAAAAAAATTAAAAAACCAAGACTCTCTTAAAATTAAAAAAATTAAAATGATTTAGGTACAACTCCCAAGAGTCTCACTGGACGTTTCTTCCTCCCTCGCACAAATTTTGTAACTAGTTTCAGCTACCAACAAATTGGAAATAGCACTAACATTTCATTGTCCATGGAGTGATGAAACAGATTAATTGCCAATGCCACTCTTGGAAATTGCACCTGGATCATAAGCAGAACAATCACATTAATTTATTGATTTAGGAGACTCTTTGTTTTAACTTTTTTTTTTTCACATTTTCGTTGCATTGTATGTAATTTATTAGGATGAATAATGTAAAATAAAAAACGTCAAGCTTAATGATATTACTACAGAAAATGTCAAATTAATGATGTTATTAGTATTAAAATGTCTTCTGTTTAAGTGTTTTCACGAAAATAACATCATTTACATTGATATTTTTACGTAGATAATATCAAATTTATTGACGTTATCCACGTGAAAATATTAACATAAATGACGTTATTTATAAAAAAAAAACTTAAAAATATCACGTTAAATAAAATAATAATATTTTAATATATAATTTAAAAAGAGTAATATTTTGATAAAAAAATATTTTTGTCATTAATCACAGATTGGTAAAAAACTCTTCAAAAGTCTATATAAACACAAATCACGAAAAGAACAAGAATTGGAATACGTCTTTTTCAACATTCATGATAATCAAATAATGAGTTATATAAGATTAAAGAGAGCAAATGCTCCACCAACACGTCCCTGCAAATGGCAAGACGTTGATCACATATTGATTTAAAGCAATTGAAACGTTGATATAGCAAACAATTCTTAGCACCAGTCACCGCTTCAATTTTAGACATTCCAAGCCGTGCAATCCCAAGTTTTTTTTTTTTCTATCTTTTCATATATATCTTTAACAAATTGATTTGAGAAAGAAAACACACATGGCAGAAATATCGATAGAGACACATAACAGCGATGGCGATGTATAACAGATGATAAAAGATACTCTAAACCTCGTCAAAGCTGGTTGCTCATCTGTGAAGAAAATGGAGTGAAGCAGGAGAAGCATGTCTTTTCATTTTTTAGTTCAACCACGATTTTTATTCTCATACGTGGAATTAGCAATTTTTAGAGTATGAATTAAGAATTAAAAATAGATTAGGTTAGTTATTTTTTAATTTCATAAAATTGTCATGTGAAATTATGATTTTAATTCAAAAAGAAATTTTAAACATAAAAGTTAGAATCGGTAGGGTTTATTTCAATTCTAAATACCAATTTCTAGACGTCAAAATGGACGTCAAATGGACACAAAAAAATTACGTTTTTATTTTTGAAGATAAAAAATGCAATAGGAATCTACTTAATTTATAAAATCTGTCAACAATATCAACAGTAATTATTTCCACTCAAATTTCATCTCTTATTATAACATGTCATTTCTTATGCTATCTTCAATTCTATTAGTTATGTATCACAATTTTTTTTTGTCATAACTAACCCGTGCAAAGCACGGGTATTACAACTAGTTTGTGATTTATAGGAAGCCACGTATCTAATCCAATAATAATGTTCTTCACTTCTATACTTGTGTATGACGTACTTGCTCCTAAGTGTGATATCTCTTTCTAGGGGTGTTCATCAATTGGATTGAGTAGAATTTAACTTGGTCCGATCTTAAAATGATATTTTGATTGATTCGACTCAAGATTTAGAAAATAAAAATATACAATTTAAATATTATATATAAATTTTAAAATTTTAAAACTAAAAAACGAAAATTAAAGAATGTTTATCATATATATTTCCAAACAATATATCAATATAAAAGTACTATTATGTTATGAATAAAGTCTTAATTTAAGTTAAGGAATTGTATAATTTATCCTTAATTTCTTAAAAAATTATAAGTTTCAAAATATTATATACCAAGCTGAGTTGAGTCAATTCAAAAAGTAATCTAAACTTGACTTAAAAAATGTACAAGGTCCATTTTTTTAGAATCTAATCCTGTCCAATTAATTTCATATTAGATTGAGTTATTGGGCCGGCCGGATTGGGTCTTAAGCACCCATATTCCAGTTTCATAGGTGAAAAATATTAGTAATATATAATATTTTTCTAAGAAAACTTATTATATCAATACTAATAAATATATGGCATTAAATGATGTTAGCATGGCTTTTCTAATTTGCAAGATATGAAAATAATCAAATTCAACCATATCATTGACAATTGAGAATAACTACTTTCTTTTATTGATTTAATGTTTGATTATGATTTTGTATGGGTAACTAACAAGGACCCTTCGTGATTTCCGGAAAAGATAGCTCTTAATTTTTTGATGAACCAATAACAACCCAGCAAGAAAGATAAGAAGACATAAAAATAGAAGGAACAAAAAAGGGAAAAAGAATTGATCAAGAAATCTGTATATTCATTGATAATTCTCTCGGTACAAATGAGACTCTATATATAGCTGCTTAGATGGGTACACAGAGACATCGTCTAAGCCTTCTTGTACTGTATTAAAATACTATATCAGCTTTAACCAATTTGCTGAGTCAGTAACAAAATTTCTCAGCATAACAGAATTTCTTAGCAGCATGTGCCTTCACTCCTATGTGACTATGAACCGTGTGAGTAGAATCAGTGACCATTTCACCATCAGCATTATCAGAATTAAATGGAAAACTATTAAAATTAACCATATTTATTACCCCCGCAAGCTAGAGCATGATATATGTCCAACATGCCCATCTTGGAGATAAAAGGAACGAAGGAAATAGGGGGCAATGCTTTGGTAAAGAAATCAGCTAATTGATCCTTGGATGAAACAAGCAGCAGTCTCAGAGTTCCATCTTGCACTTTTTCTCTGACAAAGTGGCAATCAATCTCTAAGTGTTTAGTTCTCTCATGGAACACAGGGTTGGCAGTAATGTGCATTGCGCTTTGGTTATCACAATATAGGACTGGTGGTCTAACACATGTCATGCTCAAATCATGAAGTAAATACAAGAACCATTGTACCTCACATGTAGCTGTAGAAAGGACTCTATACTCTGCCTTAGAAGAAGATCTTGATACTGTATTTTGCTTCTTAGTTCTCCAAGAAATTAAAGAAGACCCAAGAAAAAAATAGTATCCTGAAATTGACTTCCTTGTATCAATGCAACCTGCCTAATCCGCATCGAGAATCCAAATAACTGAAGTGTTGAATTTCTTGGGAGAAATATACCTCGGCCAGGACTCCCTTTGAGATACTTAATCACCCTGCATCTTTGAATTATAGTGTGTGACAAGTGGGGCAGCCTAAGAAACCGGCTCGATTCTTTGTGTTGCAAATGTAATATTAGGCCTAGTTGTTGTCAAGCGAGCAATCCGCCTATAAGTCTTCTGTAAATAGCGATGTCTTCATATTTCTTGGCTGAATCCTGATGTAACTTAACAGCTGGATCTAGAGGTGTTTTAGCAGGCTTCGAGCCAAGCAGGCCTGTCTCATTCAACAAATCAAGACAATATTTCCTTTGACAAATAGATATGCCTTGTTTTGAATGTGCCACTTCCAACCCCAAGAAGTATTCAAGGACCCCTAAATCCTTAATCTTGAAGGATGAATCAAGAACTCGTTTAATTCGAGCAAATTCTTCCATAGAGTTTCCAGCTAGAATAACATCGTCCACATACACCAAGAGAGCTGTGAAAGCATCACCTTTCTTGAGAATGAACAATGAGTAATCTGAGCTAGATTGACAGTAACCTTCTTGGATTAAGAGTGAGGTCAATTTTTCATACCATTTTCTGCTGGCCTGTCTTAAGTCCATACAAGGATTTGAGTAACTTGCATACTTGATTCGGTTTGTTATTTGTAATTCCTTGAGGCAGTGTCATGTAAACATCTTCATTCAAATCTCCATCTAAAAATGCATTATTTACATCTAGTTGGTGCAAGTGCCAACTATGAATGGAAGCCAAGGCAAGTAGAACTCTTACTGTTGTTAATTTTGCAACCGGGGAGAAAGTGTCAAAGAAGTCCAGTCCCTCTATTTGACTATAACCTTTGGCCACCAACCTGGCCTTGTATCTTTCTACTGAGCCATCAGCTTTATGTTTTACCTTATATACCCATTTGCTCCCGATTGGTGTTACATTTTCAGGAAGATCAACAAGAATCCATGTTCCATTCCTTTCCAAGGCATCAAGTTCTGCTCTCATTGCATCATTCCAGCAATCATGTTTGCTTGCTTCCTCATATGTTTGTGGCTCTTTCACAAAAATCAGAGACAAGGAAAATCTATGTTGTGCAGGTGAAAGATTTGAAAAAGAATGGAACTGTGAGATAGAGTAAGGTTTACCTGAGGAGATTGATTTTTCTGAACCAGTTGAGAGGCTGCATACATAATCTGAAAGGTGTGATGGTCGATGCTTTTCTTTGGTTGATCTTCTAATTTCTGGAGATACAGGTTCTTGTATAGTCTTTGGTTCATGAGGAGTTGCAGGTGCTGTGAAAAATTCTGGTTCTGGATTTTGAGAATGAATATTTGTTGAATGATAGTGCCAAGTGGACAGAGATGAATTATCTTTATAAGGTAGTATATGCTCATGAAATGTCACATCTCTTGATACAAATACTTCTCTGTTATTTAAGTCCAGCAAAACAACACCCTTCATGCCATACCTGTATCTGAGAAAAATGCATTTTCTTGCTCTCGATTCCAGCTTAGTTCGATGAGAATGTAAGGTTGAGGCATAACATAGAGAGCCAAAAACTTTTAAAGTGTATAAGTCAGGTGTGTTCCTATACAAAATAGTGAAGGGAGCTTTATTTTTCAAGACAGGTGTAGGGACACGATTAATAATGTAGGCAACATGCAAAATGGCATATGACCAATATTGTTTTGGAAGTTTGGACTGGAAAAGTAAGGCCCTTCCTACATTTAGCAAATGTTGGTGCTTTCTTTCAACCCTTCCATTTTGTTGTGGAGTTTCCACACAACTAGTTTGGTGTATTATATCCTTTGATGCAAAAAATTCTGGCATTAAAAATTTAGGCCCATTATCTGTTCTAACAAGCTTCACTTTTGTATCATTCTGTTTTTCTATCATTAAAATAAAATTCTGCACATATTTTCTTACTTCAGCCTTTGATTTTAACAATATAATCCAAACAAATCTGCTATGATCATCCAGAGCAGTCAAAAAATATTTGTGACCATGAACTGAGGAAGTTGAAATAGGCCCCCATATATCAAAGTGTAAAAGTTCATAGCATGTAGAAGCTTTACTAAGACTTAGCTTGTAAGGTAATCTCTTATGCCTAGCATAATGACATACATCACAAACTAATTTTTTATCAACAGTGACAAAAGGAAAATCATCATGAATGGACTGTAAACGGCTATTTGACAAGTGTCCAAGTCTAAAATGCCATAAGGCCTCCAGTGGTAGAGCTTCAGGTCCAGCAATCTGAGTACTTGAAACATAACTTCTCTTAGCATCAACCATCATATGATACAGCCCCTCAAAGAGTTCAGCCAAACCAATCATCCTATTGGTTTTCTGGTCCTGTATCAAACATTTTGAATCATTGAATATGATAGCACAATGCAAGGTAGCAATGAGTTTAGAAACAGACGATAGGTTGAAGAAGAATTCTGGAATATATAACACATCTGTTATGAAGAATCCAGGTGAAAACTCAACAATTCCAGCAAACTTAGCTATAGAAAAATTACCATTTGGTAGTCTCACATTAATAGGTTTGATTTCTTTATGGCACTTGAAATAACTTAAGGAACAGCAGATGTGATCACTGGCTCCTGAGTCAATAATCCAGGAACCAAAAGTAGAACTATTCATGGATGAGGAGGTTAAGCTGTTACCTGTTTTTGGATACTCAAAAGTTGACAAGCTAACCTGTCCCGAAGACATTGGTGGCTACTGGCTGACACTGCTTCCACTGATATTGCTTCCTTGTATAAGACTAAGTATTTTTTCATACCGCTCATGCGTAAAGACTGGGGGATTCATCTTTGGTTCTTCACTCTCCTTATGCTCGTAAGTTTCTGTTGCTACATTATTAGTTTGGCTTGGAGTGTTCTTTTGAAAATTTGGTGGAAAACCATGTTTTCTATAGCATATGTCAATGATGTGGCCTGTCTTGCCACAATAACTGCAAACCTTGCTCACATATCTACTATTAGTTCCTTGTGAAAAACTTCCTCTCCCTTGGCCCTGTGGCCTTCTATATTCAGTTGCATTTATCAGCACCTTGGATTCATCATTATGCACATAATTACCTTGCCTCTCATGTTGGATTACCATAGAAAATATTCTATTCAAATTAGGTAATGGATCCATCAACAAGATTTGTGACCTTACCATCGAAAAGTTATCATTCAATCCTGTGAGAAATCTAATAGTTCGATTCAGATCATAAAAATATCGAGCATTTCTCATTCCCATTGCACAAGTGCATCAGACTGGACAAGGACATACTAGCATAGGCATATAACTCTCTAGCTCCTCCCATAAAATCTTCAATTCTGTAAAAAATTCAGTAACAGAATGTGGCCCTTGTTTAAGCCTATAAATTTCTAGTTGTAATTCAGAAATTCTGATTAAGTCACCTTGTGAAAAACGTTCTTTCAACTCTCTCTAAGCATCAATTGCATTTTCAAGGAAAACAATGCTTTGAGCTATGGGTTCAATAACAGAGTTCATAATCCAAGAGTGAATTAACATATTACATCTACTCCAAGCCTTATAACTGGGATCAAAGATAGTAGGAACTTCAATGGTACCATCCACAAATTCAAACTTGTTCTTACCTCCTAGAGCTCTCCGCATTGAGCGAGCCCAGGCATGATAATTTGAGCCACTGAGAAGGGAAGTGACCATAACAGATGAAGGTCCATCTCCTGGGTGAACATAATATGGGCTTGAGAGATTTTGAGATGGATTAGCAACTGTTTGATTTCCTCCATTATTGTTTGCATTATTATGCCTCGCCATAGATCAGATACGCAGCGGCAGTAGAGCTCAAAAGAGCTCTGATACCATCTTAATTTTCTGATGAACCAATAACAACCCAGCAAGAAAGATAAGAAGACATAAAAATAGAAGGAACAAAAAAGGGAAAAAGAATTAATCAAGAAATCTGTATATTTATTGACAATTCTCTCGTACAAATGAGACTCTATATATAGCTGCTTAGATGGGTACACAGAGACACCGTCTAAGCCTTATTATACTGTATTAAAATACTATATCAGCTTTAACCAATTTGCTGAGTTAGTAACAAAATTTCTCAGCATAACAGATTTTCTTAGCAGCATGTGCCTTCACTCCCATGTGACATGTGTCTTCACTCCCATGTGACCATCAACCATGTGAGTAGAATCAGTGACCATTTCACCATCAGCATTATCAGAATTAAATGGAAAACTATTGCAATTAACCATATTTATTAATAGCTAACTCAGCATTCTCACCAAAATATTACACTCCACTCCATTAAGTAACTTAGGCCTAACTAGGCTGTTATGTCAACCTATCATTTAACCACGATTATCATTCATTTAATGTATTTTGTCTGGCAATCTAACTCATCTCTACCTACCTATCGTCACCCTCACACTCGATTTAGAGGAATTGAGACTTTTTGGTTTGCTTGATCAATCCTGGGGATGCCCTCAAAGATTGGAGTATTTTATCTTAACTAGATTCACGGGCTATGATCAAATGAAGGAGAGTATATTGTTGTGGCAGTGTGCTTTGTATGTTGTTCTTTGGTGCCTTTGCCTGGAGCAAAAAACGCCAACATCTTTAAAGGAAACTCTTCGTTCCAATACTTGATTTGGTATATAATTGTTTAGCACATGCTTTCTTTCAGAGAATCCCATTGGCAGAGTTGTATAGGGAATGGAGTTCTACTTTAACTTTTCTTCATAATACTCGTTTCCTGATTTTAATTTTTTTTTATAAATTTAAAAAAAAGTTGGTCAATGTTGTTGTTCAGAACTGAGTTTTGAAGGTTACCTACAGAGGTAAAATATGGAGGACTCCTCCGTAGGTGCAACTTCTTCAGTGATAGAGCGAGAGGGTGAGTACTTGCAAAAGACACTCTGACGCTCAAGTCAGTAACTACACAATGAGGGTAGTGAGCAATGGAATTAAGGCATATCTTATCTCTCTTACTTAATGTATTTATATAAACGTCTAAAGGTATGTGGTGTATGAGTATTTAGTGTGTGCCGAATGCTGCTATCTTGGATTGTGGCGACACATTCGTGAGAGGCAGGATCATGGGGACAAGGTCATGAAGACCGCTACCCCTCTGTCCTTACTTCCTACTTGTACGGTATACGATCAGGATTTGTTCATGTCGTTACGCTTATCATTTGAATTGTTTCATGCATACTGTACGCTTGGGTGCCAATCTAGCGGGTTGAGTTGCTTCAGTTCTTTGGACCCATAACCCGCCAATCTAGAATAGTTGTGATTCCAAAAAGCCATATTTTAGTAGTGACAAAATAACAGTACATGGTCCATTTTGATTTCTTGTTGTATCTATTTTTTAAAGTTAAGTTAGAGAGTTAGACACCAATTATTATCAGTTCCGGATGAAATGAATTCAAGTTGCATTAACCTTATATACAAGAATGGATGAAAGAAGTTACTAGACACAACTCTAACAATCCTAACAAGTCTATACTATCTCATAATACATACAAGTTAATTTAGTTAATCGAAGCTTCTAGTTTTCAAGTTAACTACCAGCTGTAGAGAACTTGTGCATGCATGCTCTATGTTACTCCTTGATCATGACAAACCAGCACCTTTGGATTGTGCTAAGTTGGGTTAGTATGCATTGATTAATGGTGGAAATAGGTCAGTGGCTTATCGGGGCCTATGGCCTGACTTGGTTTAGCTCATTTAATAAAAAGGCTAGACCAAGGCTTTTTAAAATGGCTATTAATTAAA
The DNA here is from genome assembly GCA_029884605.1 of Ormosia emarginata. NCBI lineage: Eukaryota > Viridiplantae > Streptophyta > Magnoliopsida > Fabales > Fabaceae > Ormosia > Ormosia emarginata. Next base: position 5,352,115 of record JAQQTP010000025.1, read on the forward strand.
CGAGTCAGGTTTTAAACCTAGCAGATTGACTTATTTATTTATATATTATTACATTATATATATTATGACATTTTAATATTTATATAATATAATTAATTTTATACATAATATAATATTTTTTTAAAGCCTAGCCCGTTAGTCTATATAAAAGCTTAGGCCAGTTAGCCTATCTCATTAGCTTATTTAAAGGTAGGCCAATTTAAAGGCCTTATTACAAAGTAAGTTTTTAAATAAGCTTTCAGGTCAAATCAAACTTTTAAAATGGTCAGACCAGACCTTAAAAAATTGCCTATGTTAGATAATTAAGCTAGACTCAGACCTTACATTTGAGAAACATGTCAGACCAGTTTAAGGCAAGATCTAGCTTAACTTGGTCGTTTCCACCCCTAGCGTTGATGTATGAGCTATTGCATCAACTCGATCAATATGTGGATGAAGGCTAGAAGGTGTGATACTAATGCAACTAAAGGTGTAAATGAGCTGAGTTATTTGTGAACTATTTGAGCGAGCTCAACTTGTTAAATGTTCGATCAAACTCATATGTTTAACTAAAAAAATAAACTCAAGTTAAAACTTAGAGTCAATTATATAAATGAGTCAAGTTCAAATTTTATAGGCTTGCCATTAGAAGTTCATGAATAGTTTGTGCATGTGTGTGTGTATATTGCTTATTCATTCTGTATAGATAGTAAAAAATAAATCACAAAATAATTATAACTTTAAATAAGAAAAAATATAGATAATAATAATCTATTTTTTATTAACACTATCTAAAAGCTTCTATACGAAGGTTGAGTTTTTAATGTAATGGTTATGAATAAAAAACTTTTATTTCTATTTTTAATTTTTTATTCAATCTTTTAGTATAACAATGTGTACTAAATATTAAATTAATAAACTTAAATATTACAAAGAGATTTGGTAAAAGGAAAAAAAATAATCAAGTTATAAACAAGTTAAACAAATCAAGATCAAACTTTATATTTTTTTAAACAAGCAAATTTCAATCTTTAAATTTGACTTGTTTAAATAAATGAGTTAAGCTTAAATAATCTCTTTCTTTCACAAATTAAGCATAAAGTTCAAAGTACTCCGCTTAACTCGACTCATTTATATCATTAAATGCAACTAAAGAATTTCTTTGAATAAAGTTCCCTAGTTTTTAAACCCCCAATGGAACTGGTTTGTGCTATATATACTTTCAGTTATTAAACTAAATTAATGGAATTGAGTTTTTTCCTGTGAAAAAATGACACAAGAGTATAGAAAGACTCACTTGGCCAATGGCCTGAGGCCAGTGATATGTTCCCTGACTTGCTCTAGAGTAAATAATTCAGTCAGTGAGACTCCCTTTATTTTTGGCTTACAAGACTTGGTTCCAGCCGCATTTTTAAAAGGATGCATCACATTATCTTGCTTATCTTGTCCAATTTCTTTCTCTGTTATAACATTTTCTGGCCTAGCTAAATTAGCAGGTTCATCATATGTGATAGGTTCACCACCTGGCATTTTATCATCTACATATGATATCATGTTCAAATGATCATGATTCACCTCTGTATGATGATTGCATCTTCATCTACGACTATGTTTATCTACAGCACAGCCATTGATTCTATGCTATGACCAAAGAAAATAGGGGCATTCCCCACCCACTCTGGAACGCATTGTTTCAAAAAAAAAGTTAGATATGCTTTTTTTCATGGCAATTTTGTAATTTTAGATTCCTTTTAGTATTAAAACCGCTCTTCCTCGGAAGTTCACAGTACTTCTACTTCTTGTCAAAATTAGCGGTGTCTAGTGAGTTGGATCAACTCGCGACTCGCGAGTTTCGACTCAACCTAACTCATAAAATGCAGGTAAGGTTGGGTTGGGTTCATGGATTAAAAAATGCTTCAACCCGCAGTGTGTGGGTCGGATAGTGGGTTGGAACACGTCCAACCTGTACAAACCCAACCCATATTTTTTTTAATAAAAAATTGTTTAGATGATAAAGAGTATATGGAAAAAATAGAGAGTAAAATCAATGATTATATCAATACATATGACATGTGTGATGCCACTAACTTCGATTTGTTTGAGTTATGATTAACTTTGTTTAGTTTATTTCAGAATTAGTAAGACTTATTAATTATTAATTTGTTATGCACTTATTGATTTATGGTATTTAGCTTATTTGAGATTGAGATCTATTATGTTTGAGTAAGGTCGGTCAAGACTTATCGTGATAATTTGTTAGATTGAGACCTATTATGTTTGAGATTGAGAGTTATAGTGTTAATTTGTTAGATTTTGTATTTTAACTTTTTTTTTAGAAATTTCTTTTAAAAAATATGTCAGACTCACAGGTTTGACTCAACCCAACTAACTCTTAAGCGGGTCAGGTTGAGTGAAAAATCTCCTTGACCCAACTCAACTTAACCTACTGTTCTAGTGAGTGGGTTGAGTCCAAAAATGTTGTTGAACCCACCAAACCCATCCAGCGGACACCCCTAGTCAAAATCATCTCATCACAATTTCCTTAGTCTTCTTAAATCTTTTCTTCCTCTCTTTTATTATTTTTCATTTCTTTGCCTCTTTAAGATTAATCCATAATTCAAAAACTCTAGTAATTAATTTTATTGATATAATTTCATAGAGGGTAGATTGGATAGTAAATTTAGGGCTATGCCAATTAGGAATTATTTGGGATTTAGGAAATTAAATTAGGCATTTTTTATTGTATGTAATTGATTTATGCATTATTGGTATTTCTGTGGCTATAGAACGATACACATAACTTGCAGTGCATCTGTGCAAATTTTTGGGAAAGACCTAATTGGAAATTGACACGTACTGTGAATGGTTCTTGTTAGGAAATTTATGTTTCCTAATTAATGTTGGACATCATATTTAATTGACAATTATATTAGTTATTTAATTTATTGGGCTTGTTATTAAGTAATCTAATTTAGTGAACCCGTAGACTTCATAACTTGATGTGGGCTTAATGAGTATATACCATATTAGCCCATTAGGGGATTATGAGAACCCTAATTGGTTAATATACGTTAGAAACGGTTATGGTCTCCAATATACCAAAATCATAACACAGTTTCCCTTCTCCCCATCTGGAAGAGAGACGACGGTCTCATAGGGGAGTTAAGGCGATTTGGTTGAGGAAGATCACAAACCACCCCCTTGTTCATGATTGATTGCCAGAAAGATTCCGCAATAATTGGTGATCAATAGTTATGAATCCAGGTATTTATGAAAATAAAAAAAATCCTTGATAATATGGCATGATGTAGATCCTAGACCTTATGGTGTTTTGTTCTAGGGTGTATGTATCTAGAATTTGTTTTAAAGATTAAAGAATTAAAGAATCAATATTTAAAGAATTAAAGAATTTATTGATATAATTTCATAGCGGGTAGATTGGATAGTAAATTTAGGGCTATGCTAATTAGGAATTATTTGGGATTTAGGATGTTAAATTAGGCAATTTTTATTGTATGTAATTGATTTATGCATTATTGGTATTTTTATGGCTATAGAACGATACACATAACCTGCAGTGCATCTGTGCAAATTTTTGGGAAAGACCTAATTGGAAATTGACACGTACTGTGAATGGTTCCTGTTAGGAAATTTATGTTTCCTAATTAATGTTGGGCATCATATTTATTTGACAATTATATTAGCTATTTAATTTATTAGGCTTGTTATTAAGTGATCTAATTTAGTAAACTTGTAGACTTCATAACTTGATGTGGACTTAATGAGTATATACCATATTAGCCCATTAGGGGATTATGGGAACCCTAATTGGTTAATATACATTAGAAACGGTTATGGTCCCTAATATATCAAAATCATAATACAGTTTTCCTTCTCCCCATCTGAAAGAGAGACGACGGTCCCATAGGGGAGTTAAGGCGATTTGGTTGAGGAAGATCACAAACCACCCCCTTGTTCGTGATTGATTGCCGGAAAGATTCTGCAACAATTGGTGATCAATAGTTATGAATCCAGGTATTTATGAAAATCCAAAAATCCTTGATAATATGACATGATGTAGATCCTAGACCTTATAGTGTTTTGTTCTAGGGTGTATGCATCTAGAATTTGTTTTAAAGATTAAAGAATTAAAGAATCAATATCTAACAAGTGGTATCAGAACTGTCATTGCTGTTAGATTATTAGGATTTGTGGATTTTTCGGAGCACAGTTAGGGTATTTTTTTATCTTCCTATAATAATTGTTTCTCCTAATTTTTATGAACCCTAATTATGAATTTTAGGGGCACTAGAATGTATTGACCGAGAATGTGTGTTGGCATGAATTTCAAATTGGTTTTAGTGGCTTCCCTGTAGCTAATAATGTTTTGGTTTTATTATATATTTTATTCAACAAGAATGCCTTCCTGTACGTGAAAACAAGGCCATTGTGCAATGGTTTCTTTTTTTTTAATAGCTTTTATGAAATTCTTTTCAAAAGTAAGGATTTGATGTTTAAAGTAAATTGTTTTGAATGGTCTGCACAAAACATGTGTTTTCTTTTACGAAAAGTAATTTTTTTCTTGGTTGGTCTAATATTTTTAATTAAGTTAATTAAAACAACATGTTTCCAAAGTAACCCTTGTTGTGTAAATTAATTTGATTAAAATTACATGGATGTTTGCGTGAAGTTATTTATGTGAACTATGCTTGGCCTAAAGAAAGACACAGTTTGGCCAAATAATGACATGCATGCAGTGGTGAATATGTGATGATTAATTATAAAGTTTTTATTTTTCATGTGAACAATAGTCGGTCTATAGAAAGGTTGTTGTTTGATAGAACTTATCGTCAATATTTGATCATTGCATTGAAGTACCACTTATAGTTAATTTCTCTGTCCAAAGACTATGAATTAATGTTGTGCTAGGTATCTTGTGATGGATTCTCAATTCTGGATAATTGTTCATGTCTTTTTATTGATGTGCTTATTTATGTGAATATGTTTGTTTATTTTGTTCTTTATCCAGTTTCTGTTGCTAGTGCTATAAATATTTCTGCTCAAGTCAATACCATCCCAATGCTGAATAGGATGAATTTCAAAGCCTGGAAAGAAGCCGTGGAAATAATTCTTGGTTGTATGGATTTAGATCTGACACTTAGGGTAGAGCGACCCACTCCTACTTCAAAAAACCCTGATGAGGTTAAAATTGAGAAGTGAGATCGCTCTAACCGAAATGTACTTGATGATCATGAAGCGCTCCATTTTGGAAGCATTTCAGGGCTCTATTGCTGAGAGCAAGAATGTCAAGAAGTTCCTTGAGAAAATTGAGAAACTCGTCTCCATGAAATATAATGGCAAAGGGAGTTCATAAGGGAGTACATTATAGAAATGTCTAATCTTGCATCAAAGCTCAAGTCACTCAAGTTAGAGCTGTCTAAAGACTTGCTCGGGCACTTAGTTTTGATCTCTCTTCTTGCACACTTTAGGCAATTCAAGGTGAGTTATAACACTTGGAAGGACAAATAGTCCTTCAATGAGCTTATATCTCACTGTGTGCAAGAAGAAGAGAGGCTACAGAGAGATAAGACAGAAAGTGCTCACTTGGCTTCGACCTCTCAGAACAAGAAGAAGAAGAGAGCTAAGGATACTGCAGAAGCTTCTTCTCATTAGAAGAAACAGAAGAAGCAAGATGAAGAATTTACTTGCTACTTCTGCAAGAAGTCAGGACACATGAAGAAAAAATGTCCCAAGTACTCCGATTAGCATGTAAAGAAGGGTAAACTTCTCATTTTAATTTGTTCAGAAGTTAATTTAGCTTTTGTACCTAAGGATACTTGGTGGGTAGATTCTAGTGCTACTACTCACATAAGTATGTCTATGCAGGGTTGCCTATGGAGTCGACTGCCAAGTGATGACGAAAGATTCATCTTTGTGGGCGATGACAATAAAGTTGCAATAGAAACTATAGGAACTTTTAGATTACAATTGAAAACTGGATTTCATTTGGATTTGTTCGAGATATTTATTACACCATCATTTAGATAGAATTTAATTTCTTTTTCTAGTTTGGACAAATCAAGTTTTTCTTGTTCATTTGGTAATAATAAAGTTAGTCTCTATCAAAATTCATGTGTTGTTGGTTCTGGTTCTTTGATTGATAATCTATATATGCTTGATATTGTTAGTTCCTATAATGAAATATTGCAAACAAGATCAAAAGGTACAATGCAAAAATTAAATGAGAATTTAGCCACCTTATGGCATAAGCGTTTAAGATATATCTCTAAACAGAGAATTCAGAGGTTTGTATCGGATGAAATTCTTGAACCCTTAGATCTGTCAGACTTTTCAATCTGTATTGAGTGTATGGGGAAAATGAAGCAACATAAGGAAATTAGGTGCCGAAAGAGCTAAGAATGTCTTGGAATTAATACATATGGATATTTGTGGTCTTTTTCCTATGCCTTCTTGGAATGGACAATAATATTTTATTACATTTATAGATGATTACTCTAGGTACAGTTACTTATATTTAATACATGAGAAGTCTCAATCCCTAAACATTTTCAAGTCTTTCAAGGCTAAAGTTGAACTTCAACTTGGAAAGAAAATTAAGGTTGTCAAATCTAATAGTGGTGGTGAATAATATGGTAGATATGATGGATCAGAGGAGCAACGTCCAGGACGCAATGCATTTTTCCTCAATAAGTGTGGAATTGTCCAGCAATAAACCATGTTAGGCAAACCCATTAAGAATGGTGTTGCAGAACGACAAAACCAGACTCTTAAGGATATGGTAAGAAGTATGATTAGTCATTCTTCTTTACCAGAGTCCCGTTGGGGAGAAGCCTTAAAGACCATAGTTTATATCCTTAATAGGGTACTAAACAAAGCAGTAACTAAAATCCCTTATGAGCTTTAGACTGCCAAAAAGCCCAGCATAAGGCGCTTGCATGTAACAGTCTAATATTTGTACCTTAGTATATCTGACATATACATGGATAAACAGTATCAATTCTGCTACTTCTAACTAAACATCAACTAATCCATAACCATAATGTAACATCCTTAATATCGGTACCCTAGTATATCTGACATATACCTGGATAAACAGTATTAGTCATGCTACTTCTAACTTAATCTTAAACTAATCCATAACATTAAAATAAATAATTATGGAGAGCCATAACTAAAGTTATACATATAAACTTTATACATACAACTTTTACATTTTCAAAGCAAATATAAATTAATACATAAGCTTTGAATCCAAAAATATAAAACTAAACTCTTCTAGTTCTTCTGTTATCTTCATCTTTATACCCTCTTATAAGGTCTTGACCTGCTAGCCATGAATAAAAACATATATCTCATGGTATTAAAACTAAATATATACAAAGATATATTTCTAAACTAAAACTCGTATATGTAACTTAATTATACTTAGGAATTATATTTCTTTATTTGGCATTAAGCCTACTTATCCTTAGCCTGACCTAGGATATGTTCATCCTTAGTCTAGCATAGGGTATACTGATCCACAGCCTGACATAGGATTTCTCATCCACAGCCTAGCGTAGGATATACTGATCCACAACCTAGAATAGGATTTCTCATCCACAGCCTAGTGTAGGATATACTGATCCACAACCTGATATAGGATTTCTTATCCACAACGTAGCGTAGGATGAATAATCCTTTTATGAAACACACCGGTATCACCACTTTACTAGGCTTGCTCGACAATGTCCACTACTTGGATAATTAATCCTTTCATAAAACACTCTGGCGTCACCATTTACTAGACTTACTAGGCAATGTCCAATACTTGGATAACTAATCACAACTCCACCTTTAGCAAAGTGCTTTTCTCACTCCTTTTCCAGGTCAAGGGGCTTGCCTCGCTCCCTCAGTTAGGAATTGTGTTAAACTTTCGATCAACCTTATTGCATAAGGGTTCCATCTTTTATGGATCAATCTTATTACATAAGGGAGCTAATTTACTAGGGTTCAACCTTATTACATAAGGGAGCTAATTTACTAGGATTTAATCTTATTCCATAAGGGAGCCAATTCACTAGGGTTTAACCTTATAGCATAAGGGAGCCAATTCACTAGGACTCAATCTTATTGCATTAGGGAGCCAATTTACTAAGATTCAACCTTATTGCATAAGAGATCCAATTCGCTAGGTTCAAACCATAGGGGAGCCACTTATTAGGTTCAACCCATAGGAGAGCCACTTACTCGGTTCAGCCCTAAGGGAACCATTTCGTGCTAACCAGGTCCTACGATATTCAACTCTTGCCAACTAGGCCCTATGACGCTCAAATCTTACCAACTAGGCCCTATGGCGTTCAACTTTTGCCAACTAGGCCCTATGACGCTCAACTCTAACTATTAAAAGAGTTACTAGTTTCATAGAGCTCAAACCAAACCCAAAACACCTCGAATTTTGCCTAAAAAGACTAATTTTCAAGATTACTCCAAATGTGTATCATAACTTCAAAAATTCTAAAATTTTATGAGCATATAGCTTTCTCTCATATCTTTATAATTCCACAAACCTTGCTTTATTTGTCTAAGTGCAGCCAAAGTTATGTGACATTTTGTAGAGGCCAAAACAGGGCATTCTCTAATTTACCCGATTCTGACCTGACTTTAAATTGAAACTGAGAACAAATTACAATTGAAAAAATTCTGAAATTTTACAAAAAAGAAGCCTTACATGTTAGCTTCAAAATGACACTAGTATCATGTCAATACGACATCAAAGCAAGAAATTATGCAATCTGGTTTACAGGCTACCAGAATGCATTTTAGGCAAAATTTGTCTCAGATTCAAATAGAAACTTGTACTGATTGGCTTGCTAGAAAATTTTGAATTTTTTACCACATGAAGCCTTATGTCTTAGCTTTCAAATGGCACTAGAATCACATAATTTCGATGTCTGTAGCTCAAGTTATGCAACAAACATCACTCACTACTCACTGAATTTTGCAGAATTATGCAGAATCTGAGAATGGTTTCTTTGGAACAATTCTCATTTCCAATCATTCAAGATCAGTTTCTATGTGATTTCTAACACCAATCTAGGCCTTTAAACTTGTTATAACTCTTTTACAACCTATTGATTCACTTAGGCATAGATTTAGGTTAAAAAATCACCTTAATTCTAATTCATTTCTCAAATTCCTCATGAACCAAAAATGGATTAACTTAAGCCATAAATTGCCATCTAGCATTCAATAACTTGGCATCTAAAAATTAAGACTCATATCTATAACTTTCATGAAGAATATAAGAGTTCATTCTGGCATCTTGGAGGTCATATTGGGTCTGGAAGTCAAAACAGAGGTGCTAAAACTAGGTCTGAGCAGTTTGTAGTAATTGGGTCATATCTTGGGCTGTAGGATGAATTTTTGGATGATTCTGGTGGCATTGGAAATCTGAGACAATTTCCTAGAACTTTCATGAAGACCACTTTGATTTGTTCTGACGTTATCCATGAGTTCATCACTGAATAATTTCAGAGACAAGAAATTTCAATAATTTTTCACTCACAAAAGTTCTTTGGCATTTTTCACTCATCCACCCACTCATCCATTCACTCATTAATCAATTCCCTTGTCATTTTATATCCCTAATCCTTTATAAAAGGGACTATAGACAAATCATTTGAAAAATCTTGATTTTAGATTAAGTTCATGCTATTATGTTATTTACTTGTAGTAATTTTCTTTTGTTGTAAATAGAAGTTATGATCATCATCTTCTTCTTCTCTCTTTCTTTCTTCTATCTTATGGGTAACTAATTTTTGTCTTGTTTGGATGAATGAGTGAAGCTTATGGTAATAAAATAAGGTTAGATTAATTTCTTTCTTGTGCTTAAATGATATATTATCAAGTGATCATTATATGTGTTGTATTTTGTTTCCAAACAATTTAGAAACCCTCCTTGTAAAGTGAAGTTCTTGATTCATTGTAGACAAGTGGTTTGGCACAATGAATACTTGAACCCATTTACAAGTGTAGGTGTTGGTAAATAATTAAAGGAACCATAATATAACTACATATATAATTCTAAATGAACAATGAATGTTTTATTCTCTGATTAGAACCTCCATTGTGCGTGCATTTCAATTCAGTTATAAAAAGAATTAATTTTGTCCTTAATTCATTACCAAATTTGGATCTCCTAGCCTAAGCAAGTTCTTTAATTTAATTATAAACAAGTTTTATTATCTTTATTGTTGTGACAAAGCCTTCCCTTACCTCAAATAATTTTTTTTCATCAATTCCTTGTGAATCGACCTTGGACTCCCGAGAAATTTATTACTTGAGACAACCTACACTTGAGTTTGCATCCTTTAATCCGCATCACCTGACATAGCATTTATAGTGGGAGTTTTGGGAAGATATTTGAGCAATCCTGGTATACAACATTGGAAAGTGGCCAAACGCGTGATGCGTTAGTTGAAGAGAACAAAAGACTACATGCTCACTTATCAGAAATCTGACAGTTTAGAGATCATCGGGTATTCTGACTACGATTTTGTGGGATGTCAAGATAGCAGGTGCTCCACATCAGGCTATATCTATGTGTTGGCTAGAGGAGCTATCTCATGGAAGTTTGCTAAACAGACTCTTATAGCTTCTTCAACCATGGCAGCGGAGTTCATAGCTTGTTATAAGGCGTCCAACCATGAGATATGGCTGTAGAACTTTGTCACTAGTTTGTGTAACATCTCGAGAAAACATGTTAGGCTTGTATATGGTCTCAAAGGTACTATTATACTTATATAACATGTCAGTTAAGTTTTGTGACAAATTAAGTTCGTTTAGGCACTTAGTTGCAACCCATAAGTTGAAAAGTAGCCTAAAATGACTCAAATAGTAGCATAACTTGCTAAGTTGAGGGAAACAGGTATGGATAACTTGTTTCTAGGTCACAAATGAGTTAAGTAAGGTGCAGTTAAAATTTGAGAACAATCGGAGTCAGTTTGGTATTTTTAGGCATACTGATTGTGCTTTTAATGCTGGATTGATCCCCATTAGATATGAAAAAATAGAATAAAAGTAAAAACAACAATTTAGATGAATCCTAGTATTTATTCTAAAGTTGTTGGAAGCTGAAAAAGTTGAATTAGCATAATTCAAGTGCCCTTAGCAGATATAAGTTTCAACACAAAAACTTAAGTTAAACTTTTTTCTTAATCTCCTGTATGTCCCACAGAAAGAAGAAAAGAGAAAGAAGTAAAGAGAAAGGGAGAAAGGGGGAAGAGGAAGAGGGGAAGGAGGAAAGGAAGAGCAAGAGCAAGAAGATCAAGCTTCAAGATCTTCATCTCCATCAAGAGGTAGGGGGATTTTCTATTCATCTCTCTATTTGATTCTTTTGAATAAATTTTGGGATTTTGAGTAGAAATAGGGATTTGGAGAGCCAAATCCAAATTCTTAACTTGGTTCTTGATTCCAAGAACTAGGTTATGATAGTTTAAGCTTAGAGAATGCTAGATAGTTATTTATGGCTCAAGAACAACCATTAGAATCCAAAGGAAATGGATTTGGAGAATGGTTGGGGTTAGGTGATTTTGGACCTAGATCTATGCCCCAAGAGAATTAATAGGTTGTAAAAGAGTTGCAACAAGTTTAGGGGGCCTAGAATGGTGTTAAAAATCACTTAGAATTCAAGTTTGTATGATTAGAAATGAGTTTGCTGCATAAGGAAAGTTGTTTTTCTGGTTTTCTACAAGGTGTAATCGATTACATAGCCTTTGTAATCGATTACCAAGCTTCTGGGGCCGCGAAATGTGTTTTTGGGCAGCTTTTGTAATCGATTACGAGGCCTCTAGATGTGTTGTAATCGATTACAACACCCTTGTAATCAATTACAACAGGTGATTTCGCAGAAACAGGGCAACATGCAGATGACCTATACTATTTATTGCATAACTTGAGTTGTAGATATCAGAATCACTTGATTCTAGTGCCATTTGAAAGCTAAGACACAAGGCTTCATGTGGTAAAAATTTCAGAATTTTTGAGCAAGCCAATCAATACCAGTTTTTGTTTGAATCTAAGTCAGATTCTGCAGAAAAAGGCATTCTGGCAGCTAGTAAACCAGATTGCATAATTTCTTTCTCCAATGTCGTATTGACATGGGACTAGTGGCATTTTATAGCTAAGATGTAAGGATTCTTTCTTGTAAAATTTTAGAATTTCTCCACTTGTAGTTTGTTCCCAGTTTCAATTTAAAGTCAAGTTAAAATCGGGTAAATCAAAGAATGCCCTGTTTTGGCCTCTGCAAAATGTTGCATAACTTTGGCTACACTTATCCAAATGAAGCAAGGTTTGTGGCATTGGAAAGATATTAGAGAAATCTATATGCTCATAAAATTTTAGAATTTCTAAAGTTATGATGCACATTTGGTGCAATCTTGAAAATCAGTCTCTTTAGGCAAGATTTAAGGTGTTTTGGGTATGGTTTAAGCCCTATAAATACTAGTAACTCTTTTAATGGTAAGAATTGAGTGCCATAAGGCTTAGTTGGTAATATTTGAGTGCTATATGATTTAGTTGACAATAGTTGAGCGTCATAGTGCCTAGTTGATAATAGATGAGCGTCATAGCGCCTAGTTGGCCATAGTTAAATGCCATAGGACCTAATTGGCAAGAGTTGAGCGCTATAGAGCCTAATTGGAAAAAGTTGAATGCCATAGAACCTAGTTGACAAGAGTTGAGCACCATAGAGCCTAATTGGCAAGAGTTGAGCGCCATAGGACCTAGTTGGAAAAAGTTAAGTGCCATAGGTTCTTGTTGGCAATAGTTGAGTGTCATAGGACCTAGTTGACAAGAGTTGGTTCCTTTATTTAAAAAGGATTAGTTATCCAAGTAGTGAACATTGTCGGGCAAGCCTAGTAAAGTGGTGACACCGGAATATTTCATGAAAAGATTAGTTATCTTAGTAGTGAACATTGTCGGGCAAGCCTAGTAAAGTAGTGACATCGGAGTGGTTATCCAAAGCTAAGTCAAGGATGTCAGGTCCAAGACTAAGCTAAGGATTAGTTATCCAAAGCTAGGCCTAGGATGTCAGGTCCAAGGTTAAGCTAAGGATCAGTATATTCAGACTAAGGATAAGTAGGCTTAATACTAAATGAAGGAATACAATTCCTAAGTATAATTAAGTTATATATACGAGTTTTAATTTAGAAATATATCTTTGTATGTTTTTAGTTTTAATACCATGAGATATATATTTTACTGAGAATTTTTTTATTCTCACCCTTTTATATTTCATGGTTAGTAGGTCAAGACCCTATAATAAGGTAAGAAGATGAAAGAAGCAGAAGAATTAGAAGAGTTTAGCTTTATGTTTTTGGTTTAAAGCTTACGTATTAATTTATATTTGCTTTGAAAGTGTAAAAGTTCTATGTATAAAAGTTTATATGTATAATTTTAGATATGGCTCTCCATAATAATTTATTTAAATATTATGGATTAGTTGATGACTAAGTTAGAAGTAACAGAACTGATACTGTTTATCCAGGTATATGCTAGATATACTAGGGTACAAATATTAGGCTATTACAGTTTACGTGTGGTTGATGGCATTAACAAACCACTGAAGATTTATTGTGACAATAACTCAACAGTTCTTTACTCCAACAACAATAGGAGCTCGACAAAGTCAAAGTTTATCGACATCAAGTTTCTAGTTGTTAAAAAAAGAGTTCAGGATAGACAAATTCCTATAGAACATACAAGGACAGATTTTATGCTAGCTGATCCTTTAACTAAGGGCTTGACACCTAAGGTTTTTCATAAGCATACTGCTCCTATGAGTGTTATTCCTGAGGATACCTTAGCTTAGTGGGAGTCTTTTTATGTTTTATGTTTTACTTTGGACATTGTGTTATTTGATTTTCTGCATAATAAAGTTGATGGTTTATGATTATTATTATTTTTGAACTTGTTTATGCTTTGTATATGCAACATTAGTGTTGCATTTAAGGACTTTGGATTGATCTCACTAAGGACTAAAGAAGGACCAGTTGGAAATAGGCATGTCTGAGATCACATTGCATGTAATTTCCACGCTACTCATCCATATTTGATCTATGTCATTAAGTATATTGTTATGGTGATCATTGTGGTTTAGTTACACTTGATTGTGATAAAAGTTGCAGTGGTTCCATAACTAATATATGAGATGGACTAAATTGTATTAAGGAGAAGTCTAAAGGATAAATGGCATATGGATGCGCGCCTAAAGAATTTGTAGTATAATTGTTTCAGGAATAATATGAAGCCCAAGTGGGAGATTGTTAGGAAATTTACATTTCCTAATTAATGTTGGGTATTATATTTAATTGACAATTATATTAGCTATTTAATTTATCAGGCTTGTTATTAAGTGATCTAATTTAGTAAGCCCGTAGACTTCACAACTTAATATGAGCTTAACGAGTAGATACCATATTAGCCTATTAGGGGATTATGGGAACCCTAATTGGTTAATATACGTTAGAAACGATTATGGTCCCTAATATACCAAAATCATAACACAGTTTCCCTTCTCCCCATCTGGAAAAGAGATGTCGGTCCTATAGATGAGCTAAGGCGATTGGGTTGAGGAAGATCACAAACCATCCCCTTGTTCAGGATTGATTGCTAGAAAGATTCTGCAATAGTTGGTGATCAAGGTACCAAGGATTCGTAACATTTCCTAGATGGTGTAGAGAGGGTTTACAGAGGCTTTGGTTGTTCCAACAAAAGGCTATAAAGTTAGCTGGATTCAAACTTGAGATGGGGACCAGCAGCTTCTCCACCTTTGACTTGGTATGAATTCAAGACTCTATTCATGGAGCACTTCTTCTTAGAGAGTGATAGGGATGACCGGATTCGAGAATCTCATGAGTTAAAGCAAACACTAGATATGACAATGAATGATTACGATTATCGCTTCACTTAACTCTCTCGTTATACACCACATCTTGTCCTTACTGAAATGGATGTGATCCAAAAATTCGTAGATGGTTTGGTGAAATCCTTGTACAGAACAGTGGCTGCACAAACCATATATTTTTTGACATATGCAACAACAGTGGATTGTTGCAAAAGGATCTAAAAGAAAGAAATGAAGAATCATGAGGAACAACAAAAATTCAAGAAGCCCAAGACTGAAGGCTCTTATGGTGGGTAAGGTAATGATAAGTCTATGAAGGAGTCTAAGCCCTAAGGCCAGCTAAAAGTTTTATAAAAACCTGAGACTGAATAGAGAAACCAACAAGGTACTGCACAGTCTAGTCGTGTTAAAATCTTATGTAAGACTTGTGGGAATTTCCATGTTAGTCAGTGTTGCAAGAAGATCAATGCTTGCTTTTGGTGTGGAGAACGTGGCCATAAGAAGAGTAATTATCCCGAACTAGAGGGTGCTAACCAAGCAACACTGCCACCAACATTACTGCTTCAGCCTACTGCATTTCATCCATTAAGATAGGTTCCTTCTCAAACAGGCAAGGTAAGTACAGGGCAAACATGAAAAGGTCAAGCTTGTGTATTTGCTTTAACACCATAAGATGCTCAGACATCGAATACGGTGGTTACAAGTATACTCCCTATGTGCCCATATGATGCACATGTACTGTTTGACCCTGACTTCACCCATTAATATGTCTCCTCATATTTCTACTCAATTTGGTAAAGAACTTGCACCGCTTGACCACTCATTTCTTATGGCTATGTCGGTGGGGGAATCTATTCTTGTTAAATAAGTGTACAAAACATGTGAAATCTTTGTTGATGGCAATGAGACATTAGCAAGTTTGATTGTGTTAGACATGATGGACTTCGATGTAATCTTAGGCATAGATTGGTTAGCTTCTTGCTATGTTGCTGTGGACTGTCATGCAAAAGGTAGTACAATTTGATATTCTAGGTAGGTAGACATTTCAAGTACAGAGTGATCGTAGTTTGATTCCTTATAACTTAATTTATGCCTTGGAGCTACGTGATAGTTGAGAAAGGGATATGAGGGATATGTAGTGATGGTTAGGGACACCTTATCGCAACCAAAAAGTCTAGAAAAAGTTCCAATAGTTTCCAAATTCCCTAACGTACTTCCAGGAGATTTACTTGAGTTACCTCTACATAAGGAGATTGAATTATGTATTGATGTGATTCCTGATACTCAACTGATTTCTATACTTGTGAATGGCAATGACAATGGTCTTGGTTTTGATGATTAATAAATAAGAAAGCAATGAAGTGCAAAGATCAAGTCCCAAGGTTTTTCAAGATTAGCTAATAAGACTTAGATCATATGTAGAGGTATAATAGACTCACACAAAAGCTCATTTCTTGGTTCAAAACTCATTTCAAAATAGCTTTGCATAATCATGTTTTTAAAGATATACCATTACTGCACTCATGACACGCAGTATAAAGATACGCCATGAAAATTGTGCATAAAGATATGTCATCATTTGCTATTATATTTCTTTTATCTTTGTATAATTTTGCTGTATTTTAGTTTTGGACAGACGATCCTTTGAGCAGCATCCTTCAGGGGTTGCTAGACTTCTTTACCCTGATGGTTTTCTTGAAGTAAAAAAAATACCAAAAAAACAAAAAAAACAAAAAAAAATATTAAATTAAAAAAAAAAGATTCTGTGTTTCTTAATTTCAAATTTTTCTGACAACAACCAACCTACCCTTATAGGTGCTATTATTATCCTTTCCATTCTTTTTCCTATTTAAACACTCTATTTTCTCCACTTTCCTTCAACTCAGAATCATTCAGAGAGAAATGTGAGTATAGAGATGGAAGATGTTTCTGTTTGTCAACTTAAAAATATTTGTATATTTTGTGGGTCTAAGCATGAGAAGGGTTTAGAGTTTGTAAACGCAGCTACCACTCTTAGTCGATCACTGGCTGCGAGGAAAATTCATCTTGTATATGGGGGAGGTTGTCGTGGGTTAATAGGGGTTGTATTACTTGTTGCATATATAGGAGGCAATCAGGTTTTAGGTGTCATTCCTGAACCTTTAGCTCAACAGAACATCACTGGAAAGACAATTGGGGAGGAACCTAAGGTATCATCATTGCATGAACGAATGAAAATAATGCTTGAAAACTCTGATGCATTCATTACCTTACCAAGTGATTTTGGTACCTTGGAAGAAGTTTTTGAAATTGTCTCTTGGGTCCAACTGAACATCCACCATAAACTCATAGGTTTGTTGAATATAAATAATTTCTTTGATATTTTGTTACTCTTTCTTGACCATGCTATGGAACAGAAATTTATCACACCTTTGGCAAAACAACTTCTTATCTCTGTTTCCACTATTGATGAGTTGATTGATAAATTAGAAGCTTTTGTTCATAAACCTGACCCAGCAATAACTCAGATAGATTGGTCAGCGGGAAGCAGTGATGGAAGCAGGATGGAAAGAAAGCCATATTTGATTTTATTTATTGTACTTTGTTTAAATTTGTGTCAGATTTCTCTAACAGGTAATATCTTCTATCCTTTACTCATCTATATTTTAACATTGAGGACAAATGTTGTTGTCACGACCGAGATCACTGCAGGAAATAGCAACTCGCGTGATTTTAAAGATGAAAATGAAAAATGGAGTCGCCACCAATTTTATTTGAATTTGGAAAAAATGGAAAACCTTTCTTGAAAAATAGTCTTTCAAACCAGATTGGATTCGGTAGTCGGTTATGGATAAGGAAGGGTGAAAACTTAATCCCACAGCACCCCTAACACACTCATCCTAAGACGGTACCTTAAGTCAGTTGTGAAAAATTGATAATATCAAAATATATTTATTTCACCCTTTTTATAAATAAATAAATAAAGAATTCGTGAAAATTTAAAATTTGACTTGATAGAATATAGATTCTACTCCTACGTATCCCCAGGTGCAATGAGGAATCAAAGTTATGTAGTTCTAAAAAAAACACTTATGGATTGGTTGTTTTGAGTTAGTTAAAAAAAGAATCATCAAGCTATCGCAACTCAGATGATTATGAAAATTACAGGATTAACAAGTTGTTACAACTTAGTTAATCCTATTTTTTTTATATTGAAAATTAAATCATCAAGTTGTCGCAACTCAGATGATTATGAAAAGCTATAAGATCAACAAGTTGTCACAACTCAGTTAACCCTATTATTTTCGAAAAGAGATTTAATTATTTTTATATTTTATACTTACTTATTTATTTTATTATTTTATTTTATTTTAAAACTTGAATCATTAAGTTGTCACATCCAAGATGATTCAAAAAATAATGGAATTAAAAAGCTGTTACAACTCAGTTAATCTCATATTATTCTCTTAAAAAAGGTTCAATTATTTTTTAATATATTTTTATTTTTTTTAACCAATTCTTTAAACTACTAAGCAAACTAATCTTAAACCCAAAAAAGAAAAAAAATCAACTCACTAATTAAAACACTCTTCTAATATCCACCATCTTTTTCATGCTTTCAGTTTTTTTAATTATTATAAAATATAATTTTTAATAAGCCAACCCACGGAGGTGGGCTGGCTGCTTTAGTAGCCCAAAGTTAGTTTCTTTTATCTATATTATATTTTCTTTCATTATTAAAAAAAACAAAGACTTGAGATTGGTCCAAAGCATGAAAAATCTTCAGGAAAATAAATCACAGCAAATGAGGAAGAGAAACTGGGAGTGAGGTCTCAGACCTCTGCTTCCACGAAAGAGTGGGAGGAGCAGCGGCTTCACGGTGCCAGCGTGCGGGCGGCTAGCGCGGTCTGGACGATAGGATCTAGCATGGTGCTTGCTGGGCGGCGCGGTATTGGTTTGGTTGGATGCGGCTTCGAACTGCTTGTGGGTGAGCTGGGCGATTCGCGGTGAGCCGGCGACAGATCTGGTGCAGGGGGTACGGTCCGACGGGGTGCTGGGTCGGTCCTGTTGGTGGTTCAAGCGGTGCTGGCGACCTCAGGTCTGACGGAGACGGTTCGTGATCTGGTACCGGTCGGACGGGACGACGTAAATCTGTTGGGGAGACGCAGTCTAGGTGCGTTGCGGGTGGCGGTTCACGGCAGAGCTCCGGCGGGCTGTGGGCTGCTGGTCTGTGGTTGGTCACAGTGGTAAGGATAAAGGTGAAGGTGAAGGTTGGAGGATGGAGGTTGTGGGTGAAGGTGGAAGATGATGAGGAAGTGGAATGAGTTTTTTTTTCGTTTTGAGGCTGCTTCTCCTCTAAAAAACGATCCTCCAAAAAATCTCCTAAAAATTCTCTACCTCCCCCCCTTTTTTTTATTTGAGTTCAAATGGTTCCTTTTATTCTTGAACTCCCTTTTTCTTTTGCTGAAAAAATGGCTTTTGTCTTCTGGTTGCTTGTGCAGTAAGTGAAGTTGCAGAGATGTGTGAGTGTGTGTACGTGAGTGTAGTCAAATGTGGAGGTTGAGTGTTGAGTGAGTGAAATGTGCAGAGAGATTGAAACATGAGGTTGGAGTCAAATTATGTGTGCTACAGAGTGTGAAACGTGAGTGTGTGTGAGTGAGCAGTATGTGGATGCAGATTGAGTATGTGCAAGTGGAAACGTGAGTGGAGTGAAATGTAGAGAGATTAATTAATGTGTGCAAAGTGATTATGTGAGGATGAAGTGAAATTGTGTGCTGTGAGTTACGTGTGTATGCTGCAACCATGCAAAGTTTTTTCTTCTTTTTTCTTTAGCAACCGAGACCAATGATCATCTTTTTTTTTAATCTTTTTACATTCAAAATAAAATAAAACAAAGTGATAAAATAAAATGTACTAAGACATAATTAAATGATTTAGTCAAGAAATGGAACAATTATTATTAAAATTTTCTGTTGTCTGGGCAAAATTGGGTGTTCACAGTTGCCCATCTTTACTTGTTTCTTACTAGATAATAAGAATAATTGTAGTTCTTCATATTATCAAAGTAAGGAATGAGTAAAGACATGAACATCAATTTTGTCCGACAACGCATAAGATGATAAAATGCAAAACAAATGCGACAACAACAAAATGCAAAGAGTTGATGTGCTCAAAAGTGAATGACAAAAATTTAAATGACAAAAATTTAAAATGCATAGAGTTGTTGCGCTCAAAAGTAAATGACAAAAAAATTAAAATGCATGGAGTCAATGACTGGAGTTGTTGCGCTCAACAGTAAATGACAGAAATTTAAAATGCATGGAGCAGCTGCGCTCAGAATAAATGATAGAAATTTAAATAACTGGAGTCGTTGTGCTAAAAAGTAAATGACAGAAATTTAAAATGCATGGAGCCGCTGCGCTCAAAGTAAATGATAGGAAATTTAAAATGCATGGAGCCGCTGCGCTCAAAAGTAAATGACAAGAGCCGATGCGCTCAAAAGTAAATGATAAATTTAAATGACAGGAGCCGTTGCGCTCAAAAGATAAATGACAGGAGCCGAAGCGCTCAAAAGATAAATGACAGGAGCCGAAGCGCTCAAAGGTAAATGATAGAAATTTAAAATGTATGGAGCCGATGCGCTCAAAGAATAAATGATAGGAATTTAAATGACTGGAGCCGTTGCGCTCAAAAGTAAATGATGGAAATTTAAAATGCATTGAGCCACTGCGCTTAAAGTAAATGACAGGAAATTTAAAATGCATGGAGCCGCTGCGCTCAAAAGTAAATGACAAGAGCCGATGCTCTCAAAAGTAAATGACAAATTTAAATGACAGGAGCCGTTGCGCTCAAAAGATAAATGACAAGAGCCGAAGCGCTCAAAAGATAAATGACAAAAATTTAAAATGTATAGAGCCGATGCGCTCAAAGAATAAATGACAGGAATTTAAAATGTATGGAGCCGATGCACTCAAAGAATAAATGACATGAAAATATTTGTGCAGTTAAACATGGAATGAAAATCCTTTTCTTCCATCTCTTTTTCTTTTTTCTCTCATTTTTTTATATTAAAAGTCATCCGAATAAACGACGATGCTAGAAAGTTTTGACCAATCTAACTCTTGTTCACGTGTTCCTCTTCATCAGACCATTCGGTTGGTTTGGAATCCTCTGGACTTGGTAATTTTCATTTCTTTCTCTCTTTTTTTCCTCATTTTGTTTGACAGCCCATCAGATCACGGACTTGAAAGGTTGAAAGCCATCAAGCAAGGACCTGAAACTCTTTTTGACACCATCATCAGGTCATGTACCTGGAATTTTATAAAAGTCATCAAGCCAAGGAGTCGAAATTTTCTTTTCATCTTATCAGGCCATGAGCCTAGAATTTCATCAAGCCAAAGACTTGTAATTTTCTAAAGAGACAAATAGATGTATTTTTAAAAGATCTCTTAGTAAAATTGAGATTTTCCTAACCCTTGTGCTTCCTCAAAAAGTATATACAACTAAATCCACTTTTATGCTCTTTTTCTATGTTTTCTTCAAAAATCTCCCTTCCATATCTTCTTTGTTCGGGTACCTCTCGTTTTTGAATTATCTCTTGAAATAACATTATCCTTCAATTGGAACTTTCAAGTTCTCTTCAATTTGAATTGTCCATTAGGTAATTACCATTAGATGGTCAACTCATAGTATTGTACTCATGTTCACCTTACCTGAAGCATTACGTAACAAATATGCATGGAATCAAAAGCACAACAGGGAAGAAATCACTAACCGAACAACTTCCAGATGAGTTTTGGAAGTTTGACTACACAAAATGATTATTTACAAACGATGAACATATGGAAAAAGACACAAACAAAGGTATGGGATACAAAGAGGTGTTGCCCCAGTATGGATTTATTCGATCTTCATAAAAATGATCTTTAGTTGCCCACTTGACATTTTGGCCAATGATTTCCTTCTGCTGTATACATCAAGCCAAATTGAACGAAAGAGAAATTTGCCCCAGTTTAGGACTAAATTGAATAGAGTAGAAACTTGTCCTAGTATAAGGCCAAATTGAACCGAAGAGAAATTTGCCCCAGTCTAGGACTAAATTGAATAAGGCAGAAACACGCCCTAATGATCAAAAGATTTGCCCCAGTGTAGGACAAGTAAGTACCTCTTATTTTCCTTTTCTTCCTTTTTTTTTGTTTTTTTTTTGTAAGGAAATGAAAACTCGTAAGAGCATGAACCTTGTGTCTCAAAATTAAAGTTAACAAAAATGATAACAGTCTTTCATTGATCAGAATGGACTTTTTAAGGTTTGTAACGTGGCCAAGGCTAAAGGTTATAAAAGAAAAGATATGAGGCTCAAACAAGTGTTTAAGAGTTAAATGAGACCAAGGATCCTTAGTAAGCTTTGTCAATTTCCTTTGGCATTATCAAGAACACTAACACCTTTACTTACTTTTGTATTCTCCTCCTCTTTCACTTCATCATTTGCTTTTGCTACCGAGTCATTTCATTTTTCTTTTCCTTTCTTTTTCTTTTTTCTTTTTTTTCATAGAAATCACCTTTTTTTTTTACTTTGTATTAACCCCTAGTGTAGGGGTGATCCTTGTCTAAGGTTTATAATGAAAAAAACTCTTAAGCTCAAAATGGGACAATGAGAGATAATGGAAAGAAAAGATGAATTCTTATGAAGGATAAAGAAAGATGACCAATCTTCATTTCAAATCTTGAATGTTCATTTTCAAAAAATTTAAATTAGAGACAAAAGGTTAATACACACCAAGTGATTACTTGTTTGCTTTCTTTTTTTTCTCTCTTTTTTTTTCTTTTCTTTTTTTTCTTCTTTTTTTTTTCAAAAGGCATATGTACACGTGGACTTCATGACCACCAAAATTTTTCCAGAATAAGAGTCTCATCAGACCCGAAACAAAAGAAGGCAAAATAAAGGAAAGAAAAAAAGGACAAGAAAGACATAACAAGAACATGAGTGCCAAGAACATAGGGAAAGGAAATAAGGTATATTGAGATCCATGCAAATCCATTACATTAATGCTTCAAAAAAGTTTACATAAATTCAACATCATAAAAGTCTAAGATGGCAATCACACCAATTAACGTCTCAGATCGTCAATTATTCAGAGGTTCCAAGTTGTAGGAGGGCGATTGGTGTAGACATGATACGTTGGGATATATGGAGGGCCTCGATAGGCAAGGTAAAACGATGGAAAGCGGGGTTGCAAAGGTTGTTGATTTTGCACGTAGCTCACTTCCAACTCCCTTTCCTGGGGAGAAAACTCCTTCTTGAAACCACCTTCGTTATTACCAGTTGGCAATTTGCCAGCTTTTACCAGAATTTCAATCCTCTCTCCGGCAGCTATCAAGTCAGCAAAATCTTTAAAGGTTGCTCCAGCCATTGCCTCAATAAAATGATTTCCTAGGGTTTCTAAGAAATACGAACACATCTCAGACAGAGTCAATGAGGGTTGAACTTGAGCTGCTAAGACTCTCCACCTCTAGGCATACTGTTTGAAAGTTTCTTCGCTTCCTTTCTGCATTGAGCTTAATTGTTCCTAGTTATGAGCTGCATCCAGATTAAACTTGTATTGATCCATGAATAAATCAGCCAATTCCGTCCAATGAGAAATCTTACAATGGTCTAATTGAAGATACCACTCTAAAGCAGGGCCTGTAAGACTCGTGGAAAAAGCTAATGAGGAATTTATCATCGCTAGACCAAACAGTCATCTTGGTCCCATAACTGATCAAATGAAAATGAGGGTTACCACTCCCATCATATTTAGCAAAATCCAGAATCTCAAAGTCTTTAGGGATTATGACATCCGTTGTAAGACACAGTTCTTCTATTTTGAGAGGACCATAAGCGCTAAAGCCCTTGATTACCTTGATATGTTCCTCTATATTTTCCATTCATTCTTCCTTCATCTAGTCATTTTGAATTGTTACGTGACCAGTCCCAGTAGGAAATCTCGTTGACACTGGGATGGACACATGTGGCTGTTTCCACATGAATTCAGTGTTACCATAAACCTTATTTTGAGTATCCTGTGACGAACGATACCCTTCTCCGATAGGAATTACTAGCGGTGTAATATTCGAAGTTCCCCCCACAACAGGCATCTCAATGGTGACCCCAGGATTTCTCCTCATGGAAGTGATAGTTGGCAGATGGGAATGCGCTCTAGTTACTCCTATACTTTTGGCTGCCCTAATCAATGTGAGGGTCTCTCTCATGGCCAACAACATTTCTTCTATTTTTGTCTGAGACTCCATCATTTCATTCATCTTCCCTGTCATTTAATCGATTTCCCTGCTTAAGTTTCTCCCCGCCTTAGGATCACTAGCAGCCATTTTGGTATGAGATCTGGTATTGTGAACTTGGGTTTGATTGATCTCTTCTTTCCTTGGTCGAGCAATGGTTCTCAGCATGGTAACATCAAACAACAACAAAAAAAAATGAGATGAAATGAATGAGATGCATAAGATGAAATGAATGAACTTTGTAAATACTTTTTTTTTTAAGAATACGTGGAATAAAAAAATGTAAGATGATGTATTTATTTGATATTATTTAACAAAAAAAATGCAATGAATGTCATGAAAATGCATGATGTATATATATATATTTTATTTTTTTATGCTGATTTTTTTAAAAAAGAAAAGAAATGAAAGAATGAATGATATGAGAAATGGATAGATGAAGAAAAAATACGCTCCCTTCGTGTCATGATGGGATTCGCTTAAACTTGAGATTTCTGTCATAAGGATCTATGAGTCTTTAATTCGTTAGACCTTTCATTGAGTGACTCTATTATTCTAAAGGTCTCTAGAACGAAGTCCTATTTCAAAATGTTGACCACAAACAGTAGGTAAACCACTAGGTGTAGGACATTCGTAAAAAAGGCACACTCTAAATGAGGTTTTCGTAATAACTAAACAGGATGTTCATCCAAAATAGCTATCACTACGCAACTTCTACATAACTTAAGCTTCACTCAGACCCGGATATGGGGTCCCACTCGGATGTGTGATAAACATGTAGGTGCAGTGGGTGTAAGGAGCATACAAACTTGTACAATCTTAAAGACTAACGTGCATCTAGCAAAATAAAAACAAATGCAAAACAAAATTCCAAAAGAAATTCTCTATCCTTAAGTGTGCATAATATATTTAACAAAATAAAAAACAATTAAAGGTGAAAAACAAAATAAAATAAAAAGAAAAAGATAAAACAAGTATACAAAGATCATAAAAACTTTGCACAACCAACTGATATGAGCTTGACTCTCAAGTGTCCCCAGTGGAGTCGCCATCTGTCGCGATCGAGATCGCGGCAGGAAATAGCAACTCGCGTGATTTTAAAGATGAAAATGGAAAATGGAGTCGCCACCAATTTTATTTGAATTTGGAAAAATTGGAAAACCTTTCTTGCAAAATAGTCTTTGAAACCAGATTGGATTCGGGAGTCGGTTATGGATAGGGAATGGTGAAAACTTAATCCCACAGCACCCCTAACACACCCGTCCTAAGACAGTACCTTAAGTCAGTTGTGAAAAATTGATAATCTCAAAATATATTTATTTCGCCCTTTTTATAAATAAATAAATAAATAAATAAATAATTCATGAAAATTTAAAATTTGACTTGACAGAATATAGATTCTGCTCCTACATATCCCCGGGTGCAATGAGGAATCAAAGTTACGTAGTTCTAAAAAAATGCTTGTGGATTGGTTATTTTGAGTTAGTTAAAAAAAGAATCATCAAGCAGTTGCAACTCAGACGATTATGAAAATTGCAGGATTAACAAGTTGTCATAACTTAGTTAATCCTTTTTTTATATTGAAAATTAAATCATCAAGTTGTCGCAACTCAGATGATTATGAAAAGCTATAGGATCAACAAGTTGTCACAACTCAGTTAACCCTATTATTTTCGAAAAGAGATTTAATTATTTTTATATTTTGTACTTACTTATTTATTTTATTATTTTATTTTATTTTCAAACTTGAATCATCAAGTTGTCACATCTAAGATGATTCGAAAAATAATAGGATTAACAAGCTGTCACAACTCAGTTAATCTCATATTATTCTCTTAAAAAAGGTTCAATTATTTTTTAATATATTTTTATTGTTTTTTTAACCAATTCTTTAAACTATTAAGCAAACTAATCTTAAACCCAAAAAAAAAATAATTCAACTCACTAATTAAAACACTGTTCTAATATCCACCATCTTTTTCATGTTTTCAGTTTTTCCTTTTTTATTATTATAAAATATATTTTTTTAACAAGCCAACCTACGGAGGTGGGCCGGCTGCTTTAGTAGCCCAAAGTTAGTTTTTATGTATATTATATTTTCTTTCATTATTAAAAAAAACAAAGACTTGAGATCGGTCCAAAGCATGAAAAATCTTCAGCAAAATAAATCACAGCAAATGAGGAAGAGAAACTGGGAGTGAGGTATCAGACCTCTGCTTCCGCAAAAGAGTGGGACCGCTTCGCCGTGCCGGCGTGCAAGTGTGCAGGTGACTGGCGCGGTCTGGATAGTCGAATCTGGCGTGGTGCTTACTGGGCGGCGCGGTGCTGGTTTGGTTGGATGCAGCTTTGAACGGCTTGCGGGTGAGCTGGGTGATTCACGGTGAGCCAGCGACGGATCTGGTGCAGGGGGTGCGGTCCGACGGGGTGCTGGGTCGGTCCTGCCGGTGGTTTGAGCGGTGCTGGCGAGCTCAGGTCTGACGGAGACGATTCGCAGTATGGTGCCGGTCAGACGGGACGACGCAGATCTGTTGGGGAGACGCGATCTAGGGGTGTTGCGGGTGGCGGTTCGCGGCGGAGCTCCAGCGGACTATGGGCTGCTGGTCCGTGGTTGGTCACAGTGGTAAGGATGAAGGTGAAGGTGAAGGTTGGAGGTTGTGGGTGAAGGTGGAAGAAGATGATGAAGTGGAATGAGTTTTTTTTCGTTTTGAGGCTGCTTCTCCTCTGAAAAATGATCCTCCAAAAAATCTCCCAAAAATTCTCTGCCTCCTCCCCCCTTTTTTTTTGGGTTCAGATGGTTCCTTTTATTCTTGAACTCCCTTTTTCTTTTGCTAAAAAATGGCTTGTCTTCTGGTTGCTTGTGCAGTGAGTGAAGTTGCAGAGATGTGTGAGTGTGTGTACATGAGTGTAGTCAAATGTGGAGGTCGAGTGTTGAGTGAATGAAATGTGCAGAGAGATTGAAACATGAGGTTGGAGTCAAATTGTGAGTGTTGCAGAGTGTGAAACGTGAGTGTGTGTGAGTGAGCAGTATGTGGATGCAGATTGAGTGTGTGCAAGTGGGAACATGAGTGGGTGAAATGTAGAGAGATTAATTAATGTGTGCAAAGTGATTATGTGAGGATGAAGTGAAATTGTGTGCTGTGAGTTGCGTGTGTATGCTGCAACCCTACAAAGTTTTTCCTTCTTTTTTCTTTAGCAACCGAGACTAATGATCATTTTTATTTCTTTTTTAATCTTTTACATTCAAAATAAAATAAAACAAAGTGATAAAATAAAATGTACTAAGACATAATTAAAAGATTTAGTCAAGAAATGGAACAATTATTATTAAAATTTTCTGTTCTCCGGGCAAAATTGGTTGTTCACAGTTGTGATCTGGTTGGGGGGAAGGATAGTTGAGAAAAAAAAAAATTTTTTGGAAAGTATGATATGATTGTCATGGACTTACTAAACTAATGAATGATGGCAGAGTAAGGAGTAATTTCACGCCTGAGACATATTTAAATTGGGAAGTATGTTTAGTGATATGACTGTCAGAAACCTATTCTTAGTAAAATCAATTAAGGATGGCAGAGTAAGGAGCAAATTTTGAAAACAATTTATTACTCTTGAGACACATCTTAGTTGGGGTAGTAACTATTTAGTGTTTAGTTGTGGAAGTAACAAAGTTTTGCTGTTTGATTTCCTTTGAAAGATTTAAGTGAATGCACTCTCATATCCTTTGAAGCAATTGAAATTCAGGGATCATAGCATGATTGAATAAATTATTTTCTTTCTTAAAAATCACAAGCTTGGATATGAATATTGATATCATGGATTGATAATGATAGAAATATGTCTTGTGAGATTTTGAGCCTATTGATGAATGGATTGAATATCTGTGTCATTCTCTTCTTTCTTGTGTGATTTTCACTCATGGAATTGTTACTCTAGAACTTGCTTTGATTATATTTTAGGCTACATTTTCACATGCATACATAAATATGATTGGGGCATTTTGAAATAGCTACTTTGACCAAATAGCCATCCTTGTATGTTTTCCTTTGTGTAACCCCTTTGAGCATATTTGACCATTCTTTGTTTTTAGTTCATTACGTGCCTTAAAAAAAAAAACATGTTTTACCCAACCTTAGGGAATAAGAGAGCATTGACATTATACTTTAATAAGTGTGGGGGTGTGTGTGCAAAATGATCAAAAAAAATGACCATTATTGCAATCAAAGGATTATCAGAGTCTAGAATAAAGGTGGATGCTTGGAAACAACAGGAAGAAAAGAAGAAGGTTCAGGTCTAACAATGAATTCAATTCACCAATTTGGGATTGATTTTCAGCAAAACGTTAGTCAAATATTGGTGATTGTCCTTTATGATGAATGTTCTCAAATATTTTCTCCACTCTAACTGTACCATGATGCTCTTTTATTCTTTTTGGTATTCATCTTCTCTTATCCATATTACCCCCTCTCCTTAACCATGACCCCATTACAACCTTGAATAAAGTCCTCTTGATTTTTGTACGCATATTGTTTGAGTAGCGGAGAAGTAGAAGATATGGAACTTTATGGTAGTGCAATTGTTCATGGGTTGAATAAACTAAAATACTTACCTTTTAAACACTTGAGAGATTGAGAGTGAATTCTGTGAGGATCTATCATTCTTGATTCATTCTTTTCAACTGAATTTTTCTTGCTTGTTGGTTTAAGATGTGAAGAAATGTTACCTCATTAATTCTTTGATCCCTTGAATTTCTAGTTGCTCTTCTAGCTTCATCGAGTCTTTTAGAGTTTATAACTTTTGAGTCTATGTCGTTTTTCTTTGTTCCCTAGCTTTGGTCTTATGTGTTTTGCCTAGGAGTGCAAAAAGCTAAGTGTGGAGAAATTTGATAATCACATATTTTATACATTAATAAACCCTCATTTTTAGTCATTTATACTTTCCATGTACTTAATTGATTAAGCCTGGTTATGTTTTGTAAATTTGGACTCAAATTGGACTTAATTGATTTTTTTTAGCATTATTTAGGTCTTACATTGTTTCTGTATTTCCATCATATATTGAGTTTTAGATGCGTAAAAATCATGTATCTTACCTTGTAGGAAAGATAATAGAGAGCTCTACAACTTTGATGAAGAGCTCAAAGTCTCATCAGACATCTAATGGAGCTAATTGGGCTTGGAAGTCATAACACGAGTTTTGTGACTGGAACCTGAACAATGTACAGTAATCAGAGCATAACTTCGGCTGTAAGAACTTCCTTGGGCTGAAATTTGCTTGAAAGTTAAGATCCATATCTATAACTTTTATGAAGAACACAAAACTTAGATCGGACATCTTGGAGGTGATATTGGGTCTGGAAGTCAAAACAGAGGTGCTAAAACTAGGCCTGAACAGTATGAAGTAATTGGGCCATATATCGGGCTGTAGGTGGTGAAATTAGCTGAAATTTGGACATCTGAAAGTTAAGATCCAGATCTAAAAGTTTCATGAAGATGACTTTTCCATTTGATGACGGAATCTATGAGTTAAGCAATGAATGATTTCGGAGGCAAAGAATCTCAATAATTTTCCACTCACCAACTCACCATTTGGCATTTTTCACTTATTCACCCACTCATCCACCTACTCTTAATTAGCCCCCTTGTCATTTTGTATCCCTAATCCTCTATAAAAGACACCTTTGGTTGATCATTTGGTGCTATGGGTGTTAGGCTTAGTTTTTAGAAATTATGGTTATGCTTGTTTATTGTTTTCCGTTGTTACAATTTTCTCTTGCTCTAAATTGAAGCTATGTTCATCTTTCTCTTCTCTCTTTCTTTCTTCTTATCTATGAGTAACTAAATCTTCATCTTGCTTGGGTGAAAGAGTGAAGCTCTTGGTAATGAAATAAGGTTAGATTATTCTATTTCTTGTGCTTAAATGATATATTATCAAATGGACATTATATGTGTTGTATTTTGTTTCCAATCAATTTAGAAACCTTCTTTGTATAATGGAGATCTTAATTTATTGTAGACAATAGGATTGGCATAGTGAATGCTTGAACTCATTTACAAATGTTAGTAGATAATTAAAGGAATCATAATATGATTACATATATAATTGAACTTTGAATGTTATATTTTCCGATTGGAACCTCTGTTGTGTGTGGATTTCAATTGAGTTATAAACAGAAATAATCTTACCTTTAATTTATTACCAAGAGTGGATCTCCTAACACAAACAAGTTTTTAAATTCATTTGTGAACATCTTTTATTATTTTTGGTGTTGTGACAAAATCATTTTCTTACCTCAATTAATTTTTCTTCATCAATTCCCTCTGGATCGACCTTGGACTTCCGAAAAATTTATTACTTAAGACAACCTGCACTTGAGTTTATATATTTTAAATCTCGTAATCATGTAACAAGAAAGATCACTTTACTCAATCACCACAACAACAAGGGCAGAATAACTTTGCATGTACACAACTTCACACGCAAATAGATTTAACATATTTGCTTTCTCCTCGAGTGTTTAGATTTGTATTTTCACTCCTTCACAACATAATCACACCTTACCATAGGCTTGATTCCCTTCTACTTATCCATTATTAACATGTACGCATTACCATAAGTCATGAGGTCTATTATTCAAGGTTGTAATTTGACTGAGGTGAAGGGTGGAGAAATAAGGAATGGTTAGGTAAAAACAAATGAGAAATAAATCGAAAAGGACTGAGCTCTGAAGGAGCTAGCCCACATTCCTTGCTTCATCTTCCAAGCCCCACAACCACCTTTATTTTGAAACCCATTTTTCTTTTCTTTTTCTTTTGATTTTTGAATTTGATTTTTTTAACAATAACATAAAATATCTCACACCTTCTTTCACAATGAACTCTATTCAACTCATCATTTCCTAATTTACACTTTCAACACCCTTTTCATCCCCAAATCAACAATAGTCTATTAACTCCTTTGGTGGTTAATTCTCATGGTTTTACGCTTAAGGGTTGTATTTAGCTAAACATAATGAAATGGTATTCAGGTTCAAGGGGTTACACTAGGGAACTTGCATCAGGTAGTCCTTTTGGCTAGAAGGTTATTAAACAAATAAGGCCTCAATCATTCCTCATGTAAACATACATGTCAATAATTTCAAAAAGAGAGAAAAACAAGTTCTGAAAGGTGTTCCTATGAGTGAAATGCACATAATCAAGAAAAATGAGTGGGTGAATATGTTCCCTCTCATATATGAAGGCTCAAAACTCACTTTGGGTTTTCACCAACATGTGAATTGCACAAACAAAGCTACCATATCCTCAAAGTTATGGTGAAGAGCATTTTACCCCCAAGTTAATCCCTCAGTTACCTTCCTCCTTTTTCAAGATTGACACCAATTTGACTTTTTTTTACCTTTTTCTTCTTCTTTTTTTTAAACCATGAAAGAAATAGGGAAAACAAAATTAAGGAAAAAAAATCGAACGAACCCTTGAAAAGGAATGAAAATAGATTCTCCCCCAAACTTATTATCGTGCTTGTCCCCAAGCACTTGAGTAGTGAACCAAAACAGTAACTATTTTAATGCAAAATAGCTAAAACTAAACTAATGAAATTAACTAAAATAATAACAATTGAAAATAACAGAAAAAGAAAAGAGAAACTCCCTCTTGTAGACCATGGTGAGAAGGTACTCAATCATCGTTGTCCCCACTCTCATGCTCATCAGTGCCATCTTCTTCCTATGTACATCACCTAAGCGCTTGGTAGGCAGCAAGGCATAAGGTGCAGCGCCTAAGTGCTTCGTTTACAACGCCTAGGCACTGAAATGGCAGAAACATGCTTAATTCTGGGTTGCCTTGGGTGCCAAGGCGCTTCAGATGCAGCGCTTAAGCGCTGAATAGCATTGCTGATACTGTTGAAAAGCTACCTTCTTTTTTGAGTTAATAATAAAAACACCTCAATCAAGCCCTCATTCAACTGCTTTTCAATATAAATCAATCCAACAAACAACTACTAATAAAAAGGGATAAAATTAAGAAAATATAATGAAAATGAAAGAAACACCAAACCGAACTTGGGTTGCCTCCCAAGAAGTGCTTATTTAACGTCATTAGCTTGACGTTGCCTCTTCAACTCATCAAGGTGGCTTAAAACAGGAGAAGTAGGATGACACTTTTCTTTTCTCAGACCAATGCTTCCTTCCTTGGTCACTAGCCTTGGTATCCTTTCCACCAACATTTTGAACTCCAGTTTGAAATGGTTGTCCCAAGTGTGCCTTGGCATGATAGATTCCATTATTACATGGTGGCTCTAATCGATCAGAAGATGAAAGACCAATTTGCAAATGAATCAAGGGAGAACTGTCCTCTGTTTTAATAACTTTATTTTTAGGAGGATCACTATCAACATTGTATGATGGTGGGGAAGCTTTAATAGCTAAGGATTCCTGCTTCTTAGCTTGAATGATATCAATACAGGCATAGAGATTTGACATTGGGGAATATTTAGCATCCCCGAAGATATTGATTGTCACATAATCTCCATTCACTCTCAAAATAAGCTCTCCTCTAGGCACATCAAT
This sequence comes from Ormosia emarginata, assembly GCA_029884605.1. Taxonomy (NCBI): domain Eukaryota; kingdom Viridiplantae; phylum Streptophyta; class Magnoliopsida; order Fabales; family Fabaceae; genus Ormosia; species Ormosia emarginata. The sequence goes on from JAQQTP010000025.1 coordinate 5,384,814, forward strand.
TAGTGCTCCTGAAGTTGCTAGGAATGGTCTTCTAAGAATTAATGGGATATCAACATCCTCCTCTATATCAAGTACCACAAAATCTGTGGGAAATATGAATTTATCAACTTTAATAAGAACATCTTCAACCACTTCATATAGATGCTTGATTGATCCATCGGCTAGTTGCAATGAGATCATGGTTGGCTTCACTTGTCCAATGCCCAACTTGTTAAAGATAGAAAGAGGCATCAAGTTTATACTCGCCCCCAAGTCACACAAAGCCTTTCCAATCACCAAGTTCCCGATATGAAAAGAAATGGTGAAGCTACCTGAATCTTTCAATTTCAGAGGAAGCTTCCTTTGAAGTATGGCACTGCACTTTTCTGTTAACATCACCTTTTCATCATGCTTGAGCTTTCTTTTGTTGGAGAGGAGCTCTTTTATGAACTTGGCATATATTGGCATTTGTTCCAAGGCTTCTACAAAAGGTGTGTTAATTTGGAGCCTCTTAAAAATATCAAAGAATCTTTCAAACTGCTTCTCATTTTCTTGTTTCTTCAGCCTTTGAGGATATGGAATCTTGAAATATGGATTGGTGGTCATATCATATTTTTTAACTTGATTCTTCCCTTTTTCCATAGCTCTACTGTCCTTTTGATTGAATTCTTCTTCAACTTTCTTGTCTTGCTTGTCTTCTTACTCCTCTATCACCTCTTCTTCTCTTACATCGGTATTGCTCCATTCTACTACCTTCCCACTCCTCAAAGTGATGGTATTGCAGTGCTTTTTCGGATTTGTTACTGTGTCACTAGGTAAGCTTCCAGGTGGTCTTTCAAAAATTTACCTTGAAAGTTGTCCAATTTGTGCTTCCAAATTTTGAACACTTGACTCTTCATTCCTGAAATTTACTCTTGTCTCAGTTACGAAACTCGTCATTTGTTGCACAAAAGAGGGTGTTTGCTATGTAAGCTTCTCTAAGGCCACCTCCAATAGTGATGGTTTATCTTGAGTGAGTGGAACATGAGGTGGTTGGAAAGGAGATTGTTGAACTCTTTGTCCCCCTTGGTTGTTCTAGACAAAATTGGGGTGATTCCTCCAACCAGGGTTGTATGTGTTGGAGTATAGGTTGTTTTGATTCCTCTGTGCATTACCCATAAAGTTAACATGCTCCTGTGAAATAACTTGGTGTCTTATGGACCCTCACATTCTCCATTAGGATGGTTAGCATCACAAAAATCATAAATTAAAGGAGGATTAGAAGAAAAAGTACTTACCGATGCACCAACTTGAACATTACCTAGCTTCTATGTGATATTGGTGAGCTATTGGGAAACAAGCTTGTTTTGTGCTAAAATTGCATTAAGTGTGTCAAGCTCAAGTACTTTTTTCTTACCTATAGACCTCTCACTGCTTGTTTGGTAACTGTTCATGGCCATTACATGAATTAGTTGTTGAGCTTCTTCTACCATTTTACTATTCAAGGAACCACCAGTGGCTGCATCTACCATTGCCCTTGTTGAAAGGGTTAATCCATTGCAAAAAGTCTGAATTTACAGCTAATTGGGTAAGGCATGATGGGGGCATCTTCTTAGCAAATCTTTGTATCGCTCTCATGCATCATAAAGTGATTCTCTATCTTGTTTAGTAAAATTTGTAATCTCACTCCTTAGTTTAGCATACTTTGATAGAGGAAAGTATCTTGTCAGGAATTTGGATACCAAATCTTCCCATGTGGTGATGCTACCTTGTGGGCGAGATTGAAGCCAACTCTTTGCATAGTGCAAAGTCCCTAGCAATGGTGCAAATGTAGGAAACAAGAAGAAGAAAAGAGAAAACCCTAGTCATTCTTGATGATTTGGAGAGGTTCCCCTTCTTCTTGGTGGTTGAGCAGCCGCTTTCATACTTCCCAAGGTTGATTTGTCCTTTTCTCTGACGTTTCTGACGACTCATCCTCCAATTAGGTCAAAATTAATATTTTTATATTCTGGTTAGGCACCTAGGCACTGCATCTATATCGCCTGGGCGCTGCTGGTCCAGCACGCAAGTTTCTGCTATAAGTATAAGCGCCTAGGCGCTTCGTATTGGGCGTCTGGGCGCTGTTAGTCTAGGGAATGCCTTCTGATGCACTCGAGGTGCCTTGTCTGGAGTGCGTGGGTGCTGATCATCCTGAGAATTTTGCTTTTGATCTGTTTCCAAGGCTCTCAGCTCTCCTTCCTTGAGTGTTTTCCTGCACAAACACATGAAAGTGGTGATAATTCTTTTCACTTAATTTTTCTTAATCAAAAACTAAAAGAACTTAAATCCTATTCTATGTCCACTATTCCAAGATACTTAGACCAAAATGAAACAAGAGAACAAGTTCAGCGGAAACAAATCAGCTTATCAAGCCGTAAAACTATATCTTTTGCGTTCTTATCATGCATAGATATAGACAAATAACTACATTCTATAGAGTTACCACTAGCCATAAGAAACAAATCCCAAGTGATTCCATGTAGAAATTAGCCATTGCAGCACTTTTTAGAACGTTTTTGTTCTTTTCTTGTTTAGGTGAGAAGGTTATTGGCACTGAACTTTCTCAGCTCGAACTTTCTTAACACTAACTTTCTTAGCTTCTGCTTGGCTTAGCTTTGGCTTTGTTTTATTGGAATCTTTTAAACTTATCCTTTTGAGCTTGATTTATTAAAAGTATGACTTTGCACTTCTTGTATCTTTAAGGCATGTAATCTTGTTCAAATAGGTTTCACATTTTTTCTTCTAGCATTTGATATTTCTTAGCTTGTAAGCACTTGTTTGAATCTTCTATTCTGATACTTCTCATCTAGTGCTAATCATTTTGTGCTTCATATTTCACCTTTGGTAGCTCAGTTAAAAATTCATCTTTATTATCTTTGTTTTCTAGATTTGTTCTTTATAGACATTGAGAGGGATTCTTATGAGTAGTCTCAACTTGAACATTCTCAACTAACTTTCGCAAGTCTTCAGTCTTCTTGAGTAAATTTCTTTTCACTTTGTTGATATAAGCAAGACATTGTAGGTCAGAAATCATGTTCTTCTAACAATATATTTTATTCTTCAAACAATATTTTGGGAGATTTCTTTGGTTTTCATACACCTTGATGTGAACTTTCTTAGGACATTCTCATGGATCAACTTTCTCAGGTTCTTCTAGAACTTTCTCATGTTGTCCATGAACGTTCCCATGTTGATAGGGAACTTTCTCACGAGCAACCTTCTCACTGAACTTTCTTAGCTATCTCTTTCACTAACTTTCTCATAACTTTAAGAACTTCAATCTTCTCATTCTTTTAAAACATCATCACTTGATTATTCTCTTAATGATACAGATGGTAGAAGCTTTAATTTGATGGTTGTATTACTCTTGAATTTGGTTTTGTGGAACCTCTTCATTCTTCTGAACTTTCTCATAACCTTCTCAGGATGAATTTTTTCATGTTCATCAGGAACTTTTCCATGACTTCCTTGAGCATTCTCAAGTCTGAATTTGACCTTCTTAGCTTTCTCTAATCACCCAAAATTTTCCTTTTATACGTATTTAGTCCTGCATAGGTTAGAATAACAAAGAAACTCCACAAAGAACATGTTAAATCATTTTAAGTAGTATGAGTAATGATATTCAATTTTCAACGTAGTTAGCTATCATCAAAACATAATATTCACTGCTAAGCACAAAAAGGATTTAGAGCTTACTGATAACTGTTTGAAATAGAGTTGTTATGACCTTAAAACTAATACAATTGTGAGCATAAAGTCCTAAACTTCCTTAGTTTTTATGAAAAATGCACATGATTTCATATATCTTTAATCATTCATGCCAAAGTTTAATATTGCATGATGTGATTTTTCATGAAGATAAAGAATACAATTGTTGATATTTGATTCAAAACTTAGTAAGGCATGGTGATTTGCAGGTTAAGAAAACAAAAAAAAGCTTTGCAGGAGCTAAGGAACTTAGACAAGAAGATTATACACCCAAGGAATCAAGAGGCGTTGAAGAATTGAATGATTTTTTAAGAAAAGCCTCCAAGTCTAGACTTGGATTTACTAAGTCCAGGCTTAGTTAGCATATTGTTATGGTAAAGAACCCAAGCCTAGCCTTGGTGCCACTAAGTCCAGGCGTGGTGGAGGTCATGAGAAACTGGCAATTCCAAGTCCAGGTGTGGAGCCTCTAAGTCTAGGCTTGGCTCCTGATGTCCAACTCCACAAAAATCTGCATGCTCCAAGTCCAAGCATGGAGCACCCACTCAGGCTTGGACGTTTGAAACTAGAAACGTACTGAAGCACATGACTCCTTTAAGACCCATTATAAATAAGATTGTGTGACATTTTTGTGTACTTTTCACCCTATTTTTCAGATATCCCCTTTGTACTTCATTGTCCACTTCCTTTCCTCCCTTCTGTCTCATCTTTCCACCATTTTTGAAGAGCAAGGAGCTTGGATCAAATACCAAGGAGTAAAAATTTCTCATCTCATCTCCATGAGCATCTTGGTTCCCTCTTTCCTTTTCTCTTTATTTTCATTTTTCTCTATGGGTAGCTAAATCTCCCATAGCTAAGGAGAGATTTAGATTGACTCAATCTTCATGTATATGAATTCTTGATTAATAAGTGTTTGTTTCTATTCAATTAAGCGTTAATTTATGTGCTTAATGCTTCTATAACTTGATTAACCATATATTGTTTTGTTAGGTGTTTTAAGAATTGAGAAATTCCTTTCTACCTTTGATCTTGAAATTAACACCATAATTTGTCAATACCTAGGGATAGGAATTGATGATTATGTGGCTAATTTGGGAGTCACATACTTAAATCTTCCAATTACATGAAATTAACCAAGGGATTGGTAATTTTAGGCAATTGGAACATGGCTAATTCACCAAGGAATTGAGTTTTGGTTAATTAAGTGTTTTCTCGCCATCAATTGAAGGAAGTAAGCATAATTAATTAGAATTTGAGAAAATTAAGAGAAGGTTAAGTGATAATTGACCCCTAGCACATTCATCCATTGATTTTAATCAATCTTTTTCTTGTTAAAAACAACCAAAAATACTTTAATAGTTCTAATTGGTAGTTTTCATTGCTTTTATGTTTAAGTAGACAACTCTCATTCCAATCATTAGTCTAGATAGTACATTGTTTAACAAATTTGGTACTCAATATTGAGCAATCCTCGTAGAAACGACACTTTCTCACTATTGTATTACTTATACAATTTGATATAATTGTCAAAGTGCCATCACTTACATATATAACTTGTGAAATATTTGTGCACAAATATATGCGCAAGCAACATTTCTCCAATATTAGTTGTGTAGTCTTTGTCACTATAATATATTGATAATCTGCAAGATTATATATTTTTCTAAGGTCTTTTGAGTGGATTTCATCGCTTAAGCCCAACTTTTGACGTTGTTTTGACCTTAAAATAGTTTTATTTTGTCTTTTTAGTTGATCCATTTTAGTTTGTTAGATTGAGTTCATTTTTTGTTAGAATTATTGGTGCTTTAGCTCATTTGTCATTGTTTTTATTATAGGCACCAAGGGAAACCAGATGAAGCTCAATGTGGCAAAGAAAAACACTCAAGAAAAGAGGACTTAAAGCTTTGAAGGAAGATTAAAAGGAATTTTGCTGGACAATCAGCGCCTAGGCACTACAGAAGCAGCGCCTAGGCGCCCAAGAGTGCATTAGAAGATATTCTCTGGACGTTGAGCGCCTAGGTGCTCAAAACGAAGCGCCTAGGCGCTCAGGCTCATGACAGCAAAAATACGTTCTGGACGTTCAGCGCCTAGGTACTCCAGACGCAACGCCTAAGCGCTCATACCAGAGTATAAATTCATCTTTTCTGACTTAAATGAAGGGGGCTGCGTGGAGAGCTGCGTGGGCAGCCGTTTTGGAGTAGAGAAAAGCCCTATTTTGGGAGCTCTAAGGTGGATTTGAAGAGAAGAAAAGTGGGAACTCAGATATTCTTCAATCTTCCATGGAGTTTTGCATCTTCTTCCCTATTATTTTAGTTTCTATTTTTATTTCTATGTCTAGATAAACTCTCCCTTGTTGGGATTAGGTGGATTTTGATGGATCTTGGTTATTATTGACGTTGGATTCAATTAATTCATGTTGTTATTTCTATTTTAAGTTTATAATCTCTTCTCTTAATGCCTTCTAAAGATTGATTCTCTTTAGGATGAATTTAGGATTGTATGTTGAATGGAAATTTGATATATAATTTGTGCTATGAGATTATGAACCTTGTTTATCTCTAGGCTAGGAATAGTCATTGATTTGCTTGTTACCTCTTTGAATTCTAAACTATAATGCTTGTTATCTCTTAGAATCACCTAAGCAATTAGGGTTTTTAATTGGAAACAAAGGGTTAACTACCTAAGGAATTATGAGTTGAGTATTTTAGAGAATTCGGTGACAAAATAAGAATAGTAGCTTGTATTAATTCCAATTGATATGCAACAAGTGAAATCAAATGAAACTTGATCCCAACTCTTTCATTAATTGATTATTTTTCATCTCGCATACCAAGTGTTTGATAATTTGCTAACTAGAAAAACTCAAAAGTATTGTCATTGCTTTTGTTTCTTTTGATTTTGTCATTGTTATTGAAACCCACTTTGATCCAAATCTTAGTTTAAATAGTAGCTAACTTCGTGAATTGGTACTTGGCCATCGATCCCTGAGAACGATATTCAGTTTCTCACCATTTTTATTACTTGACGATCCAGTACACTTGCCGTGGTCCCATCAAGTTTTTGGTGCCATTGCCGGGGATCGATTTTACCAATATCGGTAATATCGAAGGCAGCCACTAGTTTAAACTTTTTTTTTATTTTTGTTTATTCATTATAGTGTTTAGTTTCTTTTGTTTACTTATTTCATTGAGTTATTTTTGCTCTGATATTGTGTGCTTAGTGTATGCGAGGTACTGTTCAACCAGATCATCTTCTTTTTGACTCTGAGATAGAAAGAACTGCAAGAGCTTTGAGAAAGCAAACCAGAGAAAGAAGAAGGAATTTGGGTGGCACTCAAACAGTTGTTGAAGACATGGCAGACAATGGAGAGAATGTAGATCCTCCACCACCACAACCACCTGTTAGGACTCTCATGGATTATTCTACTCTTAACATGGATGGGTGTGGAGCAAGCATAACAAGACCGCCAGTTCAGGCAAATAATTTTGAATTGAAGCCAGTTTTACTTCATTTGGTGCAGGACAATCAGTTTGGAGGATTTGACAATGAAGACCCACATGCACATATAGCGGGTTTCTTGCAAATTTGTGATACTGTGAAGCTCAATGGGGTGAGTGAAGATGTTATTCGTCTGAGATTATTTCCTTTCTCTGTGAGGGACAAAGCTAAGAATTGGTTGGATTCATTGGCAAGGGAAAGCATTACTACTTGGGCTATCTTAGTCCAAAAATTTCTAACAAGGTATTTTCCTCCGTCCAAGGCTGCAAAGTTGCGAAGTGAGATCACATCATTCAGGCAGCTTGACGGGGAGTCTCTAAGTGAAGCGTGGGAGAGATACAATGAAATACTGAGGAAGTGCCCACATTATTGTTTTGACTTCTGGATCCAAGTACAGAGTTTCTATAATGGCATGCTACCTCAAACCAGAGCCATGGTTGATGCTGCAACAGGTGGGGCATTAAATTATAAGACCCCAGAGGAAGCTTGGGAGTTGTTTGAGATGATGGCTAACAATGACTATCAAAGGAATGGGGAAAGAGCTGTAGTGAAGAAAGGGTACTTGGAGATTGATTCCATGAATGCACTGTTGGCTCAAAACAAGATTTTGACTCAATAACTTGAAAATCTCACAAAAAAGGTCGACACTCTTAGTGTGAATGCGGTGAGAAATACTCCTTTGGCCTGTGATTTCTGTGGAGGTGAACATAGGAGTGTGGATTGTCCAGGAAACATGTTTGAACCTCCAACTCAAGAGCAAGTGAACTTCATGAACAATCCTCCAAGGCAACAGAATAATCCTTACTCTAACACGTACAACCCAGGGTGGAGGAATCACCCTAATTTTTCGTGGAGTAATTAAGGAAATCAAGCTCAACAAAGACAGCAGATGGGATATGAAGGACACCCTCAACAGTCATCATATCAAGATCCTTCATCATCCCAACCTCAGTTAATGAGAAGAAGGATTCTTGGGAGTTAGCCTTAGAGAACTTGGCCACACAAACCTCGTCTTTTGTTCAAAAAACTACTGATTTTATGGAAGAGACAAGAGCAGGGTTTAGAAATCAAGATGCTTCAATCCGCAATTTGGAATCTCAAGTGGGCCAATTAGCAAAACAACTTTCAGAAAAACCTCATGGTTCTCTACCTAGTGACACGGTGACAAAACCGAAAGAGCAATGCAATACCATCACTTTGAGGAGTACGAAGGTAGTAAAAGAAAAAGAGGTGATCGAGGAGAAAGAAGACAAGCAAGACAAGAAAGTTGAAGAAGAAGTAACTCAAAAGGCCAGTAGAGCTATGGAAAAAGGGAAAAATCAAGTTGAAAAGTATGATCTGACCACCAATCCATATTTCAAGATTCCTTTTCCTCAAAGGCTGAAGAAGCAAGAGAAGGAGAAGCAGTTTGAGAGTTTCTTGGACATTTTTAAGAAGCTCCAAATTAACATACCTTTTGCAGAAGCCTTGGAGCAAATGCCTTCTTATGCCAGATTCATGAAGGATTTACTATATAAGAAGAGGAAGTTGAAAGAGGATGAGACTGTAGCACTTACTGAGGAGTGCAGCGCCATAATTCAACGAAAGCTACCACCAAAGTTAAGGGATCCAGGAAGTTTTAGCATCCCTTGTACTATCAGGAAGTTGAATGTTGACAAGGCTTTATATGACTTAGGTGCGAGCATTAATTTGATGCCATTGTCAATCTTGCGCAACCTGGGAATTGAAAAAGTGAAGCCTACAATGGTCTCCCTTCAATTAGCAGATCGATCAATCAGACATCCGTATGGTATCATGGAAGATTTGCTACTGAAGGTTGACAAATTTATTTTTCCAGTTAACTTTGTGATCTTCAATATGGATGAGGATGTTGATATCCCTTTGATTCTTGGAAGATTGTTCTTAGCTACTTCAGGAGCATTGATTGATGTACCGAGAGGTGAACTGATTTTGAGGGTGGATGGAGATCAGGTGACCATTAACGTCTTTGATAAATCTGCACTGACATCAGATCTCTATGCTCTTATCAATTGCATCCAAGATAAAGCTCAAAAGGAGTCAGTTGGTCCTCCAATTTCTCATAATTCATTGCACAAAGGGCCGAAATCTTCTGATAAGTTGAAACCTGATCTGTCATCTGTTGATAAATTAAGACCTCCATGGCCTGATGAAATCTCGCATGCGAAGGTTTATTCAGAACACTCAGGTTCAAGTCAAGTTCCACACGCCTTTGGAGGGGATTGCAAGGTCAGTGACCAAGTATGGAGGCAAAGATCTGACAGAAGAAAAGTGTCATCCTACTTCTCCTGTTTCAAGCCACCTTGATGAGCTGAGAAGCAACGTCGAGCTAATGACGTTAAACAAGCGCTTCATGGGAGGCAACCCATGCTCAGGCTCTTCTATCTCTACTTTTTCATTTTAGTCATGTTTTTTTTATTTTTATTTTTATTTGTTTAATGTATCTGTGTGCATTTTGCTTAATTGCTATGTTTAGTTTTAACTTTCTATTAATTTGAGTTTATTGCTTTTATTTTTAGTCAAGCCAATGTTGAACTGTTTAGAGTTTACTTTTGTGGGGCCCCATGCTTGATAGTATCTGTGTAATGTGAGCCAACCATGCATGCACTGCTTGTTAGGAAAATTTGAAAGCTTTGAGGGCTTATTTCTTAGATTGTGGTACTTGAAAGAAGATTATGACTCCTATGCATAAATCTTATAGCTTATTGTTAATGTACTTGGTGATTTTTGCGAGTGGATTTCATAATTCATCTTTGGGAGTTGTTTTGAGCCTTCAACATTTTTGCTTTGATGAGAGGTCACTCATGAGTTTCTATTCTCCTAGCTTTGCTTGAATCTCATTTGCATGCCGTGATTTGCACAATGCATCGATATGATAAAGGCAGTTTTGTTGTTAAGCCAGATAGCCATATAGCCAACTAAATGATGTTTGTTTCCTTTGTGTTGCCCCTTTGAGCCTAATACATTGAATTCTTTATTTGACCCATACAACATGTCATAGCCAAAATAATGAATGTCTTATCCACCTGAAATGAGTAATTGAGCATTAAATTTATTGATGGTGTGGGTTAGCAATGTACTAAGTTTGGGGTGACCGTTGTTTTGAAAAAAAAATGCCAAGAAGAGAGAGTTGGCTTGTTGAATAAAAACCCCTTTGAGACCGATGGGTTACTGGGAAATACTTGACTCAATGATCAAGTACCCTTTTGAGACCATGTAAGTTACTGGGGAAATATAAAAGAAAAAGTGAACGTGAAAGGTATGAGATTTGTGAATTGAAGATTTGTTAGAAGTACCAATGCTCACTTGCTCTCTAAGGTAGCAGTTTATATGTTCATTTTAACTACCTTGTACCTTGGCACCAAAGCGACCTTGAATAAAGTCCTTTTGATTGTTGCATTTGTGAGTGACGTGCATGCAAGTATGAGATGAAAAGCAAATCCAAGGAGGGTGAGCTCAGTAAGTGATGACTGAGGGAAACACAAGCCTAAATACAAGAGTGACTGAGAGTCTCTTTTCACCTATAGAGAGTTTTAGTGACCCAATTATCAGGTGTTCCTTGCTGCCATGTTCTTTAACTTTCAAGCTTTAATTGTTCAATGCATGGTTGTGATGACCCTTATTTTTGACCCTCTGAATCTCAGTTTCACAGTTGAGAATTCTACTTTCGGGAGTGCATGTATGAATTGATTCGTTGTAACTTTGATACTTTTGAGTTGTGGGACACTCTTGGTCAATTTTATTCAGTTCAGCGTTGGTGTTTGAGTTGTGGAGTTATTTTTTTTATTTTATTTGGCTCGTTTGTTATTCTGTTTTTGCTTGAGGATAAGAAAAGTTTTAAGTTTGGGATGGTGATAATCTGCTAGATTATCTATTTTTCTAAGGCCTTTTGAGTGGATTTCATCGCTTAAGCCCAACTTTTGACGTTGTTTTGATCTTAAAACAGTTTTATTTTGTCTTTTTAGTTAATCCATTTTAGTTTGTTAGATTGAGTTCATTTTTTGTTAGAATTATTGGTGCTTTAGCTCATTTGCCATTATTTTGATTGTAGGCACCAAGGGAAACAAGATGAAGCTCAATGTGGCAAAGAAAAACACTCAAGAAAAGAGGACTTAAAGCTTTGAAGGAAGATCAAAAGCAATTTTGCTGGACAATCAGTGCCTAGGCACTACAGAAGTAGCGCCCAGGCGCCCAAGAGTGCATTAGAAGATATTCTCTGGACGTTGAGCGCCTAGGCGCTCAGACTCATGATAGCAAAAATGCGTTCTGGACGTTCAGCGCCTTGACGCTGCTAACGCAACGCCTAGGCGCCTATACCAGAGTATAAATTCATCTTTTCTGACCTAAATGAAGGAGGCTGCGTGGAGAGCTGCGTGGGCAGCCGTTTTGGAGCAGAGAAAAGCCCTATTTTGGGAGCTCTAAGGTGGATTTGAAGAGAAGAAGAGCGGGAACTCAGATTTTCTTCAATCTTCCATGGAGTTTTGCATCTTCTTCCCTATTGTTTTAGTTTCTATTTTTATTTCTATGTCTAGCTAAACTCTCCCTTGTTGGGATTAGGTGGATTTTGATAGATCTTGGTTGTTATTGACGTTGGATTCAATTAATTCATGTTGCTATTTCCATTTTGAGTTTATAATCTCTTCTCTTAATGCCTTCTAAAGATTGATTCTCTTTAGGATGAATTTAGGATAGTATGTTGAATGAAAATTTGATATATAATTTGTGTTATGAGATTATGAACCTTGCTTACACTACAACAAAAAACTCTTTTAGTGGCCATTATTTAGCAGCTATTAACTTATTGTCGGTAATTCTTCCTCTTGTATGTAATTCTCCCGGCAAATATTTATTAGCCACTAATAAATTATATTTAGTGGCAATTAGGTACAATGGCTAGGAAAAAGGATACAATTTACGCGGCAGGATAACACTTCCCTCTCTTTGACAAATTTTTTACCGCGAGCAAACACATTTACCTTTCCTTCTCTGTTCGTACTCTCTCTGAACCACCGTGAGAATCTGCCCAAACCGTGACTCACTTCCAACCCAGCCACCACCGTGAGACCTCCTCTGCAACGCCCCAGCCGCGCCACCTTACTCTGCACTAGATCTAACACCAGCCTCCGTCCAGCAGATCTGAGCCATCACCAAACCTGCTAGTTGTGCAGATCTGCCATCATTTGCAGCAACCTCGGCCAAACTCGGGGCCTCAGCCACTCCTCCACCGCGAACCACGAAAGATCCCAGAGCCCAGCACCACCATGTGTCCCTGCCGGAGCTACGCGTGCCAGCCAACCCAGCCGTGGATCCAAATCCACGAACCCAACAGGTTTCCTATTGCCAATGCCATGTTTGTTTGGTGCTCATTGCTGTGAATTTTCTCAGTAGATGAAATGAACCCATTTGTTCCCTATAGTTTGTGTCTTCCTTTTAGATCCTATATGGGTTTCTTCTCGTATGCTCTTCTTGTTTGTTTATGTCCATTCTATAGGCTCTGCTTGGATGCTGAGAATTTCCACAGATGTAGTATGTGGATTATGCATTAAAACCGTCTTTACTTATTAACATTGATATTTTTTTAATAAAAAATAATTAGTGATATAACCTCATGTCACTGATGGTTTAGATGTTCTAGTTATAAATGCTCTTCTTGAATCAGTAAGATAATTCAACAAATAATGTTAATTCTTTTCTTCTGTATTTTATATTGGAATTCAGGTGCATTGTTTGGTGTTTCTTCTTTGTTTATATTTGTATGTCACTTTTGTTTAAGGTTGTGACAGATTATAAAAGGTAGCTAATTTAGATTCCTAAGATAGATCTCCTTGTCAATCTACAACAAATAAAAAGGGGTTTTTCAATACTTTTTTTACAGAAAAAAGAGTAATTTATATCATTTGAATGAATTGATTGGTGTGGCTAATCGTCCACTTGTGCTAGTGCTCACCAGCTGGTTAGGTAATTTTTCAATATTTTCATCTGCTTGGTGTATCTGGCATCAATTACTTCATTCCGTCCACCAAATATTCAGTTTGCCACTTGCTTGAGTCTCTTTCCTTTTTTATTCTGCTTATCAGGCTACATGGCTTATGCTTTAACTGCTGCCTAATTCCAAGTCTATAGCTATTGAGAATTCATATTGACAAGCAGTAGAAACAACAAAAGGTAAGTCCTTTAGATTTTCATACCTGCATGCATCACTTAAATTACACTGATTTGTACCTCTGTCCACATAAGAAGATAGCTACTCCGTTTATAATACTCTTTGTGCTTTGTTTGTTTTGTTTTTTTTTTTTGCTATACTCTGTTTATATTACTCTTACTGTGTACAAATATGCTATTTCTTTCAAAAAATATTTCATATATCTTCTAGTATTTGTGAGAAAATTATATTTCAAAAGCAAATGGTTGATGGTTGTTTCTTGATTGATTTGTAAACTAAGACTTGCGTTTAAATGAATGCATGAAGTCTGTTATAGAAATTGTCTGTCTTACATTTTGTTCCTGACATGAAACATGTTTATTAATTGTTATAACCTTAGAGTTTCATAGTTCACAACTTCACATTAATCAAAGAAAAGCCCTCACAAGTTAATTTTTTTTATATCCGTACGTCAATGATGCTATCAATTTCACTTCTTTGCTAATTATCGACACCTTTTATTACCTTCTAAGCTGCTAATGCATTCTGCTTCTTTGATGAATATGAAGTCCACTCTGTCATAGTAGTGCATCAGAGCGCATAATGTCTTTTCCTTCAATTCAATATATGTTACATTAATTAAAAGAGTCATTATTATATTTCACTTTATTTATATTTTTAATATTATATTTATAACTAATATGGTATGTATTTAAATACAAAACAAGAGAAATTGCTTTTTCTTATAGCACCTAACAATTTGTCTAGTAAAATTAGATTGCTTGTGAATTCTAGGACATAATAGAACAGAACAAAACTAAATATAGGACAGGGTGAATCTATTTTAAATCCCTGCCCTCCATCAACAGCTTGACCTTAAAAAAATGCTTGCTTCTCATGAAAGTTGAAGCAACGAAACCATTATTCTAGAATCTAGAGATATGAAGAAAATGGCAGAGTTTGAGACAACACTTTGAGGATTCCCAGAGGCTGTTTTCATGCCGTAAACTCAGAATATTGTAAACAAACTAACATAGAAATTAGAAACCCAAAAAAAGAGAAAAATAAAAAAAATATAAAAGAGTTAAACTCAGCCAAATTAGGAAAGTGCCACGAGGAAGCGGGAACAGTGTTGCTACTGCACTTCACAGTTTGCATAAGACATGAAATAATAATAATTGATTCAATTTTCAAAATTTTGATATTTTTAAGAGATCCGTCATGCCATCACATATATTTAAAAAGTATAAATTGACAACATTATTTAAAAGTAAAATACTTGCACAGACTATATAAAAAATGTGTTTGACTTTTGATTCTGCCTCAATTTCAAGTTTTGTGCTTTTGGGTGGTATTATGCTATGTTTTATTGTTTTAAAAAACTATTATTTTGTTTTCACATGTGCAATGTGTGGTATATGAAGATGTCAACTATTGATTTGCTTGGATGGATTTAAATGTTGTATTTTTTATTATCTAAAGGTCAATTTTTAGCTATGTAATCATATTTGTATTTGTATTTTGTTGGTATTCTATCATTTAACCATGTTGCAACCCTTTTGTTAAATAGGATAAGTTTTCTTGCATGGTCATGGACAATCCTAGCAGTAGGAGATGGATGGACTGTGATAGAGTTAGTAAAGAATATTTGGATGGAGTAGAAAAGTTTTTAGACCATGCTTTTCATGAAAAACATGATGGAGAAACAATTCCATGTCCATGTAAAGAATGTGTGCTCCATTATTCAGTAAATCGGGCAGTGGCATATGAGCACCTTGTGGTTAATGGCATTATACCGTCATATGATACTTGGTTTTGTCATGGGGAGCCAATAAATGTGCCAAAATTGTGTTGAAGAAACTCATTGCAGACAAGAAGATTTTAGGGGTGATGATATGGTAGGAATGATACATGATGCTTTTGGAGGCTTTACCCAATTTTTGGATAATAACATTAGCGAAAGGGGTGAGATGGAGCCAACCTTTGAAGAAAACACTACTCATTCATCAAGAGATCAACCACATCCAGAGGTGGAGAAGTTTGAACAACTAATGAAAGATGCAGATGAAGAACTTTACCCTAGATGCAAGAAATTTAGTAAACTATCATTTTTATTGCATCTTTACCATATAAAACAGTTGTTCAAATGGACAAATGAGTCTTTTAATGCTTTGCTTGGACTATTGAAGGATGCATTTCCTGAGGGGAAAAGGTTGCCTCATTCCTTTTATGAGACCAAGAAGATAGTTGAGGGATTAGGCTTAAAGTATGAAAAGATCCATGCTTGCCCCAACGATTGCATGCTTTTTAGGAATGCATTTGCTAGTAAGGATGTTAATGAATGCTTAGTTTGTGGGGCTTCTAGATGGAAAAATGATGACAAAAAAATTCCAACCAAGGTCCTAAGATATTTTCCTCTGAAACCACGGCTACAGAGATTATTTATGTCTTCAAAAACTTATAAATTGATGAGATGGCATGATGAAGAGCACAATAAAGATGGAGTTTTACGGCATCTTGCAGATTCCGAAGCTTGGAAAGCTTTTAACAATTGTCATTCAGAATTTGCTAAAGATCCTCGCAATGTTCGCTTAGGATTAGCTAGTGATGGCTTTAATCCATATGCCACGATGCATATTACTCATAGTACATGGCCAGTGATTTTAATGCCATATAATCTTCCACCATGGTTGTGCATGAAGCAAGAATTCTTCATTTTGTCGTCACTCATTCCTGGACCAAAAGGGCCTGGAAATAACATCGATGTCTTTTTGGAACCTTTAATAGAAGAGTTAAACCAATTATGGGACGTAGGGATAAAAACCTATGATGCCTTTACTAAGAAGACATTTCAAATGCGAGCAGCTCTTATGTGGACTATAAATGATTTTCCAGCATATGGTAGTCTATCTGGATGGTGCACTTATGGTCAATTTGCATGCCCTTCTTGCAACATAAGCACTCAATCTAGAAGGCTCAAACATGGTAAAAAGTTTTGCTACATGGGTCATCGACGTTTCTTGAAGCTGAGGCACAAATATCGAAATGATGCAAAGTCATTTGATGGGACTAAAGAATCAAGACCTGCACCTTCTCCAATATTTGGGTCACTAGTTCTAAATCAAGTTAGAGGCATAAAGTTCACTCTTGGTAAGTTGAGTGAAGAGGTAAGTGGGGTGATGAAAAGCACATGGAAAAAGAGGAGTATTTTTTTCAATCTTCCTTATTGGGAGTATAACTTGGTGCGCCATAATCTTGATGTCATGCATATAGAAAAAAATGTGTGCGATAATTTGATTTATACATTGTTAGGTCTTGGTAAAAAGTCGAAAGACAACTTAGAAGCTCGATTGGACTTGATGGAGATGAACATAAGACCAAGCTTATGGCCTCAGCAACGAGCTAATGGGAGGACATATCTACCTCCTACTTATTTCACAATGTCCTCAGAGGAAAAGAAGTTATTATATGAAGTACTACAAAATGCTAAGTTTCCACATGGCTATGCGTCTTAATATCTCACGCTGCATTCGAAAAAGAAAAATATCGGGGTTGAAAACTCATGATTGCCATGTTATAATGCAAGAACTTCTTCCTCTTGCATTGCGGGGATCAATAGATAAAAAAGTGAGTGCTGTTTTGATTGAACTATGCACATTCTTTCGGGTACTTTGTAGCAAAGTGCTTAAAATGGAAGAGTTAGAGCTACTTGAAGAAAAAATTGCATTAACACTGTGTAATATGGAGATACTCTTCCTCCCATCATTTTTTACCATTATGGTACATTTGGTTATTCACTTGGCAACTGAGGCTAAAATTGTGGGGCCAGTTCATTATCGTTGGATGTACCCAATTGAGAGGTATGAAGAATCGCATTAAGTTTTTTTTTTTATATATCTTAAGTTATACTTAAGCACTAAAATATTAGACTGATAACATTTTTCAATGTCATAGGTACTTATGTACTTTGAAATCATATGTTCGTAATCGTGCATACCCAGAAGGTTCAATAGCAGAAGCATATCTTGCAAATGAGTGTATGACATTTTGCTCACGATATATGGAAGGTGGAGATTCAAGGTCTTATTGGTCAAGAAAAAGTGAAAATGAGATCGAGCATGGGACTGATAAAGAAGGATGTCTTTTCCCCGCTGTTGTGCAACCATATGGCAAAATAGAAGCATTTTTTATGGATGAGAAAACATGGTTGCAAGCACATCGATATGTGCTCTTCAATTGCGAATCAGATGTGGTTGAGAATTATAAAAAGTGAGTGGTATATCTTTGTCTTGTTGACTATATATTACTTTATATGATAAGGAAAATTGATATATATGAGTTACATGCATAGTGAACATATTAGTGAGATCAAGAGATTAAATCGTAAGCGTCACCTTACCCAACATCAGCTTGATCGTTTGCATTTTGATACATTTCATGAATGGTTGAAGGAGCAAGTAAGTAGTATGATTTAGTCACTATTTATTGTAATTTAGTGTTGTTGTACTTATATTGGTATTTATAGTCGTATATTACTATTTGGTTAGGTTAAGGAGTTGGACCTCACATCTGATATCAAAAAAGATCTTCAAGCCCTTGCACAAGGTCCAAGTTACATTGCAAGAAGATTTAAACAATTCGATGTAAATAATGGGTATCGATTTCGAACAAAACAATGTGAAGAGTTCATGCAGACACAAAATAGTGGTGTTATGGTTGTTTCAAAGACAGAGAGTTATGCAAGTACAAATGACAATGCTCCGAAGTCGGCAAATATTACCTATTATGGCAGACTGAATGATATTGTGGAGTTAAACTACTTTGAAGAATTTAAGGTTGTCTTATTTAAATGTGATTGGGTTGATGTAACCCAAGGTAGAGGAGTTAAGGAAGATGACTTAGGTTTCACACTTGTGAACTTCTCACACCTAATACACTCTGGCGATCGGGAAAGTCATGAGCCTTTTGTATTTGCAGACCAAGCTCAGCAAGTAATATTTGTGCAAGATCCTCAAGATCATGAATGGTTTGTCCCTAGGCCAATTAAACCTCGAGACATTTTTGATATGGGAGAAGAAAATAGTTTGCAATTTGAGTCATCAATGCAAAATGAAGCCATTGACTTGACTTTCTTAGAAAATATTTGTGACTCAGAACATGACAATAATGATTGGATAAGAAGTGGTGTTGATGGGATAGTAATTGATATGAGCCTACATTCTAACACTCCTCCAAATGAAGGTGAAACTAATAATGATGGAGGAAATGACATTGAATATGATAGTGATTTTGAATAAGATAGGTAATACTTGCATCATTATTTAAATTTTTAATTTAAGTTTTATCTTGATACTTGCATCTTAATACTATTATCTTTGTTAAATGTTTGTTTTCATGCCTGAATTATTAATACTATGTGTTTTTCCTTTGCAAATTTTCAATTTCATAATTTACTTTCCAATTTTCAGATTACACTATTGTGTTAGTGTTTATTTCATATATCTTTTGCTTTATGGCTTATACAGGTTCTTGCTGACTAAATAAGTACTTCAGTTAGAGGTTGGCTAGAATGTTATTGCTTAGAAATGCACCTCAGTCCAAGCACTACAGGTATTGGGTTATTTACACACAATGTTATTACCCATAAAAGAAAAAATCATGATCACAACACCAAAATCCATCTATGTTTCAATTATTTTGTCTTTAGTTCATCTGCATTTTACAACTTTTCTTTTATTCCCCCGTCAGTTTATTGTTTTCCTTTATATTTCTAGACACTTTACAACATTTTTTTTATAGCTTTTAAGCTTAATTTTACAGAATTTACTTTGTTTTGTATTTTGAGACTTGAGTTTGTTTCTTTGTACTTCAGTTTCACATACTTTGTTTTCATTGAAGTCTTTTAATATAATTAAGTTTCTTTTACATTTCTACAATTAGATGTTGAACACCTCCTCAAATCATTCTCATGTCGTGTTTGATCCGTCTAACGGAGTCAGCAGCGTTTGCTTGACTATATATGGTAGCTGGTCTGATAAAGTCAAGTTTGGTAGCATCAAAATGGATTGATCTTGGTTTATATAACTTCACATACTATATATACTATGTGCGGTTGTTCTAAACTAATGAGTGATGCTACAATTATTATGTCTTGTCTAGTTATAGTTATATTGACCAAAAACGTTCAATAAAATAAAGCACATGGGCATTCGTGAGTGAGGGATTGATTCATCATGTTACAACATCATCCAGTCGAAACCGCCCACTGGTTGATTTGCTCCATCAATATCCCCTTTCGGCATTTTGCTTGAATGCCACCTTTTACTGTGCCACTGCCCCTGGTTTTTGTATTATAGTTAAGTTACTGATTTACCGAAGCAAGAAGCCTCCGATCCAATGGTGGCTGGCTTTTCGTTGACTTGAAAAATAATACACCAAGACTTGACTTACAAGGGAAAATCTGATTGCCTTTGGAAACGAAAGAATAAAGAATTGTATAGGATCACATGTTAACAGTGAAATGAACTTGGACTTATTGGTTATGGATAGGAAAATGTTCATCAAATATATTTTTTTTATACCACTTTATACTTTATTTATTTCAACTCATTTTAAGTCTTTGCTAAATATAGACTTCAAACTATTTAATTAGCCTCAAGTTACAGTATTAAGACAGTTTTTAAATCTTATGTAGGCCTATATATACCCCATCCATTCATATATCTTTAGCAAAAAAATACTTAGCACAACAATGGCAATGTATTGCAGGTAGTTTTTCTTCCTTTCAAGGACACGGTTGGCTATTGATGCAAACACATGGGATGAGTACAAGAATCACAATGAAATAGATCTTGTCCCTCTCATTCTTATAATTATATTATAATTTCACCTTAGGTAAATTTTACAAGTAGTATATCATAATGCCTAGAGAAAATAGCCTTAGATTGGTCACTGAACAACATCATGACGAAGAAGTGCGGCCTTATATTGAGCAACTAATGAATTCCCCAAGCTGCTCTCAAGCCCAAGCACATGATGATCAATCTGATCAATTGAATAATTTTGCTGGCACTGAAGCTGAGCAAAACCATGAATCAGGTGACATTATTTTAATGAACAATTGCTTTAGATTATTAAATTTGCTTGAACTAAATCATGATATTTAAATATGGTTTCATGTTAGGTCCTTTGAAGACAAGGAAGGTTCGTGGGCCTACGTTACTAAAAGATATCTGGAATTTGCCTCCAGGGAAGACAATTGTTGTGCGATTCAATACTCGTAACCAAGCCATAGGAAAGGAAGGTCGAAAGCTTGCAGGTTTCTAGGCATTGTTGCTAGAACCCCTGAACTAACACCTTTAAACATAGAAGATTGGAGAGTTTTTGACAAAGAAGAAAAGAAGAAATTGGTGGAGTTTGTGAGGGTATGAAATAACTATTCTTATTAAGTGTGAATATTATTTAAATGTTATTTCTTTCATACATGAAATTACCTTGGAAATGCTTGCTCTGTTTTTTAGAAGAAGTTCTTAATCCCAGCACATGGTGAGGAGTTTGTCAAAAAGTCACTAGGGAAGAAATGGAAAGATTACAAATGTGATTTGAAGAGTATATATATGACAAAGTATAAGACCAAAGATGCCTTGCTGAAAAATAGACCGAGTCGCATACCAAGGGACCAGTGGACCGGTCTTGTCTCTTATTGGGTTTCTGATAAAGCAAAGGTATAAACTTTAGAAGCCTTAAAACACACACACACACACATACACACACAGAGAGTTGCCTTATTTTTATGTTTTATAGAGTGCTTTGATTGTTTGTATTTAGTTTTTATACATAAATTATATATTTTTATTTATGTGCAATGATAGAAGCGTAGCTAAGCAAATAGAAGTAATAGAGCCAAGCAAAAGATGCCTCACACAGGAGGATCCAAAAGCTTTGGAACCTTGATGGATGAAAAGGTATTCATGTATAAATTACAAAATATAAGATTCTAAAGTCCTTTTGTGTCATGCATAATTGTTTGGCATTGATTTAATTATATTAGGCTATAAATGGGATAGAGCCTCAACGAGCAGAAATTTACTTATTAACTCATACAAAGCGTAAGGATGGTAGACCATTGGATGAGGAGTCTGCAAGGATAGTTGTAAGATTTCTTATGCAATTTTATCCTTCACAAGTTCAGTATGTGTAGTATTCAAATTATTTTAAATATTTTTATATGAATTTGAATATGTCATAAATCGTTATCTTAATTGTGATTAGGACATTATGAAAGAAAAGTTGAGCAATGGTGAAACATCTAATGAACAAACTACTGGTAGTGTTGCTTGGGAAGGAGATGTGCATTCCCAAGTATCGGGAAGTGAAAGAAGTGGGTATATCAGAGGTTTAGGACTTGGTCCAACCCCTTCTCTATTGTGGGGTAATAAATCTTCCCTAAGAAATATTGTTGCGGATGATTTGTCTACTGAGGTTGTCCAAAGGTTAGAACAAGAGATGAAGGAGTTAAAGGAAAAACATGATGAAGAAATGAGTTTGATGAAACAAAACCAAGATAGGCTATTGTCTGAATTATCATGGGTGAGACAATTTATGTGCAAATTTGCTCCTATGGAATTATCTATGCCTCAAAATTTTAGTGGAAGCTCAACTGGACAGGTTAGTTTTTCAAAGATTTTAATATTTTTCTTAAAATTTAATGTTATGAGACTATTTTGTTATCTTACATCTTAATATTTACTAGGTCCCTGATGCCAATAGTGGCCATGAACGAGCACCACAAGCACCACAGAGACTATTTCAATTACACAGCGTTGATGAAAATACTACAGCCCCTCATGGTATTGTACTTCCTTTAAAATATGTTAATATAGTGCTCATTTTTTAAATTGTGCTTGATTTTGTTGTAGATTGTGCTAATTTTATGATATTTTCATCATTTGTTAAGTATTTAACATTAGACTTATCATCTTGTGTGGTATAGGCATATAGCTGACATCTTTGTTTTAGATTTATACTTTTAGTTAACTTTTCTATGTTGCATTGCATTGTATGACAAATTTTTTATAGACTTGTAATTAAAATAAATTTTTGTTAATTGATTTTGGACATATTATTATATATTTTAATTTTCATTGGTATTTTTTAATTAAGGTTGATGAACTATATCTGAATGACACTTTATTTTTTATTTTATCATTGCAGGTCATACACTATGATTTTGAGAAATTTCGTATGTGAAAGACTTTATTATGATCAAGAGTTACAAATTTGTTTATAACTATATATTATCTTGTACTATGACTATTTGATAACACTACTTATTAGATGGTGTACTTTTATGTTTTGTTGTTGACACTATAAAGTTATGGATGTTTTTTTTAATTGTGGATTTAATGAAATATATTATGCTTCTTAGAATGAATTTTAGTATAATGTATTTAGAAACATTTGTATATTATGATTTAAGTTATTTATGGGTAAATATTATTATTATTAAAATTTTTGTTATTGACATTGAAATTTCACTTTGAATGGCAAATAGACATAATATTTTTCAACAATATTAATAGTTAAGAAAAACCTCTTTAATTTTTGTCAAATCTTAAAATGTAAATAAGCATAATATCTCCCGACAATAGTAATTATTGGCATAAGTTTTGCATAATTTTTACTACCTATCAAATGCATTGGGTTAATGAATCTTGAAACAGTTATAGTAGCCATAATAATTGTTGGTAAAACATTTTTTTTCGGTAATAAAATGTGTTTTTATCAGCAATAACAAAGGTTGTTAAAAGAAAAAAAAAAGCAAACCTTGAGTCAGTTTTAGTGGCCATTGCAATTGCCGGTAAAAGGAACATCTTTTCCCTGCAATAAAATGAGTATTTAGCAGCAATAACAAAGGCCGTTAAAAGAAATCTGTAGATAGTTTTAGCGGCCATTACAATTGCCGGTAAAGGACACACTTTTTCCCGGCAATAAAATAGTCTTTAA
The DNA here is from genome assembly GCA_029884605.1 of Ormosia emarginata. Classification (NCBI taxonomy): domain Eukaryota; kingdom Viridiplantae; phylum Streptophyta; class Magnoliopsida; order Fabales; family Fabaceae; genus Ormosia; species Ormosia emarginata. The sequence goes on from JAQQTP010000025.1 coordinate 5,408,179, forward strand.
CAGTAATAATAAAGGCTGTTAAAGACGGCTCGAAGTGAGATCTGGGGACGTCTTTAGCGGCCATTATAATTGCTGGTAATTAATGGCCGCTAAAAGACCAAACCTTTACCGGCAATAAAAAGAATATTTACCGGCACTCAGTGTAATGGCCGGTAAAACTTTTGCCGACACTGGATATAGCGGTAATTAATTAATTGTTGGTAAAGGTTTTTGCGGCAATTTTTATTGTCGCTAAAAGTCATTTTTATGGCCGCTAAAAAGCTTTTTTGTTGTAGTGTTATCTCTAGGCTAGGAATAATCATTGATTTGCTTGTTACCTCTTTGAATTCTAAACCATAATGCTTGTTATCTCTTAGAATCACCTAAGGAATTAGGGTTTTTAATTGGAAACAAAAGGTTAACTACCTAAGGAATTAGGAGTTGAGTATTTTAGAGAATTCAGTGACAAAATAAGAATAGTAACTTGTATTAATTCCAATTGATATGCAACAAGTGAAATCAAATGAAACTTGATCCCAACTCTTTCATTAATTGATTGTTTTTCATCTCATATATCAAGTGTTTGATAATTTACCAACTAGAAAAATCCAAAAATATTGTCATTGCTTTTGTTTCTTTTGATTTTGTTATTGTTATTGAAACCCACTTTAATCCAAATCTTGATTTAAATAGTAGCTAACTTCGTGAATTGGTACTTGGCCATTGATCCCTGAGAACGATATTCGATTTCTCACCATTTTTATTACTTGACGATCCAGTACACTTGCCGTGGTCCCATCAAGTATCAATGTATAATCAGTTTCATTAATTGCGAATTGATGAAAATAACTCATAACAGACTTGATTTTTCTTTGTTTTTTATTTTAATTTTGATGCATTTTCAGTTTAAAATCATTTTATACCATTCAATATTGTGTTCAATTCTTACATAATGATTTTGAATATGCAAACTATGATGTAAGATGCTAGACTAATTAAATGATTGGACAACATATTATTGGATGCAAGTGTAAGATTTTTTTCATTGACAATATAAAAATTAAATAAAATTTATTTCGTGTTTCTTATTAGAATTTTATTTTGATGTACTGACAGTATAAAAAAAAATTTACACTTACATCTAATGATATATTATCACATCATTTAATAAGTTTGTCATTACATGTAATTATTAACATATTTAAATTCTTTAAATAATATGTCAACACAAGATTTGATGATAGTATAAAAAGATGTTATTTTATCCAAATTAAACTCTTTATTATTAGCTTTTGTCCACCAAATCTGTATAAGTTATTGGCAGCATGTTTTAGTTTTATAATATTATATTAACAACTTAGCGATGTAAAATAGTGTAAAAAATAAAATATTTAAAATAACATATAATAATATTTTATTATTGGTAAAAAAAAAAGCATATATACCAATGTTTAGAAAGTGATATGCATAGTATAATATAATTAATTTAATACTATACTAAAAATATTTATGTTATAAAAATATTTTAATAAAATTTTCAAGATATATATATGCTATAATTACCTTATATAGATGCATGGGCATATTGAAAACGATCACAAGCATGTTTCTTTTAAAATTATTTATTGTAATCCAAGTGCATATCAGCTTAATTGCGAAATTAAGAAGACAAGTCAATATAACAAATAATTTAATTGAAGGCACATCAAAATGCAAAAATTGGTAACAACAACGATTGGATGTAGAGTTGCACAACCCAACCCAATGACTCAAGAACCCGGCCATCCGACTTAACTCAATATAAAATATTTGAGGTGGTTCAAGTCATCAGATCAGTTCGAGTCGAATTCGATCAATTCGTCTACTTATTAATTCGGGTGACAAATTCAGTAAACCAAGACGATGACCTGACCACCTAGTTGAAAATGTTGTTGTTTTGTAGGATTACCACTGGATCATTAGTAGTTTGATCCTAACCTAATCCCACTTGAATGGTAATAACGAGATCTATTTTTTTCTTTGAATTAAATTAACTTAGAAACAAAGGAGACATAAATCTTTGGTGAAGAGCAATTCAAACACACCCATAAGAGCACCACACTCATGTATAACACTTTTAACTTATCCTTGCAACACCACCCAAATAAAAGCTTATCTCAAAATCATATCCAGGTTCCAAACCCCAAACCCAGTAAGTCAAACTGCCACAAAAACGAAATCCCACAATCATAGCTAAATCGCACAACCTCCATCGACCGTCATTGACACTACCAAGCTCCTCACCCAAATCCGGCATTCCGTGGTGTGCGTCGTCATGCGTTAGTGCTTGTGGCACATTACCAAGATATGTTGGTGTAATATTTTCCAAAAATATCTACCAAACTCACATAAATTCTTGGGATACAGCCGTGGGGCAGAGATTTGCAGAAAATCTAACTAGCTTGTGTGGTTTCTTCTTCTTCAATGATGCGAAGAAATGGAGAAAGAGGATATGAATAGGAACTGAGAATTTAGAATTAAGATTTGAGAACCCTAGGCCGCACATAACTTCGAAGGAATATTTTAGGTGGGTAAGCTCGCCCCAGACCCGGCCCGTATGCACTCTGCCCCGCGTCCCGATTGGGTTTGGGTTGCTTAACCTGCCCCTACAAAAATAAGAAAGACACGGGTCCAACCCATAAAAAATAGTGTTAAGTCAGGTCAACCCAATGGGCCAAGCCTGTTATGACACTACTAAAGCCGATATCTTGTTTTCAAATAGCATTGCATCATGAACATACATACATACATGCATGTGTGTGTGTGTGTGTGTGTATATATATATATATATATATATATATATATATATATATATATATATATATATATATATATATATATATATATATATATATATAGTATGCTAATTGTCGCAACCTAGGAATCGCGGCGGGATAACGACTTAAATTACAAAAATTAAAGGGAGTCGCCACCAATTTTATTTTCTTTAGGAAAAATTAGAAAACCTAAAAGAAATAGTCTACGTTCAAAAACTCAAGTTTGGGAGCCTAATTATGCACAGGGAAGGGTGGGGACTTAAGCCCACAAAGACACCTCGATACATCAAATCCTAAGACGGTTACCTTAAATCAGTTGTGCGATTTGTATAACTTTTTAAAATATTTATTTTACCCATTTATTAACAAATAAACTAAACAAAAAAAATGAAGATTTAATCTGAAAAGGATCTTGTTTTAAAATTTTCTCAAAATCTTCTAGAGAAATGAATCATCAAACTGTCACAATTTAGATGATTCTAAAAAAAGGCAAGCTGTCACAGCTCAACTATTCTTGCTTTATTTTCTTTATACAAAGTCCAATTATTTTATTTTATTTTATTTTTTATAAAATTTCTTACCTAAACAAATAAATTATGAGAGTTTAATTTCGTTTCAAAATTTTACTCAAAGTTTTTTTAGAAAATAAATCATCAAACTGTCACAATTTAGATGATTCTAAAAGGGCAAAATTAATAAGCTGTCACAGCTCAACCATTCTTGTTTTATTTTCTCCATACAAAGTTCAATTATTTTTTATTTTTATTTTTACTTTTATCATTTTATTTTTACTTTTGTTTTCTACTCTTTATTTTTCTAAAAAAACACTAACGAACGAAAAAAAAGAGAAAGAAAAGAAAGAAAAAAAAATTAACTAAACAAATAAAACTAAGGGGAAAAGATAAACTACTAGTACAAAGGATAAACTACTAATAAAAAAAAAGAAAGGAAAGTTGATATTCATATAAAGCATTTCACGTAGATTACTACCATTATTCCCATCATCTATATTCAAGTCTACTTATTCTTTTTGGTCGTTTCTTTTGTTCCAATTCCGAATGATTTGACCTTTTCTTTTCCACATTTTCAAACTTGATAAGAATGCAAATTGATGCATAGAGACCATTAGCCACACAATGGTCCCTGCCTCCAGAGTTCCTTACCACATAAAGACACGTTAGGCACCCCTATAAGACCTTGTGCAATTCTAATCACAACAGGTTATCCAATCAAAAACTGCTATCAATTTGGGATCAAACACAATGACGAGTAACTAAATTAGAGCGCGACAAGCAACTGCAAACCTCGATGGAAAGCCATATATAAAAAAAACTGCCATAGATCCCGCAAGATCAAATCTCAGCATGAACTCCATCATTAAGAGGAATGAAAAAAAAATCACAAGGAAAAACAGAACATGATACAAGCACTTCGAACTCCAGCCAACTAACATCAAGTTTGAACATTCACCAGAAATGTTTATGCTTTCAATCATTGACACAATAAAGACTTATTGACAATGGAAAATAGTTTGGATCAAAGATACCACATAAATATCTGAAAAGGAATTAAACCAAGGAACACGAATCTGATAAGGATCTTTCCTTCTCATTTCTATGGATGAACAGTCATAAACAGGTATGCAAGTTCTCCCCAACTAAAGCAAGCAAGAGTAACCAACATGAAATCACTCTTAGGCATCTTCATCTACTGAAATCAAATTTGTACCCATAACACGAAAGGTGCCCCTAAAAAGGAAACCAGAGATTCTAAACATGACACAAGATAAGTTTTAAATAACTCCATACCCACATGACGGAAAGGAGACAAAACGACAATGACACTAAATTGACTTCCCAAAATAGTATGATAAGATTCAATGAAATAAAAAAAGGTCATGCACCCATAAAACAACACATACACGTATGATGGCTTCTTGTCAAATGCCAGGCATACAACCTTGTTGAACAAATTCTAACATTCGAAGGAAGAAAAATGGTTACCTACTTGCTCAAGAAAGCATAGCCAAGCATCAATCCTCATCAGTCATTCACTAGAGTAAATAAAAAAAAAGCCAAACCAGCAGGAACCAAAACACTCTTCAAGCATTACTACCAACGTCTCATAGACTGTTCAGACATTTAATCATACAGCTTGGGAACCAAAGCACCAGCATCAAGAAGGGAATAAATTTCGTATATCAGAGCTCAACTCCAAACATCATGTGAACCAATCTAAACAATCAAATGACTATCAACACAAAAGTGAACCCAGTAACTCAAACCAAACAGGGAAGAGATAATTTAATCCAGGGTACAAATTCACAGAAATGTAACGTTTCAGCACACGTTATCAGCTGGCCATTTGCATCAAACAAGTAGTGTGCAACATAAAAAAAAAACCAAGCAAAATAGGGGATGAAATACACCAACACGCCAACTTCAATCAGAATATCAAAGTATACCAAAAACATAATAGAATAATTTTCATTCATTCAATACTCTCAGGTTTCAATACAGTTGTGACAGAAGAGGAACTAGGAAGGAAAATGAAAATACCGAATGAAGATTTTCCAAACAGTTGAGTATAGCAACAACTATAATCCCTTTTTGATCTTCCAACCCTTCGATTTTCTTTTCACAATCTCTCTAATGCTCTCAGAAATTATAGGTAAAATCCTCTCAAATTTCTTTCTAAAAAAACACAGAAAAGTTTCTCTTTTTTTCTATTAAATTCTCAGATCAATAAACTCTAGAGAAAGAAGAAGAGAATGACCGAACCCTCTAAATTTCGTCCTCTGCAATTTATAGTAGATGGCTGGGCAAAAATAGCGGCTGCTTGTGCTTCAGAGCATTTGTCTTCTCAAATCTTCCATTTTTTGTACTTCTTTTCTTTGTTCCACGCAAACTCCACCTTCTGACTCCTGCAATCTTGAACTCCCCTCACAACTTCCATTTTTGCATGCTCTTCCTCTGCTCCACGCAAAATCCTACCCCAAAATGGTATCCTCGCGCCGTGAGCTCTGTCAGAAGGGGCTCAAAGATCCGCTGGTGAAAGCGAATCCAGGTCTCTACGTTGGGGTTGTTTAGCGCCGCTGCCATGGTGCCTTGAAGCTCGCGATGGAGGCTGCACAACTTGGTCGCGTGAAGGAGTAGTCTAACGGGGGTGAGTGTCTTCTCATACGTGTAGCAGTGGTGGTAGCAGAGCTTGGAGCCCTGTGAAGTTGAGTTAGGCGTGCTGCTAGGGAGAGGGAGAGGGAGCCGCTAGGGCTTGGAGAGGTAGGGGGAATCTGGGTGATGGGTATGGGTCATGGGTAAAGGATTTAGTGGATGCAGGCCGTGGGTGAACCCAGGTTTAATGGATCTTGGGCTGATCAAGCCAAACCCCTTCTCTCCTTTTTTTTTTTTTGTTCTTTATTATTTTTTTTGTTTTTCATTATATTTTTTAGATTTATTATTTTCTATATTATTATTATTATTATTATTTATTAATTAATAAAATTAATTTAATTAATTTTAATTTTTTTAATTTTTAATAATGATAATAATTTTTTTTTACTTTACTTTAAAAATTTTTTTTTTGTGTCCAGGACAAAATTGGGTATTCATTTGCCTCTTTACTTGCTTCTTACTAGATACTAGGAATAACCGTAGTTCTTCGTATTATCGCCGTAAGAAACGAGTAAAGACGTGAACTTAAATTTTGTCCGATGATGAAATGGTGCAAATTGCAAACTAGTAAGCTTAAGTGCGGATTTACGAGCTGTCACAGTGTCGTTAATCCTACCAGGGTGAAGCTCAGCGTAAAGCCAGAGACGTCACTGTGTTGTCAATAAGCTGTTGCAGCTGAATTGACGTTTATTTACTCAAAGGAGTTTTGTTTTTTTTTTTTTAATTTCAAAGACGTTGGGTGATCTTGTGACCCGAAATGTAAAAAAGTGGGCTTGGCCCAGAGATGGTATGAATGAAGTGGCAAAGATATTGGTTGAAAACCAGTGAGCTCAAACGTGGATTTACGAGTTGTCACAATGTCGTTAATCTTGCCAAGGTGAAGCTCAACGTAAAGTCAGAGACGTCACCGCATTGTCAATAAGCTGTCGCAGCTCAATTGACGTTTGCAGTTTTTTTTTTTTGGTTTATTTTTGTTTTTGGAAATAATGCTGGGTGACCTTGTGACCTGAAATTGTAAAAGGCATTGGGTATCTGATGTCCTAAAAATTAAAAGCAGTGGGTATCTGTGTCTCAATATTTAAAATGACAATGGGCTTCTGTGTCCCAAAATTAAAATGCAGTGGGCTTCTGTGTCCCAAAAATTAAAATGCAATGGGCTTCTGTGTCCCGAAAATTAAATGCGGTGGGCTTCTGTGTCCCGAAATTTAAAATGCAGTGGGCTTCTGTGTCCCGAAATTTAAATGACAGTGGGCTTCTGTGTCCCAAAGTTAAATGACAGTGGGCTTTTGTGTCCCAAACTTAAATGACAGTGGGCTTCTGTGTCCCGAAATTAAATGACAATGGGCTTCTGTGTCCCGAAATTTAAAATGCAGTGGGCTTCTGTGTCTCGAAATTCAAAAGATAGTGGGCTTCTGTGTCCCAAAATTAAATGCGGTGGGCTTCTGTGTCCCTAAAATTAAAATGCAATGGGCTTCTGTGCCCGAAATTTAAAATGCAGTGGGCTTCTGTGTCCCGAAAAGATTTTTTTTTTGTTTACAGTGAAGCTAGGCGTAAAAGCCAGAGACGTCACTTCTGCAAACTGTTGCAGCTCCCTATCTTTCGATCATGAAAAGATGTGGTACTGTTCATTCATGCAACTCAATCATGTCAATAGATCGAAGATATTAAAAACTTTCACTTACATGTTGGATGCTAATTGCTTCCTCGAAAAATTTTGATCCGTCAAACCCGGGCACAAGCTCTTGTAAACTAGGGTTTATCAACTTATTTCCAATTCTTTGGGATCTTCAAATGTTGAGGTGGCTTTACCGCTGAGTTTGCTCATCAGACACACAGTCCCACTCTTAGCATTGTAGATTGCATAGGGAGTATGTTTTCATTTTCTCCCTTCATTTCTAACACATTTTTTTTATCTAACTTGTTAATTGGAGGATTGCCATTAGATTATTGAGTCAATGATGCTGAATTTATATTCCATTTCATCGAAGCATTTTGTAATAAACATATGTGATTTCACAGGTATGAAAAAAAAAAGAATAAGAGAGAAGAAAAGAAAGGTATTTTCATTCATTTGAATGTTCTCAAGCACACAAAGGCATTGAAAATGACAAAGAATACAAAAGATGACGCAAAGACAGCGCGAAAGGTAATTGCCCCAGTTAGGATTCCTTTATTCTCTTTAGATAGGACCTAATTCTCAGGTGAATATTACAACCATTGACTGCCAATGATACAAATCTTCTTCCACTGATCACTGCACAAAATTTGCCCCAGTTTCTTTTCTTTCACCACTGCTCAAAATTGCCCCAGTTTTTTTTTCTTTCACCACTGCTCAAAATTGCCCCAGTTTTTTTTTTTTTAAATGGGTCCTTAAAGCGACATCTCCTATGAGAGCCTTTGCCGACTTTACTTTTGCGTGGTTTAAGTGCCCTAACTTTTGCTTAGGCCGCCCTTGCATGTTTTCGACCTAACGGGTTTTTCTTCTTTTTCTTTCTTTTCTTTTTTTTCTTTTCCTTTATTTCTTCTTTTCTTTTTCTTTTAGGCATAGAACTTCTTGACTGCATCAGCATTTGTTGGCCTTGACAATTCATTTCCATCCATATCTGTCAAAACTAAGGCTCCTCCAGAGAACGTTTGTTTAACAATGTAAGGTCCCTCATAACTTGGTGCCCATTTGCCTCGGGCGTCTTCTTGGTTTGGAAGTTTTTTCTTTAATACTAGGTCACCTGCTTGAAACTCCCTGGGGCGTACTTTCTTGTTGAAAGCTTTTGTCATTCTTCTTTGGTATAGTTGCCCATGACAAATGGCTTTTAATCGTTTTTCTTCAATCATGTTTAACTGCTCATACCGAGTTTTTACCCATTCTGCCTCTTCTAGCTCGGCTTCCATTAGCACTCTTAAGGAAGGGATTTCGACCTCTATAGGGGTAACTGCTTCCATGTCGTATACCAAGGAAAATGGTGTTGCCCCAGTGCTAGATCGGATATTAGTGCGATATACGTGGAGAGCATAGGGGAGCATCTCATGCCATTCTTTGTAGTTGACCACCATTTTGGCTACTATTTTCTTGATGTTCTTATTTGCTGCTTCTACCGCACCATTCATCTGGGGTCTGTAAGGAGCAGAATTGTGATGCTTGATCTTAAACCTTTCACACAGGTTCTTAATTTCGGTGCTATTGAGATTAGGAGCATTATCTGTGATAATCCTTTCCGGAATTCCATATCGACAGACAACGTTCGCCCTCAAAAATTTAAGGACAACCTTTTGAGTGACCTTGGCATAGGAAGCGGCCTCTACCCACTTGGTGAAGTAATCAATAGCAACCAGGATAAACCTATGGCCATTGGAAGCTTTTGGGTTTATTGGCCCAATGACATCAATTCCCCACATTGAAAAAGGCCATGGTGCTACCATATTGTGCAATGGGACAGGAGGTACATTAATGCGGTCAGCGTATGCTTGGCATTTATGACACCTTCAAACATATCCTATGCAATCGGATTCCATAGTGGACCAGTAATAACCACATCGAAGGATTTGGCGAGCCATCATGATACCATTGGCATGTGTTCCACAAATCCCTTCATGAACTTCGGTTAAGATGGTGAGAGCCTCCTTAGCTTCTACACATCTGAGGAGCATACCATCATAATTCCTTTTGTACAATATCTCCCCACTCAAAAAGAAAGCCATGGAGAGCCAACGGATGGTCTTTTTGTTTGTCTCATTTGCCCCTGATGGGTATTCTCTGAACTTAATGTACTGCTTGATATCATGGAACCAGGGTCGACCGTCTTCTTCTTCCTCAACATTAGAACAATAAACAAGTTCATCTCGTGCCCTCACTTGGATGGGCTGCACATTAGTATGGATATCCAGATTGGCCATTACGGCTAAAGTAGCCAAAGCGTCTGCAAATTGGTTCTTATCTCGAGTCAAGTATGAAAAGGTGATCCCTTCAAACTTCTCAATCAATAGCATCAAATATTTCTGGTATGGAACCAATTTTGGATCCTTAGTCTGCCATTCCCCATTTACTTGATAAATTATCAGTGCTGAATCTCCATACACTTGTAATTCTTTCACTCCCAATTCTATGGCAACTTTCAACCCTTGCGCACATGCTTCATATTCCGCAATATTATTGGTGCAATCAAACTCTAACTTGATGGAAACAGGATATTGCTTCCCACTTGGTGAGGTGATTACTGCTCCTATGCCACTCCCATACATGTTGACTGCTCCATCAAAGAACATCTTCCATGTGTCTTTTTCATCCAACTTTTCTTCTTCAACCACTAAAACATCCCCATCAGGGAATTCAAACATTACAGGTTGATCGTAATCGAGCGGGTTCTCAGCTAAATGATCTGCAATTACGCTCCCTTTGATAGATTTTCGAGTCATGTGCTTTATATCAAACTCGAAAAGAACCACTTGCCACTTGGAAACTCGTGTGGAGACATGAGGGCTTTCGAATATGTATTTCATCGGGTCCATTCTTGAGATCAGCCAAGTTGTATTGTACAACATGTATTGCCTCAATCTTTTTGACGTCCACACTAGTGCACAACATGTCTTCTCGATTGCCATGTATCGGGACTCGCAATCATTGAACTTCTTACTTAAATAGTAAATGGTCTGTTCTTTCTTTCTTGTTTCATCGTGTTGCCCTAACATCGCTCCCATGGACGTCTGTAAAACCGTGAGGTACAAGATCAAAGGCGGCAGTGCGAGTGGTACCAAAATAGGAGGACTTTGCAAGTAAGCTTTTATTTTCTCAAATGCTTCCTGACAAAGTTCATCCCATTCTCCTGGTTGTTGTTTCTTTAGTAACTTGAAGATCGGTTCGCAGGTACTAGTCAGATTGGCTATGAACCTAGCGATGTAGTTCAACCTCCCTAGAAAGCTTCTTACTTCCTTTTCGGTCTTAGGAGCAGCCATCTCTTCTTTTGCTTTGACTTTGTCAGGGTCCACTTTGATCCCTTCCTTGCTAATAACAAACCCAAGCAGTTTTCCAGCCGATGCACCAAAAACATATTTTGCCGGGTTTAGCCTTAACTTGTACTTTCTGAGCCTCTCAAACAGCTTCTGCAACACTGCCACATGGATTTCTCCATCTTTGGACTTGGCCACTATGTCATCCACGTATACCTCAATTTCTTTGTGCATCATATCGTGGAACAACACAACCATGACACGCTGATAGGTGGCCCCAGCATTTTTCAACCCGAACGGCATAACTGTGTAACAAAAAGTTCCCCAAGCTGTGATGAATGTGGTCTTCTCTTTATCATTCGTATCCATGGGAATCTGATTGTAACCAGAATACCCATCCATGAAAGAGAATCTATGGCCTCTTGCTGCATTATCGACAAGGACATCAATATGAGGCAATGGGAAATCATCTTTAGGGCTAGCTTTATTCAAATCCCTATAATCCACACACATCCTGACTTTTCCATCTTTCTTTGGAACGGGGACGATATTTGCTATCCATTCTGGGTGTCTAGATACTTCCAGAAATCCTGCTTCTAACTGCTTGGTGACTTCCTCCTTGATCTTTAAAGACATTTCAGGGTGCATTCTTCTCAATTTCTGTTTTTTCGCCTCAACATTGGGGTATAGCGGAATTTTGTGGGAAGCGATGCTTGAACCCAACCCTGGCATATCTCGATAAGACCATGCAAAGACATCCATGTAGTCTCTAAATAACTTGATCATGCTTTCTCGTTCCGGGTTATCCACTAACCTTAACTCTTTCTTATCTTCATCAGTCCCCATATTGATTACTTCCACCTCCTCTCCATCTAGGCTGAATTCTCTTTCTGACTTTTCTACCAAATTGGCAAACTCTTCAGTGGCATTCATATCTTCGTCTGAAACATAGTCCTCTATATCCATCATCGAATAAGAATCCATCTTTGAGCTTTCAGGAATCCTTTCATGAGACAATACCTCTACAAGACCCAAATCCCTGGAAGATTTATTTATGCCAGATTGAAAATTATTGATAGACAGAAAATATGGTATTTGGACAAGGCTAAAAAAAGCGTAAGTCAAAGATAGAAAAGAAACAAAGCAATGGATCAACTGAGAAGCGCACAAGTTCATTGCATTGACATTTTGATGAAAGATAACATGAGCAGGGAATCATATTAAGAAACACACAAGTTCAATACATTAAAGCTTCGATAAAAGTTAACATAAATTCAGGATTACAAAAGTCTAAGATAGCTTCATGACTAAACAATTACTTTATGGCAACCACATCAAATAACGCCTCAGATCTCCAATTATTCAGAGGTTTCGAATTATTGGAGGGCCGGATAGCATGGTCTTCTCCTGAGTCTTCCTCCACATTGTTAATGATTAGGCGGACCTGATGACTGGAGATTCCATTGATAACTTCAGCAGGTGCGGGGAATGTTTCCTTCAGATGAGGAATCGTCTTTGTCACCTTATTCTCCTTTTTTCTTCATCGAGAGCCAAGCCATGGTTCATCATTCTTTCTAAAGATGCCTCATACCCTAGACCAAATCTGTTCTTGTTTCTCAGCGGGGTAATCATAGACTTGATTCCTTGCAACTGAACTCCTAAACCTTTCCCGGCTTGATAACCATTATTAGTCATGATGCGAGTCACAACTTGGTGAACATCTTTGGAGGATGATTCTTCCTTCTTTATTTTTGCTTCTATCAGCTGGAAGCTATGTAAGAAGTTGTCCACCTCCAGTTCAGCGTTTTCAACATAAGGCATGGAAATAGGTTTCATTAGTAGGATTTCTTCTTCTCCTCGAATGGTAACTAGGCATCCATTTTCAATGTACTTTAAGCATTGGTGCAAGGTTGAGGGAACAACACCAGCAGCGTGGATCCATAGTCTACCCAACAGCATAGTGTATGTAGGCTCAATCTCCATTACTTGAAACAGTACTTGAAAGCAACTTGGACCTATCTCGAGTGGAAGGGTCACTTCTCCCACAATCCCTCTTTTTCTTACATCGAAGGCTCGCACCGTCATTTCTTGAGGTTTCAGGTCTTCTACACTCATAGTCAGTTGGGACAAGGTATTCTTCGGAAGGACGTTCAATGCGGAACCTCCATCGATTAAAACTTTTGCAACTACATACCCCTGACATTTCAAAGTGATGTGCAAGGCACGCGGGTTACTTCCTGTCGAACGTACCACCTCTTCCTCAGAGAAAGGGATCACATTGACGTGCTTTACCGGGTCCACCATATTCACTAAGTTTTCCGCGGTAATATCTGGCTTCACATAGGCTTCATTCAACACTCTTTGCAGTGCTTTGCGATGAGGTTCAGAGTTCATGATAAATGACAAAAGAGAGATCCGAGCTGGAGTTTTCCTGAGTTGGTCTACAATATCATACTCGCTTTGCTTCATAATTTTTAGGAATTCCTCTTCCTCTTCTTCTTTTGTTTCTATATTGATTGCTTTTCCTTTCCCAGCCTTATCTTCCTGCCCATAGCATCTGCCACTTCTTGTAATTCCCCTATGTCCCCAAAGACTCTAAGGCCTTTGCTTGTGCGAGCTCTGCTATTTGAGCGATAGGGACTGAAGAGGTTTGCCCTACATTACCTTGTGTCTCTACCTTGACGTCATACTTCCAAGGTACAGCGTGGGTATCACTGTAGGAAAAAGGTGTAGGCTTCTTTATTGCTATGACAATCTTCCCAGAATTTGGGACGTCACCAACACGTGGAAGTTTGAGAACTAAACGCTCCACGGTACCTATTTCTCCTGCGGATTCTCTTGCTCGAGTAACATCCACTATACCTAGAGCCATTAATTTCTGCAACTGAGTTTTGAACTCCTGACAACTCTCAATATCGTGTCCCTTCTCCATATGGTATTCACAACAAGCTTCAAACCCTATATCCTCCAAGGTTATTGAAGAACAATAGCCTGCTTGGACCAGACCTTGGAATATTAACCTCATAGGAATTTTAACATTTGCTACCTTTCGAACTCCTTTCTAGTCCTTTTCTAATGCATTTACAATTCCTTTCCCATGATTCGGAATTGGGTTGCTGGTAATGCTAGGCCCTTTCTCCTCCTCAAAATCTAGCTTTCCGCATGCAATCAGCTTCCTCACTATTGTTTTAAACACCTCGCAATCCTTGATTGAGTGTCCTGGGCTATCCATATGGAACTTGCAATTTGCATTAGGGTTGTACCAAGCTGGGAATGGGGGTACCATGGGGCGAGCAGGGACACATGCGACTAGGTGCGCATCGAACAATTGTTGAAACAGGTCAGCATTGGAGATTGGCAATTTTGGAAAAGGGGGTAGATTCGACGGGGGTCGAGCATACCCTTGGTTTCCTGGATTTCGAGGAGTGGGAGGACGATTAGTATAAACAGGACGAGCGGGAGTATACGGATGTGGTGAGGGAACATGGTTCACTTGGTATGAAGTTTGGTAAGCTGGGATATTGGGCGACGGGACTTGATAAGGTGGTATGATTGTGGATTACGAGGAAAGCGTGAGTTTTGTTGTTGCACATAGTGACTTGGTTCTTTTTCTTTAGGGGTGTCACCTTCTTAGGAAAATTGCTCTGTATTTCCAATAGGTAATTTTCCAGCTTTTGAAAGATTTTCAATCCTTTCTCCAGCCACAATCAGGTCAAAATCATTGTAAGTTGCCCCTGCCATTAATCCAATAAAAGGTGTTCCTAAAGTCCCCATAAAATACGAGCTCATTTCTGACGAAGTCAGTGGTGGTTGAACTTGGGCTGCCAGCATTCTCCATCTTTGGGCATATTGCTTGAAAGTTTCACCATTCTTCTTTTGCATGGCCCCTAGTTGTTCTCGGGTAGGCGCAGTATCGATGTTAAATCGATATTGCCCCAAGAACAAGCTTGTCAGATCATCCCAGCAGGAAATCCTCGAATGATCAAGTTGCATGTACCATTCCAAAACTGGCCCAGTTAGGCTTTCATGAAAAAAATTGATCAGAAATTTTTGATCCCGTGACCAAATAGTCATCTTAGTGATGTAGGCCTTTAAATGAAACTTTGGGTTTGTACTTCCGTCGTACTTTGAGAAATCCGGCATTTTGAAGTCCTTTAGGATGTTAACTTCAACCTCTGGACACAATTCATCGATTCCCACTGAGCCATATAAATTAGGACCTTGCATGGCTTTAATTTGCTCTTGCATTTTTTCCATTAATTCATCTCTTAATTTTTCCTTTTCTGAATTGTTGTTCAGAAATATTTTTACTGGTTGCTCATGAGTGACTCCCGCACTGTTATTCCCCTTTTCAAGATTTTCATTCATGGAATCTTCTTCTTCATTCACGTTGTTATTCATATTTGCGTTCATTCCAGTGCCGACAGAGGCTCCATTTGTTGTTCTAAGGGTCTCAGTTAACTGTCTCAGTAAATCTTCGACCCTTGATTGTCCTTCTGCCATTGTATTGATTCTTTCCCTTATTTCGTCTACCTCTTGATTCAAATTTCTTTCTGAGCTCGACATCTCTTTCAGCCTAGTTTGCAGCCTTGTTTCGTAGGTTCGGGTTTGCGCGATCTGCGATTTCCGAGGATGAGCAATGGTTTAATTTTTTCTTTTACCTGAAAATTATAAAAATTCAAATTATTATTATTATTATTTTAAAGATCAGTGATTGTGTTCATTATTTGCTAGAGGGCCGTTAATGGTTTTTTGCCAAATAGATTGAAAGTGAGTATCTTTGATCTTTGCTTATCGTGACTATTACCCAGAACGTCTTGTTCAAAAGTATTAAGTCTCAAGTGAAATACGGGATCAGAAAATGGATGTCAAAATAAGCATACTTCATTCATTCAACTGAAAAGATGTGACAATCAAAATACATTAGTTCTTAGCTGAATACATCATGACCTAGCCAAATAAGACTATTCCCTATCTGAATACGCCTTGGTCATTTGTTTCATTTGCCCTACAAGGTCCTTGCAGTACTCAATGAAGTCACTGATTTCTACTGGTGTCTCAAGAGGATTGACCATTTCATCAGCCTTCTTCAAATGATATGGAGTATCTGCAATCGTCGAGTTAGCTAAACACGCTAACTTTGCAAAGCGACTCCTCCAAAAATGGGCTTCCTCCTTCCATCCATTGATGTCCCTTTTTTGTTGTTCCACCTGACTCATCAGTTCCTTTATTTTCTTTTGCTCTCGCTGTAATATTGTCTCGTACTTTGTAACCGTCTCTTTCATGTGGAGCTTGTTGTTCTTAATCATATCTTCATATTGCTTAGATGTCATTTCCATTTGCTGTCTCATTTCTTCCACTAGCTGCATCGCGTTATTTTGAGTTAATCTGGCATTTTTGAGCTGTTCCCTAAGTTGTTGGTTTTCAGCCATAGCTCTGTCTCTTTCTTGCCTTCGAAGCCCTAATTCTTTGTTTGCAGCCCCCAGACAACGCTTGGTTTTCTGCATGTAATCATGTTCCATTTTCATCTTTTTGTTAGCCCCTTCGAGAGTGTGGTCTTTTTCAGCATTATCTCTCATTAAGGCTGCATATGCTTGTCGAGTCTCTCTCAACTTCGCTTCCATTTTCTCCTTTTCCTCGTTCATCTTTGTGAACCTTGCTTTCAATTCTTTTGTCTCTTCATTTTCAATCAAAGCTGAGGTTGAAGATTCACCAACCATAGGGATTGTTGGGGTCTTGAACGGTAACTTGATTTCCCTAACCCTGTCTTTAACCCATTGGCAGTAACTTTCCTTGGCTGCACAACTTCGGACTCCTAATTCTTTTCCTTTTCGAATGACTTTGTTCCAAGCATTCCGGATATTCTGAAGTGTCTCAGCATTTCCTGTGTCCGTGTAGTAAAGAACAAAAGGGGTTATTTGGACTTCTGCAGGTGGTCCCATTATGGGATAACCAAGTTGTCGCTGTGCAAAGGCTGGATTGTAATTAATACATCCTCGCGTACCCATGAGGGGCACATTTGGAAATCTTCCACACTGGTAGATGACAGTTTCTACATCTTTCCATCGAGGATACCATCTAACCTATTTTTCATCCAATTTTGCCAAATGGTTTGCCCACTCACGGTTGCTCTTGGTCTTCAGCTGGTACATATTGAAGTCAGCGATAGGGCACTCTGTCTTGTATGATCTACTAAAAACATGAGTTATAAGCCAAACATACAAGATTGGCAAACAACAGAGGATTCTCTTGCCATTCTTTTCGTGAAAAAAGTTCAGGGTACAATAAACATCCGCGAGAATGGCTGTGACCGGATTATTGGTGTTAAACTTGTAATCAAGAAACACGTCAATTGCTGCATAATCCACATAGTCATCAATATTAGGGAACAAGACTGTGCCGTAGATGGTGAGGGCTAGCACATCCATGAAAGCATCCCAATCTCCACTTTTGGCTAAGTGGTGCATATGTCCTTCAAGGTATTCTCTTGAAAATCCTTTGGTTCCATTCCTATTTTGTTGCGCACCTTGCAGGTCTCTCACGTGTACTTTCAAAACATTTGCAATGGTTTGGATGGATGCATAATGTCCCAAATAGCAGTATGGCTTTTTACCTTCCAACGGCAAACCTAGGATCTGCTCAAATTCTTCCAGAGTAGGTGCTAATTGGAAATCCTGAAAAGTGAAACATCTAAAAGGTGGGTCATAATATTGGGCCACTACAGTAATTGCTTCCGCTTGCACATTCACCACTAGCAAGTCCAGAATCTTCCCATACTTTGTTGCGAACGTCAAACGTTGAGTCTTCTTCAACAAACGACTGATAACCACTAGGCTTTCAGTGTTGACCTTGTTGGCCTTGAGTCGCAGAGTCTTTTTCAAGCTGGTATCCCTGTTATCTGATCCCATATTTCTTTCCATCAAAGATACTCACTTCAAATCTTGGTTGGGTTTAACGACCTTCTAATAAATTTTCCTGAAGAACGACAAAGAGATTAGAGTGTGGTAAGAAATATGATGCAAGAACGCAAAGCATTATTTATTTTTTTTTTACTTATTTTGACCAAATGATAAATAGTTGGTCCATTAATATTGATTTGCACCCTCCTTTTTTTAAAAAGGAAAAAAAAAACTTCTCTCCTTTTTTTATTTTTGAGTAAAATTTGTTTTTGAGTGGGGTGCGATTAGGTTTATCACATTAATGGACCACGCTACTTATTATGTATATATACAAAAGTAATGATGACATGGATAAATTTGAAGATAAGAAGAAGGTACGCTCCCTTTGTGCCCTAAGGGATTGCCTTAAATTTGAGGAGTTCTACCCTAAGGATCTATGAGTGTTTCTGATTCGTGAGAACTCTCATTGGGTGACTCTTCTATTCTAAAGGCCTCTAGAGCTTAGTCTCATCTCAAAATGTTAACCACAAGTAGTGGGTAAACCACCAAGTGCGAGACATTTATGAAAAAGGTACACTCTAGATGAGGTTTTCGCCATAGCCAAACAGGATGTACATCCAAAATGGCTACCACTACACAACCTCTACTTAGCTTAGGCTTCACTCAGACCCGGGTATAAGGCCCCGCTCGAATGTGTATGATAAATGTGTAAGTGTGGTGTGTGTAGGGAGCATACAAACCTTTACAACCCTAAGAACTACCCACATCCTGCAAAACAAATGCAAAAGAAAATTCTGAAAGAGCCTCTATCCTATGGTTTGCATAATAACACAAAATTACAGTTAAAATAATCAATAAATAAATAAAAAAACAAAATAAAATAAAAGAAAATAAAATAAAATAAAATAAAAAAATAAAAAGAGTAAAACAAACATATAAATGTCACAAACACTTGCACAACCAACTTGCCAAGGCTTGACTCTCAAAGGTCCCCAGTGGAGTCGCCAACTGTCGCAACCGGAATCGCGGCGGAATAACGACTTAAATTACCAAATTAAAGGGAGTCGCCACTTTATTTTCTTTAGAAAAAATTGGAAAACCTAAAAGAAATAGTCTACGTTCAAAAACTCAGGTTCAGGAGCCTAATTATGCACAGGGAAGGGTGGGGACTTAACCCCACAGCATCCCTGATACATCCGTCCTAAGACGGTTACCTTAAATCAGTTGTGCGATTTGTATAACTTTTTAAAATATTTATTTTACCCATTTATTAACAAATAAACTAAACAAAAAAATGAAGATTTAATCTGAAAAGGATCTTGTTTCAAAATTTTCTCAAAATCTTCTAGAGAAATGAATCATCAAACTGTCACAATTTAGATGATTCTAAAAAAAGGCAAGCTGTCACAGCTCAACTATTCTTGCTTTATTTTCTTTATACAAAGTCCAATTATTTTTATTTTATTTTATTTTATTTTTTATAAAATTTCTTACCATAAATAAACAAATAAATTATGAGAGTTTAATTTCGTTTCAAAATTTTACTCAATTTTTTTTTAGAAAATAAATCATCAACTGTCACAATTAGATGATTCTAAAAGGGCAAAATTAATAAGCTGTCACAGCTCAACCATTCTTGTTTTATTTTCTCCATACAAAGCTCAATTATTTTTTTTTTTATTTTTTTTTTTACTTTTATCATTTTATTTTTACTTTTGTTTTCTACTCTTTATTTTTCTAAAAAAAAACACTAACGAACGAAAAAAAAAAGAGAAAGAAAAGAAAAAAAAAATAACTAAACAAATAAAACTAAAGGGGAAAAAGATAAACTACTAGTACAAAGGATAAACTACTAATAAAAAAAAGAAAGGAAAGTTGATATTCATATAAAGCATTTCACGTAGATTACTACCATTATTCCCATCATCTATATTCAAGTCTACTTATTCTTTTTGGTCGTTTCTTTTGTTCCAATTCCGAATGATTTGACCTTTTCTTTTCCACATTTTCAAACTTGATAAGAATGCAAATTGATGCATAGAGACCATTAGCCACACAATGGTCCCTGCCTCCAGAGTTCCTTACCACATAAAGACACGTTAGGCACCCCTATAAGACCTTGTGCAATTCTGATCACAACAGGTTATCCAATCAAAAACTGCTATCAATTTGGGATCAAACACAATGACGAGTAACTAAATTAGAGCGCGACAAGCAAATGCAAACCTCCGTGGAAAGCCATATATAAAAAAAAAACTGCCATAGATCCCGCAAGATCAAATCTCAGCATGAACTCCATCATTAAAAGGAATGAAAAAAAAAATCACAAGGAAAAACAGAACATGATACAAGCACTTCGAACTCCAGCCAACTAACATCAAGTTTGAACATTCACCAGAAATGTTTATGCTTTCAATCATTGACACAATAAAGACTTATTGACAATGGAAAATAGTTTGGATCAAAGATACCACATAAATAACTGAAAAGGAATTAAACCAAGGAACACGAATCTGATAAGGATCTTTCCTTCTCATTTCTATGGATGAACAGTCATAAACAGGTATGCAAGTTCTCCCCAACTAAAGCAAGCAAGAGTAACCAACATGAAATCACTCTTAGGCATGCATCTTCATCTACTGAAATCAAATTTGTACCCATAACACGAAAGGTGCCCCTAAAAAGGAAACCAGAGATTCTAAACATGACACAAGATAAGTTTTAAATAACTCCATACCCACATGACGGAAAGGAGAGAAAACGACAATGACACTAAATTGACTTCCCAAAATAGTATGATAAGATTCAATGAAATAAAAAAAGGTCATGCACCCATAAAACAACACATACACGCATGATGGCTTCTTGTCAAATGCCAGGCATACAACCTTGTTGAACAGATTCTAACATTCGAAGGAAGAAAAATGGTTACCTACTTGCTCAAGAAAGCATAGCCAAGTATCAATGCTCATCAGTCATTCACTAGAGTAAATAAAAAAGCCAAACCAGCAGGAACCAAAACACTTTTCAAGCATTACTACCAACTTCTCATAGACTGTTCAGACATTTAATCATACAGCTTGGGAACCAAAGCACCAGCATCAGGAAGGGAACAAATTTCGTATATCAGAGCTCAACTCCAAACATCATGTGAACCAATCTAAACAATCAAATGACTATCAACACAAAAGTGAACCCAGTAACTCAAACCAAACAGAGAAGAGATAATTTAATCCAGGGTACAAATTCACAGAAATGTAACGTTTCAGCACACGTTATCAGCTGGCCATTTGCATCAAACAAGTAGTGTGCAACATAAAAAAAACTAAGCAAAATAGGGGATGAAATATACCAACACGCCAACTTCAATCAGAATATCAAAGTATACCAAAAACATAATAGAATAATTTTCATTCATTCAATACTCTCAGGTTTCAATACAGTTGTGACAGAAGAGGAAATAGGAAGGAAAACGAAAATACCGAATGAGGATTTTCCAAACAGTTGAGTATAGCAACAACTATAATCCCTTTTCGATCTTCCAACCCTTCGATTTTCTTTTCACAATCTCTCTAATGCTCTCAGAAATTACAGGTAAAATCCTCTCAAATTTCTTTCTAAAAAACACAGAAAAGTTTCTCTTTTTTTCTATTAAATTCTCAGATCAATAAACTCTAGAGAAAGAAGAAGAGAATGACCGAACCCTCTAAATTTCGTCCTCTGCAATTTATAGTAGATGGCTGAGCAAAAATAACGGTTGCTTGTGCTTCAGAGCATTTGTCTTCTCAAATCTTCCATTTTTTGTACTTCTTTTCTTTGTTCCACGCAAACTCCACCTTCTGACTCCTGCAATCTTGAACTCCCCTCACAACTTCCATTTTTGCATGCTCTTCCTCTGCTCCACACGCAAAATCCTACCCCAAAATGGTATCCTCGCGCCGTGAGCTCGTCGAAGGGGCTCAAAGATCCGTTGGTGAAAGCGAATCCATGTCTCTACGTTGGGGTTGTTTAGCGCCGCTGCCATGGTGCCTTGAAGCTCGCGATGGAGGCTGCACACCTTGGTCGCGTGAAGGAGTAGTCTAACGGGGGTGAGTGTCTTCTCATACGTGTAGCAGTGGTGGTAGCAGAGCTTGGAGCCCTGTGAAGTTGAGTTAGGCGTGCTGCTAGGGAGAGGGAGAGGGAGCAGTTAGGGCTTGGAGAGGTAGGGGGAATCTGGGTTATGGGTATGGGTCATGGGTAAAGGACTTAGTGGATGCAGGCCGTGGGTGAACCCAGGTTTAATGGATCCTGGGCTGATCAAGCCCAAACCCCTTCTCTCCTTTTTTTTTTTTGTTCTTTATTATTTTTTTGTTTTTTGTTATATTTTTTAGATTTATTATTTTCTATATTATTATTATTATTTATTAATTAATAAAATTAATTTAATTAATTTTAATTTTTTTTAATTTTTAATAATGATAATAATAATTTTTTTTTACTTTAAAAAATTTTTTATGTCCGGACAAAATTAGGTGTTCACACTAATCATGATCAATTAATGTTTGTATTAAAATCCTTTCCGGCATCTTTCAATTCCAAGTACGTAATATGTTTGAATCACCTCAGCAAGTCTACATGTAAGATATCTAGCATATGATGTTCGTATAACAATATCTACAAATCTTTTACGGGTTCCGTAGTAGAAATAATATATTCTATTAAAGACAATCCTTTGCACTAATTAGTGTAAATACTTAAATAAATTCCTCTTCAAAGAAACAACTCCAAAATTCAAACTCTTAATATTTATAAGATTTGCCATGAGACACAATCCACCTCCACTATGACAATCACTGTTGGTTCCCTTGTGATGATATACACACACATTTGCTTTAAAAAATCACACACACACACACACACACACACACACACACACATATATATATATATATATATATATATATATATATATATATATATATATATATATATATATATATTTGTTATATTAAAAGTTTGCTGGTTGGGTAGAGATGGCCAAGTGAAGGAACAAAAACATTTTATTATCACAGAAGTGTTGCGATTTTTTTTAAAAAAAATCAAGAATATTAAACTAATTAGTAATTACATATTTCAGAGAAAGTTGATTTTTTTTATTTTAAAATGTGATTCTTTAAATAAAATATAGAAGACATGAAACAATGTTTTTAGTTTATTATTATTTTTTACTTTTTAAGTTAATAATCAAAATAGTACTAAATATTTACTATATTAGCATTAAGATAATTTTATGTCCTTTTTAGGATAAATATTAAGATAATATTTTTTACTTTTTACTATGTGTACAATTAACACTGTCGCTCCCCAAAACACAGAAATGTCAACAACATTCATCGGGTCCGATTATATATTATACAACAAACACATCCAACACAGTGGCAACACGCATGGATGATAAGCCACACACAGACCAAGCCCTGGGTGGGTGCTTTTTCGTTGCTTGATAAGTATTTACCGGCCACACGATTTCATCGGTTCACAGTCGGTTTAACACTAGTTTTTGAAACAAGTGTTTTGGAAGTACAACTGGACCGGTCAATAGGTCAATTCCTAGTTAAATCGGTCTAATTGGTATGGGTTTGAAAACTAAGTGTATAATACATGTAACATTGAAGGCATAACTGGACCACCTAATAAACCGGCTCTTGGTTAACACGGTTCAACTGACCAGTACGGTTTGAATTTAAAAACTATGTGTACAATTAACATTATCGCTCGCCAAAACACTGAAATGTCAAACAACAACCTCCCTCGACCCTAACTGAAAGTGACTGTTCCACCAACAACAATTTTATTTTGTTTTTTCAAAGTTTCACGTTTTCAAAGTTCATTAGGGATGACGAAACTTTTTAGAAATTGATTTGAGGAATGGTGATATCATATCAGGACCACTCGCAATTAACTTTCCAAAAGAGAACAAAAGGTTAATGTTTTGTTTGGATGAGAGTAGAAAATGAGAATAAAGAAAATGGAAGGAGAAAATAAATAAAAAAGTAGAGATGAAGATTAATTGTTTTTCTGCAATGCTAAACGAAGATGTAAAGAAAAAAGAGGGAAAAGATTATTTTTACATTTTAGCAATCAATTTTTTTTAACAGCGGTGACATCGAAATTTAAACCTATTACCTCATGTAAATTTCCTATATCCCCCCTCATCACTATCCCACTCTTAGTAGCTTGTATTTCGATTTTTGGCAATATGTTTGGGTTATTAAATTAAAAGTTATTGATTACTTTTTTTATGTTAATTTTTTTTTCAAAAGTTGTTATTTGAGCATTTTTCTTAATTAGAAGTTGTTGTGAGTATTTCATAATCATAGGAGACAAAATTTCATTTTACCATCAACTAAACATTTTTTAAAAAATTCTATATCTTTTTAATATATAAAAGTAATTTTTTTATATGATCCAAACAAAGGTCTTTGTCTTAAAGTGATCATGAATTAATATATCTAAACATAAGTTAATTTTTTCATAAATTATTTTCTTAAAAATTAATTATATATATTGTTGGAAGCCAAAATTAGTAGCTTGGATTCCCAAAACAGAAGTTGTGCAAACAGGCAAAAAGCTGGTGCGACCCAGTATGAAAAGTTACTTGTTCGATTGAAAGTTCTTAAAACGTTGGGTTGGGCTGTGTGAAACAAAGTTGAATAATGTTTGACCAAGTCCAAATAAAGATAAGAGGAGATGGAGAAATGAGTGCCTAAAATCTAGAAAGTAGGGTCATATGGTTGTTGCCCACGTTTTAACCCACAAATAGGGTCATTTTGACAGTTTTGTCATTGAAGCTGGGTGAAAAAGTGTTGAATGGTTGCCCCGTGACCTGGAAGAACTTAAGGAAGTTGAATAATTGAAGAACATGCTCTTAACTTTTAAGAAAATAAACTTAAAGGCCCAAAGACATGCATAAGTTGCAGTTTTCTTAGCTCCAATTCTAAAAATAGGCTTGCTTTGAAGAAGGGACTTCCAATCAATCAATCAAAAAATCATCTATTTTCATTTAGTTTATCTTTATTTTTTCAGCATTTTGTAACTTTTTTTTTATTTTTTCAGTTATTTACAGTTTTCTTTTACATTTTCAACGTATTTACAATTTTTTTTACAACTTTTTTCTTTATTTTATGTAATTTCATTTATTTTATATTTCAGAACACAATTTACTTTATTGTATCTCAACTTTCTTACTTGTAATTAATTAGATTCAAAGTTCTTTAATGTAATTCATTATTTCACTACATTGATTAAGTTATTTGTGTTGAATTAATTGTTAAAAGTTTGTTTTAGTATTTCAAAAACTCACACCAAAGACAATTTTTTCCTTTTGGGAGTTTTCTACGACGAAGTTCATATATAACGAAGGTCATAATATATTGAGATAATGATAAAAGTGTAGATTTTAGTTTTAATTCATTAACAAAGTTAACTTTTACTTTTTCCATACCAATACATATAATTAATTTTTAATATAATTTTTTTCATACTAATCCAAACACATATTAAAGATATTAGCTTTGATTTTTTTAAGATAAAAAGAGGAATAGAAGTTTGTGATTTACAGGAAGCCACGTATCTAGTTTGGTCCACCAATGAAATCCTATTTATAAAACTTTTGTATTTGTTTGGCCGTTTTCATAACATAGTGTCATAGTATATATAGAATATGGGAAATTCTGTTAGACCTAGGTATAAGTTTGGGTTTCAGAACTCATCCTTATGTGAACTAATAAAAAATAATCATGTAGAATAATGGTGTTAATTTTTTATTTTTTTTTACAATAAAATCCTGAAGAGATTGCATTTATAAGAGATGAACCCTTACTTTTTTTTTTCTATAAAAAAAAAAGGAATTTTAGAAAATGGTTGTTCATCCGTTTTGTTCAAAAGCCAATTTCTTTTAGAAACGTGAATCCCTTTCCTTTGCATCCAAATCGTTTTCATCAATCAGGGTGAGAAGTATAATCGAGAATCCCTTTCTAAAATAGTAAATCCCTTTCATTCAAAACACTATCAATGCGTTACTAATTACCTTTTCATCTCTAATTTCGACTCCATCCACATGTTGCTCTTAAGATATTTTCTGTTGCCGTACGCTGCCATTAGCGGATCAGTAAATCAACATTACACTCACTAATGATATATTAATTTCTTTGCAAGGCAAAATCACATACATTTTTCTTTCTTTCTCTTTACAATCTGTTACTATCCCAATTCTAGTTGAAACGAAGGAATCAAAATTAAATGAGTGTAAAGCTCTACTATATTTCCTTTCCTATTGCCACTTTCAAAGAAAATTTTCAATAAGGTGAATTGTCGTTCGCTGAGAGACTTCTGCTGGAATATAGAGTCTGTTATCCAGCAGCTAATTAGGGATGGCACTGTCTTAAAATTTCTTTTTTAAAGAATATTTATTTACAACATAATTTGTAAATGATCCACTTTAACTTTACTTAATTCATGTGTTATTATTTGATTTATCCACGTCAACGTATATTTTGGTACTCATAATTTTGCATAGATAATATAGTAATCCTCATAGAATATATTTAATACTTGCTTTTATATATACAACGAATACATTCAGCATAGTTGCAACGCGTACGCATGGATGATATCCCATAGAAAAAAGTTAATTACATTTCACTTCTAGTCTCATATCTCTCAAGTCTGTTTAGGTGATGAAAAATGTAATTAAATGATAAAAATAGTATAGATAAGAAGTGATGTATTTGTGAATATATGTTTGTAACCCAGAAACCCAGGTTCAAGCCCTTAGCCCTGGGTGGGTTTTTTTCGTTGTTTAATAAGAATCTCTACCGGGCAGGACGGAACCACCTTATAAGATATGGGGGCATATGTCTCTATTGAAATTTTAATTAAATTTGTGTTATATGTATATATACATTAATATATTCTTCTCATTATATTGTATTATTTGTCTATTGTCCATATAAATAGTTGTAAAAAATAATAACTCAATTCATTAAATTATTATTTTTTATAATAACTCTAAATTTTTTATAATTACAAATTAATATTATTTTATTGTTTTGATTTGATTTAATTTTTTAAAATTTAAAAACAAAAGGAAATAAGTTTATAGAATATATATTAAATGTTATTTTTAAAGATTTTAAATTTATGGTTTAAATAATTTTATATATTATAAATATTATAAAGAATCGTATATACAATATATAAAAAAACTTTTTATTATTTATATTTTTAATAATAATATATAATATTAAAAAATAATTTAATATTATGATTTAATACAGGTTTTCAAGACTGCAATTTTGGAGGCATAATCAGACCTGTCTTATTCTGCCGCTCACCCCAACATTGAAATGTCAACAACAGCTGCCTCGGGCCCGACTGCATGTGGAGTATGACAGAAATTTCAACATTTTTTTTTTTGAAAGACTGAACTTTATACAAAGAGTACCGCTATATACAGCGAATCGAGACCACAAATCTTTTTACGAAAAACGTGGCCCAATAGTAAGGTAGTCAACGCTCATTTACTCTTTTTTTAATCAAGAAAAAAATATAAAAAATGAAAAAAACGCCAAAACGGTATTCATTTGACTTATATTGAATCCTTCGTATGTCGTTTTCACGAATTAAAAAATGGATATCGTTTTGGCGTTTTTTTCATTTTTTATATTTTTTTTATTAAAAAAAAAGAGTAAATGAGCGTTGGCTACCTTGCTATTGGGCCACGTTTTTCGTAGAAAGATTTGTGGTCTCGATTCGCTGTATAGAGCAGTACTCGAATCCTTCGTATGTCGTTTTCACGAATTACGATTCGTGGGAAAAAGCATTTCCCTTATACAAATTGACTTGAGGAATGGGGATATCATATCAGGACCACCCGCACCTGACTTACCAAAAGAGAACAAAAGATTAATGTTTCATGTTTTTTTTTGGTAAGTGATTAATGTTTCATTTGGATGGGAAAAGAAAATGAGAAAAAAGAAAATAGGAGAGAAAATAAACAAAAAAAGTAGAGATAAAAATTAATTGTTTTAATTAAGAGAAAATAAGAGGAAAGAATATAGAAAGAAGATTAAAATAATAATATTTTCTGTAATGCTAAACGAAAATGTGAAAAAAGGAGAGGAAAAAAGTTAATTTTACATTTTGGCAATATTTTTTTATTTGTACAACGGTAATATTAAAATTTGAACTTATAATCTCTTACAGATTATTAAGTCCCTCATCAATAGTCCACTCTTAGTAGCTTACATTTTGACAATATATTTTGAGTTATTAAATTAAAAGTTATTGATTAATTTTTTACACTAAAAATATTTCTTTTCAAAAGCTTTTACTTGAGCAATTTGCTTATAATCTGTTGTGATTATTTATAAATATCATTTTATTCTTAATTAAATAATTTTTTTAATAATTTTATATCTCTTTAAATAATTTAATATACAAAATGATTTTTTTATGCTGTTTAAACAAAACTCTTTATCTTAAAATTGATTATAAATTAATATATCTAAATATAAATTATTTTTTTATAAATTATTTTTTTATAAATTAATTACACATATGATTAATTTTTAATATAATCTCTTTTCATAACTAATATTTTTTAATATAATCTCTTTTTCATAACTAATTGAACAAGGCTGGAACTTGAATACATTGTGCACTCAACTCCCAGCCAATTTGATAGACAATATCCATGATGTTCCTTTCAACGTGGATGCTTCTTTCGTTGACTCTTATATTTGGAAAAAACAAGCTAATGGATGAACACACCTCTTGGCTTCTTGGTTTTTCAGGTTACTTGGCGTACACAACCAATATGGTGGCTGATCAGCTGCAAGCCATCAGAGTTGGGTTGCGTTTAGTTTGGGAGCATGGGTACAAACTTGTCATTTGTGAGTCAGATTCTCTGAATGCTTTGAGGTTCATCACGAGTTATTCCTTCCCTTACCATCCTTATTCACACTCTTAGAAAAAGTAACAGCTGTGCGGATTTGCTAGCTAACCATGGTGCTAAGTAGGATGAAGTTTTTGACAAATATTAATACTATATTATTTTATATATTTATTTTAATATTAATTTAAAAATAAATATTATTAATAATTTTTTTAAAATTATGAAATAAATAATAATAAAATAATTATTAAAATAAATATATAAAAATATATTATTAACCTTTCTCTAAAATATTTTACATTTGGCTACTTCTTTTATGGAGTTGAACTATCACTTATAAATATTTTTAGTTTATTTTTAAAATTTTAGGCATTAGACTCAATTATCATTTTGGTTTATTTTTCACTTTGGTTTTTAAATTTAAGTTAGTTTTTTTATACCCACTTGAATTTGAAAAAAAAATGTTATGATAATTAATTATAATTAAAATTATAATTGATCACGATTGATTTTAAATATATTTATAACTGATTTAGTATAAAATTAATTTGATTTAGTATATAATTATTTTTTTATAAAACAATTTTCTTCTATAAATAGAAGTTATTCTTCTTGTATACATTTATTTAGAAATATATACAAATTATTAACATTTGTCTCTCTGTTTCTATTTTTAACAAAATTAACTTAAAAATTTGATCACTTTAATAATTAACAAATTTTACATAATATTATCTTAAATTAATAATATTATACATAAAATCAAATACTACATATTTTATAAAATAA
The DNA here is from genome assembly GCA_029884605.1 of Ormosia emarginata. Lineage (NCBI taxonomy): Eukaryota > Viridiplantae > Streptophyta > Magnoliopsida > Fabales > Fabaceae > Ormosia > Ormosia emarginata. Next base: position 5,437,709 of record JAQQTP010000025.1, read on the forward strand.
TAAAACTAAAGTCGTTAATTTGCAGAGACAATATTGCAAACAATCAAATACGAGACGTGACGAAAACAATCAGGATTGAAAGAAATTAAACATTATTTTTTAAACATTATTGTTTAAATATTCTCCGTACTTTTAAATATTATAAACAATTAAACATTATTGTTTATTCTTTATGTGCATATTCTTTAACAAGACGTGATTCTCCGTAATTTTGTTTTGAAATATTTTATATAAATTAAAATATGTATATTGTATTTATATTATATTAATATAAAAAAATATTAAATTATGTTATATATAATTAAAATATTTTTTTAATATATAAAATTTTATTATAAATAAATTTATATATATTTTAATTAGACGAATATCGAAAGTATTATTTTCTTACAAAAGACGGAAAGTCGATGTTTCATACGTAAATATAGCTTTTCGTATTGCTTTACGACTTAATCCACGAACAGATTTTATCTGATCATTCAACCTTTCATAATTAGAATCAATAATATGTCAAAAAATTAATTTACATAATACAGCATAATAATATAATAAAAATTCTTAATTTTCACAATTAAAGTTCATAGAAATTTTTAAAAAAGGTCATGATTAATAAAGAATTATAAATTTTATAACATTTATTTGATACTACGTATTAATTTGTAAATATTTTAAAAATCTTAATATAAAAATTATTATTTAACATAAAATTTTAGAATTTATGATACTTATAAATAAAAATATAAAAATACATAATTTTTATTTATGAATAGTTGATAGATTATATTTCAAGAACGTTGGAGAAATTTTAAAATTTATTTTTTATTTTTTTTTTTTTTTTATATTTCTTTTATTTTAGTGGTGGTAAGAATAAAAAACACTTTAATGGTTAAGAACAAATCTTAAATTTTATATAGGAATTATTTTTTAAATACTATTAACTTCTATTAAATTGATAATTATTATAATTATAAAATTATTTTTTTTATCTAATAAAAATTTAACTCATTAACTAAATTTAATTATTTATTAAATTAATAAAATAAATCACAAACTTATTAAATTAAACATTTAATCTAACACTTTCTTCCTTACGATCTTTATCGGGCCATCATTGATGGAATCAGAGATATGCTGAGTTGGGACTGAGATGCCCACCGTATTCACAGTCATAGATATGGCAATAGCTGTTCGGATTTGCAAGGTAAGCATGATGCTAACTAGGATGAAATTTTTTAGAAATACTAATAACATATTATTTTAAATATTTTTTAATATTTATTTTATTATTAATTTAAAAAATAAATATTATTAAATTAATTAATAATTTTTTTAAATATATAAAATAGATAAATAATAAAATAATGAGTAAATTACACTCATTTCTCTTTAGATTTAATGATATGACACTCAACTTTATTTTTTCTAAAAAATGACACTTCCTCTAATTGATTAAGTTGACTAATACTTATTAGAATATGCTACAAAAATATGTATCAGTCTTTATATTTTTTCATAAATAACAATAAGCAATGCGATATTGAAAATCTTACAAATTTTAACTAGTAATATTTATATATAATAATATTTAAAAAAACCGTTACAGTTTTCTTTGTGTGGGTGTGTAAGGAGTTTTTTAAAAATATATATATATATATGTATTTTTTAACTGATAATGTTATCAAATTTTAAGTGATAAAAAAATATTACTATATCTTAACTAGTAATATTTATACACAATAATATTTTTAAAAAATATTTTTTTATAAATAATTGTAGATGCTTAAAAAATTTATAAATTTTAACGATAATATTTACATAATTGTGTAACTTGAAAAAAAAATAATGTGTTACAAGTCATTCATGTTAACTATAACAGTTGAGATGAATGAAGTGCACCATACACCTTGCATAGCAAGGTGTGTATTAGACAACCATTACTATAATACACCTTACTAAATTATGGTATACCATAGTTGATTAATTAGAATATTCTTGTAACTTATTTTAACAGATATTAATCAACTTGATCAATTGGGAGAGGAGTGTCACTTTTTAAAAAGAATGGATCTGGCTGTCATATCATCAAACTTAAAAAGAGATGAGTGTAATTTACTCTAAAATAATTATTAAAATAATTTTTTTAAAATATATTATTAACATTCTTCAAAGTTTTTAACATAATTCTTATATTTTTATATCAAATAATACATATATTTATTTTTATATTTTATTTAATATTATTTTTTTATATTTTTTTATCACTTTTTTTGAATCAATTACATTCTTAAAAAGAATGTAAATAATAATACATTTTTAAAAAATATGTAAAATTAACATTTTTCTTTTTAACAGCTACTCCTCCTAATAAGTGGAGCTCTCCTGTTATGGTTGACTCAATGGGAATCGCTTTCCTTAGGAGTTGGTCCTTTTTGGTTTCTTACCTCTTATATATATATATATAAATCCTCTCATGGTTGACTCCATGGGTATCGCTTTCCTTAGGAGTTGGTCGCTTTTGGTTTCTTACGTCTTGTATAAAATAAAAATAAAAATTCAAACACACGTTAAATATATTAGTTTTGATTTTTAAAGATAAAAGGAGACATAGAAGTTTGTGATTAATAGAAAGCCACGTATCTAATATTAGTTTTGATTTTTATAGATAAAAGGTGGAATAGAAGTTTGTGATTTATAGAAAGCCACGTATCGAATTTGGTCCACCAATGATACTGTTCACAGTTCGCTACTTCAGACACATTATTTTTTAGATATATTTGTATATCAGACACGTATTTGTATCATATATATAAATATTTATATGATACATATATTTTATATATTTAAATATATTTGATTAAAAAAATTATTATTTTTAATTTAGACATATTTCAAATATATTTAAACACGTTTCAAACATACTTGAACGCGTATAAGACACAACTTAGACATGACCTATTAATAATTTTTTTTTATAAAATTAGTTTCCATGACTAACATTCAATTAGTAAGTCCGTAACGTACCCAAGTCTAATCATATGACTAATGTGCCAAGCTACTATTTTTACATAACAGTATTTTAAGTTTTATCTTTTTATACACAATTATTTTCATCTGTTCTTTCTACCTCTGCTCGTATTAAGTTGTCTACTTCGTGGTCACTGAAATTTGCCTCACACCAATATTTCCTCTTGTTAATTTTATTTTAGATACACATATACTTGTACAGAGTTAGTTCTATTAGAAGAAGTTGATTTAAGATATTTTTTTAAAGGAAAAAGTTAATTATACACATCTTTTAGGGGCATATACACTATTTACACCCTTTTTCAGGGTGTGTGATTTAGTGAGAGAAAGTAATAGAAAAAATAATATATGATAAATGATATTTAGAAGAATGTAAAAAAGTGATGTGAGAGAAAGAATGGGTAAGAAAATTAGAGTTATTTTTAGAATATGTCAATAGAAATTATGCTCTATATTTTTTAGGAACAGCTTACTAAGTAACAAATATTGAAACATATAACATATATTAAGATATTGTAAATCTTTAAACTTATAGAAATGATATTAATAAATTATGAATCTTTTCCTTAAATTTTGCAATTATATATATATAAACCAAATTCTTTAATTTACTTTTGGACCATTTTGACCCAATTGACATTCGGCCATAAGTTAGGTATATTTCTATAAGGTCCAACTAGTCTATACCCGAATGGGTAACGACTTGACAAAACATGTGTTTAATATAATCCACCAATAGATATAACAACCTTGCGCCATAATGACCAGACATAACGTCTCGCATCATAATAACCAGACATAACGGCCAGAATCATAAATGGCTTGAACGAAAGGTATCCGGAGAGTCAGTCCTCCGGATCTCTATATAAATTGACCTGGCAGTCTAGACCAGACATGTTCAATTTTTTCTACCTAGGCCTAGCGTATGGTCGAATGGGTAACGGCTCGACAAAACATGTGTTTAATATAATCTACTAACAAACATAATGGCCTTGCGCCATAATGACCAGATACAACGTCTCACGTCATAATAACCAGACATAACAACCATAATCCTAAATGGCTTGAACGAAAGGTATCCGGAGAGTCAGTCCTCTAGATCTCTATATAAACTGACCTAGAATTCTAGACGAGACATGTTTAATTTTCTCTACTTATGCCTTCATCATTGTCTTGACTCTAAGACGGATCGGTCAGAGTGCCTCCACTAACATTTGACCCTGCCTCCAACCAACGAACTGTCGAACGACCAACCTGAGTCTCTCTAGTGACCAACCCTTCAAGTAGAGGATGGAATATCAGGCAACTCATAAGCTCGGCTCATCTTCATAGATGTCCAAGCTGGGGGACTATGGATTGTCTTGACTAAATTGACATCCGGTCACTCATAAGCTCGGCCCATCTTCATAGATACTCAAGCTAGGGGACTGTGGACCGTCTTGACCCAATTGACATCCAACCACTCATAAGCTCAGCCCATCTTCACATATGACCAAGCTGGGGGGTTGTGGACCTTCCTGACCCAATTAACATTCGGCTATAAGCTATGCCTATTTCTGTAAGGTCCGATTAGTCTATACCCGAATGGGTAACGGCTCGACAAAACATGTGTTTAATACAATCCACCAATAGACATAACAGCTTTGCGCCATAATGACCAGACATAACATCTCACGTCATGATAACCATATATAACGGCTAGAATCCTAAATGGCTTGAACGAAAGGTATCCGAAGAGTCAGTCATCCGGCTCTCTATATAAACTGACCTGACAGTCTAGACTAGACATGTTCACTTTTCTCTACCTAGGCCTAGCCTATGGTCGAATGGGTAACGACTCGACAAAACATGTGTTTAATATAATCCACCAACAGATATAATGACTTGAACGAAAGGTATCCGGAGAGTCAGTCATCTGAATCTCTATATAAACTGACCTGACAGTTTAGACCAAACATGTTCACTTTTATCTACATATGCCTTCATCATTGTCTTAACTCCAAAACTGATTGGTCAGAGAGCCTCTACTGGCATTTGACCTTGCCTCCAACCAATGAACTGTCAAACGACCGACCTAAGTCTCTCTGGCGACCAACCCCTCGGGTAGAGGATGAAACAACTTTGAGATATATATATATATATATATATATATATATATATATATATATATATATATATATATATATATACACACACACACACGTGTCTCTATATCCGTGTCCATATCCATATTGTGTCTCGTATCTGTGTCTGTGTCCGTGTCTGTCTGTGCTTCATAGTTTCTTCTCCTCCTCCTCCTCCTCTTGTACTTGTGCAGTTGTGCATGATGTATTGTGCTTGTTGTGTTGTTGTGTGTGTTTTTGTTTTCTCTCTCACCAAAGGCATGTTTCATAGTTAGAAAATATTAATAGCATATAATATTTTTCTAAAAAAGCTAACAAAATATCAATCAATAACAATTAATTTTATAAAATAAATGTTACACATCTCAGAAGAAAGTTGCTTGGATTTGCCCGGATAGGTGATCGGCATTTCTTTTTAATTTTTTTTATTTGACTTGAATAAAAAAAAAAGAAAAAGAAATGCCTATCACCTATTATTCTGCTTGAAATAAAAGATTTTTTATTAAAGAAATAAAAGATTTTAATATACCTATTATTGTTAAAGAACATCCGTGCTGTGTAGACCCAACTCTATTTCATCACTCATTTTATAATATCATTTCTATTTTCTTCATATAAGATCAGTCTTTTGTACTTATTGGTTTAACTTGACTTGAAGTTAAATCTAAATATTTCTCTCTGTATTAATATTGCAATATGATACTATAATATATATACATTTGACTACAAGATAGAACATTAATTATCTATGCTAAGTAGGGGTGTCAAAATGGGCCAAGCCCGATGGGCCAGCCCGAATAGCCCGACAAAATAGACTGGTTGGGCTAGCAAAATGCCAGCCCGAAACTTACATGGCTCGAATGGGCCGGGCCAACCCGCTATTTTAACACTACATAAGGCTAAATGAGCTGGTCTGGGCTAGCAAAATAGCAGCTCGAAACTTACATGGCCCGAATGGTCCTGCCCGAACGCGAATGGGCCGACCCGGCCCGTTTTGACACCCCTAATGCTAAGTCCTAGAAGTGTAAATACAATAAATACATAGATATAGTAAATAGAACTTCACCGTCTACACCGTCCACACTGTCCACTTATTATGATTATAATCAACACTCCCCTTTAAGTTTGAGCATATATGTCTGATGCAACTAACTTGTCACATATGTATGCTATCTTAGGATCCCATAAGGATATTGTCATCATGTCTGCTAATTGGTCTTTAGTACCCACAAAAGAAGTCTTAATGATGCCTAAGAAGATCTTTTCTCTGATGAAGTGACAATCAACTTCTATATGTTTCATGAAAAATTGGATTCGAAGAGAGATACAAGGTTAATTGGTTATCACAAGCAAGTTCCATAGGACCTATATCACAAAACTTCAACTCTTGGAGAAAATATTTTAGCCACAAGAGTTCGCAAGTAGTATTTGTTACCAAGTGGCCTCAAACTCAAGAAGGGAAGTGAATTGAGTTTATGAAATATTTTCGCAAATCTTTCGCAAAGCACTTATTTCTCAAATTTTCCTTGAAGCTAATGTTTAATTGAAGTGAATAGATAAATGAGATCAAATGAATCACTAACAAATAAACAACCCAAGATAGAAAGTATTCAAGCAAAGCAATATATCAAACTCAACTCAAACATATATAATTAAAACATAAAGTAAAGAGATAGAGTTGAGAAGAACAAACACAAGGATTTATCCTGGTTCAGCTACCTCTTGTGACCTACGTCCAGTCCTCAAGCAAATCACTTGAGATTTTCCACTAAACTTCAAACTTGAACGAGTGATTGAAAGCCTTTACACATTAGAGCACTCACCACACCTTGGGATACCTCACCCTTTGTGCTTGAGCCTCAAAATCGGGATACCTCACCATTTTCACTAGAGGGATACCTCACCCCCTTTACAACCTTTGAAGGATATATCACATTCTTTACAACAAGAGATACCTCACCCTTTACAATCTTTGAGAGATACCTCACTCTCTTTTCTCTAGAGGGATACCTCACCCCTTTTACAAAGAATTAAAGTGTTTACAAGATGAAACTCTCACAAGAGTAGATTACACAAATTGAAGCCCTATGATGCTCTTCAAGAATATCTCAAATATATATAAAAAAAACATAGCATAAGTGATCTAATGATGATTCACGGATTAGAGTGATTGAAAGATGTTTCTCAATTATTGATTAGCCACAAATGATACCCCAAGATGTGTACTTATAAGTTTTTAGATCAATAGAGTCGTTGGGTGACTTTTGTGGCAACATTAAATGCCAAGAAAATAGCCGTTGGGCACTGTTAGAATGCTGGTAATTGATTACACACTCTTGGTAATTGATTACATGGCTGTATGAATGTGTTCTTGGCTTTCTGAGCAGGTGGTAATCGATTACTAGCTTTGTGTAATCGATTACACGCCCTCTGACTTTCTGGTAATTGATTACATGGTTGATGTAATCGATTACAAGGCTTCTGTTTAGCTTGTAATCGATTACCACACATGTGTAATCGATTACTTTGCACTTTGAACACATTTTTCAAGCTCAATTAAGTCTCCAGGCCATTTTTATCATTGGGGTACTTGGACTAAACAAGATTTACAAATGTTTAACATAATCCAAGATTAAAATCAACATTTATTTAAAATATGAACTTTGAAAAACAAGTTGATTTATGAGCTCTTTGAAAAACCATTTAAATATAATTGAGATACCTTGAGAGCATTTCATATTGATGTTCTAATACCTATATCTAATATACCTCTTTTGATCTTGGTCTTCATCTTGAATTTGTTATCATCAAAAACTCATTTGATATGCTTCAAGACATAAGCCTTCACAGTATTAATCATAGCATGATACTCTGCTTCTATGCTCGATCTTGCAACAATAGTTTGCTTCTTGTTCTTCCATGAAATCAAGTTACTTCCAATAAGCACACAGTAGCCCGAAGTGGACCTCCTATCACTAGCATGACCTGCCCAATCTACATCGTATATCCATTGATATTAGTATGACCCTTGTCCATATAAACAAGTCCTTTACCAGATGATCCATTTATGTATCTTAGGATTCGAACAACTACATTCTAATGACTGTCACATGGTGAGTTGAGAAACTGACTCACAATACTAACAAGAAAAGCAATGTCTGGTCGAGTCATGGTGAGATAATTTAACTTCCAACTAATCTTCTATATTTGCCTGAGTCAGGATAGGGCTCTCCCTGATTAGGTGGAAGCTTCACATTTGGGTCCGTAGAAGTATCAACAGGTTTACAATCAAGCATCCATGTTTCTTCCATAATATCAAGGGCATATTTCCTTTGAGAAATAACAACACTTGTTCTTGATTGGGTTACTTCAATCCCTAGAAAGTATTGCAATCGGCCAATATCTTTAGTATTAAAATGTTTAAATATGTATTGCTTCAATTTTTTAATGCCTTCTTAATCATCGTCTATAATGACAATATCATTCACATACACCACAAGATAAATAAGTTTATTCAATGGCGAGCATTTAAAAAATACAGAATGGTCTGTCTCGCAATGAATCATGCCAAACTGTTGAATGACTTTACTAAACTTCCCAAACCGAGCGCGAAGCGACTATTTTGAGCCATATAAGGACTTTTGTAGCCCGCAAACATGGCAGCCATAGACAAGAACAAATGAACAAGCGTCATCTTAGCAACAAGAGAAAAAGTATCATTGTAATCCAAACCATAGATTTGAGTGTATCCTTTTGCTACCAGCCGGGCTTTCAATCGGTCCACCTGCCCATCAAGACCAACTTTAACAGTAAATACTCATCGACAACCAACTGTAAATTTTTTAGGAGGAGGTGAAATAAGGGTCCATGTATTATTAGATTCTAAAGCAATCAACTCATCAATCATTGTCTTTCATCATCCTAGATGGGATACTGGTTCCTAAACATTCTTAGGAATGGCAACAGATGATAAAGCAAACACAAAGGCACAACGGGAAAGAGATAATAGATGGTAACTCAGAAAATTATAAATCGGATGAGGATTTAGAGTAGAGTATTTACCTTTACGGAGTGTAATAGGTAGGTCAGTGGAAGTGTCAGGTGGGATCGTAGTGGGAGAAGGGATTGGAAAAGGAGTTGAATCATGAGAATCAATAGTATGTGTGATCTCGGGAACTTCAGGATTTCGGCGCTCATAAGTAATACCAAATTGACGCAACGGACGATCATCCGGTGACTATGGAGCTTGAGGATTAGAGACAGGTGTTGAAAAAAGAGGAATGTGTAGTACTTGAGATGGAGTAGAGTCAGATGTAGCTGATGTGACAAAAAATGGGTATCCTAAAAGAATGTAACATCTGCAGATACATAAAAGTGATGTGTAAAGGGAGAATAACATCGATATTCCTTATAAACTTGAGAATACCCAAGAAAGATACATTTAACAGCCGGAGCAGACAATTTGTCATGGCCAGAAGAGATATCATGAACAAAATAAGTAGAACCAAACACAAGGAGGGGAATAACATTAAGAGGGTCTTTAGGAAAAAAAAGAGAATGAGGAATTTTATTACCCAAAATAGAATATGACATTCGATTTATTAGATAACAAGTTGTAAGAACAACATCACCCCAGAACTTCAAGGGTGCATTAACATTTATTAAGAGAGTCCGAGCTGTATCAACAAGATGACGATGTTTGCGTTCAGTCACATCATTTTGTTGTGGTGTATGAGGACAACTGGACTGATGTATGATGTCACGAGAACTCAAAAAGAATTTAAAAGATGTAGAAAAATATTCTTTTGCATTATCACTACACAAAACATGAATTATTTTTCCAAACTGATTCTATATTTCAGAATAAAAGGTTTGAAAAGCATCAAAACTTGGAATAATCTTTCATTAAAAATAACCAAGTACATCTTGAAAAATCATCAATGAAAGTAATATAATACCTATATCCTAAAATAGAAGGAGCACGACTGGGATCCCAAATATCAAAATGAACAAGATCAAAAGGAGATATAGTTCGACTATTGACACTATTAGGAAAAGATACTCTAACATGTTTTCCAAGTTGACACGACTCACAGTTCAAGGACTTCAAATGTGAAAGATAAGAGATCATCTGTTTTAACTTGTCCAAACTTGGATGACCCAGATGACGATGTAGGAGATCGGCAAACTCTGAAACAACACATATGGTGGAAGAGGAAGGTTGAAGGGAGTAGAGACCTTGTGATTTAGATCCAGCTCCAATCGTCTGTCCCGTTGATAACTCTATGAAAGTAGAGTTATTTGAACTATATTTGATCTTTAAATTGTGCTAAATCCTTGTTTTATTATCATGATGAGCATTGGAAATACTTTTTCTTTGTCAAAGTTGAGTATGGTTATCCATCTTTAAGTATCTATGATTATATGTGATGAATTTAAATGATGTCTCTATCATAATGCTTTGATTACTGAGTTTCTTTCTACTGATGGAAAGATTTAAAACTTCAACGAAAAAGAAGAGATTGAGAAGACCTCATTGGCAAGATGGAGATAGTCTTTAGGACATAAAGAAGTGATGGAAAAGCATGAGGAAAATGCAAGGCTGCTGGTTGCTGCAGCATTATCATGTCCAGGCAAGGAAGAAGAATTCCAGAGCAGCGCAAAGTTGCTGGCTGCTACAACGGTAGTAACTCCAGTGCTGCAGCGGCCATATTCGCTACTAGAGTCTGTTCAGTTTTGTAACAGCTGAAATAAAATGTAACTTAATAAGAGGTTGTTCTAAAACTGTGGAAGGGAGAGGAGGACAGATTAGGGGACTGAAAGAGAGCATTGGAGGCAGGAATCTTGAAGAAAACAAAGGGGAAATCAAGATCGGAATCTTTGATTCATCATCTGCAAATTCGTATTTATGATTTTTCTAAAATTTCTGAGTTTTTCTTATGAGGGCTCCTATTTCCAAATTGTTATTGTTGTTCTCAATGTATGCCATGAACTAATTTTATTTCTAGGATTGTAATCGAACTTCTCATGTAATTTGAATCATTAGTTTGTTGAATTCCTATTTCAATTTACGAGAAATATTTACTCATGCTTATGTGTAATGCTTCTGATTGCCTGATCATCAATTGGATGATTTTGTGGATTTTAATTGAACTTGGAAAAGGGAATTTGAATCTATTAACTAGTATGAGTAACATGTGTTTGAACCAATTGTTGTTAATTAGGAAAAAATTGTTCTAAGGATTGGAATATCTATTAGAGTTATATGTGATTCTAAATAGAGCTTGATCATGAACATATAGAGCTTGATCATGAACGTAACCTGTTTGATGTATTGTCTCATAGGAATATAGAGATTAAAATTAAATAGGTTAAATTTTGTGTTGCCATCGGAAGAGGGATACAATTATATTAGAGCTCTAGATTGATATTTTGAGTAAATTGGAATAGGAAAAAGTTGTTTTAACTACAATTCAAATGAAGTGAGAAGAAAGATTATAATCCTAGGATCCATCAGAATAGAGTTTCTAAATTATTCAGGTCTTGATAGTTTATGCTTTTGCAATATTATATTTAATCTAATTAAATTGGTCAAAATTAAATTGTTATTTGAATATTAGTAAAAGTTCTGAATGTTAGTAGTTAACTATAAAATTTAGTAACAAATCCTCGTGGGAACGACTTTTATTCACTACTTTATTACTTGATTGACACACACTTGCGTTGTTGGTTATTTCCCATCACCCGTACTCCAGTCCTGTATAAGAAAGGAATCATAATTAAAGGTTATGGAACAATTTAAAGTACGAGTAATTTGGCTTATTGAAATTAAATTAAAGGGACAGTCAGGTACAAACAAGACTGAATTTAAAGGTAAGGATGGAAGAGTTTAAGCTTGACTAATACCAGTGGCTTGTGCCTTAAACCCATCGGCAAGAGTAATATTGTGAGATGTTTTAGGGAATGACAATTTTGAGAAAAGAGAAGGATTATCAGCTAAGTGATCAGAAGCATCAAAGTCTAAAATCCAAGATCCAACAAATGTAAATTAAGAGAGACAAACTGTAGAATTACCGGTGTGAGCAACGGTGGCCGAAGAAGAAGAAGCCTTTTGAGTGGTTTTAAACTGAAGATACTCCTTATACTCATTGGTAGAAAGTAGATGATCTTTTTCAAACTCGATCTTGTGCTCAACAGTTGGTTTAAGAGATTGAGCTACAATGGCAGTTTTATTCAGGAATCCATGTAGGGAATAACATTAATTTTGAGTGTGTCATCTCGCTTACAAGAAGAACAGTGTAGATTACCCCTACTACCTCTTCCATGACCACCATCTCTACGACCACGACTTCGGCCTCCTCGGTCAGTTAAGTTTAAGACAAAAACTAAAGACTCAAATGTTGTTTGAGAATCAACTTCAAAGGAAGTTGTCGGAGAAGGAACTCGAAGCAAATGATCAATTAGTTCCTCCATCGTAGGAATATTAAGATTTGTCAGAGTCTGATTCCAAACAAATTCAAAGTCTTTGTGGAGCCTTGAAGAACAAATACCATAAGCATGTTATTAAGCTTACTCGACATCTTTTGTGCATCATCATTAACCAGCATCAATTTAATCTCTTCACAAATGGATTGTGCTTTATTCAGATAAGAGGGCAAGTCAAGATCAGTCATCTGCATTGTCGCCAAACTATGAATCGTCTCATATAGCTGTTGTATATCATTAGCATAAACAGTTTGAGTCTTCTTCCAATTTCGTAATATGTCTTGTAAGGACAGAAATGAACCATTAATCTTGGTTCAATAGACTGCCACAACAATGATACAAGCTGATAATCTACCCATTGTCACTCATCCTTCTCAGATTCAGCAATGTCAGTAGCCTTTTTAGTGAGATGGTTAGACAATCCTTGACCCAGAAACCATACCTCTTCAACATTACGCCAATTCAAATAATTCTTACCATTCAACTTCTTGGTAGTAATGATGGGGGACTTGGAAAACGCAAAAGAAATTAGACTTTTCTTCTCTAGGTTGAAGCCTCCCTTAGTAGATTCAGCCATAGAAGAAGTTCAGAAGAAAAGGCAAAATGTACCCAGAAACAAAAACTCAAGCACACGAGATTCAAAGAGGGGTAGCACAATGACAAATCCAGAAAACAAATAGGGGCAAAACAAAACCAGGAGGAGACAATGAACACAGCGGTAGAAGCGGCGATGTCAACAGTAGCTGCGAGGGTGGCGCATGGATCACACGTGCTGGAGAATGAAACTGCTGAAGACGACGTGTGAGAGCGCGTGACGGCGACGCTGGTGGCAGCGCTTGGATGGACGACCGATCAGCGGCGTCTGAGGTGAACTCTGGTATCACTTTGGGCACCAAATTGACTACAGACAATGGGTCAGCACTAAAACCCAAAAGCAAGATAATAGGAAAGAACCAAAAAGCTCTAGTACTAACTTGAAGTTAAATCTGAATATTTCTCTCTATATTAACATTGTAATATGAGACTACAATATATATATACATGACTACAAGATAAAACATTAATTATTTATGCTAAATCCTAAAAGTATAAATACAATGAATATATAGATATAACGTATAGAACTCCACCATCTATACCATTTACTTATTATGATTATAATCAACAACTTGAGTGAGAAAACGGTTATATAAATTAATGTATTTGTCATTAAGATATTTGCATGCACTATTTATTAAATTGAATAATATATAAACTTCTACTATCTCTATCACCTTTCAAATATGTGTATTCTTAATTTGATTTTTTATTTTATTTTATTTATTTAATTAATATTTATAATGTTTAAAACTATATTTAATTATATTTTGCATCATTCACAATTGAAAACCAAATTCTTTTATTGATTTATCGTACGTTCCGTTTGAACGGAAAAAGGGGAATGAGCTCAAGAAGAGATATTTAACTTGTTTGTTAACAATTAAGATTATGAAGGAAGGGATTTTGGTAGATTTATTTTCTGAGGGTATCATGCCTTTAGCATCTGTCCATTGTTTGACTGGAAGGGAAATGAAGCGCTTTGGACTAATGAAAATTTGCTTTTCCACTTTATTCAATCACATCTTTATATTAATTCTTGTAGGCTCCAGATCTGATTTTATAAATTTATGAGTTTTTAAAGATAATAAAATAATATTATATATATATATATAAAATTAAATAAAAGTTCAAAAGTCTTTTTTCTTTTTAATTTTTATATATATATATATATATATATATATATATATATATATATATATATATATATATATATACGGTAAAAAGATCAATTTACATCAAGTGTAAGTTAATTTTTTCTTACATTTATTTTTACAATTTGTTAGATCCACTTTCATCTAATGGTTATTTTTAATGAAATAATCTCAATCATTAGATAAAAATAACTAATGGTTGAAAATGAGTGTAAGAAAAAAAAAAAAAATTTATACTTAAGTATAAGTCGATCTTCCCTTTATATATATATTTATTTATCAAATTAAATAAAAATTCAAAAGTCTTTTTTTTCTTTTTAATTAATTAATATTAAATAAAGAGGGAAATAACTCTTTTACTTCATTCTTTCTTTTTTTTTTCTTCTTTTTTTATCATATTCTTTTTTTTTCTCTAAAATACCAAAAAGACCCTTAGGAATTAAATATAACTTACCTCCTTCAACTTTTACTTTATGTGCATTTTACTCCTTCGAATTAAGAACGTGCAGTTTATCCCTCCGAAAATTTGTTTGTGGATCTTGAAACCCCATCCCCTTAAACACCATCCAAATATTTAAATGTGCTCTACAAACTATCAAAATAGCAGTGTTTTAGTAAAATTCCCAAAATCGAATTTCAGCCGTAAAAGTTTTCAAATTTTGAATCCATCTCGAATCTCTTCCGAACATGTTTAGACACAACTTTCAGAAATAAAAAAGGGAAAAAGAGACATTTGGCTATTTTGTGCAGTTTTTGAGTGTTCATCATCCTTATTAGCGTGATTGATTATAAATGAGATTATGAATAATTATAATTAATTTTAAAAATAATTATAATTAATTTAGTATATAATCATGCTTTAATATTTTTTTTTCTGTACAATATCTTTATTGTATAAATAAAAATTAATCCTCCTGTATACATTCATTCAGAAATATATATAAATTAACAGTATTTGTCTTTCTGTTTTTGTTTCAAACTTGATATCAGAGAGCCTAGACTCTAGGTCCAGACCGTCATTGCCGCTCCATTCAGACACCGTTTCAGACTTCCATTCAGACACTATTCCAAACCCATGCTGTCCAAAATCCCTCACCGTTGCCATTTTCGATTCACAGCTCTACGAATCTCTATTTTGACACCGCTGGCACCGTTGGAACCGTCGTCCGTCGATCTACTGACCACCAAAATTTCACTTCTAGTCATTATCGCACGCGCCACTCTACCCTTATGCGCATGTGTCTCACGCGCTAGATCCAGCAACATGACCCGTTGACTTGCGACTCTGTTCGCGTTGACCCATTGACATGGCGAAGGTGCTAACGTGGCCTTGTGACTTGGTTCATTTGGTTGATGTGTCATCTAACGTGGCACCAGACCCCTTCCAAAGGTTTTCCGGTGAGATCTTTCTATTTTTGAGGTTCTTTTTTATCAATTCAGCTTCGAAAGTTCAGTTTTTACATTCTTCCTTAGTATAATGGAGAAACCATACATTACTCAATCTCTTTCATCTGTGCTCACTGCCCCAGATGTTGTAGATATTGTAAAGACCCAAGATAATTGATTGAGAATTGTCCCACGTGTCCTCCAAGGTCTGATCAGAACATGTTTCAACATCGTCCCAATTCTTCTAAGTTTGTGCTTGTTGCTACTGCTGCTAATGGATCCCCAGATTCTTCAGTCACACCCTAGGCTTCCTTTTTTACTAATGATCTTGTGTCCCTCCTTAAGCGTTTACTATCCAATTCTGGTAATACCTCTTCTACTTTATCAACCACACCAGGTAATACTAGATGATACTTTGACTTTGCTTGCTGTAACCATGTGACGTCCACATCTCAGTCTTTTTCATCCCTATCTGTTAAAGATATTACACATTCTATACATACAACCGACGGATCTCTTATGAATGTTAGTCATAAGGATTCTGTCTTTTTGCCCACTCTTAACTTACCTAATGCATATCTCATTCCCAAATTAAACTTCAATCTCATTTCTGTTGGTCAACGATGTGACCCTGGTTTATGAAGTCATATTTTCTTCTTTTGGTTGTCGTGTACAGGATCTACGGATAGGACAAGTCATAGGGACTGGATGTAAAGTCGGAAGACTGTTTGAACTCATCAACCTTCATGTTCTTCCTACCTCAAATCTTTGTGCAGCATTCACCTCGTCCTCCATTCAACTGTGGCACCAACGTCTTGCTCATAATTCTCTAGAGAAGTTGTGTCCCCTCTTATCTCAAGGGCCTCTAGGTTTGGTTAATAATGAGTCTTTTCACTGTGCTTCTTGTCAAACTGCTAAATAACCTGCACTTTCATTTAGTAAAAGTACCTTTTATTTCTAAACCTCCTTTTGACTTTGTGCATTTTGATGTCTGGAGGCCTGCCCCCACACCAACTATGAGAGATAATCGATATTTTATAATATTGATTAATGATTTTTCTTGTTTTACTTGGATATATTTAATAAAAAATCGTTTAGAACTTCCTCAAGTTTACATTAATTTTGCTACTATGATCAAAACTCAATTCTCAAAATTAATTAAAGTTTTTCGTCGTGATAGTGCTTCTGAATATCGTGATTCAAAACTTCTCATCTTGTTGAACATGGTACACTCTCCGAGTTTTCTTATCTTGGTACCTCTTAGTAAAATGGTCATGCCGAAAGAAAACACTTTCATATCATTGACCTTGTCTGAGCTATGCTCATCTCCTCATGTTATCCTGAACGTGTTTGGGATACAACCACTCTCTCCGCTGCTTATGTCATTAACCATCTTCTTTCCTCTGTTCTGGATAATGTATCTCCTTTTGAACGTCTCAACAATACTTCTCCAAATTACAAATCTCTTAAAGATTTTGGCTATACTTGTTTTGTTCTCCTTCAATCCCATGAGTACACTACAGTTGAGCCTCGAGCACGTATTTGTTACTTTTTTGGTTATGGTACTGAACATAAGGGATATCGCTGTTGGGATCCAATCTCTCAATGAATTTGTATCTCCTGTCATGTCGTCTTTTGGGAAGACATTATGTTCTCATCACTCTCAAAGTTCAAGTCATTCATTTCCACTTTGACTCCTCTTTTCACTAACCCCTTTGTTGATCTCTTTCCTAGTGATTCTAATGCAAGTTCCTCCACTGAGCTTCCAGTCACTTCTGATGTTCTAGCCACTCCTGATGACGTTGTTCCAGACGTAGATCTTGTACCTATCATTGCACCCACTCTTCCTTCTGAGTGTCCAACTAGGGTAAGAACTCAACATACATATCTTCATAATTATCATTGTTCTTCTACCGTGCTTCACTTATATGAACCTCTGTCCTATCAAGAAGCCTCCACAAATCCTCATTGGTGCCATGCTATGCAAAAAGAATTACAAGCTTTGGAGAACAGTAATACTTGGGACTTTGTTAATTCTCCTTCTTGTAAGGCACTTGTGGGATGTAAATGCGTGTTCAAGATCAAGACTCATTCTGATGGCTCTATTGAGCGCTATAAGACTCGTTTGGTTGCTAAAAGTTTCACTAAAGAATGTGACATTAATTATAAAGAGACCTTTGCACATGTTGCTCGCATCACTTCAGTTCGTACTCTCCTTACTATTGCAACAACTCAAAAATAGACTCTAAATCATATGGATGTGAAGAATGTCTTTCTTAATAGTGATTTGGAAGAAGAAGTTTATATGTGTCCACCTCTTGGTTACATTTGTCCACCAAATAAGGCTTGTCGTCTTCAAAAGGTTTTATGTGGTCTCAAACAAGCACCTCGAGCTTAGTTTACCAAGTTTCACTACACTATTAGTCAATTTGGCTTTTCCTTTAGTGCCCATGATTCTACTCTGTTTACTCGCAAAACTGTTAGAGGTACTATTATGTTGCTTCTCTATGTTGATGATATGATTATTACTGATGATGATACTACTGGTATTACTAAGCTTAAACAGTTCTTGAGTCAGCATTTTGACATGAATGATATTGGATCACTCAGTTACTTTTCTGGGTCTTGAAATAATTTCTTCTGCTGATGGAATTTCTCTGTCTCAAACTAAATATGTCTTGGATCATATCTCTCAAGCTGGTCTCACCGATAGTCGCACCGAGTCTACTCCTCTAGAACCTAATGTCAAATTTACACCTTTAGATGGTACTATACTTGATGATCCTACTCTCTATTGGCAGTTGGTTAGCAGTTTGATTTATCTTACCGTTACTCATCCATACATTTCATATGCTCTATTCATTTAATCAGTCAGTTTATGTCAGTTCTGAGCACTACTCATTATGTTATTAGTCTTCGTATTGTTTGATATATAAAAGGAACTCTGTTTCATGGGCTTCATTTCTCAGCTAACTCCTCCTTGGTCCTCCAAGCTTATTCTGATACTAATTGAGGTGGAGATCCCATTGATTATCGATCCACTACTAGCTACTATATCTATCTTGGTGATACATTTATCTCATAGCAAAGTAAAAAATAGACTTTAACTGCACGTTCCAGTACTGAAGCAGAGTATCGGGAACTTGCTGATATCACATCTAAAATACTTTGGTTACGTTGGCTTCTTAAAGACTTGGGTGTCTCTCAGTCCTTTCTCACTGCTCTTTACTATGATAATAGAAGTGCTATTCAGATTGCTCACAATGATATTTTTTATGAGCGCACCAAGCATATTGAGATCGACTGCCACTTCATTCATCAACACATTCTTTGTGGTGCCCTTCATCTCATCTCCATTGGCACTCTTGACCAGTCAGCCGTTCTGTTCACCAAAACTTATTGTAACACTCTAATATAATTATCTCGATAATTCATCACAATATAAAGATAATCAATATTAGATATGCTACTACTACTTATTTAATAACTAGTCTTATATCATTTATACAAATAAATAAATATGGAGAGTCACGTAAACAGAAAATTGTACATAACTACAAAAAAAAACTTCACGAGCATTATAAAATATACAGCAAAATACAACTCAAGACAACAAACTATACAAGAGTTGTAAACTACCAAAAATAAAACTAAACTATTTATTCATGGATCCTTTTTCTTGTTTCTCTTTTTCTTCTTCTTTACTTCTTCAGAAAGATCCTGTTATGCTACCATAAAACATACAAACGGGGTGATAACATATAAATTCTCAGTAATACATACACTTTATGGCATTAGTAAAATATATACACAATGGTGCATTCATATACTATAATTCATGAACTTACTTGTGATACTAAACAATTGACTTCATCAATGTAAAATATCATCATCACATGTATACTACGGTTCAACCCTAAGGGAACCAATGGTTGTTAGAGTTCAACCTCATCAAGGGAACCAATCTTTACTAGGATTCAACCTCATTAAAGGAACCAATCTTTACTAGGGTTCAACCTTATCAAGGGAACCAATCTTAATAAACTTAGAAACTCAACTTATATTCAAATCTATTTTATCATTTCTAATACTTCCTTATCATTAATTTATGCAATTTCATATTAATTATGGTTCTAAATACTCAATTAAGACATAAAATAACTTGGAAAGACATAAAAACATGAAAATGGAAGAATTGTGCCAAGGCACAAAATTTCCTTGGTGCTATGTGAATAGTATCACACATGAACAACACTGTGAATAGTGCAAAAGATTTTAGTTTCCAGATTTGCACAAGGAGCTTCATTTTCATGAGTCCAAAGCCACCAAAACCAATATTTAAACATTCCACACATTTCATTCAACACCAAGCAACTCAACAATGACATAAATTTGCTGTTCAAGCATCCAAAATTTATTAATTCAAGCCAATCAAAATTAAGATATCAACTTACAACTCAATAAACTATCAACTTGGAAACCATGGATTCCATCACTAAAAGGCTATGGATTTCAAGAGTTCCACTTTCTCAACCAAGCACCAACTAGAAATACACTTTTCTATTTCACCCAAAAACCATATAATCTTCATCAAACCAAAATAAGAGTAAGATGAAGTTTAGGAAGAAAGGTGAGAAAACTAAAACCCTTACCTCTTAATGCTTGGAAAAAGATGGGTGATTATTTCTTCTTGGACTTTCCTCCTTTGCTCCTCTTCTTTCCCCCTTTCTTTCTTTCCTTTTCTGTTCTGTTTTCTTTCTTTTGTCCGCAGGGAAGAAAAATGTGTGGGAGAAGATGGGAAAAGAGTTAAATAAGTCAAAAGATAAATATTGGTAACTTAACTTTATACTGCTAATTTCATATCTGTTACGAACACTTAAATTTTACTAATTTAAGTTTTATAACTTCCAACAACTTTGAAATAAATATTAAGATTCATCAAAATTATTATTTCACCATTTTCTCAAATTTTCATATCTGTTGGAGGTCAATTTAACATTAAAACATACAATCAATATGCTTAAAAATGTCAAACGAACTCCGATTGCTCTCAAATTTTAAATACACCTTAATCCACCTATTTGTGACCTATAAATAAATTCTCCTTATTTATTTTACTTAATTAGGCAATTTATGTCATTTTTTAAGTTATTTTAAGCTATTTTTCGCATTCTGCGTTGTAGTAAAATATCTAAATGATTTCAGTTTGTCACAAAATTTAACTAATATGTTATACAAGTATAATAGTACCTCTGAGACTATATACAAGCCTAACATATTTCTCATGATGTTACACTTATCATCCTGGACGGTTTCGTATTCTGATTTCCAAACTCAAGGTGGTTCCTCCTATACTCACTTGGGTTTACGAGAGGATGTCAACATGATTGATTATAATTAATTATGATTGATTTTAGAGATGATTATAATTGATATAGTACATAATTATACTTTATTTTTTTTATACAACAATCTTCTTGTATAAATAAAAACTAATATTCATGTATACATTCATTCAAAAAATATACATAAATTTATTAGTATTTATTTCTTTATTTCTGTTTCTAACTATTACCTTCGTTGTTGCTTTTTTTTTTTTAATGATGATACCGTTGAATAATTTAATTTGCTATTTCAAACTGTCATGAATAATTTAGTGGGAGATATAGACGCCAAGTCTCATCGATACAAAACCATCAAAACTTCTTATGAATTTTCACAGCCGTACAAAATACCACCGCTAGGAGATCAAACTCAATCAAGAATACTTGATTAGAGATTTGAGAGAAGAACGAGAGAATAGCTAAAAAGCAAGACCAAAAGGGAGTGTTGTGTTGTTCGATGCAGTTCACGGGCTAAATGAGTAGCTCCGATCACCAACAATAATGGAGGAAATTATGGGGTCCAGGGTGTTCTTCCATTATGTGATATTCAGAGAAGAGAGGAATTCAGAATTTGGGAACTGCAGAATTGAGTTTGATTTTTGGGAATTTTATTAGAAGTATGTGGTTTTTGTACTTTGTAGAACACCTTTAATTATTTGGACAATGTTAAACGTGAAGGGGTTTTAAGATTCATTAATAAACCTTGTGGGGGCAAATTACATGTTTTTAAATCTTAAGGGATAAAATAGACATGAGGTAAAGTTAAGGGGATAAACTATATTTTAATCTTAACTTAATGATTGATCCAATTTTTAAAACCTTGATTTTTATATATCACGCGATGATGGAATTTGACTTTACTTAATCAATCTATTTCTCATATTTTACATAAAGATATTATCTATTCTGTTTGTTTTAGAATATTTGTCATTTTTTAAAAAATATTTCATTTCATTTTATTTATTGTTTAAGAAAATGAAGAAAGAATTAATTTTTTTCTCTAATTTTATTCTTATTTGGTGTTTCTGAAAAATAAATAAGAAAAAATATTAATAGACTGATAATATTTTGAATATTTTAATAAAAAGTAATTTCATCAAATACAGTTATATTTTCTTATATATAATTTAGGCTATTTAATAATGTTGTTAATTCTTATGTAATTACATTGAAGGATATATATTTTAAAGGATAATACTTAAGTTTATTTTTTTATATTTATTACATCTATTTTACCAGTCAAGTTATAACATATATGCATTTTTTTTAAAAAAAAGAGAGTAAGAGAGAAAACATTAATGAACACATGTCATAAGTTGATTGGTGGAATAAATGTAATGGACATAAAAAAATTGACTTAAGTGTTGTCTTAATTTAAAATGAATTGAGCAGTAATTATACTAATAATAAGAAGGTTAAATTAATCTTTAGACTCTATAGCTTCTCACAAGATTTTCAAATAGATCTTTATAATTTAAAAGTTTTTAACGAAGTTTTTATACTTCTAAAACTTTTAAAATAAGTCCTTATAATTTAAATAAGTTTTCAATTATATCTCTATTAATTATAAAATTTTGTAATTAAGTTCCTAAAACCTGTAATGACATTATAAAATAACTTGCAAATGACTATAAACATATCCATTAACGAAGTTTAATAGCTATTAGTTTGTAGGGACCGATTTAAAGATTTTTAGAAATTTGGGGAGCCATTAAAAACTTTTAAACTATAGGAATCTATTTAAAATTTCAATGTAATTGTTAGTGTGATCGAGATTGTGATTGATTTTAGGGATAATTGATTGAGATTGTAAGCTATTTAGTATATAATTATATTTTATTATTTTCTTTTTATGTATAGTAGTCTTCTTGTATAAATAGATGCTAACTCTTTTGTATACATTCATTTAAAAACATATACAAATTTATCAGTATTTGTCTTTGTGTTTCTATTTCTAACTTGGTATCAGAGAGCCTAGGCTCTCGATCCAATCCTTCTGCTCCAGACCTCCGTTTAGATACCGCTCCAGACAGCCGTTGTCCGCTCTGTTCAAACACTGCTTCAGACATTTGTTCAGACACTATTCCAGACCACCGTTGTCTGTCGTTTCATTCATCATTCGTTTGTCGTTCCACTGTTTCATCATTGATTGTCGTTTAGTTCACCACCATTTTGTTTCTTTCACCATTGTCATTCTATGGTTTGTCGCTCCTCGGACCTCTGTTTCTGACACCGCCAACACCACTGGAGTCGCAGTCCATCGATTTATCGGCCACCAAAATCTCACTGTCGTACTCCTCCTCATGCGCCATCACGGGCCACCCGCTCCCTCTGCACGTGTGATCCACGCGCCTGATCCTAGCACACTGTGCTCGCGACCCGCGACTCGAATCTAATCTAGATTTGTTGACATGGCGTTGTGGCGTTGACGTGGACATGACACCATCTAAGTTGCCCACATGTCCCTTGTGCTGATGTGGTGCTGATGTGGCACTATGCCTTATTCCCAAGATTTTTTGGTGAGATCTTTCCATTTTTTAAGTCTTTTTCTATCAATTCAGCTCAAAAAGTGCTCTTTTGGCTATTGTTCTTCTCTGTTACTATGAAAAAATTTGATGTTACTTAGCCCATTATAATTTTACTTAATGGTTCAAATTACACCACTGGATTGAGGTCATATATGGTTTTCGAAAAGGCCAAAGACTTTGGTGATATGTCACAGGTGATATTATTTGCCACTATCAAAGCTGAAGATGACATTGATGAGAAGTTTGCTGACAAATTAGAAAATTAGGATAATAAAATTCATCATATTATCGCCTAGTTCTGAAACACCTCCACTCCTAGCATTCATCTGCAATTTGGATGTTTTGACACTGCCAAAGAGGTATGGGATCATCTTAAGAATCGATGTACAATTTTTGATTTATCTTATCAATATCAGTTGCTGAAGGAACTCAATAGTCTGAAACAAGAATCCAGACAAGCTGTATATGAGTTTCTAGCTCGAATGGAAGCTATCTAGGATCAACTGATTCTGTGTGAGCTAACCTTGAAACACAAAAGTAATGCTAAGCTAAATGATGAGTATTGTGATCACACCAGACTCATTTAGTTTCTAATGACTGTCACTTATGATTATGAACCTATTCGAGCTTCTCTACTACATTTGGATCCCATGCCCACACTTAAGGATGCCATTTCTCGTCTGAAATCAGAAGAAATTAACTAGATTGGATCTTTTTCAACTTAAAGCTAGATCTGACTTGTGAGACACATGCGTAGAAGGAGAAGTTGGCAGGTGACGACGCTTGCACAGGCGGCTGTTGGAGGTGAAATTTTGGTGGTCAGTAGATCGGCAGACTTTGGTTCCAACGGTGCCGGGGGTGTAAAAAATGGAGGTCTGAAGAGCGCTGAACCAGAAATGGCAGCAATGAGGTATTTCGAGGATTTAGAACGATGTCTGAGCAAAGATCTGAAACTGTGTCTGGAGGTCTAGAATGGTGTTTGAACGAAAGTATAAAGCAATGTATGAACGGAGATCTGAAACGGTGTCTGGAACCTAGGATGGAATCTGAAACGGAGTCTGGAATGTAGGATTGAGTCAGGAGTCTGGAATCTAAGATTGAACCGATAGCGTAGACACACTGATATCGAGTTAGAAATAGAAATAGTGATACAAACATTAGTAATTTGTGTATTTTTCTAAATGAATAAATACAGTAAGATTAACATTTATTTATACAAGAAGACTAATGTATAAAGAAGAAAAATAATAAAATATAATTATGTATTAAATCAATTTAATTATGTACTTAAATCAATTTAATTGCATCGTACTAAATTAATTATAATCATCCCTAAAATCAATCGTGATTAATCATAATTTTAATTATAATTAATCACGTTAACATCTTTTTTGCTTAGTTGGAGATCAGGATAAAAATATTATTTTTTAATCCATGTGTTAAAATTTATTTTTGCTAGCATTATTTAAACAAAATTGTATTTTTAACCTTACTTTTGATATATTTTTACCAAGCAAAAATCAGTTTTTCTAATATTAATTTATTTATTTTTACATGTCTAGCAATAATTTGTTTAATATCATTTTTCATAAAATTAATTAATGTAACCAAAATTTAATCCAAACACTTTTAAATTCCCCATCCACTTCATGCTTGACATCAGCAAGAGGTCACAATCACAATGGAACCATCTGGCTGTTCTGTTTATATTGTATTAATTGAATTATAGAATCGGTGTCTGAACGTAACTTTATAAGCGATGGACCGATAAAAAGATTAAGTGATAACTACGGCTTTACTATTGTTTTTTTTTTTCCTATGAAATTTTAGAATATATGATTTTAAATGTTAAAAATATCTAAATTTCTCCCCTTTGTTTTGGGTAACATGACGTGAGATGGTAATCATGGTTCGAACATATTTAAATTCTAAAGTAAACCCTTGTTCTGGTCTTAGATTTTCAAAACATCAATTTAGTATTTAAAATCTTCCACTTCTACTTATTAAATTAAAATAAGTTTTTTTAGAGTAATTACATTTCTTTATTTATTCTCTTTAAAAAATTATACATGTTATTCTCAATTTTTTATTTTTAAATTATTAATCTAAATTATTTTAATTAATTACATATATTTTTTTATACTTTTAAATATTTTTATTCTTATATATTTTTTAGTTCTACGTTAATTTAATAAAGTCCATGCAATGCATGTGATACTTGTTATTATTATGTCAATTTGATCCTTAAATGATATATTTTTTTATATCAAAATAGCTTTAAAATTGCTGTTTACTAAGACTAAATTGATGTCATGCAATAACAAAAAAAAATTAGTTAATGATCTATTTGATATCACTACTCTTTCAAAAGCCAAATTAATATTATGAAAATCTTTCGAGAATAAAATTATGGCAAAATGGGAAACTGACTCAATGTAAATGAAATGTAATTATGAAATCAATGATTAAAAAATTTAGAGATGACCAGATCAAACAAAAAAAAAAAAATTAGAGATGAGTTTTAATTTTAATATAATCTTTCATACAAAACTCTTCTATAAAATTTTCATTTAGAAACCAAATTTACCCGAACTATTCTTTTTCCATCTCCTTAATTCATATAAGGACATCAGCAATAATTTACTTTGCAAATCATAGCCACAGCCCACAAGTTGCTTCACAATTCAAACTCTATATATATCCAGTTTCGTTTTCTCATTATCTAACGCACAAAACAACCAAATTTCCATCTTTGACAATATACTCAGTTGAAGCTATGGAACCAACTTCTCTTCCAGTGCCCTTCGTCCAGGAAATAGCAAAGCAGCCATTGACGAGAGTTCCAGAACGTTATGTTCGTCCACATCAAGAGCGTCCAATAATATTATCTACCGCTACACCTTTACCTCAAGTTCCTGTTGTTGACCTGAGCAAATTGTTGTCGCAGGATCACAAGGGACCTGAACTGGAGAAGCTACACCATGCCTGCAAAGAATGGGGTTTCTTTCAGGTTTTTCATCTACCTCTCCTCACCCGTCACCTTATTTCTTTTTTATCCTTCTATTTCTGCTATCATTTCAATTTCTCTTCATCTGACTGACAAACTGATTGTCAGAATTGTTCAGATATGATTTCTAGTTTTAATGAAAAGTGAATGATTTACCAATAACTCTCTGGTTTTGACTAAGAGCTGCAAGTAATACAGATTTTACACAGGTGGATATATATATATATATATATTCTTTCTTTCTTTCTTTCTCTTTATTGGTTTAAGTGAAAGAATTTTAAAAAAGCGATCTGTGTCATTTGTGTGTTACTTACTTATGTATGGAAATTATTTCAGCTGATTAATCATGGAGTCAGCACTGCATTGCTGGAAAATGTGAAGACAGGTTTTCAAGAATTCTTCAATCTTCCAATGGAAGAGAAGAAGAAGTTTGGACAGAGACAAGGAGAAGTGGAGGGATATGGTCAGCTCTATGTTGTTTCTGAGGATCAGAAATTGGATTGGGCAGATGTGTTTTTCATGTTCACTTTTCCACCACACATGAGGAAACCCCACTTACTTCCAAATTTCCCCTTACCATTCAGGTTCTCTTTCTCTCTTATGTGCTCTCTGGTTTTAAGAAAAAAGAGTACTTATTTTGAAGTTTTTGTTTTAAAGAGCTTTTTTTAATGTGAAACGAGATATATATATATTAAAAGTGCCTATATTAATAATTACTAATGTTAAGACTATTTATTCTTTCACTTATTTTAAAAGTTTAGGATTGTTAACTTTTAAAATAAGTAGTTGAACTACTTTTTTTAACTTCTGTATTTTATTATAATGACATCTAAACATATTTAAAAATATTTTTAAGTATTTATTTTTAAAATTTAGTGTATTCAAACGGACTCATAGTTCACTAGATATGTGAAAACTTTATGGGCAAAAGATAAGTAAAAATTCTAAATACTAATATTTCATAAGTCAAATGTTAAAAGTAGGAGTCTAAACGAGTTAAATTTAAATATTGTGCTTGACTTATACAAAAATATTAAGTTTGAGCATTTAGTTGATTTATAACTTGATTATTTATTTTCTCTTTATGAAACATCTCCTTGAAGCATTTTTTAAGTTTACTAATTTAATATTTAGTATAAATCTTTATGTTAAAAGATGAAGTAAAAATAGGAAGAAAGTAAAAACTTTTCAACTATAATTTTTTTATCACTTTTTTCTCTCACATCACTTTTTACACATCTTCCCATACCATCAATTATATTACTTTTATCTTATCACTTTCTCTTACTTAATTACAACTCTTTAAAAAGAATGTGAAAAGGGGTGTATTACCAAAAAGGGTGTAGAAGTATCTTTATCAAATACTTTTTAAAAATTAGTGTTAGGTAAGTGGTAGATTGTAAAAAATAAAATAACAATTTTCTAGATAGAATTGCAATTTATTAAGTAATAACAATATATAAATTATTACTATCTATACATTTTCTTATATGAAATTACAACTTATTTTTTGATTGAATAAAGCTTAGCCTTGACTTATTTATATATAATTGAGCCTAAACTCAAGTTTAAAGTTGTTTATTTAGTTAAACAAATTAACTTGATTAAATATTTAATGAGTCGAGCTTGATAAGTTTACGAATAGTACAACTCATTCACACATCTAGCTAAAGGAGATTTTTAGTACCTCAACTTACCAAGTTTGAATTGAGAATATCAATAATGTTATTTGCACACCATTTTTATTACATCACTCTTACCTTGCTTCTTTTTGGATAATTAAATAAGAGAAACACACATTCATGTACACTCTAGGTCTCTATCTTTATTTTCCCAATTAAGAAAAGTGTAAAGATGATATATTAATATTAGTATACAATTAACAAAATTCTAACAACAACGTTGTTTGCATACTATTTTTATTATACTATTCTTACACCATTTCCATTTTGGATAATGAAAAAAAAAATTTCTAACACATTATCTCCATCTTTATTTTCTCAATAAAAATGTGTAAAGATAGTATATTTATTGATGTATAAATAACAAAATTTTAATGATATCAATAATATTATTTGTATTATATTTTTATTACACCATTCTTATGTCCCCTCCCATCAAATAAGAAAAGTTGTGAATCAAGGTTGTTACAATGGGTAAGACTGAATTGCATCGACTCAAGTGTCCTGGGTTCAAATCTTACATATAGTCTAATTTCATTGATAAGTTATTATAACTACTAGTATGAGCCTTAAGTTAGATTTGTGACATGCCCTAATTTTCTTTTTTTGAAATTTCATATATGTGTATATGTGATTTTCGTTCTTTTTTTTTTTCTATAATTTTGTGTAATTCATGTTTTATGATTTCTTTCTTGCATATTATAGAAGTTTGACCTCACCTATTATGATTTTCATATAGGTGACATCACCAGAAAAAAAATTTGTTGCTGTTATTATTGTTGTAGAGAAATTTTTATATAAACATGAAATATTAAAGTTAGATATACTTGACTAATCATATTATTAATTATAGTAAGTTATGATAATTAATTATAATTATTAATTAAATGTAGTAGTTATTTATTAATTAGTGATATTGTTGGTCAAATATACTTAACTTAAATGTTTTATGTTTATGCAAAAATCTATCTGTTGTTATATATTATAGAAGTCTGAATATTGCTATTGGAATGTACTACCCAAAACATATTTGATCATTCATATGGGTAGCTTGATATCTTCATTTGGTTGCAGAGATGATTTAGAGAACTATTCTGTAGAGTTGAAAAACCTTGCGATCCAGATCCTTGATCTTATGGCAAATGCCCTCGCAATGGACCCCACCGAAATGAGAGAGTTATTTGCTGAAGGGACTCAAGCGATGAGGATGAATTATTATCCTCCATGTCCTCAACCCGAGCTTGTGACGGGACTCAATCCTCATTCTGATGGTGGTGGCCTCACCATCCTTCTCCAAGCCAATGAAGTTGAAGGTCTTCAAATAAGAAAAGATGGACAATGGGTTCGTGTTAAACCCCTCCCTAATGCATTCATCATTAACATTGGAGACATGTTGGAGGTAACCATTTACTCTTTTGACAATTAGCTACATCAATATCTTAACAAAAAAAATTATTTTATTACCGTATCTTTATTTTTTCTTTTAAAAATTAATTTCATATAAATTTTTTTTATTAATTTCGTTCTTTATCATATAAATCATTTACATTATAGTCGTTTCATTAGAGTTTTATCACCCTTAACTAAAATAATGATGTGTAACTAATGATAATGATATGATCGACTATCACCAATCAGTGATACATCATCATTTTTGTTAGAGAATAATGGAACTCTAATAAAAAGATCACATTAAAAATAATTTATAAAATAAGAGACTAAATTAACAAAAAAAAATTGATATGATGCCAAATTAAAAAATATATAAAGATAAGAGATAAAAATGCTTGTTTTGCCAAAATTTAATTAAGGGAATATAATATGCAACCTTCTTGAATTTTGACCCTTTTACAAATCATCACCACGAACTTCAAAATCTTCTCAATTAATACCTAAACTTTAATTAATGTCTCAATATATCTTTATGTTTAATTTAGATCCATTAATTCACTAATAATAATATTGCATGATATTATTTTATTTGTATTAACATTAATTAAGAATTGTTTATTAATTTATTTATTAAAATTTAATTTTAAATATATTTTCTTCCTTACAAAATAAATAAAAACAAGTTTTATTTTAAAATAAATTCGTTTTTTATTTATTTTATAAGAAAAAATATATCTAAAATTAAATTTTAATAAATAAATCAATAAACAATTCTTAATTAAGGTTAATATAAATAAAATGATACTATACAATTTTATTACTAGGGAATTAATAGATCTAAATTAAACATAAAAATTTATTGAGATATTAATTAAAATTTAAAGACTAATTGAGAAAATTTTAAAATTCATAATAATAATTTATAAAAAAAATCAAAGTTAAGAGAACTACATATTATTTTTCCTTTAATTAAACTATATGCTCTTATGAAGACCTCCTGAATTGCATTAATTTTCTAACCTTTTCAATCCTCTCATGCACACTGCTTTAGCCTTATCTTCCCAACTAATTTGGCAGATGATAACTAACGGAATTTACCCAAGCATCGAACACCAAGCATTGGTTAACTCCGAGAAGGAGAGGCTTTCTTTAGCCACATTTTTCAACCCTGGTAAAGAATCAATTTTAGGTCCTGCACCAAGCCTTATTACTCCAAAAACACCTGCAGTGTTCAGAAGAATCAGTTTCTTAGAATACTACAGAGGGTACCTGTCACAGGAACTCCGTGGGAAATCATACCTTGATAGCATGAGGATCCAAAATGAAAAGGACAAAAGCTCTTAGCACTATACAATTGATGGACACAGAAAAATTGAATATGGAACAAAAGTTTTTCTGTATTTGACATTGCTATTGACTTCATTTGAAGTTGAGCATGTCACAGCGATATCTATTTCATTCTGGTCTGTACACAAATAAATTGGGGCTGTGTTCTGCTACTGTATGATATAAGACTGAATAAGGATAGGATAGACTATATCCACTGAATAAGGCTTTGTTCTACTATCCTATATTTATTATGCCAACCACTATCCTATATTTATTATGCCAACATAGCTATTGGTCGGATTATATGACATTATCCTACTATCCGGATGGCTGTATATGTAGTGGCGGATACGGAAAGCATTAAGCTTAATTGCACTTTTATCCTTAAAATGTCAAAGTGTATAACGTATTTACATGAAAAACGTTAAAAAAGGTGGGGTATTTACGTGAATAATGTTAACCGTTTTTACGTTTTTGAAGTGAATACGCTACTTTTTTTTGACATTGTCTATCTAAACAAAAAAAATGACACGTTGAAAATGATAGCAATTTAATATATATTTTTAAAAAATTTATATTTTGATAAATAGTTTTAAGATAATAATATTTTGGTAAATAATTTTACTAAAAAAGCTCATATTGTATAGCAGTAGATCCGTTTTACTCAATTAATTAATTTTAAGCAACTTTTGAGGAAAAAAAAATTCACAATCTCATAATAAAACCAAATATAGATTCTACTATTTTGACTACTTTTCAATAAATCATTTCAGAAGGCAACGCGTACGCAGTGACGGATCAAAAGGGGGATTTGGGGGCGGGGGTCTCTTCTAAAATTTTAAGTGTATATACAAATTTGTTATTTTAAAATATTTTATTATAGCTAGTATAAAACACTTATTTAGTTTGTTTTTTACTCACTCTTATTTAAATCATATAATTAAAATTATAGAAATTTGATCATTTACTATTTGATCAAACGCTATAATATTATATAAATTTAGAATTTTAAAAGTACAAATAAGTCTTGAACTCATTTTAGTCTCTTCAAGTTATATAAACATATTGAACTCCAAGCATATTTAATGTATGTAAGGCTAACTTGATAATAATGTGTGTGATCTATAAAATAAAAGAAGCATTAATTATTTCACACAATTTCTCAATATTTTAATCTCAAAATGTCCACTGACATTGTTTTCATATATTTAAAACTGTTATATATCTTTCAAAATATGTGAATAAAATAATAAAATAAGTTATTTAATAAAATATATATTTGAAATTTTTACCTATTTGCTAATAGAATTATTGTGTGTTTGGATTATAGTTGGTAAACTTAAGTTTGATTGAAAGTGTGTTTGTAAACTTAAATTTGGTTAAAAGTAAGTTTGCAGTAACGTAATTTATGTTTGAGAACTTTTATCTCAAAAGTAAGTTTGATAAAATAAATATAAGAGATAAAATTCATCAACTAATAAAGTTATAACCCAAAAGCAAGATTTTCTTGTTTTTGGGCAAACGTATGTTTGATAGTAAAATTCAGTTTAAATAATACAAATATAAAAAAATCAAACAAAATTACATGTCGTTCAAGAAGCTTGAACGTGAGTTTGGAATTGTATAAAAAAATCAAACAAAATTACATGTCGTTCAAGAAGCTTGAACGTGAGTTTGGAATTGCAAACTGAGAACCAAACATGCACTTACGCATTCATTTGATAAATGTGAGATCTATGGTCTTTAACTAGGCCCATAGATATATTGCTATGAGATTAATTTTTAAACATTAATGTAATTAAAAGATTCTCTCGATAATTATTTTTTTTAAGAAATTTAAATTTTAGTTCTTTTTTTAGAATTGCGAATTACTTATTTATTATTGTACCAAACCCTCGTTTGTTGTGAGATTAAAAGTAAATATAACTAACTATTTTTTTTTATTTATTACATTTATGTCCATGTTTCCTGTCGCAATCAAGATTGCAATGGGATGACTAAAAAATAGGCTTTTAAAAATAATGAAGTCGTTACCAATATTTATTTAAATTAAAAATATATTAAAAAAATTGATCTTTTAGAAAATGAGTTTAGACTTGAGAGTTGATTACAGATAAGGAAGATTTTAATACCTTGCACTACTTGTTTCAGGAATGTTACTTTAAGTTAGTTATACAAAATTTAATAATTTTAAATATATCTATTTTATCTATTTTAAAAAACATTGTACCTATTTATAAAAGAAAAAGAAACAACTAAATTATAAAAATTAATTTTAACTTGACAAAAATGAATTTCTATTTCTACATATCATCAGGTATTACAAGAAATTCAAAGTCACATCTTTCTTTAAAAAATGATTGTGAATTGATTGTTTTTAATTTTAAAAAATTTAATTTTACTTTTTTAAAAAAAAATATAAAATATCTTTTTTATCATTTTTCATGAAAAGACATTATTTAAAAATTAAGATTTTTTTAAGGCCCAAACCCAACACTAAATAAAATAAATGGTGTTGTTAAAAAAAGGATACAAGGAAAAAGTTTTTATATATATATATATATATATATATATATATATATATATAAAGGAAGGCTGGTCCTCACGTGACCAGCCGATTAAAAGGTGAAGACAAGGAATAAAAATATAAAAAGAAAGGTGGGATACACTTTGTGAATTGCTGACCATTTGACCTGGTTTATTCGAAAAAGCAAAGAAACAAAACAGTGAGAGAGAGGGGGTTCTGTAGATCACATAAGTACAGGGACAATGGTGGAAAGAGATGGTGGCAGTGGATCCTGCTAGTCGGTCACCGATAACAATTAACAGAGCGACCATGGGTGCAGAGCACAGGTACTGGTTCGCAGAAGACAGCCATGGTTCGTGGCGTAGACGGCGGCGTTCGTAGGGGAGAGGTGCGACGAAGGTGGCTCGAGGACGGCGGCGAGGGACACGGTTTCGAGACGAGGCGCGGATGTCGCCGCCGCATTGAGTGGTACAAAGCAATGTTGGTATGCGTGGTTGGTGTTTAGTGGATGCGAGGGTTATGGATGGAGATGATGGGTTCATGGTGGTTGGTCACTGCTCTAACGGTGACTATGGTGGTTGAGTAGCAGCGGTATGGTGGTTGGCTGTGAGGCTGGTTCGCAGAAGTTCATGTCAACTGCATCAAGTGGTGGTTTGAGGGGTTTGTTTCAATGGGTTGGAGCTTGTTTTGGTTTGGTAGTTCACGGTGGGTTGAGATTCCGGTGGGCTTACAAGAACATGGAGGGCGACAGATGGTTCTTGGGACCGATTATGGTGTTTGTGTGCAATTGACAGAATGCATATTGTTCTGGACCCTGGTCCGGGATCCCATCCTGAAGGATCGACCCGACACACGAACCACCGGACTCCTTTGTAGACACCCCGGCTAAAGCCTCATGACCTCGGTCCAAGGCATCGGACACTTACAATAGCCAGACCTATGCAAATTCCCCCCAAACAAGGATTGGCCATCAAGGTAACAGTCTTGACAAATCAGAGACGGACCTCCATGATCGTAGGACAGTCCCGACAAAGTCAGAGACGGATCTCAACGATCGTAGGACAGTCCCGACAAGGTCTGAGACGGACCTCAACGATCGTGGGCTGAAACCTCTGCCAAGGCACGATCCTAATGTACCTTCGTCCTACATGGATTGCATGAGGATTCCAGCCACGCTCTCTATATATATATCAGGCTAAGTAAACCTAAAGGAGAGAGATCTCTGACTATCTGGTATATTCTCCTTTACTTAAAATCTACTTGGGCATTGCTTGACTTGAGCGTCGGAGTCCCATTGCAGGTACCCACTCCCTGGGCTTCATTCGCTTGGCTGCAGCTGCATAAGGAGGAAACCACCATATACATGCCTATTTCAGGTACCCTCTAAACCCATTTCAGAACATTGGCGCCGTCTGTGGGGATTTTTTCGATAAACTTCCATTCCTACGTTAACTATGGTGAGCACAAGACACAACCAGAGGAAGAGAAGCACTGCGCATGCTGCCCCTGGCCAAACGCAGGGCCCAGCAGCCCAGCACTGACAACCAAGACTGTTGACGAGTACGAGCACCATGAACGGAGTACCTAGTGTGGAAATAAAAAAATGCCCTGTCGAAACATCGCAACCCCAACAGCCGGCATATTCTTTCAAAGGCCAAGATGTTTGCCCAACCACTGGGGTAAATCTGACTGGGTGCAGCATGAAGAGTCCGGAGGACGGCAATATGAAAATCATTGAAAGGGAGCCGAAGCCCAAACCGCGTGAAGAAGTCCTCGTAAAGGAACATGAAGTGTTCTCCCGCTTCACGGGTCGAACACACGCGTTCTCTCCCCGGGGATAGGATCAGGAACTCACAATCCCGGAGCCCTCCCGCGGTAAGCTCTAAGTAATCCTTCAATTTGTCCAGCTCGGACCCGGTCTCATAGCGGGAAATGCTGTCAAAAGCATCGTCCGCAACCCAGGCGTAAGACAATCCCAGCCCCCGGCGAGCACGAATTAACTCCTCCTCGGCTTCTTGACCCCCCGACTCGCGAGCTTCAAGATCTGGGCGGGCTCTTCAATTCTTAGCACCCTTCTCCTAGCCATTCGAATTCTTGGAAGACACACAGAGGCTCAGGGTCAGAACCAGTCCAAGTTCGGAGATCCAAACGTTCTGGCCTCCACACCCGCCAAGGCAAAAAGCCTCAGAAGGACACCTCCGCCATATATAGTGCGATGGAGGAGGTGCTCCAAGAAGGGCAAACACCATTGACGGAAGGGGAAAAAAACACTTCCCCCCTCCCTTTTTCGAAACAGTAAGAACCAAAT
Source organism: Ormosia emarginata (assembly GCA_029884605.1). Lineage (NCBI taxonomy): Eukaryota > Viridiplantae > Streptophyta > Magnoliopsida > Fabales > Fabaceae > Ormosia > Ormosia emarginata. The sequence continues at coordinate 5,473,635 of JAQQTP010000025.1, forward strand.
GAACAAGGAGCAGAAGCAAGAGAAAAGATCAGTTCTGTAAGTATCTTGAAGAAAGGAAGAGGTCAGTCCTGTGAAGTCCATCAAAACCGCTTCGTACCATCACAGTGCTTGTCAGAAATCGCCTCAAGCCACAAAGTTTCTGATAAAAATCAAACGAAACAAAGCCAAAAAGACTGACACCCTATTTAAAGTGGTTGCGGTTAGAGGGCAATTCCGTCCAAACACCTCATATTTGAAAAGGCACCCATTATAGCGCGCGGAGCACGACACACATCCTCTCAACCCGAACGCGCCATGTGGCCCACGCTGCCGTAATGACAGTTCACGTTGCGGTCATCCAGTAGGTTAAAGAACACGTACCTGCAGGGTCAAAGAGCTCGGGAAATCCGCTCGGACCCCGGAACTATATTACCCCGGTAATAGTTTCCCCTAAAGGACAGAGACCCCGAAATCAAATATCTAAACTTGGCACTTCGCCGGCCTCAACCAAGTACCAAGCTGGGGGCAACTTAATATATCGCGTGGTCGGATGAGCGTTGGACTCACCCCGGTATAATATAAATACCACAGCTTAAAGAAAACAAAGCAGAAGGCACAGAATTCAAAGGAAAAAGGAGTAATTTTATTAAGTTTCTCATTCCATATATCATCTTACAACAAAAAGAGGGAAAATAAAGTATAGAGACATGGAACATATAAGGAAAGAAACCCCGGAGGTGCGAACCGCCATTAACATCATTGGCATCCCGGGCTATGTCGCATCCACATTTCCTCCAAGAACTAGCACCGGTCTCCCCCCCAAAGCAGTATCTTGAAAAAGTGGATTGGTTTCGAAGCCCAGAGCGGAACACTGCTTCCGAACCTCGGTATCCGCCGCTTTTCTTCACTTCCTTCTTCACCAGGTAGGAAAAGATCGGTGCGCACTTTCCTTTGGTAGACCGGACACAGTTTTTCATGGGAAGATCGTTCCACCGAAAACCTTAATCACCCCAAGCAGCCTCAAAGCCGAGGAGCAGCCCCAATAGTCCCTCCAGCATATTTGACTGCTCTTAGGCTCTACTGAGAAGGAAAGCGAATTTGGACTCGCTTTCTGCAACTACTTCCGCCCAACACGACGGATATCTCAAACCTGTCCAACGACTGCAAGTATCAAACAAGCAACCACAGTACGCTGGGAAAGTGAGACATCTGCTACTAATACGCTGAGAAAGTGAGATATCTATTCAAGAGATCACTCACATAGAAATGACCAAGTTTCAGAGATTTGGGAAAGAACAAGAAGAAAACTCTCGAAAGAGGCAAAGCTCTCCAGAAACGCATAAGAAAGGAAAGAACCATTTCTTTGAGATAAGTCACTTCTAGAATGAAGATGCAAAGAGGAATGCCATGATCGAATACAAAAACCCTCTATTTATAGAGAGAACGGAACGCTTCGATTAGTTCCTTGCGTTGAAGAACCTGTCAAACCATAAATCCGCATTCAGTGCCCCTCATTTCCCATTGGTCGCAAGAGCAGCGGACGGTTGTAAACTGCACAAAGCTGATGCTCCCCATTAAAGACTCGTTCATTCTTGAGGAGGTCAAAGCAACGGTTTCCAAAGAATCTAGGGAATCCAAGACCAACCAAAGGATGATGCCGCAAGTTGAAAGACCCCGAGAACTATATTCGGAGGCAACCGAAGGAAAGCCACGAGACTAAGAAATGACGATGTAGGTAAGGACTCACCTCGACCTCCAAACCACATCCCAACCGCCAAGTTGTCTTATGCTCGATCACGGACCTCGGCCAACGTGAGATATCGCGAAGCCCGGCCTCAAAGCTAGGATATCGTCCACTTCGAGCACAACAATACCTTGACGCTTGGGTCTTACCCAAGTATCAAGCTGGGGACAACTGTTTTGGACCGTGATCCGGGATCCCATCCTGAAGGATTGCCCCGACACATGAACCACCGGACTCCTCTGTAGACACCCCGGCTAAAGCCTCATGACCTCGGTCCAAGGCATCGGACACTTACAATAGCCAGACCTATGCAAATTCCCCCCAAACAAGGATATGCCATCAAGGTAACAGTCCTGACAAATCAGAGACGGACCTCCACGATCGTAGGACAGTCCCGACAAAGTCAGAGACGGACCTCAATGATCGTAGGATAGTCCCGACAAGGTCAGAGACGGACCTCAACGATCATGGGCTGAAACCTCTACCAAGGCACGATCCTGATGTACCTTCGTCCTACGTGGATTGCATGAGGATTCCAGCCACGCTCTCTATATATATATCAGGCTAAGTAAACCTAAAGGAGAGAGATCTCTGACTATCTGGTATATTCTCCTTTACTTAACATCTACTTGGGTATTGCTTGACTTGAGCGTCGGAGTCCCATTGCAGGTACCCACCCCCTGGGCTTCATTCGCTTGACTGCAGCTGCATAAGGAGGAAACCACCATATACGTGCCTATTTCAGGTACCCTCTAAACCCATTTCAGAACACATATCAACCAAAATAAAAAGAAAGCACACCCCATTTCATGTTGAAGTTTAATGCAAAAAAGAGACACAGATTCTTACATTTGATGTTTCAAGGAAATAGAGAAGGGAGTCGTAGCTTCTTATTTCTCAGTCATGACCTTAACAAGGGTCACGTTTCCTAATTCTTTTGCTTTAACTCAAATTCACTTCCTTTCACTTTCAGCACATTAAGTGTTTCTTTTTTTGGCTTCAATGAAAAACCAGAGAAAGAGCTCCTCCTTTCTTTGTTCTGTCGGTTTTTTATAGACCATGAGAAAAGATAAAGCTGAAACAGCAAGTGTGAACATAGAGGAGAATTTGTGTAACATTGGGTCACTTATTGCAAGTGTACCTCAATTTTTTTTTTTGGATTAATTTTCTTTGGATTTGTAACCTTTTTCAAGCATGTCTGTAAACTTGCCATTTTTGTGCTTCTCTCTTTTACAGAGAAATTCTTATTTAAACATAATATATTTAGTTAGGTGCACTAAATTAATCAAGACTTAATATTTTTATAAAGTACTATGAAATTAATATGAGATATAAAAATTCATAAAAATATTAAATTTTGATTAACTTAATGCACTCAAATATAATACACAATGTTTAGATAAAAATTCCTCTGCTTTCACATTGAGTTTTGGGTCGCAGGAGGTGTGGCGGGTTTAACGTAACAAATTGCATAATCCCTTTCCTCCTTTTTTTTTTTTTTTTGGGTTTTTTATGAAATCAATTATTATTATTATTATTATTATTATTATTATTATTATTATTATTATTATTATTTTACTATTTTTATTATATTCAAAATAAAATAGGCTAAATATAATTAGAGGATTGGGCAAAAAATGTAAATTTTTGTTAATGTAATTAATTGAATTTTTTAATATTTTTTAATATTATTTTGATTTCTATTTTTTATTAAAAAGATAATAAATTAAAAATTAGTCTAACCAAAATATGGTGTTTATAAACTTAGAAAAAGATTATGTATTCTAAATATTGTAATTAAGAATCATTTAACATAAAATTATTAGTCTTTAATTAATTAATAAAAATTTTATGAACAAAATTCAGTATCAACATTGTCAATCTCCCCCTTTTTTTGGGAAGAGTCTTACTATAAGTATGTGTTATGAAGTATTTAATCTTAGAGATCAAGTTTGTGGATTCTAACCAATCAAGACCTGAAACTTACTACATAATTAATTTTGAAATCTGAGAACTTCTTTTATGGAGGGTTTGTAGGGTTTTTTAGAGTATTATTTCACATAATAAGTGATAGATTAATATCTCGAAATATGATCAGGTGTCTAAGCGGTGGCACATCTCAATATTATTATTTTTATATACATAAATTCAAAAATCAAATCCAATACCATATAATTGAGATACCTATACCCTTTCTATTCAGATTAAACCACATTGTTATTTTTATGATTTCATATATAAACATTATTATATAGCATTTTGTCACTTTCAATAGACAAATAGCACATTAGTCTCACAAATGTGTGGTGTTAATTGGTTTCACAAAAGTGTTTTTAAGAAATGCACATAAATAACTTTGACTAAATAATTGGTCCCAAATTAATCAATTAATCAATATTTTAATTTTATTTAAACATGCTTATTTAATAATCATTATCATATATTTTAATATAAAACATTTATTTGATTCTCTGCTAACTCAACAATTGTAATTTAGCTAAGGTGCAGGAGCATTAGTTACTTGTAAAAAGGCAGAGATATAACCAATTGAGTCATGAGTCATCCCAATTATGTTTACGGAAGTAAATCAATTTTTTTGTTGTATTTTAAATTTTAATTAATGATAATTATCTTAAATTTTGTTTTGAATCTTTAGTCAATAGAGTGGATAAACAATGGAAAAAGGTACATGCAATGAAAGTTTGAGAAATCAATGGCCAAAATTCTTTCTTTGAGTGTAGGTGAAAACAATTTCTTCCATTGATTTAACTTCTATAAAGAACTTGTATTGCACTTTATTTCTGTAAATAATACGGCTCAAAAGCAATTTGAGATGAAATGCTAAGTTGAAATCTCCTATTCATTGGTGAGTGAAGCAGATGGCTCCATTTAATTATAAATTTAGGGATAACGATTCGAACATATCAGATAGAGAATGAAGATGAGGTAACACTGAGAAATTCGAAGGATAAGGGCGGTGCTATGAGCGAGGAGGAGGTGACAAGTGACGTGGTGGATCTTTCGAGCGACGACGAACCCAAGAACCAAGTGGGGGGATCGAAATCCAAGGAGGGTGAGGCTACAACGCCCATTTGCGAAGAGGAACCGAAGAGTGATCTTGTGGTGCAAACTGTGATTAATGAAGAACCTCATATGGTTGTTGAATCTTTGAAGGAAGGGGTTGTGGATGAGACGGCACAGCCCATTTGCGAAACTGGGATCAATGAGGAGCAAATTGATTTGCAGGAGTTGGAGAAGGGAGCTCCAGGTACTTTAGAGGAAAATGGTGCTAGTGGGACAACTCCGGTTTTGGTTAATGATGATAATGATAAAGGGTTGAAAATGGTTGCAGAGAAGCCAGTGATGAGGCCGTTTACGGGGTCAACATTGATGCAAAAAATGTGTAGAATCAAAGGTCATAAGTAATGGGGGAAATGTTAGTGCCATTGGGGAAAATGCTAGTGCTAAAGCAGTTGTAATTGATGATAATGTTAGAAGGGAAACAGAGGATGCCACATTAATTACCACCCCCAACTCCAACAAAAATGCCTAAGAGTACCTTGAAGAAGTTCCCTACCAAGCTGAAGGACCTTCTAGCCACAGGGATTCTTGAAGGACTGCCAGTGAAGTATGTCAAGGGAATGAAGGTATTATCTGATTATTTTTTTTTATTTTTTTTATTATAGTTCTTGAGAGTGTTGAATGTTGATGTTTGGGAATTTCTGCATGAGGTGTGAGTGTGTGATGCATTTGAGAAATTTGTAGGCACTTAGACCTGGAGACACAGGGCTTCAAGGAGTGATTAGTGGCTCTGGGGTTTTGTGCTACTGTGACATTTGTGACATTTATAATCTGTTTGATGAAAAATCTGAATGGCAAAGCTGTTTAATTGCTTGTAGCCATTTGTACTTTATATAACCATAATTACCAACTGAATGTGGTTGGTCTAATATGCAAGAATGATGGTGCTTATATTCATATTGATAGTTTTGTTGAAATGAAGTAAATTTTACTGTTAATGTTATTTCTATTTAGATATTGGTGTTAGGTATCTCTAAAATCAATTCTAAAAGGAAAATATGTAAGAGAAAAAATGATCTAAACATACTAAGAATTTAAACAACACATTCAGATCAACACAACGGAAGCAAAACGGATCAAGAAAAACCAACCTCCCGCCATTGCTATTTGATTCACTCTTCCTCTGTTTTTTCGAGCTTTACGTCAAATCAGTTTCTGCCTTGGCTTTCCAAACCTTCACTCACTCAAACTAGATGGTGTTGTTTTCTGAATAGAGGAGTAGGCTTAGTGACCCAAAACAGAGAGCAACACGTTGAATTTATAAGCTCTGCCCATCACAGAGTTCACCAACGTGGAGCAGGACATGGGAGAGTGGAGGACGTTGCTGAGAGAGTGGGAGACGTTGCTGAACGTTGCTAAGAATGTGGGTTGAAAAATGGACCACATTCGACAACTAATTTCCCATGAAAATAGCAAAATTTTAAACTTAAAACTATCTTCTAAAACAGAGCACGTCTGCTCCGAGAATTAAGGGAAAATTCTATCATTCTCCCACTTGGTCCATTTAACCCATCATTAATCATAATAAGAAACAAAATATATGAATCATGGCGATAAGTCTTCTAATAACGAGTATTATCTTCCATGTATCACAATATATCAAGTCTCTCAATACCAGTCCTTAACTTAATGAATAAACCATATGTTTATTCTCGGTCAAAACCAAATGATATTTCTCAAAATAAACAATTATGTGCACAAAATATATGAGAAAACATCAAACTGAATAAGAGTTTCATCGAAAACAATAAATGTACGTACAGTAAAAATCACATCATTGAACCAAGTCCCATTCGTACTACATGATCCTTGAAATTCTTTGGTGGCATGCCTTTAGTCAAAGGATCTGCAATCATCAACTCAGTGCTGACGTGTTCAATGACCACTTTCATTTCCTTAACATGTTCTCTTATGGCTAAATACTTTATGTCGATGTGCTTACTTTGACTTCCACTCTTGTTGTTCTTAGCCATAAATACCGCAGCAGAGTTGTCACAGTACAACTTCAATGGCCTAGAAATAGAGTCCACAACTCTAAGCCCAGATATGAAACTCTTCAACCATACACCATATGAGGTAGCCTCAAAACAAGAAACGAACTCGGCCTCCATAGTGGAAGTAGCAGTCAAGGTCTGCTTTGCACTTCTCCAAGATACAGCTCCACCAGCTAGCATAAAAACATAACTAGATGTTGATTTCCTGGTATCAATGCAGCCAGCATAGTCTGAATCGGAGTAGCCAATCACTTCCAGATCATCAGTCCGTCTGTACATAAGCATGTAGTTCTTTGTCCCTTGAAGATATCTCATCACCTTCTTTGCAGCTTTCCAATGGTCAACACCTGGATTACTCTGATATCTTCCTAAAACTCCAACAGCATATGCAATGTCAAGTCTGGTACAAACCTGAGCATACATAAGGCTTCCAACAGCTGAAGCATATGGAATATTTTTCATGTGTTCTCGCTCAAAATCATTTTTGGGGCACTAACTCAAATCGAGTTTGTCACCCTTCACAATGGGAGCTACACTGGGTGAACAATCTTTCATGTTAAATCTCTCTAAAACTTTGTTGATATAAGTCTCTTGAGACAAACCCAAAATGCCTCGAGATCTTTCTCTATGGATCTTAATGCCAATGACATAAGATGCCTCTCCCATATCCTTCATGTCAAAGTTCTTCGAGAGAAATTGTTTCACCTCATATAACATACCCTTATCATTAGTTGTAAGCAAAATATCATCCACATATAACACAAGAAAACAAATCTTACTCCCACTGACCTTCTGGTATATACATTGATCTATGATGTTCTCTTCAAAATCAAATGAAGTGATAATCTCATGAAATTTTAAATACCATTGGCGGGAGGCTGGTTTCAATCCATAGATGGATTTACTAAGCTTGCAAACTAAGTGCTCACCATCACTAGAGGAGAATCCTTCGGGTTGTTTCATGTAAACCTCTTCCTCTAGATCACCATTGAGGAATGCCATTTTCACATCCATTTGATGTAACTCAAAGTCAAAATGAGCTACTAATGCCATAATTACTCGAAGAGAATCTTTCTTGAATACAGGAGAAAAAGTTTCCGTGTAGTCGATTCCTTCTCTTTGAGTGAACCCTTTGGCCACAAGTCTTGCCTTATGTCTCTCAATGTTGCCTTGTGAGTCTTTCTTCGTTTTAAAGACCCATTTACATCCAATGGCTTTTACACCATTAGGTAACTCAACGAGATCCCAGACTTGGTTAGATGCCATAGAACTCATCTCATCTTTCATGGCATTGTACCACAAATTGGATTCCTTAGAACTCATGGCCTATGAAAACGTTTCAGGATCATTTTCGGCTCCAATGTTATAGTCTGACTCTTGCAGATACACTACATAATCACTAGGAATTGCTGACTTTCTGACTCTAGTAGATCTTCTTAATATTGCCTCATTATCTTCTTGAGGAACTTGTTGTTCAACCGGTTGTTCAACTGGTTGTTCTTCATCAACAATTTGATCTACAATATCATTTTCAACAGCTTGTGGAACTTCAATTATCGGTTGTCTAACACCCGTTTGTACTTGAGGGGCATGAACGATAATCAATCTGTCACTTGATCCAGAGGTTTGACCTTCATAGTGATCCTTATCAGAAACAATGTCCTGAAACTGATCGCTCCCATTGATCAAGTCATTCTCAAGAAATTTGGCATTTCTTGATTCCACAATCCTAGTGCTATGTGATGGACAATAGAATCTATACCCTTTGGACTTTTCAGCATATCCAATGAAATACCCACAAATAGTCCTTGGGTCTAGTTTCTTCTCTTGTGGGTTATAAATTCTCACTTCAGACGGGCATCCCCAAACGCGTATATGTCGCAAACTTGGTTTCCAACCTTTGAATAACTCAAAAGGCGTCTTCGAGACAGCCTTGGTCGGAACTCGGTTTAATATATACACAGCCGTCTTTAGTGCTTCAATCCACAAGAATTGAGGAAGTTTTGTGTTACTCCTCATACTTCTCACCATGTCCATTAAGGTTCGATTTCTTCTTTCTGTCACACCATTCTGATCCGGAGAACCAGGCATACTATACTGGGCAACAATCCCATGTTCTTGAAGAAACTTCGCAAATGGACCATATGCTTGTCCATTCTCTGTGTATCTGCCATAGTACTCTCCACCTCTATCAGATCTCACGATCTTAATTTGTTTTCCACATTGCTTCTCCACTTCAGCCTTAAAAACTTTAAAAGCGTCCAAAGCTTCATCTTTAGAACGAAGCAAGTAGAGATACATATATCGTGAATAATCATCTATAAAAGTGATAAAATATTTCGGACTACTTGCGCCCATGTCTGGACAACAAATATCTGTATATATGATTTCCAATAGGTTCGAGCTCCTCTTTGCACCCTTTTTAGACTTGTTAGTTTGCTTACCCTTAATGCAATCCACACAAGTTTCAAAATTAGCAAAATCTAAAGTACTAAGTACCCCTTCATTTACTAATCGCTTAATTCTCTCAATGGAGATGTGTCCCAATCTCCGGTGCCACAACATAGAAGATTCCTCATTCACAACACAACGTTTTAACCCAGAAGTAACATGCATAGAATTATAAGCAGCATCATTTTGCAATTTAATACAATAAAGACCATCAAGTAGTTCACCAAAACCAACAATTTCTGATTTATTTAACAAAGTAAAACCAGAATCTGAAAAATTAAACGAAAAACCCAAAGGTGCAAGTCTTGAAACAGAAATTAAATTCTTAGAAAAACTAGGAACATAAAAGGTCTTTTCTAAACGTAATATAAAATTGTTGCTTAAAACTAAACTGCATGTCCCAATGGCCTCCACATGTGAACTCATCTTCCCGCCTGAATAGATGTATTGTTCACTTTCCACTGGCTTCCTTAGGTTTTCCATACCCTGCAAGGTATTAGAAACATGGATTGTAGAACCATAATCAATCCACCATGTGTTATGATTAACACGAACCATATTAGATTCATAACAAACAAATGTAAATGGAGTACCTTTCTTGTCGAGCCAGTTCTTAAACTTTATGCAGTCTTTCTTCATGTGCCCTTTCTTCTTGCAGAAGAAACACTTTGACTCTTTCTTTATGACTGGCTGAGGAGGAATGTTGCCCTTATTTTTGGCATGATCCTTCTTTTTCTTGCCATGAACAGTCAAGTTCACCTTATCGCCCTCTTCCATCATCAACCTTTCCTCTTCTTGGACTCACATAGTCAATAGTTCATTAATTGACCACTTATCCTTATGTGTGTTATAAGAGATTTTGAAAGGGCTGTATTGATGTGGCAGAGAGCACAAAATGTAGTGTACTAGGAAAGAATCCGACATGGTAACCTCCAAGGCTTTTAGCTGAGCCGCTATATCCCTCATGCGCATGATGTGATCACGCACTCCTCTTATCCCAGTGAGCTTCATGGATGAGAACTGTATTATTAGAGTGCTGGCAAGGGCCTTGTCAGATGTAACAAATTGTTCATCAATAGCTTTCAAAAGATCCTTGACTTTAGTATGCTGATCGACAGAACCACGGATACCAGCAGATATTTTAGTCTTTATGAACATTACGGAGAGACGGTTAGATCTCTCTCATTTTTCATAAAGGTCAACGACATCTGGAAGGCTGATTTCAGTAATACCCGGTGGTTCATCCTTCCTAATAGCATAATCAATGTCCATCCAGCCTAAATGGAAAAGAATTCTCTCCTTCCAAACTTTATAGTTGTCACCCCTTAATTCGGGAATATCACACTTAATATCAAAAATATTCGCAGGTTGAATAACTGCATAGTTCAAACATACATGCTCATTATTTATAATTTGAGGCAAAAAAAAATCATGTTTTACCAATGTAAATCATGTCTTAATTCATGAATCTAGAGACATAAAACTTGCCTGTGGGCTAAAGTCCTACTCAATTAGACTCATCATTTAACCTTATGACAAAACTATCAAATTATGTTCCTTTTCTTAATTCCTGTGGGCATATCAAGAAATATAATCTGATATTTCATCCTAATTAATCATATAAATATAATAAAATTCCTGTGGGTAGATCTTATTATATCACATATGATTAATTACAAGTAATGTTTTAATGTGATTCTAAAGCTTAATATATAATCCTAATTAATTAAAGATGTTGTGGCTATTCCCTAATTAATTAAAATTATATCAATCACTTAATATTAATTAATTTTTAATAAAGAGCTAATTATTTGCATAACATAATACAAATAAATTGAATAACAATGCATAAATATTATTTAGCATAATTTTGCATGTACAATAATAATAAATTCATACATACAAATTTCAAGAAATAAATAATATATGCATACAATTATTCAATAAAAGAAACTATATAAGCTCTTTAATAATTAATTCTAATGTGCATAAATTATTTAACTTAATATTGCATGCTTAAGTAAATACTAAAATTAAACATACAAAATAAACAGAATAAACAAACAATTTATACACATTAAAATTTATTAAATAATTCATGTGCTAAAATAATATAATTGCAAAATCATATCTAATTTTAATTCAGTACGTAAACTAATGATATATATAAATTGTAGCACATCCACTGTCAAAAAAAGTTGATAGCATGGTGGTAACCCCATTGACATTAACCCATCAGGTCATGGGTTCTAACTGTTCAGACAAAACGTAGCAACCATTTTTTTTTTAACAAACGGGACGTGAAACATGCTTCTGAAGTTCAGCAGCCTACCGCTGAACCATTTCATTATTGTGTGACAAAGATTTACGTCGTCAAATATATAACAATCTCCAAACGACACACATGGTCTGCGTTTCAATCGTCTTCAACCTTGAGTCGGGTCATTCTGATCCGGTTACGACCCACGAACCCGAATTCAAAACCCGACGGTTTCGACCATTTTAAATGTCAAAAACAACGTTTTAAATCACAGAAAGCTTAGAAAAACAATTTAAATCAGATTTATGATTTTATTTTCGAATTAAAACATCTAAAACAGAACACCCATGTTCTGAAAAAATCAAACTCCATAACATATAAGAAGAGCAAGCAAGGCAGAGGCATATACAGGCTCTGATACCAAATGTAAGAGAAAAAATGATCTAAACATGCTAAGAATTTAAACAACACATTCAGATCAACACAACGGAAGCAAAACAGATCAAGAAAAACCAACCTCCAGCCATTGCTATTTGATTCACTCTTCCTCTATTTTTTCGAGCTTTACGTCAAATCGGTTTCTGCCTTAGCTTTCCAAACCTTCACTCGCTCAAACTAGATGATGTTGTTTTCTGAATAGAGGAGTAGGCTTAGTGACCCAAAACAGAGAGCAACACGTTGAATTTATAAGCTCTGCCCATCACAGAGTTCACCAACGTGGAGCAGGACGTGGGAGAGTGGAGGACATTGCTGAGAGAGTGGGAGACGTTGCTGAACGTTGCTAAGAATGTGGGTTGAAAAATGGACCACATTCGGCAACTAATTTCCCATGAAAATAGCAAAATTTTAAACTTAAAACTATCTTCTAAAACAGAGCACGTCTACTCCGAGAATTAAGGGGAAATTCTATCAAAATAATCATCATACATCTCTTTTAGAGATGTAAGTACTATTCACACCATTTTTAATGGATGTGATTGAGTGAGAAAAAATGATAAGAAAAAGTATATATAATGAATGATATTAGATGATGTATAAAAAGGAGTGTATGTACTGTTTGATATAAGAATATAAGAATTGATTCTAAAATTAATGTCTTGTCTCTCTCACATACACACTCATCCTGGTGTTTTTAGGTTGAAGATTGGTAATGGTATATTTAGTATCAGTTGAATCCCAAGGGAAGCCTGCACTTAAACTCCTTTGCTGATGACATCAAGAAAAGTTCCATGTGTCCGTTTGGCTCTTGAAATTGAGCATAGAATTAAAGCTTGGAATTAGAATTGGACTTCTTAATTCTAATTTTTATATTTAGAATGTCATTTAGAATTGAAATTGTAATTCCATAAATCAATTTCATGAAATTGAAAAATAACTAAGTTGAGTCTTTTTTAATTCTTAACATATACCTTAAGAATTACTAATTCTATAGCTTAAAAATTAAACTCTCTCTCTCCACATTTATTTATGAACAATCATATTTATTAAGATTCTATATTTATATAAAAAATTATTTTTATATTTATATAAAAATTATTATAATAGTTATTTATTTATTTTTCTAAAAAAAATCATAATTTTTTTATGAAAAAAATATGACTATTATATTATAAATATATTATTGTATGAATATTTTTATTAATTTTAATGTTTTAGATCATACATTTAAATAATAAAATTATAATTGAATTTAGAATTATAAATTTCTTATCTTAATTTTTTGACAATCCCAAATATAAAATTTTAAATTTTAAACTAATTCTAATTCTGAAAGAATTCTTCAGAATTAGAATTGAAATTAAAATTTTATGTTTCAATTCCAATTCCGTTATCCAAACGTATCTTACGGGAAAATTGGAAGGGTCAATTTACTATCAACAGTAGTCCAGTGAAAATGTTGTTAGGCTTGAGGGGAAAAGAAATCATCTTGGAGCAGTGCAGTCGTGCATTGATGAAGTGCTTGTGTTTTGCACTTTATACAATGATATTAATGCTTAGTCTGTAGCAGTGTCTACTATGCAGTGTGCAAGTCTTGATTTCAACTTTTTATTGTATAAGTGGAATAGATAGTAGGTAACAATTTGATTTGGATAGATGATTGGCCAAGTTAATAATAAACTTGATGTGCCATGACTTATGAGAGAGAGAACTGTTCTTCTAATAGAAAGTTAAAATATTAGCAAAATGCAAATATGCCTATGATTGGGGGAAGATTTAAAATTAGGTGGTGGTGCTAGCACACAGGAATTGGAATGTGGGAGCTGGTGCAGGGGCACTGTCGTTGCATTGATGGCTGTGTTTTATAATTTGTAACTTAAGTACAGGCCAATATATTACTCGTCTTTGGGTAGTAATCACTTATCATACTTAATTCTTCTTTATGGTTATATGTGTATGTGTAATAATTTAAATCACTCATCATACTTGCATTATGACTTAAGTATGATTCCATGTCTGCTGCCTATTTTAATAGTAGGAAAAGGGTCCAGTCCAAAATATTTTGGTTAAATAACAAAATATATTTATATCTTTTAGTTGCCATCTATGTACTGTTATGGCATGATGCTTGGACAATATCTCATTATTATAGTCCTGTTTGGATGCAACAATTTTGGCATAGTGATTCTATATTCTGTTATCTGTATCTCAACCATCTAACCCGTAGTGGCCACAATCTTTTTCCCTTCGAAATCGTTTATCTGATCGAGAGACTTAAGAGACTTTTCTGCAAAAAGTTGGAGTCAGTTAGCTGGATCAGGTCCTGTACCGTGGAAGCAAGCATCCACTCTGTGATTGGTAAGATAAATCAATGTTTAAGCAAATTTTTGCTTTGTTATGGATTTGTTAAACTGTGCTTTCATGGTGTATAGAATATGATTTGAGTGTGCTTTAAAGTGAAAACTGGATGTTAATATCAAATATGTGATCTTTGGTTAATTTTTTTTCTTTGGAATAAAAGTGGGTATAGATTGATTTTGGATCTTTGTTGGCGCTTTCCTGTTTTTTGGCTTTTTACGAAATCTTAGTTTTTCATAGGCCTACTATTTCTGTCTGGCTTTTTATTAAGTCTTTGTTAAGTTTTTGGTGACTAAGTCATCTTGTTGCCTTTATTATCTTTGCTCATTGCTTGTTGTTCTGATGCTTGACTTTTTGAGTTCAACATTCTAAGTTTGTGTGAGATGATCGTTTGATTGAGAAATTGAGATAATTTTTTTTTTATTGAGATGCTAAATTGTGCTGTGATGATGACATAGTGTACGTGCATGAGTGGAGTGAATGTGTAGTGTAGGCCTGTTGGGGAAGAAAAGGAAAGAAGCAATGGAGTAGACTTGTTTCAGACTTGGTTTGTACTGAAAATGGAAAGAAAACAGATAATATTTGGTTGAGTAAAAGCCCATAAGATAAATATAATAGACCAAAATCTATAAAAAGATTACTGTTTATTTGGTTGAGTGGAACCATCAATTTATTAAGGAAAAAATGAACTTTATCAGAAGTAGTAATCTCTTTTTTAAGGTGAGAAATTATATTATAATCGCTTTATTGCTAAGTTGAGGACTGATTTGGCATACTATATTGCTGAGTTATCAGAGGCATCCGTGAAGGAGCGGGGAGTCTTCGCCATTGCTTTATCTGGTGGTTCTCTCATTGGCTTAATGGGATATATGTATCTTATCTTTTCCATATAATGTTTCTTGGCTTTTATGATTTGGTGTTGGGTTTAAAACTTATGGTTGCAAACAGAAAACTCTGCGAAGCTCCTTACAACAAGACGTGTAAGTAGTAAAAAGATTACTGTTTATTTGGCTGTTCAGTTTTGGTTAGAAGCAATTGTTATATTTAAGCTGAAAATTTGGTGGCTTTTGCTTTTTTTCTTTCTTTCATTTTGTTTTCCTGTTGTGATTGGGATTAGCGGGGAATTTGTAAGAAAAATTAGCAAGAGATATTGGTAGTAGTAAATCTAAAATTAATACGGATTTTCAAACTAAAGTAATGGAATACTTATAAAATTTTCCCTTGTTGATTTATGAGGGAATACAGATACCATTTTTTTTTTAAATTTGAGACAACTTTGGTTGGAATAGTGACAGAAATTTTCTTCGTTACAAGCATTTAGCCACAAATTAGAGATGGAAGCTTCTTAGTGATGAAAAAAAATGAACAAAATATCTCTTGCTAATCTCTCGCAGAAATAATTTGTGAGGGATTAGCGAGGAATGTTTCTGTCGCTGATCTATAAATTTCTTGTTGTGATAAAGTAACAGAATTTGAATGTGGTTGTGCAAAAAGTAATATGAGAACAACTATAATTAGACAGTAAAATTTATGTAAATGTGTATGAGGTGTGTGTAAATATATGTTTAGCATTACTTTAATTTTAATATTGCCCAATAAATATTAGAATAATGCTTGATCTACAACCTTTTAAATGCTCATCACTTCATATCATAATGAGATGGAAGAATGAGAATATAAATATGCAAAAAAAATGAGATGAAACTAATTATAATAAAAGAATAAAAACTATGAAAACGTGAAATAATATATATAAGTGTGAATGAATAATTTTAATTTTCTAAATATTACAACATCAGCAGCTCGTCAAAGGATATATATAGTAACACAAATAACATATGTGCATAAACTTCACAAATCAAACTATTTAATTTTTTTCTTCAACCAAGAAAGAGAATGAGAAGAGAAATATTTCAAAATAAATTTGTTGAAAAACTGAATCCTTTAGGCCTCACCAAAACACAAAAATGTCAACAACAGCATGCCTAAGGCCTTTGGCTGTTGGTGACAGTTCCACATTTTCAAAGTTCATTGGATATGACGGAACATGAAGCACGGTGATAGTGATATCATATCAGATTTATTGCATCTGGCTTGCCAAAAGAAAATTCCTAACTATACAAGTTCGGATTAGTTTATGAGTTTAATTTTAATATATTATTAATATAATTTTTTTATATCATCAATTAATTATATATTACTATATAAAAGACTTTAAGATAACTATTATAAAAATCAAATATTTTTAATGACATGATAATATATAATTAGTTGTCAGTGTAACAAACATTTATATTAATAGTGTGTATAAATTAAATTTTTAATTTATTTTAAATTTAAAACAATTTATAATTAAAATCTTACAATGAGCATGTTAGTTTTAGTTTAATTATTTTTCAAACCAGTTGTGTATATATATAAAGAGTACTGCTATATATTAGGAAACTGAATTTCATAAACTTACACACCAGTGTAAGTTTTTTTTGACTTACACTCATTTTCAGTTGTTAGATTTATTTTTATCTAATGGTTACTTTTAACGAAATAATCTCAATCATTAGATGAAAGTGGATCTAACGGTTAAAAATGAGTGTAAGTCAAAAAAGATTTACACTGATGTAAACCGATCCCTCCTCATATATATATATATATCCAAATGTGTAAAATCTGTATTACTTGCAGCTCTTAGTCAAACCAAAGAGTTATTGGTAAATCATTCACTTTTCATTAAAACTAGAAATCATATCTGAACAATTCTTACAATCAGTTTGTCAGTCAGATGAAGAGAGAATGAAAAGATAGCAGAAATAGAAGGATAAAAAAGCAAGAAGGTGAGGGGTGAGGAGAGGTAGATGAAAAACCTGAAAGAAACCCCATTCTTTGCAGGCATGGTGTAGCTTCTCCAGTTCAGGTCCCTTGTGATCCTCTGACAACAATTTGCTCAGGTCAACAACAGGAACTTGAGGTAAAGGTGTAGTGCTAGATAATATTATTGGACGCTCTTGATGTGGACGAACATAACGTTCTGGAACTCTCGTCAATGGCTGCTTTGCTATTTCCTGGACAAAGGGCACTGGAAGAGAAATTGGTTCCATTGCTTCGACTGAGTATATAGTCAAAGATGGAAATTTGGTTGTTTTGGGCGTTAGATAATGAGAGAACGAAACTGGATATATATAGAGTTTGAATTGGGCTTTTTTACCCAATTACCCTGGATGATAAAATTATTTATCAAAATGTTATTATTTATTATATATACTGCTGATGTCTTCATAGAAAATTTGGTTTCTAAGATGAAAATGTTATAGAAGAGTTTTATATGAAAGATTATATTAAAATTAAAACTCATCTCTAATTATTATTTTTTGATCTGGTCATCTCTAAATTTTTTAATCATTGATTTCATAATTACATTTGATTTTTATTGAGTCAGTTTGCCATTTTGCCATAATTTTATTCTCGAAAGATTTTTATAATATTAATTTGGTTTTTGAAAGAGTAGTGATATCAAATAGATCATTAACTAATTTGTTTTTTGTTATTGCATGACATCAATTTGGTCTTAGTAATCAGTAATTTTAGAGCTATTTTGATATAAAAAAATCATTTAAAGATTCAATTGTCATAATATTAGCAAGTATCACGTACATTACATTGTATGAATTTCATTAAATTAATATAAAACTAAAAAATATATAAGAAGAAAAATATTTAAAACTATAAAAAAGATATATATAATTAATTAAAATAATTTAGATTTATAATTTAAAAGCAGAGAAGTTAAAAATAATAAGTATTATTCTTTGAAATGAATAGAGTAAGAAATTTAATTACTCTCAAAAATACATATTCTAATTCAATAAATAGAAGTAGAAGATTTTAAACGATAAATTGATGTTATGAAAATCTAAGACCAGAACAAGGGTTTACTATAGAATTTAATTATGTTCGAACCATGATTACCATCTCACGTCATGTTACCCAAAACAAAGGGGAGAAATTTAGATATTTTTAATATTTAAAATCATATATTCTAAAATTTCATAGAAAAAAAGAAAAAAACAACAGTAAAGCCAGAGTTATCGCTTATGCTTTGTTTGGATGAGGAGAGAAAATAGGAAGAGAGAAAATAGAGAAGAGAGAAAATAAAGAGAAAATTATATTTTCTCTCCTATTGTTTGGATGAAGAGAAAAAGAAGAGAAAGAAAATAAAAACTTTTCTTTCTCTTGTTTGGTTGAGAAGAAAAGTGAGAAGAAAAAAAAATAAAATTATATAAAATGACTAATATATCCTTTATGTAATGTAATAAATGAATTTATTTCTTGCTATTTGTTTTACCTCTCTAATGTAATAACTGCACTTCCCTTATTTACTTTGAACCGTAATTAAAAGCTCACACGTCTGATATTTTCCTACCCATGTAATCTAGCTTATCTAACGTCATTAGTTTTAGTTAATTGCAGTGAATTGGTGATCTATTTTGTCCAACAGGACACTGCTCCATTATCAGTGATATATGTGCATATAGCCCCTACCATAACCCTTTGCTTTGTCACTTAATCGAACAGAAGATTGAGCTGAAATAGTACATGGCCCTGAAAATTAAATTGTTCATCTACAAGTGGAAAGATGATTTATTAAACTCATAGTCATAGTCCCAGATTATTTTTTTTGGTTTTATTAAGTAGAAAATCATGCAAGTAAGTACCAATAAAATATACTAAACACACACGTTAATTTCTTTCCCTCCACAACTAAAAAAATAAAAAACAGAAAGAGAGATATAAAAGAAGAACTCATTTATCTCATTTCAATCTAGTATGCTTGACGTTTGTTTCTATATTTGAGTCTGACAAATGGAAGGAAGTACAGTTGTGAAAACCCTTATAACTGCAAAGATACCCATTCATCACTCATGTTATTAAACCCCAAGCAAAGCACACCATGAACTTTAATATATATAAGCTATGTACAAACAAAACAGTCCACTTGTTGAATAAGATTGGCACTTGTTAGTAGCAAAATCTCTAACAAAAATAATTAAATTAACAATTTTTTATTCAAAGTGAGGACTTCTATCATCAGTAAACCCTCTCATATGTATTCCATAAAAAATCATGTCAACATCATCACATTACATACATAATTACAACATGTACATAAATAATATTGAACATAAAGCTCCAAATATTTAAGACTGACAGTTCTACTGACAAAAAACATGGCACATTTCAAAATCAATTTTATCAACAATTAACCATGAAAGTTCTGTCATCGGCTGTACAACAATCACGCCCCACCCTTGCGAGTACCATCCACTAAAACATTTGCTTCAAAATCATGGAGAAACATTGAAAGTTCTGCACAAATTCAAAACAACAATTAATATAAATAAATGGTCATACAACAAGCAGAGAAATCGATAGTGGTGAAAGGCTTACAATGGCACAAACCGAATATCAACTTCGTTCATAATTTGAAAAAGAGCCTCTAGTCGCATTTGAGGAGGCACTCCAAAAAGTTCTCGTTTCTTTTATTCATAACCAAATTATTGATTGATTTGACAAATTGTAAACTCACCGGTCCTTATCAGCAGCATTTTGTAAAGCTTCAATATACTTTATGTAGTAATGCTGATAAAAACTCTGCATTTTACGAGCATCACTCTTTGCCTTTCTTGCCAATGTTGTATCATTTTCCTGTAAAGGATGGAAAAATACTTCTACATCTTTAGATTTCCAATGAAAGACTTTCTAATCTATGCAACAATAACATGGGAAGCAATTTTTTTTTTCTTTGGTCTTTTGCTGGTACATTAATATACTTGAATTAGAGATCACCAAATAAGCCTTCTCAATTCTCTTCAATTGTGGAATTTAGTGGTCAAGGAAGGGAATGATCCTAAAAAGATTAAATATAATAAAGAAAGAAAACAATGTAGAAATTCTTAACAAATGAAATAAGGAGTTTACCCTTTCTAGCCGTTGAAGAAGAGCAATTTTGAATTGGTGAACACCACGCCCACTAGATGTGGGATCTAGTCTGTGAGCTTTTTCAAAGGCATAAAACCGACCTAATTTCAAAAAACACATGAGCATTCGATAAAGAACATACACATCAAAGTTCAGAAAGCATCTAATTGCTATGTCATACTTTGAGACTAATATAATATCCAAATAGAATAACCAAAAGAAAAGGAGTAAAAGGGAAAAAAATGAAAAGAAGAACTTCCAACAAAGTGATTTCAGAAACAAAGGAAGTAAACATACAATAATTTGATAGAAGTAACAAATGATGAGCTCTATAAAGAGCAGTTACTTGATGACCTAACCAATAAAAGGAAAGAAACAATGCAACTCGCATAAAAAGTAGTTTCATTCCTTTGCAAGTTTTTGAAGAACCAGAATTACAGATCATTGACATTTTAAAAAACAATAAATTTATTAAGAAACTAAGAAAAACAAAATGCACTCATAACTATGAGTATCTTTTCAAATAAAATGAATCATTCATGCAAAGATTGGTTCTGACATACCAAGAAATTTCCCACCCGCAAAACTCTATAAATTATCCAATGATGGAAAATACACCAGGCCATTTTTAATACAATCCTCAGAAGCATTTCCAATCAAATTAAAAATCTAGTAAGTTAACTGATGAATGAGAGCATACACCACATTTATTTTCCTTTCTCACTAATTATTAGCAACATGTTGTTAACTCTTCTAAAAGAGTAAGCTTCTAAACAATACTGGACTTTTAACTTTTACATATCCTAACAGAATAGGAATTTATCCTACAGTAACCTAACAAAAAATGATTACACACACACACACACACACACACACACACACACACACACATATAAAGAGAATACAATAGCAACTTACAGAGATAAGCAACTCGTGGGTTAGCAGCCTCTACTTCATTAGCCACACGGAGAATGGGAGCTATCTCAACTAGTGAGGAAGGCACCACTTCACTGTCCAAGATCAGTCTGCTCCTAAATTCCCAGCGATAGCCTGAGTCCGCAGTATTCGCCTTTGCGGTTGTTGATCGACCCCTTCTAAAAGACATCTTGTTGCCCCAGTTTATCAATCAATAATATCACTTCTAGCTGTTATCACTATAGAAGCAGCAACAAGGAAAATATTAAAAAGCAAGTATATTCAGAAATAATAGATGATAGTTATAGGAAACTATGGTAAATCAGAAAACTAACCCTTGACAACTCTGTTATATTAATCACTTTTCAATATAATTAATAAAAAAAGAAACACATATTGAGCTTGGTTATTTGGAACTATCAAAGCTCCCAATTTTTCTTCCCTCTCTCTCTCTCTCAAAAAGAAACTAAAATTAGAACAACCAGAAGGGAAGAAGAGCATAAGATGCAACATTGAATGTGACTATACTATTCTTCTGGTCCGGTGGGAAGATAAAATTCTCTTCCATAGGTAATGAAAAGTTGAATATCCATGAAAACCCATATAAACTATATAATAAATAAATTGGAGAAGGGAAATTGGCATGGAAGGAAATTTCCTAAAAGCAGAAATGGGGGCATTTTACAAAAATAAATTGGAAAAGTAAACAAGCAAAAGGATGATGTACTGAGCAAAGAAAAACCAAAAAGAAGAACAAAAAAGAAATTGAAGTGGTGAGGAACGAAGACCATTTGCTTACCAGAAAGTGAAAACCGGCGGCAGAGAGAGGTGGAGGAGAGACATGGCGTCGGACGGGGCCGAAGGGCGCAACGGAGCGGAGGGCCTGAATCTGAGCTCTGCGATTGCAGCTGACCGGAGTGACGGCAAAGGAGGGACGCAACGGAGCACACACGCGGCGGAGGAGACACGGAATGGAGGAGACACGCGGCGGAGTAGCTGGATCTCACTGTCGATGGTGTCCCATGGCTGAATGGGAGGAAAGAAGAAGGACGGGGTAGTGTAGAAGCTCACTTCTGCGTAGGGAAAGAATGAGGAAAGGGAAAATGCAAATTTTCAGATCTGAATGTGGGGGGATAAGGGTAATTTGATATCAATATCACACAATCTCTCCATTTTCTGCATATCTGAGGAGAGAAAATGTTTTGGGTGGGTCTCACATCAAAGTTTTCTATCTTCTCTATTTTCTTTGCTATGCCAAACGAGAGAAAATCACATATTCTCTCTATTTGCTCTCTTCCCATTTTCTCTTGAAACAAACAAAGCATTAATCTTTTTGTCAATCCATCGCTTATATAGTTACGTACAAATATAGACATCGATTCTACAATTCAATTAATACAATATAAACAGAACAGTCAGATGGGTCCATTGTGATTGTGACCTCTTGCTAATGTCAAACATGAAGTGGATGGGGAATTTCAAATTATTATTTAGTGTGTATTTAGATTAAATTTTGGTTACATTAATTAATTTTATGAAAAATGAGTCGGTACTATTGGTTTCTTAGAGAGTAATCACTCCTAACTACATTTTTTTTATACATATGAGTCAAAAATTAAACTTCTAACCACATGTTTAAGATGCTCAAGCTCATTTTCACTTGGACCAACGCAAGTTGATAGGAAAAATGATATTAAATAAATTATTGTTAGATATGTAAAAAAAATTAATATTAGAAAAAAATTGATTTTTGCTTGGTAAAAATATATTAAAAGTAAGGTTAAAATTTAAGTTTGTTTAAAAATATAATTTTGTTTAAATAATGTTAACAAAATTAAATTTTAACATGTGGATATAAAAACTAATAATTTTATCTTTATCTCCAATTAAGCAAAAAAGATGTTAGTTTAATTACTTATAATTAAGATTATAATTGATCACGATTGATTTTAGGGATGATTGTAATTGATTTAGTACATAATTATATTTTATTATTTTTTTGTACAATAGTCTTCTTGTATAAATAGAAACTAGCCCTCATGTATTCATTCATTCAGAAATATATAGAAATTACTAATATTTGTCTCCCTATTTATGTTTCTAACCTAGTATCAGAATGTCTAGGATCTCGGTCCAATCATAGATTTCATACTCTAGATTCCGTCATTGATTCTAGACTCCGTTTCAGATTTCGTTCAAGATTCTAGACTCCGTTTCAGACATCGTTCTAGATCTCAGTTCAAACATTGCTCCAGACTTCCGTTCAGACATCATTCCAGACCTCCAGACACTATTTCAGATCTCTGCTTAGACACCGTTCCAGATCCTCAAAATACTTCACCGCTGCCATTTTCGGTTCACTGCTCCCCGGACCTCCATTTTTGACATCGCTGACACCATTGGAACTACCGGCCACCAAAATTTCACCTCTAATCACCGCCGTAAGCACCATCACGTGCCACCCTCTCCTTCTACGGGTATGTCTTAGCGCCAGATCCAACAAAGTGATCCGTTGACCTACGACTTGGTTCTGTTGACCCACGACCCGCTGACTTGGCCTGTTGATTTGGTTCATCTGGTTGACGTGGCAGTGCTTACGTGGCACTAGACCTTTCCTAAGGTTTTTCGAAGAAATCTTTCCATTTTTTAGGTTCTTTTCTGTCAATTCAGCCCTGAAAGTGCACATTTTGCTTTTATTCTTCTCTGTTACTATGGAAAAGTTTGATGTTGCTCAGTCCATTCCAGTTTTACTCAGTGGTTCAAACTACACCCACTGGGTTGAGGCCATGCATGGCTTTCTGAAAGGCCGAAAACTTTGGCGATATATTACTTGCCCTATCAAGGCTAAAGATGACACTGATGAGAAATATGTTGAAAAATTAGAAGATTGAGAGAGCAAAAATCATCAGATTATCACCTGGTTCTGAAACACCTTCATTCCCAACATTCACCTGTAGTTTGGACACTTTGACACTGCCAAAGAGGTATGAAATTATCTTAAAAATAGATATATAATTTCTTATTTGTCTCATCAATACCAGTTGTTGAAGGAATTCAATAGTCTGAAAAAAGAACCTGGCCAGGTTGTACATGAGTTCTTGGCTTGGATGGAAGCTATTTGAGATCAATTGATTCTGTGTGAGCTAACCTTGAAACACAAAAGTGATGCCAAACTATATGAGGAGTACCGTGATTGGACCAGGTTCATTCAGTTTCTGATGGCTCTCACTAATGACTATGAGCTTGTTCGATCCTCCCTACTACATCAGGATCCCCTGCCCACACTTGAGGATGCACTTCCTCGTCTAAAATTAGAAGAAACTAGATTGGGTTTTCTTTGACCTAAAGCAAAATCAGCCTTTGCAATTACTCATCAAAGGGACAAATTTTGTAGTTGCTGTCGTAAACCTAGTCATGTTTTTTGCTGAATGTCTTACCAAAGAGTGCTGCACTTGTAAGAAGAAGGGTCATATTGCTCCTACTTGCCCCTCTCAGGTATACAAATACTGTAAAGTTCTAGGACATTTGATTGAGCAGTGCCTTAGTCGTCTATAGAACTCTACTCGTCCATAAAGGTTTGATCAGAGAAAGTTTCAACCTCGTACTAGCTCCTCCTCAAAGCCTGTGATTGTAGCTTTAGTTGTCTATGATGCCTCTAATTCCCAAATCTTTCTTTCCATTACTGATCTTAAGTCTCTTCTTAAGCAAGTCTTTTCTCAATCTGATAATACTCTTACTTCCTTAGCCACTTCCCCAAGTAATAATCGTTGGTATTTTGATTTTGCATGTTATAATCATATGACTTCCTCATCATATGCATTCTCTTCCCTTTCTTCTAGAGACACCATTTATATTGTTGATTAGTCTCTTATGAAAGTAAGTCATAAGGGTCTTATCTCCCTACCTACCCTTACCTTATCATACACTTTTCTTCTTCCTAAATTAAACATTAATCTCATATCTGTTGGCCAATTGTGTGACCTTAGTTATATATTTACTTTTTCCTTTGCTGGTTGTCCTGTGCAGGGTGTTATAGGGTATGTTAAAGAAGAATCTTTAGGGTGTTTTAGGTTGTTTTCCTCAATCAATCATCCTTAAAATCAATCAAAATCTCAATTACGCTAACATCCTCCCTCAAATTCAAGTGATTATAGAAGAAACCAACTTGAGTTTGGAAACTAAAATGCATAATCAACCAGGATGATGAACTTTGGTGAACAAATCAGTTGACTGGTCAAGAGTGTCAATGGAAATGAGATGACGAGCACCGTGAAAAATGTGCTGATGAATGAAGTGACAATCAATCTCAATATGCTTGATGCGCTCATAAAAGACATCATTATAAGTAATCTAAATAGCACTATTATTATCAAAGTAAAAAGCAGTGGAAGAGGATTAAGAGAAACTGAAGTCTTCAAGAAATCAACGTAACCAAAGTATTTCAGAAGTGGTGTCAGCAAGTGCTCGATACTCTACTTCAGTACTGGAGCATGCAATTAAAGTATGTTTCTTACTTTGCCATGAAATAAGTGCATTACCAAGATAGATACAGTAATCAGTGGTGGATCAACGATAAGTGGGATCTCCTCCCCAATCAACATCAGAATAAGCTTGGAGGACCAAGGAGGAGTTGACTGAGAAATGAAGCCCATGAAACAGAGTTCCTTTTATATACCAAACAATACGAAGAACATCAGCATAGTGAGTAGTGTGAGGAGCTGACATAAACTGACTGACTAAATGAACAACATATGAAATGTCCAGACAAGTAACAGTAAGATAAATTAAGCTGTCAACCAACTGCCGATAGAGAGTAAGGTCATCAAGTATAGTATCATCCAGAGGTGTAAACCTGACATTAGGTTCCAAAGGTGTGGACTTGGAGCAGTTGTCTGATAAACTGGCTCGAGAAATAAGATCCAAAACATATTTAACTTGAGATAGAGAAATACCATCAACAGAGGAAATAACCTTAAGACTTAGAAAATAACTAAGAGGACCAAGATCCTTCATCTCAAAATTGTAGTTCAAAGATGTTTTAAGATTAGTAATACCAAAAATATCATCACATGTAATAATCATGTCATCATCATGTCAGACCAAGGTCCCACACAAGGAGTAATCCCGCAAGCACTACCAACAACTTGCCAGTATAAGGATCAACAAAACTTGAAAACCTTTTTAGCTCTTGTTGTAAACAAATCACCGTCAAAGTTTTGAAGAACAATCCCCAACCCATGGAGCGTTCTGCCATACACCCTTTTAACTTGGGGTGCATGGTTGCACCTTACGCTGACCTGCAATTATGAGTTTTAATTATTTAGTTAAAACTCTTTGTATTGTTTTTGTTTTAGCCCTTTAACTTTAGTTTTTTTTTCATCCTGCCCTAAACTTCCACACATCTCTGCAACATCATGTCTCGGCCACGCTTCTCAGCCACAGTCTGAACTACTCATCGCTACCCAAGCTTGATCACATCCTTGCCTAGCTATTATCATCTTCGACACGCCACCACCAGCCACAGCACAAATTGATTTTCACTAAATTTATTTATTAAGGAGAGGGGATCGGTTTACACCAGTGTAAGTTTTTTTTTACTTACACTCATTTTCAACCGTTAGATCCACTTTCATCTAATGATTGAGATTATTTCGTTAAAAGTAACCATTAGATGAAAGTGAATCTAACAACTGAAAATGAGTGTAAGTCAAAAAAGACTTACACTTGTGTAAGTTGATCTTGCTTCTATATATATATATATATATATATATATATATATTCTTTCTTTCTCTTTATTGGTTCAAGTGAAAGAGTTTTAAAAAAGTGATCTGTGTCATTTGTGTGTTACAAACTTATGTATGGAAATAATTTCAGCTGATTAATCATGGAGTCAGCACTGCATTGCTGGAAAGTATGAAGACAGGTCTTCAAGAATTCTTCAATCTTCCAATGGAAGAGAAGAAGAAGTTTGCACAGAGACAAGGAGAAGTGGAGGGATATGGTTAGCTCTTTGATGTTTCTGAGGATCCGAAATTAGATTGGGCAGATCTGTTTTTCATGTTCACTTTTCCACCACACATGACGAAACCCCACTTACTTCCAAATTTCTCCTTACCACTCAGGTTCTCTTTCTCTCTTATACTCTCTGCTTTTAAGAAAAACTGTTATGATTATGGTTCTAATTTGTAATTAAAAAATTTGCAACTTATATAAGTTTCAGTTCATTGTATTAGATCATCTCCTTTCAGAAATAAAATAAGTTTGATGTTTTTTACTAAGAAACCAAATTAAAAGTTCCATTTTGAAATCTGAATTAAGAACTTACTTCCATTCTTGCACAAGTTTAATTTTTACTCGTGATGTATCTAAAGATATAGGGCTTATTTATTTTGATACACTTAATAAAAGAGTACCTGAAGTTTTTTTTTAAAGACCTTTTTTTAATGTGAAAAGAGATTATTTTTTATTAAAAAAAAGCTATTTTGCATTTAAATATAATATTTAAAAAGTGCTTATACTAATAACTACTAATGTTAAGACTATTTATTCTTCCACTTATTTTATAAGTTTCAAATTGTTAGCTTCTAAAATAAGTGGTTGAACTATTTTTTTTTTTAACTTCGGCATTTTATTAAGATGGCATCTAAACACACTTAAAAACACTACTAAGTATTTATTTTTAAAATATAAATATTTATTTTAAAAATTAAGTGTATCCAAACAGGCTCATAGTTCACTACATATGTGAAAATTTTCTTGAAAAAAGATAAGTGAAAATCTAAGTACTAATATTTCATAAATCAAATGTTAAAAGTAAGAGTCTAAACGAGTCAAACCTAACTGAGAAATTGATGTTCAAGCTTGACTTATTTTTTTAAATGAGTCAAATTTAAAGATTGGACTTGATTTACATAAAAATATTAAGCTTGAGCTTGACTTGTTTAGTTCATTTATAATTTGATTTTTTTTCTCTTTATCATGAAACCTCTCCTTGAAGTATTTTTTAAGTTTACTAATTTAATATTTAGTGTAAATATTTATGCTAAAAGATGAAGTAAAAATAAGAAGTAAAAACTCTTTAAAAATTAGAGTTAGGTAAGTGGTAGGTTGTAAAAAATAAAATAACAATTTTCTAGATAGAATTACAATTTATTAAGTAATAACAAGATATAAATTATTATTATCTACAAATTTTCTTATCTAAAATTACAACTATTTTTGTTATTGTATAAAGCTTAGCATCGACTCATTTATATATAATTGAGCCTAAATTCAAGTTTAAAGTTGTTTATTTAGTTAAACAAATTAGCTTGATCAAACATTTAATGAGTCGAGCTTAACAAGATTACGAATAGCTCAACTCATTTACACTTCTAGTTAAAAGAGATTTTTAGTATCTCAACTTACCAAGTTTCAATTAAGGATATTAATAATGTTATTTGCACAGCATTTTTATTACATCACTCTTACATTACTTTTTTTATAATTAAATAAGAGAAACACACACTCTTGTACACTCTCTATCTTTATTTTTCCAATTAAGAAAAGTGTAAATATGATGTATTAATATTAGTGTGCCAATAACAAAATTCTAACAACAATGTTATTTGCACACTATTTTTATTATACTATTCTTACACCATTTCCATTTTGGATAATAAAACCAAAAAAAATTTCCAACACATTATCTCTATCTTTATTTTCCAATCAATAAAAGTGTAAAAATAGTATATTAATATTGATGTACAAATAACAAAATTTTAATGATATAAACAATATTATTTGTATTCTATTCTTATTACACCATTCTTATGTCCCCTCCCATCAAATAAGAGAAGTTGTGAATCAAGGTTGTTTCAATGGAAAATATTGAATTGCATCAACTCAAAAGTCCTGGGTTCAAATCTTACTGATGGTCTTGCATCGATAAGTTATTATAACTACTAGTATGAGCCTTAAGTGAGATTGTGACATGCCCTAATTTTCTTTTTTGAAATTTCATACATATGTGTATGTGATTTTCTTTCTTTTTATTTTTTTTTATAATTTTGTGTAATTCGTGTTTTATGATTTCTTTCTAGCATATTATAGAAGTTTGACCCCACCTTTTATGATTTTCATATAGATGACATTTCTTAGTGAAAAAAGATTTTGTTGTTATTATTGTTGTTGTACAGAAATTCTTATATAAACATAAAACATTAAAGTTAAGTACATTTAACTTATCACGTCATTAATTATGATAAGTTATGATAATTAAATATAATAATTATTTATTAATTATTGATATGATTAGTCAAGTACACTTAACTTAGATGTTTCATGTTTATGCAAATATCTCTTTGTTGTTGTATATTATAGAAGTCTGAATATTGCTATTGGAATTTACTACCCAAAACATATTTGATTATTCATATGGGTGGCTTGATATCTTCATTTGGTTGCAGAGATGATTTAGATACCTATTCTATAGAGTTGAAAAACCTTGCGATCCAGCTCCTTGATCTTATGGCAAATGCCCTCACAATGGACCCCATGGAAATGAGAGAGTTTTTTTGCTGAAGGGACTCAAGCAATGAGGATAAATTATTATCCTCCATGTCCTCAACCAGAGCTTGTGACGGGAGTCCATCCTCCTTCTGATGGTAGTGGCCTGACCATCCTTCTCCAAGCCAACGAAGTTGAAGGTCTTCAATTTAGAAAAGATGGACTGTGGATTCCTGTTAAACCCCTCCCTAATGCATTCATCATTAACATTGGAGACGTGCTGGAGGTAACCATTTATTGTTTTGACAATTAGCTACATCAATATCTTAACTAAAAGGATATTTTACTCCTTTATTCTTATTTCTTTTTTAAAAAATTGATTCTATATTTTTTTTTGCTAATTTTATTTTTTATTATACAAATCATTTACATTATAGTTCTTTTATTAGGGTTTCATCACTTTCTAACTGAAATGATGACGTGTCACTAATAGTAATAGTATGACTATCACTGATTAGTGACACGTCTTTGTTTCTGTTAAAGGTAACAGAATTTAATAAAAAGGTCGTATTGAAAATAATTTATAAAATAAGAGACTAAGTTAAAATGTAAATAAAATATAAGAGAACAAAATATCTATTTTACCAAAATTTAATTAAACTATATGCTCTTACGAAGACATCTCGTATTGCAATAAATTTCTAACCTTTTCAATCCTCATGCACTTTAGCCTTATCTTCCCAACTAATTTGGCAGATAATAACTAACGGAATTTACCCAAGCATCGAACACTAAGCATTGGTTAACTCTCTTAACCGTAGAAGAAGAGAATGGTCAGGGCAGTGCCAACTCAGCAGCCAGTTAGCTAGTTAGCTTTGGTTAGCTAGCATTAGCTGTTAGTTAGTTACAAATGTAATTACATTTCAGCTTCATTTCCCTGTAATTTCAATTCATTTCATTTCAGTTGTAAGAAGTATAAATACTCTGTAGATCATTTTCTTCATTAATGTGAATCAGATGAATTTTTCTTCCTTCAGCCTTCGTGTATTCAATGGAGGTCTCTGATACTTTGATGGTATCAGAGCGGGTTCTACCCGCTCTGCTTCTGTCGCGTGTAGCACTCTGATTCTTCGAGCTCGATTTGTTTCTTTTCTTCGTTCAATCGATTCAATTCTTCAATCTCGATTTGTATCTTTTCTTCGTTCAATCGATTCAATTGATTTCGATTCTCATTCGATCATTGAAAAATGGGAAGAAATTCTAACAACAACAATTCTTCTACTTCGAATCAAGGCACAAATCAGGATCAATCTCTTGATCCGTATTATGTTCACCATTCAGAGAACACCAGTTCTGTGTTGGTTACACCGCAATTATCTGGCAAAAATTATCATAGTTGGGCGAGGAAGATGAAAAGAGCTTTGGCGTTAAAGAACAAGTACAAGTTTGTAGATGGAACAATTCTAGTACCAAATGAGTCAAATCTGAATTTTGCAGCCTGGGACAAATGCAATAATCTAGTGCATTCATGGATAATCAATTCCATGACTCCAGAACTTGTTGAGAGTGTTGTTTTCATAGAGAATGCCATAGATGTATAGAATGACTTAAAGGATAGATTCATGAGAGGAGACAGGATTCGAGTTTCACAGTTACAGCAGGAAATTTCCAATTTGAAACAAGGTAATCATACAATTTCAGAATATTTTACTGAACTGAGAACTTTATGGGAGGAATTAAAGCAATAGAGGCCTTTGCCTCAGTGTATATGTACTGTCCCTTGTGGTTGTTTAGCCATGAGAAATGCAAGAAACTTTAAATTGGAAGACAGGATAATATAATTTTTAGTTGGCTTAAATGATGAATATCAAGGAGTGAGGTCACAAATCCTCCTCATGGAGCCTTTACCTCAGATAACTAGAGTTTTTTCAATGGTGATGGAGCAAGAACGACAGTTGCAAGGAAGTACTGCCTCAAGAACAGATCCTGACAATGATGAATCTCCTTATAAACATTTCTGTTATAATATCACATCTCATTCTGAACCAAAAACCTATGCTCAAGCTTCAAAAGTGGACTGTTGGAGGAAAGCAATAGATGCTGAATTACATGCTTTTGATCAAAATCACACTTGGTCTCTGGTTGATCTCCCTTATGGAAAGGTTCCTATAGGGTGTAAGTGGGTCTATAGGATCAAATACCATGCAAATGACTCCATAGAGAGGTACAAGGTTCGTTTGGTAGTGAAATGATACACATAAATGGAAGGAATTGACTACTTTGACACTTTTTCTCCTGTTGCCAAGATCACCACAGTTCGGGTTCTCTTATCTCTGGCAGCAATAAGAGGGTGGCACCTTGAGCAATTAGATGTTAACAACGCATTCTTACATAGTGACTTACCTGAGGAGGTTTACATGACTCCTCCACCTGGTTTTCCACTTTCCAATCCTTCTCAAGTTTGTAGATTACACAAGTCTCTTTATGGTTTAGAACAAGCAAGTAGACAATGGTATTCCAAGCTCTCATCTGCCTTAGTCTCTATTGGTTATACACAAACTCTGGCAAATTACTCCCTATTTGTAAAGTCTGCAAAATCCAAATTCACAGCCTTACTTGTCTATGTTGATGACATAGTATTGGCTGGAAATGATCTTAGTGAAATTAGATTTGTTAAACAGTTTTTGGACAACAAGTTTAGAATCAAGGACTTGGGTCAACTCAGATTTTTCCTTGGCCTTGAGATTGCAAGATCTAAATCAGGAATTCTATTGAACCAGAGGAAATATACACTTGAGTTGTTGGAAGATTCAGGTGTACTTGTTACTAAGCCTGCGGTCATTCCCTTTGATCCAGCTATCAAGCTTTCTACTAACACAGGGGATCCCTTGGTAGATGCTTCTTCCTATAGAAGGTTGATTGGACGGATGTTATATCTAACCACCACTAGGCCTGATATTTCATATTCGATTCAGCACCTTAGTCATTTTGTGTCTAAGCCTTTAGTGCCACATTTTCAAGCTGCACAAAGAGTTCTTAGATATCTTAAGGCTTCACCAGCCAAAGGCATCTTTTTCTCTGCCTCTAGTCCCTTGAAGCTAAGTGGGTTTGCTGATTCTGATTGGACATGTTGCCCAGACACTAGGCGTTCTGTTACAGGATATTGTGTTTTGATTGGGTCTTCCCTTATTTCGTGGAAATCAAAGAAGCAGAGTACAGTATCCAGGTCGTCTACCGAGGCTGAACACCGTGCCTTAGCCTCTCTTACCTGTGAACTCCAATGGTTACAATATTTGTTTCATGATCTTCATGTTCATTTTCCTCAACCAGCTTCTGTTTTCTGCGATAACAAGTTCGCCATTTACCTTGCTCACAATCCAACATTTCATGAGAGAAGTAAACATATTGAACTAGATTGTCATGTGATTCGGAAAAAGCTCAATTTTGGCCTAATTCACCTACTGCCTGTGCCTTCTTCTTCTCAGCTGACTGATGTTTTTACCAAGTCTCTATACTCTGCTTCTTTCTCCTCTATTTTGTTCAAGTTGGGCCTATTGGATATCCATAGTCCCACTTGAGGGGAGATATTACCTAATAATAAATAAGTTACAAGTTTGTTAAGTTGGTTAGGCAGTTACTTATGTATTAGTTACAGCTGGTACAACTGGCAGGTAATTATGAAATAGTTAATTAAAACTTATGTATAAAGCTGATTATTTTTGTATTGTAAGAACTGAGTTAATTAATCAATGAATTCAACATTCATCATTCTCTCTTTTCCTCTGGTTACCAATATTAATACATGGTAGAAATATCAATAGAGACACATAACAGCGATGGAGATGTATAACAGAGATGATAAGAGATACTCTAAACCTCATCAAAGTTGGTTGTTCGTCTGTTAAGAAAATACAGTAAAGTTGGAGAAGCATGTTTTTTCATTTTTGAGTTCAAACACAATTCTTATTTTGATATGCGAAATTGACAATTTTTAGAGTATGAATTAATTAAAAATGAATTAGGTTAGTTATTTTTTAATTTCACAAAATTTTCATGTGAAATAATGATTTTAATTCAAAAAGAAATTTTAAACATAAAACTTAGACGTTGCAGGGTAATTTCAATTCTAAATACCAATTCCTAGACGTCAAATGGACACAAAAAGATATTGATTTTGATTTTTGAAGATAAAAAAAAGCAATGCGAATTTGTGATTGTTCTTCACTAATGATGTTCTTCATTAATGATGTTCTTCACTAAAAGATATAGGAAGCCACGTATCTAGTCCAATAACGATGTTCTTCATTAATGATGTTCTTCACTAAAAGATATAGGAAGCCACGTATCTAGTCCAATAACGATGTTCTTCACTTCTATTATTCTATACTTGTGTATGACGTACGGTGCTCGTAAGTGTGATCACTCTCCAGGGGTGTTCATCAACCGGATTAGGTAAAATTTAACTGGAAAATAATTATTTTACATTTTTTAAGAATATAAATATTATTTATATTATTTTTAATAAATGTAATTGAATGAAAAAATAATAATAATAAAATATATATAATAAATTATATTAAATAAAATATAAAAATATATATATATATTATTTAATATAAAAATAAGGGTTGAAGTTAACTTAATCCGATTTCAATATGTTATTTTGATTGATTCAACTCAAGATTTAAAAAAAAATATACAATTTAAATATTATATATAATTAAATTTTAAAATTAAAAAATATTTACTATATATATTTCCTAACAATATATCAATATAAAAGTACAATATATTTCCAAATTTAGCCCTTCCTTACTTTCTCACAGTTTCATTATCGCCGTTGCAAGTCATGACAGTTGAGACTTCTCTTCTATCATGGAAAGCTGACAAAGAACTATGGTATAAGGTAAAGTCGCATTACTGGTTCGAGCATGGAAATTAAGAAAGTGTAACTCGTGGTCTCACTT
The DNA here is from genome assembly GCA_029884605.1 of Ormosia emarginata. NCBI lineage: Eukaryota > Viridiplantae > Streptophyta > Magnoliopsida > Fabales > Fabaceae > Ormosia > Ormosia emarginata. The sequence goes on from JAQQTP010000025.1 coordinate 5,508,282, forward strand.
GAAAAGAAATTCGGTGGACAAGAAGAAGAAAGCACGAAAATGGTTTTTTTCTTCTTTTTTTTTAATTTGTTATTCGCTTATTTGGTTTTGAAGCTAATTTCAAGAGAATATGGTTTATGTGGAGGAGGTTTGGTAACGTGACTTAGTTTGCATCATTCCTTTATCATGAAATGATATAAAACAAAAAGTCACCGCTGATGATCGCCATTCGCCAAGCCGTCACAAAAACTGTTCTCAATGGCCAGAAGAAGCTGATTTCTTTGGAAGGACCATTTTGTAATAATAAGTCTTTCTCGAATTACCTAATCACCAGATTGCAAGTAAAGAATCCGTATCGTTGATCTATTTTCCATGATATCCAATGGTTAAAACAAGATGGAGCGTGTATGCTCCCTAACTAATAGGGATCATATTAAATGTTTCCTTTCATTAAATGAGTAGGAGCATGGATGGTATGAGTAGCACAACCGTAGATATTGAAAGAAATGTGATTAACTGCTGATAGAGTTTGTCATGACTGGACTAACAGTTAAATCAGGTGAGAGGTGAATTTGTAGATTTGGTCCTATAAAACATGGGGTATTTACTTTATGATCCCTACAATATTTTAATGATTTTTATACAGGAGGACCAACTGCATCCGTTGGATGTGTTATTAGGAGACAGTCTTTTACAACCGTTGGATCTTTAATGGACAATTTCAATGAGTAAATATAGAATAAGAGTCATACTACAGACAAAAGGCCAGAGAAAGCTTCGACCAATGACGGCGGTGGGTGGAGTTGTGTACCAAGTATTTAGTTCTCATCGGTGATAGAAAATGGATCTAACAAAAGAAATGCTTTAACTTCAAAGCACTTGACAAGTCATTAACTTGCAATTTCAAACCAAATGGACTTCAACCAGGAAAAGAAAACAGATGGATTACATTTGTACGATTCTGTGAGCAAAGCTGCAGTTCAAGACGGTAAGGACACTTGTCGGCACAGAACTTGCAACAGAGTTTGGTCTTGAAGAACATCTTCTTGCTGGACGATGTCGTTGCGTCTGAGTTGACTCATTGAGTTGGGAAGGAAGAAAAAACGCAAGTTCAGGTAACAAATTTTCTCCGAAGGGAGACGCCGGGACGGGGGTTTCATCGAATAAGTGATAATTCTTAGGTTAAATCTGATTTAATTAGATCAAATTAAAAAGAATGAAAGAAGATTACTATATAAGTTATAAAGATTATTACTTATGATTTTATTAATTATTACATCTTTAATTTGTACTTAAAAAATGTGTTTCAGTCAGTAATTAATACTTTAAAATGATAATTTATATGTAAAATATGATAAATTTTTATTTTAACTCATTATATATAATAAAAAAAATTATTACATAAATAATTTGAATCACTAATATTATCTCATTGATGATTATATTTTATGCGTGTTAAAAGTGGATATACAAATAATATGATTGAGTTTCTAAAGTTCTGACCTAATAAAACATTGAAGTTATATTTTTTACGAAAATTGCTACTTATACATTTTTTTAATCATATTTCTTACATATTTTTTAGATCACATTTCTTACATTTGTTTATGTGTGAGAATTAAAGTGTAGATTTGTAAAAAAATAAAATAGGTTCAGTTATAATTAAATAATAAAAATATAAAAAAAAATAATGTGTATATATATATATGTGTGTGTATGATTAACATTGTTATTAAAATATGATCCAAATTTAATACTAAAATAACATTTGTTGAAAGTTGATTAAGTTTAATATTAAAATAATACTTGTTGAAAGTTGAATGTTGAATGAAATAAACAGTCGTCATCGTTTTAAATCGGAAAATGTTAATTATATATTTTTTTTAGAGATATATATATTATTGACATTTTTTTAAGAGTATATAATTTAGTGAGATAAAATAAAAAATATATATATATATAAAGAATAGTATTGAGAGGAGTATAAAAATTATATAGAAAAAAAATAGATAAAAATATCATTGTTGTTTTAAATCCAAGTGAACAGGAACATTAAATTGTGCAACAACTCTTATTTTTTATATTATTTTTTTATATTATTTTTATAGCATTAATTATATATTTTTTATTTTTTTATTTAATTACAACTATTAAAAAATAGTATAAAAATTATATATGTGAAAAATGATGTATGATCATGATTTTTCATTGTGCAATGCTTTGATATTTTATTAGTCTGTGTATATATAAAGATAAAATATTTTACAATACACAGTACGTTAAGTTTTAATTTATGTATGATATGTGAAAATTTAAAAATTAATACACGTCACACAATATAACAACTATATATTAAGAGTATCTTAATTTTAAAAATACTAGATTATATCCGTGTGATAACGGTGAGTTAGTTTTAAAATAATTAAAGATTTTATTTATATAACAATTAATATTTATGTAATGTAATCTCAAAAAAATAAAATATATGTAAAAAGATAATTGTGTTGTATCTTTCATTCAAAAGTTTTATACATTGTGCAGAGAAACAATCTTTTGACTACTTCCATGCATATCTTTTTATTTGTATCATTTTGTGATGTTGGATGAGTGGGGAAAGGAATAAAGAATTTTTGGAATTTTAAAGGTATTTGTTGTCAAAAAATTCAATTTTAAAGTAAGAAATATTATAGATGATCAATTTATATTAGTGTAAGTTTTTTTCTTTTATATTTATTTTTAACTATTAGTTTTACTTTCATCTAATGATTACCTTTAATGAAATAATTTCAAATATTAGATGAAAACAGAATTAATGGTTAAAAAAAAAGTATAAGAGAAAAAAGACTTATCTTGGTATAAGCCTAATTTCTCCTCAAGAAATATAATCTACTAAATTCAATAATTAATATTCAATAACTATTTTCTAAAATCTAATAAGAGGGTATTTATAACTATCTTATAAAAGAAATTAATCATAAATAAAATAGATAATAGACTAATCATATTTTAATTAAAAATCCTAATATAACTAACTAATGATAAGATTTGTGATTTGAATAGAATCCCATTAAAAGTAAAATCTTAATTATAAAATAATTATAATTCTTAAAAATATGGAAAGATAAAATCACTAAATAACATAATTATATATAAAATTCTAAATTATCAAAATTATAAATAATCATGATCCATTTTGTATCATTCTCTTCTTCATAGATGACTCTCATCCAAAAAGTTAGAAAGCTGGTAATCTTCCAAAAAAGGAGGTTCAAGGCAGCGTGTGAGCGCATGAATACCACACTTAGGAACTTCAAGCGGTGAATATGACACATGCAGCATCCTTTGGCAGTGGAATTTTGGTGGCTGGTAGATTGGAGGCTTCTACTTCTGATGGTGGTGGTTATAGTTTAAAACGAGATGTGAATGACAACGTTCTGAAGATGTCTATACGATTGTATTTACTGACGAAGGAAATGCAGATCTTGGCAACTTTTTTGACAAAGATCTAGTGAGCAGTAAACAATAAAACAACTTTGACTGTAAAAAGTATTTGCTTTCAAACAGCTCAAAGTGTAAGATCAATAAGGTTCTAATACCAAATTGATGTAGGACCAACAAAAAAAGGAACAAAGAACTCTCAGAATTCCAAAGGCACTTGGTGCCAAGAGACTTGATATCAAAATAGGGAATATAATCCACTAAATTTAATAATAAATATTTAACAATCATCTTCTAAAGTTTGATAGGAGCGTATTTGTAGTCTTCTTACAAAATAAATCAATCATAATTAAAATAGATAATAGACTAATTTTATTTTAATTAAAGATTCTAATATAACTAATTAATGATAATATTTGAAATTTTGATAGAATCTTATTAAAAATGAAATCTTAATTATAAATATATAAAATCTCTAAAAATATAGAAAGATAAAATCCCTAAATAACATAATTATATGTAAAGTCTTAAATTATCAAAATTATAAATAATCATAATACATTTTGCATCATTTTGGGTTTGCACAAACTTATACAGTACAAAAATATTAAAATATTATTTTTTCATACGAAAGAACTAACTTGACATCAATCAATTCAGATATGAGACTTTGATTTTTTTCAACTCGATCAAACCTGTACCAACTCAATCACCTTAATTTTATATTTTTAATAATTTTAATATAAACCAATATTATTATTTTTTTAAATTTTTTTTAACATAAAACAATATCATTTTGGTACAATCATATATATATATATAGATCTTATTTCTGGTGAGAGGAGTGTTTATTATAAGAGATGAGAGGAGTAAATGTTGACAATTATTTGAATCTTACATGAATGTCCAAGATTTGAACATAAATACACGTGATTTTTTTAAGTAGTCACACGACCTTTAAGAACTTTTAATCTTGGTCATCCATGTATGATTGTATGGTCAAGATTTACTCCCCTCACCCTCTCATAATAAAAACTCATCTCACTAGATACATGCTTCCTATATATATATATATATATATATATATATATATATATATATATATATATATATATATATATATATATATATATATATATATATATATATATATATATATATATACTTAAAAATTTTCATATAAAAAGTTTTCATATTAATAAATACTAAAAAACATGCAACTTGATTACCCGATCCAAACATATTTTAATATAAAATTTTCTCCTAGTAGATAGAGAAATTTTAATATATTTTCATATAAAATCTTTTTATCTATATTTTCTTATAAAATTTGTGATCCCATACAATATTACAAAAAATGTATTTCCTTATGTATATATAAACAATAAATATTACAAAATATATAACAAAATAATTTTGCTTCTTAATAATAAATAACATTCAAGTAAACATAATAAAATATAAAAAATGTTAAATCTTGCACTAAAAACACAACTGTCTTAAAATCTATAAATAAAAAAGAAAATGATATTCTTGTATAAATTTTTATTTCATATCACTTTTTATTATACTTTTTAATGGTTTTGATTAAATAAGAGAAAATAAAAAAAATGTGATAAATAATATAAAAAATAATATAAAAAAATCAAGATTTAAATAAAAAAACATAAGTTGTGGTTGTATGCATCTTTATTGCCCCACACCTCATATGTGAGCAATAAAAATTTCTAAAGCCATGACCTAATAAAGCACTAAAGCTATATTTTTTTTATTGTTTATATCACTTTACACTTTCACCGAGTAGTACGAGGGAAACGTCTAAGCCGTACGATCAAATTTGTGGTGCATCATGCACCATCAACTTCAAGTCATTAATTTATTAATAAAAAATTCAAAGGTTAAAATCAAATATTGGTAACTTTCTAAATTGGTAAAGGTTATCCACAACTTTCTAAATATTTCCACTTTCTAAATTAGTAAAAATTTTATATCACTTTTTACTATACTTTTTTTTTTATTGATGAAAGAACTAATGTTCAGTAATAGATAATCTTCCAAGAAGTCGATTATTTCTCTGTCAGCCAAATGAAGACTTCAATATTCTACACTTAATATTGATGTCGGCTCGTCTCTCCAACAAAGTGAAAATCTTTCTACCCCAAATCGGTCAGCATAAAAAGATATGTCCCCTTATCGAGTTCTAATTAGGAAGAATTTGTTCTTAAAATTTTTATATGATATATCGAAAGTAGAAAAAAGCTTCTTACGAGAATGGTTGTTGAGTGAAACCCAACTACTTTTACCGAGTCTTTTACATTGAAAGAAAAAGAAGAAAACCTTTACGCTCGGAGATCTACCGAGGAAATCCCTAAAAAATTCAAACGCTCACACGAATGCCTAACTGTTGGGATAAAGCTAGATTGGAGCAACATTTAATCGGTCAAGGACCGAATACTAAAAGTCAATAAATGGCAATTTCAAGTGTAGACGGAGAAAGAAGGTGTCGTAAATATATACCCAACTAATTTGATCATTGGCACAAGGTGACATGTAAATTCGTTCGTCACTTCGGCATGGAAGGCAAATGAACCGAGTCTCATCGCCATCTCTACTCACTAATATGTGTCTTCGGAGCAAATCAACGCTCTCGGCTATGTTAGAGGCCGATGCATACTTGCTCACAGTAAGGTTAACCCAATCGTAGGTTTGTACCGATCTCTCTCCAGCCAGCCCATCTCGAGAGACAGACGTATCAACCATCGTTTAAGACGAACGTTTCAAATCCTACACCGTATCTTTAAAAATTAAACCTATTTTCTAAATTTCCTAAATACACGAATGCTAATTTCAGAAAGATGTTTAACATTTGTTTTCTACCTAGGGTCAAAATTTACAGTGCTAGGAGGGTCATTACTTTTTTGGCATTTCCATTGAAAAATGAAAGCTTACTACATAATTAATTCTTACAACAAGTATGAACTATAAAGTATTTAATGTTACAGCTCAAGTTTGTGGATTCTAACCAATCAGGACTTGAAACTTACTACATAATTAATTTCGAAATCTTAGAACTTTCTTTTTGGGATTTTTTGGGTTTTTTAGAGTATATTTTCACCTGATAGATGAGAAAATAATCTCCTAGAATATGATCAGACGTCTAAGTAGGGACACCTCTCAACAGTATTATTTTCATATACAAAAATCTAAAGAACGATCCTAAAATTACATATTTAAAGAATTTGAATCTTTTTTATTCAAATCAACACACATTATTCTTTTATAAGATTATCAATATATACTTTTTTATGCATAAAAATAATTTAAAATAAACCCATAACTTATATCAACATACTAAATCAGCGATGTGTTGAATACAAACTTGCCGAACTTTGAATTCTTAATTTATACATTACTTTAATGGATTCACATTATTATATGAATTGTTTTTCTAAAGAATGCATGCATATATAAAGTCAAAAAAAAATTCATACATATATATTGAAAGTTTATACGATGACAGAAAATATTGAAAATGTCATTATTGGAAATATAATTAATGAAAAATGAAACATCGATTGGTTACAAGTTTTATTCTAAAGTAAATATCTATGTTGGTCCTCCAAAGTCATCATATAAATTCTTCAATTGTAATTTATACAACCAGCCCTTTTAAGGACAAAATTTTAATGGCACTAGTTTTATAATTAATTTGATGGTATAAATTAGTATTAAAGAACCACTTTAATACTTTGTCAAATGAAAGGCCACTTTAACACTTACAAATGAAAGACTAACCTAGTTATTATACATATATATTTGCAGATTTTATATACGAAGAAGTTAGAAACTCTTGTACTTACATATAATAATTAAAGTTATGTACTTTTTTTTGGGTAATTAAGCACTTTTATGTAAAAATATAAAAATATTAAAAGATTGAAACAATTTTAACATATATGATAGATGCTTTATATATCTAAAAACTGACGAATAATTAATATAATATTATTTATAATCTTATCCGTCTTATATTTTCTAATTAAATAAGTAATTAATAATAATTAAGAAAATCAAAAATCAAAGTAAAAAAATCTTGTTTCTATTAATAATATAAATATAATAAATATCGATAGAAATTATATATTTTTGTTCTTTTCAAGAATAATTTTCTTGCTCTTCCCTTGGAAAGATAGAAATTATATATATATTTATTATCAACAAAATCACATTTAGCTTCTATTACACAACATCGAATAGTTAGTTAGTTTGTATAATTAAGTTAGTTAATAATTGAGTTGCAGTTCTGTTCAGTTACAATTTCCATTGAGTTGCTTATGGTTAGTTAGAGTAATTTAACTAATTACATGATTAGTTTGTCTTAATTGAGGTTGGCCTTTGGCATGTTAATTAATTTCTTTATATGTGTTTGTCTTGCTTCTATGTTGGCTGGTTAACAAAATGCCTGAACTATTTTTTGGTAGAATCTTGTTTCATGTTTATGAATAAGAGCAGCAAAACCAAGAGAAAGAATCATGTAAAAATGCTCATAATCTGTTGGATTTTGGATTTGAAATATGGAATAAATCTTAAATATGCTTTAAGCCTTTTTTCAATCTTGCTCATGATCTGTCCTAAATAACTATGGTATATGAGAGATATTGGTATTGACAATTTTTGATTTGTGAGTTTTGGTTGTTATTGATGTACTGTAATTCTTTAAGTTAACAATCCATGATTTATATTGAATTAGTGTACAAAGCGGCTGACTTATACTTTTATCTTTTTAGGCGAATCAGATGACCAGGGAGCCAAGCTTTTTTGAGGTATACAAGAGGCTGCACAGAGCCAAGGATAATTCAGAAGAGTATATCACTTCGAAAGCAGCAAAGATTGCGGTAAGCATAACTTAGCATTTAAGTTATATCAAGTTTCAAGTACAAGTGTCTTATAACTACTTTTTAGGAAGAATATGAAAGGTGGATGACTGAGTTGCAATCCCAGAATGGTGAGGGTAGCAGCAGTCAAGATTCTGCTAACAGTATCTACTTGGATGTTGTTGGAGGTCCCAACAAAAAAGGGGCGTATCTACGGATTGGGTTCACAAGCAACTAATGTTGTTGGATCTTCCCCCACTCCCTCCACCTCTTCCATTGATGGAGTATCACCAATAGAGATTATTGCAATGCAGGCTAAAATTCAGGCTTTAACTAATGAGCTCCATCAAAAAAATATTGAGCAAGACATGATGAGACAGAAGATGAAACAAGAACAAAAGAAGATGGAACAAGAACAGAACATGGTGAGGCAAAAAATGGATCAATGGGAGGAGAGGTTTAGGACTCTTCTTGTGGGTAGTCAATTTAGAATGCCACCTGTAACTTCACAGACTGAGCCATCCCATCCTGCACCTAGAGAAGAGGATGACCATGATGAGGGTGACGATGATGCAAATTATGATGACCTAAATTTGTGATTAGGTTTATTTTTATATTTTCATTATTAATTTAAATATTTGCAGTTACTATTTAAATATTTGTAATGATAATTAATTATTACTTTGTATTGTGGTATGAAAATTTGTGATGATAAGAATTGTGATTTTTGCTGCTAAATGATTTATTGTGATAGTTCGATCAGGTTAGTTACAAAAATTACTAGTATATTGAAAGGGACAGTCATTTTTTTGTCCCTAATTTGGAAATTAGAGGCGGAATTAGAGACAAAAAACTGTCGTCTCTAATGTAATATTTGAGAATTAGAGACTGATTTTTTTATTTAGAGACGGAAACATTTCGTCTATAATTTAGAGACGAAAAATTAATGCCGTCTCTAAATTAGAGACGGAATTATTCCGCCTCTAAATAAAAAAATCCATCTCTAATTTAGAGACGGCACTAATTTTTCGTCTCTAATTTAGAGACGGAACTAATTTTCCATCTCTAAACTATCAGCGACACCACTTTTATCGACGAATGAATTTTTGTCTCTGATTCCGTCTCTAAATCATTAGAGATGGAATTTTAACCTTTTAGAGATGGAAAAATTCCGTCTCTAAATCTGAAATTTCTTGTAGTGCATCAAGATTAATTTTAGGGATAATGATTCATATATATCACATAGAGAAATCACCTCACATATAACATAATTAGAATGTGGTCATGCAAAATTTGACGTGAGATTAATTTTAGTTAAAAAGATAAAACTTATGCAAATGAATATAATGTGTGTTGGCCTTATACGTATCAATGACCATCATCACCTGCGTCTTAATAATGTAATTATATTTAGTTTTATTAAAAAAATATTGTTAACATCCACACTTTCGTGAGAAGTTTAATAATTTTCACATTTTGTTTAAGACAAAAAAATCAAAATCTTCTTTTGTTAAATAACTTAATTTTAGTGGTAGTTTAGTAATTTAATATTAAGAAATTTAATAAAAGAAGACAAAATTAAAACAAACTTTAATGAAAGAAGAGAATTTAACTTTTCTCATTAAATATAAAAAGGAAAATGATAAAAAAGAGCAAATTTAGTTAATTTTTAAAAATAAAAGTTATGTATATATAAAATTTATACGATAATTTGATGAAATATAAACAATTTATAATTGATTTAAATATATTTACAGATTTTATATACCAAAAATATAGAAACTCTTGTACTTGCAGATAATAATTAAAGTTATGTACTTTCTTTTTAGGTACTTAAGTACTTTTATTAAATGTTTGTAACAATTTTAACATATATGATAGACGATTTATATATCTAAAAGTTGACAAATAATTAATATGATATATTTATAATCTTATCCGTCTTACCTACCTTTAGAAAATTGGAACATGCTATCTACCCGTAGAAAATTTTTATCATCCCCAGCTCCCTCTCACTTCCACCTTGCTTAACCAAGAAAAAAAGAGAGCATAATAATTGAATAAATTTTCTTCGAATTTCCTGGTCCAAGCATTTTAAGACCGCTTGCAGAACCAAAACGTCTCCTTTATAATAACGTAGATATAGTATCTATATAGATATACATAGGCGAGGCTACAGTCTTATCACTCAAAACATCTCTTAAACCTTCTTTAAAATATTTTTCAAAAATTAAATTTTTTTTAAATAGTTGCTGAGAGGTTGGCTGGTCTAGTTTGTAAAGCTGTGAAATTAAGTTGTTTGAAGTGTTATATGGTGAATCAAGAAATATCTTTCCCTCTTCTCTAGTTTGCAGACGACACCATTATGATGTGTGAGGGTTTTTGGGATAATCTATGGTGTATTAAAACGATTTTGAGGAGTTTTGAACTATCTTCGGGTTTGAGAGTGAATTTCTCCAAAAGTAATTTATTTGACATAAATTTAGATGATCACTTCTTGGCTCTAGCATCTACTTTCTTATCTTATTGCATTGGTGTTTTTCCTTTCAAGTTTCTAGGAATTTCGGTGGGAGCTAATCCAAGGAGATGTTCTACTTGGTTTCCGGTGGTGGAATCTATGAAGAAGATGCTATCTTTGTGGAAAGGACGTTTTTTATCTATGGGTGACAGAATCACACTTATCAACTCTGTGTTGACTAGTATGCCTTTATATTTTTTCTCCTTTTATAAAGCTCCAAAAAAGATTGTGAAAATGCTCATAAAGATTCAAAGGAATTTCTTATGGGGAGGAGGACTTGAGCATCAAAAAACAAATTGGGTTTGCTAGGAAAAAGTGTGCCTTCCGAAAAAGTTTGGGGGCTTAGGTGTGAAAAATCTTGAGTTTTTTAATATTTCATTATTATCTAAGTGAAAATGGCGTTGTTTGACGGATCAAAATGCCATCTGGTTTAATTTATTGTCGTATAAATATGGCTCTTTGGCTAAGAGTGTTTTGCAGGATCCAGTCTCATCTCTTAATCGTGGATCATCTATTTGATGGAGGGATTTAATTTTGTTGGATACAAACAAAGATAGTTGTTCTCTCTGGTTCTCAGAGGCGGTTCGGTTGAAACTTGGGACAGGTGCGGATATCAGTTTTTGGAGCGACAAATGGTTTGATATGGCTCCTTTTAAAGAATGCTTCTCTAGACTTTTTCAGGTGACTGCGAATAATACCTTGACAATTGTTGAAATGGGTAATTAGAGTGGTGATAGGTGAGTTTGGAATTGGAGGTGGAGACGTACTTTATTTGTTTAGAAGGAAGAGCTTTTGAAGGAACTTGAAAATTTACTTGCCTCTGTTATTCCTCAAAAGGAGGTGTGTGATTCATGGGTTTGGATTCCTAACAACTTAAATGGTTTTTCCGTGAAATCTGGTTATTTGCATTTATTGAAGCTTCAAAGGTCTTTGAATCTTAATCCAAATTTGGCAAAGGCTTACCAGGTTTTATGAAAGAATGTTGTACCATCCAAAGTTGTTGTATTTGCTTGGAGGTTGTTTCAAGATCAGTTGCCAACAAGGGAGGCGCTGACCTTTAGGGGAATAATTCATTATGATCATGATGTTTCATATGTTTTTTGCTTTTCACATTGTGAGAGTTGCAACTATTTATTTTTTATGTGCTCTTTCTCTTATAATGTTTGGTCTGTAATTTATGCCTGGTTGGGTTTTGATGGTGTTTATCATAATGATGAAGTTAGCCACTTCTTGCAACATATGGCTTTTATCAGATGGAAGAAGTTTAAAAGAGTAAGACATATTATTTGGTTTGTGGTTATTTGGTTATGAAGGAACAATGTTATTTTTTAGGGGGCAATAACAAACTGTATTTCTGTGATTGCTCAAATTAAGTTATTATCTTGAGGGTAGTTCATTTGTAGGGTGGCTAGAAACTTAAGTCTTTCTTATTCAGATTGGTGTATTAATTCTTTGGGTTACCTTCGAACTTTTTAATTTTGTTCTATGATGTAATGGGTTAGAGTACCCCTTACACTTCTTATCAATATATTTTACTTATAAAAAAAATTAAAAATTTCTTGTAATTTTATATTTGACTCTCTCAATAAAAGTAAAATTAATTTTTATCCTTTTCAAGATTAATTTTCTCACTCTTCCCTTGGAAAGATATAAATTATATATATTTGTCATGTTAAAGGTGTAACTATTTGGGTACAGAAGAAAGTTAAGTGGCCAAGTGAATGATGAAAAACTTTTTATAATTACAAAGGTTGTATAATTTTGTTTAAAAAAATTATATCATCAAGAATCTTAAACTAATTACACATTAAAGAGAAAGTTGATTTTTTTTTTAAATGAGATTCTTTATAAAAATATGGAAGACATGAAATTAAAAAATGTTTTTAGTTTATAATTATTTTTTACTTTTAAAATTAATAATCAGAACATTACTCAATATCTACTAGATTAGCATTAACATAATTTTATGAGACTTTTATTAATTTGTAAAAAAATAAGGTGTATGCATAAATCACTTATCTCAACTGTTAATCTATAAAAAAAAAGTTAATTATAAGTATATATTTCATATATAAACATTATTATATAGCATTTTGTCATTTCCAATAGACAAATGGCGCATTGGTCTCACAAATGTGTGGTGTTAATTGGTCTCAAATCTGAGCAGCCATCGGAGTTACATTTTTAGGCACAAATCTGAGCAGCCATAACAAATGATTTGTCCAAATACTTGGTCTCAAACACGTGATTTTGAGAAATGAACATAAATAACTTTGACTAAATAATTGGTCCCAAGTAAATCAATATTTTAATTTTGTTCAAACATGCTTGTTTAATATTCCTTATCATATATGTAATATATTTGATTCTCAGCTAACTCAACAATTGTAATTTAGCTAAGGTGCAGGAGCATAGTTACTTGTAAAAAGGCAGAGATATAACCAATTGAGTCATGAGTCATCCCAATAATGTTTAAGGAAGTAAATACATTTTTTTGTTGTATTTTAATTTTAATTAATGATAATTATCTTAAATTTTGTTTTGAATCTTTAGTCAATAGAGTGGATAAACAACGGAAAAAGTTACATGCAAAGAAAGTTTGGGAAATCAATGGCCCAAATTCTTTCTTTGAGTGTAGGTGAAAACAATTTCTTCCATTGATTTAACTTCTTTAAAGAATTTGTATTGCATTTTATTTCTGTAAATAATACGGCGCAAATACAATTGGGATGAAATGAAAAGACGAAATGCTCCTGTTCATTGGTGAGTGAAGCATATGGCTCCATTTAATTATAATTTTAGGGATAACGATTTAAACATATCAAATAGAGAAATGACCTCACATCTATAAAATAAACATAATTAGAATGTGGTCATGCAAAAAATAATGTGAAATCAATTTTAATTAAATGATAAAATTTATGCAAATGTGTATGATATGTGTTGGCCCTTATACGTATGAATGGCCATAAACAACTGCACCTTAATAATGTAATTATATTTAGTTTTATTAAAAAAGATATTATTAGCATCCACACTTTCATGAGAAGCTTAACAATTTTCACATTTTGTTTAAGACAAAAAAATCAAAATCTTCTTTTGTTAAATAACTTAATTTTAGTGGAAGTTTAGTAATTTAAGATTATCAAATTTAATGAAAGAAGAGAAAATTAACACATATTGTAATGATAAAAGAGAATTTGACTCTTTTTATTAAATATAAAAAGGAAAATGATAAAAAAAAGGAAATTTTGTTAATTTTTAAAAATAAAAATTATGTATATACAAAATTTATACGACAGTTTGATGAAATGTAAACAATTTATAATTGATTTAAATATATTTACAGATTTTATATACCAAAAAGTAGAGGTTGCAAAATGGGCTAACCCGCTCCGTCCGATTTGCCCCGCATTCAACCCGCAAAAATACGGGATGGGACGGGTTAGCCCATTTTGAAAAATGGGTTAGAAGAGCTAACCCACTTCGCTTTAGTGCGGGTTAAGCAGTTGGCCGCATAAAAAAAAATGAAAAAAAAGTAAGTGAGTTGATCCTAAAAAACAAAACAAAATATATAAAAAATAGAAAAAAAATCATAAAAATTAAAAAATATAAAAATTATAATTATAGAGATTAAAAAAATAAAATAAATAAAATAAATTTAATATTATACCCATAAAAATATCATAAACATAAATAATAAGATTAATTTATAATACTTTTTTAAAAAACTCATTTCTCGACGGTCATTTCGCACTACCCCACTTAACCTGCGGATTATGCGGGACGGGTTATGTAGGTTAGAAATTAAAAATGGATTAAAATCTTGAATCCAACCAATAAAAAAATAACGAGTTAATGAGTCAACTCAACGAATTAAACCCGTGTTACCACCTCTACCTAAAAAATTAAAAACTCTTGTACTTGCATATAATAATTAAAGTTATGTACTTTTCTTTTTGGGTACTTAAGTACTTTTATGTAAAAATATAAAAAAATTAAATGTTTGTAACAATTTTAACATATATGATAGACGATTTATATATCTAAAAGTTGACAAATAATTAATATGATATATTTATAATCTTATCCGTCTTACCTACCTCTAGAAAATTGGAACATGCTATCTACCCCTAGAAAATTTTTATCATCCCCAGCTCCCCCCTCACTTCCACCTTGCTTTACCAAGAAAAAAAAAAATAGAGCATAATAATTGAATAAATTTTCTTCGAATCTCCTGGTCCAAGCCTTCTAAGACCGCTTGCAGAACCAAAACGTCTCCTTTATAATAACATAGATATAATATATAGATATACATGGGCGAGGCCACAGTCCTATCACTCAAAACATCTCTTAAACCTTCTTTGAAATATTTTAAAAAAAATTTAAAAATTTATTGTAATTTTATATTTGACTCTCTCAATAAAAGTAAAATTAATTTTTGTCCTTTTCAAGATTAATTTTCCCACTCTTCCCTTGGAAAGATAGAAATTATATATATTTGTTATGTTCAAGGTGTAACTATTTCGGCAGAGAAGAAAGATAAGTGGTTAAGTGTGTCTTAGTTATATAATCGTGTGTCATTTTATGTTGAAATTAAGTAATTTTTAAAGTTCACACGGCCATATCGTGCACTCATGCGGTCGTGTGAAGTATTTTAGAGCATAAAAAAGATAATTTTTACTTCAATTATTATAAATAGAAGTAAACCTTCAAACCTAAAACAGACATAGACAGCAAAGGACTTTGAGAGACACAAGATTAAAGGCTAGGGTTTGGAAGGTAAGATCAAGAGTCATTGAAATTCAATCATTGAAAACTTTCTCTCCATCTTCATCTTCTCCATTTTCTCTTTTTGTTTTGGAATTATGGTTGTTTTTTTAATATTTATCCTTGTTTGTGTTAAAATTGTCATGAGCTGCTAAATCCTTTTTTTATGATTGAGATAAAACTCTCTATTTCTCTATGTTAAATTGTTAATTTGAATTCTTTGTTAATGTGAATTATTGTTCTTGATTCATTCTTAGTATGCTTAAAGCTTATGGTATATTGCGCGCCATATTTACATGATCTTAAGCTTTAGATAAATGATCAAAAGATGAAATCTAATTGCTTGATAATCTAAAAATTGAACTTAGGAATTGAAACTTAGGCATAAACTTAAATCCTTCGAGGGGTAAACGATTGTCATAAAACTTAATGAATTGGAACTTTGATTAATTATCATGAGAATGAGATTGATGAAGTTTTAGCACATTTTTAGTACCAAGAAATTGAGTTTTAAATACTTTAGGATAAATCCCCTTCAAGAACATAATTGAACATTAACAAAAATAGGATTACAATTTATCATAGAGGTAGTGTAGTGAACTCCTAATCCTAGAGCTTTAAATCTTTGTTTAGCCTCATCTTTTCTAGTTTTATTTGTTTACTTTATTGCTTTACTTTTCACCTTAATTTTAATTGAGCTTTTATTATCGATTTTACTCGCTTAAATAATCAAAGTCGCCATAAGAGTTAGTAAGTAATCGATCATCGTAAGAATGATCTTTATTTTACTACTTGTACGATTTGTGTGCTTGCGAAATATCCACAACAATATGCCATGGTAGTTCTTGACATATCATACTGCAATGTGCCATAAATTATATCAATTAATTTATTTATATGCTAAGTATTTGTTTTTGATCTATAAAGTAATCGATTTGGGACTTTAGTGTTGGCAAAACAAAGCAACTAAGTAAGGTAACAAGGTATCTTTGTTCGATGTGAGACTTTGACATTGCCTCACTTAGTTACTTTGTCTTACCAACAACAAAGTCCCACATCAAATAAAGGTACTTTGTTGCCTTACTTACTTGCTTTATCTTGGCAACACCAAAGTTTCACATCGACTACTTTACAGATCATAAGCAAATACTTGACTTATAAATAAATTAATTGATACTAATGTCTTCCAACATTTTAGTTTCACTGAGTCTTCAATGTTTTTAGAATGGCGTTTTGTACGTAAGTTGTGTTAGGATTGTACCAAGCAAAATGATGCTTTTGCCCTTGTTATACTACACGTTTTGATGTATTTTTTGTAAATATGTTATCTTATGTGACGTATCCACATAAGATGTATCAAACAAGATGACGCATTCACGTAGATTATATCAAACGTGTTGACGTAATCTACATAAATGCGTTATCCTATTTGACACATCTTACATGAACCAAAAACTATTAAAAAATATTACGTTAAATAAAAAATGACAATTTAATATATAATTTAAAAAAATAATAGTTTAATAAATAATTTTAAAAAAATAATATTTTAATAAATAATTTTATCACTAATAATAATTTAATAAAAAAGTCCCACGTAAATGGGAATATGAAATATATATATATATAATAAAAAATCGATTTTCAAAAGATGAATAGTAATGTGTATCAAATGAGTCAAATCAATTGACAGTAGTATATATATATATAATTTCAATTGATCTTACTCGTTTGATACACGTTGCTATTCATCGTTTGAAAACAAATTCGATTTTTTTATTATATATTTTTTTATTTTTTATACTACTTTTATATTATTAATCACATATACATACACACACTAATGTCAATTGATCTGACTCATTTGATATATGTTATTATTCATCTTTTGAAAACAAATTCAATTTTTTTTATTATATTTTTTATTTTTTATATTATTAATCATATTATTTTATTATTATTATTATTATTTATTTAATCATAATTATTAATAAATATAATAAAAAATAATATAAAATAAAAATAAAAAAATAATTATCTTATATTTTTAAAAAGAGTAAAAAATTATAATATTTTTTAAGAATATTGATTAAATAAAAAAAAATAAATAAAATATGATAAATAATATTTAAAAAATATAAAAAATATAAAAAATATATATATTATTTATGATAAGAATATAAGAGTTAAAAAAATAATGTTACCTTTGAAAATGTTTAGCATATCTGAATTTGAGACAGATGACATTGTACATTGAGAAACGAAAAAGGAATGCTGATAACTCTCCTTTTCTCAATAGCAAGAACGCAAAACCCATGAAGTTCACAGGATGATGCTATCATGACATAATAAATTTGAGTTAATGAATGAAATTTATTTGATAGTATTTATATGTAGATTAAAATGTATATAAAAATTATTAATTAAAATTTATAAATTTTTTATATTTATAATTATTCATAAAAAAATATAATTTAATTAATTTTTTATATAAATTTAAATATTATTAATTAAAATTTATAAAAAATAAATTTTTAATTTAAATTATTATTTTATTTTAATAATAAATTAATAACTAAAATATCAATAATCCATTAGACACAAAAAATAAAAATTGAGTCCATATTTGACTTTCCCTGCTAACCTTTCTCAACCTCTCTTTTCGCATGGTTTTCCCTCTCACGTGCCTAGACTCTTGTTTTAGAATTTTTCATATTTTTATTTTATCAGTGGAAAAAAAAACCAGACAAAAAAAAAAAATACTCTCGAACCCTCATAACCCCAAAAAGCATCAGCTAAAAGGGAAGAAGATCGCGTACTATGTGAGAAATTGTGCTATGTTTTTAAAAAACAAATAATATATGTTTCAGGAAGGATTTGTATCATTTATTTTAGGATTTTGCTACTGTAACCTAACCTTTAAAACGCTCAAGCATTAATTAGTATACTATCAATCAAATAATTCCTGAACTTTTGTTAATTTTAAAATACAGATTTTTATTATTTTTGAAGTTTTGGCCAATTGAAAAGTATATGCCTGTGCGATTTGTAGCATCTCTCCTTTTTTAAAAAAGTTTATATAAATTTTAGACTACTAACTTAAAATTAAATATAAAATTTTATTCTGAAGCATGCATTAATTACTTTTTAAGAACATGCAATAATTTTTCAGTGTTTGCAAGATACAAGTCTTGAATATTGCATAAAAGGAAAAACCTTTTATTGATGTAGGCACAACATGTAATTTTATGGAATTCAAAATAGAATATTTTGAATAAAAAGTAGAATTTTTAATACATTAAAAATTAAAGAAACTTTAATTTTCGTTAAAAACTTTTTATTTTAATATTCTTTAACAAGTGTGAGCACTTGTTAGCAAAATTATATTTTTAATTACGAGGTGAATGATTTACCAATAACTCTGGCTTTGACTAATATGGGCAACCATTACAGCTGATTAATCATGGAGTGAGACTTCAATGGTGGAAAATGTGAAGACAGGTGCTCAAGAATTCTTCAATCTTCCATCGGAAGAGAAGAAGTTTGGGCAGAGACAAAGAGAAATAGAGGGATATGGTCATCTCTTTGTCGAATCTGAGGATCAGAAATTAGAGTGGGCAGATCTGTTTTACATGATCACTTTGCCATCACACATAAGGAAACCCCACTTATTACCCAACCTCCCCTTACCATTCAGGTTCTCTTTCTCTCCTTCTCTCATATGTGCTCTCTTCTTTTGTGTTCGTCCATTACAATTTTTAGAATATGATAAATCAGTAGGGACTTTAAGGAAAAACTATTATGATTTATGGGTCAAACTTTAATATTAAAAAAATTTGCAACTTACTTTGTTTCCATTAATGAAATTGCATAATCTCCTTTAAGAAAAGAGAAAAGTTCCATTTTGAAATCTAAAGAACTTTCTTCTTTCCTTGAACAAAAGTTTAACTCGTGATGTATCAAGAGATACAGATCAACCTTTGCTAAAATACTAACTATTAATATTTCATAAGTCTAGCTAATGTTAAATGTGACTTCTAGTACCTCGACATACTATTTTTCAGTTAATGATATTTATAAAACTCGGCTTGAACCAGCTAGTCAGACCAATTAGTTAGACCAGTGAACTAGTCTACCAGCCAATCCAAACCACATATTGGATTGGAGATTTAAACAAACCAGCTCTAGTCAATTAGTTAGTACCACATAATGATAGCCAATGAAGGCCCACAATTCAGACAATTTGATTGAAAGGTGCACTCCCCACCACTAGTCTAGTGACTGGTTTGTCATTAATGTTATTAATATATTTAGTACATTTTTATACACTCATAGATAGTTGGAGGATTGACTGTTTGTTAGATTTGAAGAATAAGAATCAACCTTCAAATATCTATTTTTAGTGGGATTAAAAAATATCATTTAAATCACAGCTTATTAGTATATTTATTACATTTATTTAGTAATACATAGTGTATTTAATATTAAAATATATTTAAAATATACAGTCTAGATCAATTACGATTTGACTATAATTAAATCACTGAAACGTAAACTAATTGCTTTACTGATTTAATATTTAGTCTATTTTTTAAAATATTGGCGGTTACAGCCATCACTGCTATCTCAAACAATAAAAGGGAAGAAGACAAAAGACTGAATTAAAATAGAGGAAGAAGAATGACGAGGAAAGGAGGACTTCAAGCCTCAAAGGATCAAATGTGTAAACGAAGAATATTTGAACTTTCTTAGCTTATCTATAAACCTTATTTTGAAAAAGAAAAAAAGGTTTATCTTTAAACCTTGTCTTTAGGTTCAAACGTGGCAAACTCAAGACTTACCACAAGATTTGTGGTCTTACAATTTTTTTTTAAAATCTTACACTTTTTCTCTAAGTATATTTCTTTTTGTTATACTAGTATTTTGTGTCGTGAATTAGGTAAAAGGTCAAAATAAATAATTTTTTTTGGATATTTTAGTCATTTTGAATTTTAGATTTTATAAATCTTTTAATATTGGTTTTATATTTTTATCCATTTGAATTTTTTTATGGATTACTTATTTGAATTTTAATCTTTGCTATTAAAGCATTAATTTTTATATTTTCTACTTATTTAAATTTTAATTCCTATTATTCATTAAGATATTAGTTCTTATTTTTCATAAAATATTCGCTTTTATAATTTTCAATTATTAAATTATTATTCTCTAATTGATAAAAATCTAAACAAGTGAGATTATGAGGATATTTTATATATATATATATATATATATATATATATATATATATATATATATATATATATATAAGGATTATGATTTTGAATCAATTGAAATTATATGAATTAATTAATTATTTTAATCTAGAAGAAATAATATTAACAAAGATTTACATAAAAATCTATCTATTAATTCTAATACATCAATATAAAAAGAAATAAAACGTATGACAAATGATTTAAAAATAAAATCATAATTATGTTAACAATTTATTATTTAACAAACCTTATATATAAAAGATGTAAGCATTTGTAGGACCACTACTTTATGTAATAAGAAGAGAATTAAATAATAATAAAATGTGTGTATATATTTGAAAAATAAGAATCCTATAATATTATAAAAATAAATATTCATATATTAAATCTCACTCCCTTCTTAAAGTTATTTCAAATTGATACCTAATATAAAAATTCTATTTTTATTAATAGTCATTTTATTGTATCCTTGAGTAAAAAGATTTATATAAAATTATACTAAAAATTCATCCCTTAACTCTTCATCTTCATTTTTAAAAAGAATACTAAATTGAGCCCTAGTGCTAAAATTTAATCTTCTTTTATAACCATTATTGTATATAAAACCTTAAGATGTGATGAAAAAAAGTTCATTAATGACACTTATATGTAAAATTATATTAAAAATTAATCTCTTAATTTTTCACTCCTATCAAGGGTATATACCAAACTGATCCCTAGTGTCAAATTTTATAAACAAAAAAAAATCTTAGATTGATGGATATTACAATGATATATAAAAATAAAACTTACTAAAAAGTAAAATAGTCAATAATAATATACCTAAATGATACTCAATGTATTTAAGTACCTTAGCATTTTGTATATATACATTTAGTTTATAAAATTTAAATATATTAAATAAAAATAATAAATTAATTAAATCAATTAATTGTCATTTGGCTCTTAAGTTCTTTAATCTTCTCATCTTTTACAAATCTAATCTATTTTAAGATGACACACAATCATAACTTGCCTATTACATATACTCGATTGATGCCCCACTTCAAGTCAATTTCTTGTTTTACTTATAAAAAAAAAATTTCTCAACTCCTACAAATAATTTCACTTAAAATATCAATGAAATATTCATACTATATGATACAAGTTTTGTTTTTTAACATAAAATCTCAGTAGTTACAGTTAACCAATCTTATTAAGCAAAATTCATTATAAATCCAAACTTTTAAATTAATTTTATCTTATTTTCTTGTTAAGTTTTTTTAGCAGTAAATATTATTATATTTTTAAGTAAAGTTTCAATTCCATGAAAACTAAATTATACATAAAAAATAATAAATTTAATTGAAAATGAGATATTAAACTAAACTAAAAATTTATTAAGCATATTTTTTAATCCTTTTGTTCACACACACACACACACACACACACACACACACACACACACACACACATATATATATATATATATATATATATATATATATATATATATTAGTTTAGTGTCTCAATTTCAATTAAATTTTACAGGAGTGAAAATTTTACATAAAAAATAATAAATTTAATTGAAATTGAAATATTAAACTAAACTAAAAAATTATTAAGCATATTTTTTTAATCCTTTTGTTCACACACACACATATATATATTAGTTTAGTTTAGTGTCTCAATTTCAATTAAATTTATTATTATTTTTATGTAAAGTTTTCATTCCCATGCAATGTAGATATATATTAGTTTAGTGTGTGTACAAAAGGATTAAAAAATATGCTTAATAAATTTTTAGTTTAGTTTAGTGTCTCAATTTTAATTAAATTTATTATTTTTTTATGTAAAATTTTTACTCCTGTGCAATGTGTGTGTATACAAAAGGAATAAAAAAATATGCTTAATAAATTTTTAGTTTAGTTTAGTGTCTCAATTTCAATTAAATTTATTATTATTTTATATAAAATTTTTACTCCTGTGCAATGTATATATTAAAGTTTTTTAAATATTATAGAACATATATATATATATAATTTAATTAATTTAGTTTTCTAATAATAAATTATATTTTAATTAATTTTATTATGATTTCTTGTTTAGTTTTCAAAATCATGTAAATATTAATATATTTTTATGTGAAGTTATTAAGAGAGGAATTTAATTGGTAGGTATACAATGTCAATGTAAAAGAATTTTATATTAATATTCATTGATATTTTGACAAATTAGTATTTATTAGTGCATCTTTCTATTAAAAATAAAAATAAAAGTTTCGAAATTTTAATATATGTCAATGTATAAATCTTTTGTGGTGTATACTACTTTAATTTATAAGAAAAAGGAATGGAATTAAATACTGATTTATTATAATATTAATAGATATATTAATATAAAACTCCTCAACACGAAAAGTGTAAACCAATTAAACTCAAAATTAAATCAATAACTATTGAATCTCAAAGAAGTCATACAGATACTACTTTGTCTTTTGTTTTTTTTTGGTGGTACGCTGCTTTTGAAGTGGAGAAGCTTCACTCGCACATACTTCAAACCCAAACCCAAACCCAAACCCACAAGGCCATAACATTGCCTCGTGATGAAAAAAAAATAAAAATAAAAATAAAACCCACAAGGCTACAAACACTACCACGTGATGGGGGGGGGGGGACATGAGAAAAGGTGAGAAGCAAAGCAAAAGACGCTGCACGCGGTAGTTAGAGATGCATTGTTTATGGGTGCATCTCAAAGCAAATCAAGATATAGATTATTTATTTTATTTTGTATTGTTTATAGAAGCTATAGATATACTTATTTATTTTATTTTTCCAAATGCTATATATATATATATATATTATATACTTTGCAAAGATGTAATTGTAAATTGTTTATAATTGTAAAGATATAGACTATAGAAGCTACAGAAACTCCCCTTTTTTTGTATTGTTTATAGATAGATATAGATATACTTATTTATTTTATTTTTCCAAATGATATATATATTAGATACTTTGTAAAGATATAATTGTAAATTGTAATTTATCTCATTCATGTATTTTTAAATACGTCCCAACTCGATAAAATAAAAACCTAGTACTAATTTACATATAATCTAAGCTCAAATATTTGTATATATGTGTTTTTATGTATTTTTTTTTTGCTTATATTGAATATTTAAATATTCATTCATGAATTATACTTTTCTTCATTTTTTATCTTTAACTACCTATTGACTTAATACTGTTAAAGTATTTCAAATGAAATCACTTATTAATAATTATTAGGGAGCTTTATATTATGACAAAAATTATTTGCTTAAATCTTATGGTTTCTCCTGTACAAAACCAAGTCGGCCTTTTAATATAAAAGTAAAAATGGTATAATTTAACAAAAGTTATGAAAATGAGTATAATTCATATATAAATACTTTTTTACTGTAACAAATAATTGATCTACTATGTATGTCTATTATGTAAAAGAAAATATTCTACTCTCATTTTTCTCGTTTAATTTCCTTTTAAAGTCTTCTAGCTCAACTACTTTTAAACAACGATAATGCTTCAATCATTTTTTTCCTTTTTATAGATGTTTTTAATTGTTTAAATTTACTTAGAGTTTTTTATTTTTCTAGCATCATATAAACCAACATGAAATTTCAAAATTACGTAATTTTTCACAACATGCAAAAACATGAAATTAATTATAAAACTATAGCATAAATGAAAGCATTGTATTTTCTTATAAGCACTTGAAATAGAGGACTTAGCAAAGGAAACTAAATGAAAAATGAGAATATAAATTTTTCATATATAAATCTCATCCCTCTTCATTACATTTTACTTTATTAACTTATATCCTTTTCACTTATATTAAAAATGTCAAATTGATTTTGTAAAGAAAAATCATAAGATGAATTTTAAAATATTTTTGTTACAATATATATCTCACTAATAAATAATAATAAGTGAGTTTATTTTTTCTCTTTTTGAAATACTTAATAGTGTCCTCACCAAAAAAAAAGAAATACTTAATAGTGATAGATCAATAGTTGGTCAAAGACAAAAAAAAAGGAACGAAATGTAATTTATAAGCAAGCTTAGGGCTTGCTGTCATTTTGACAAAATTTATGGTAGTGTAGTGTAATTTAGTCTTCTTTTTAGTTTCATCCTTTAGTTTTCAATTTAATACGTATTTTATCCTTGATTTGGTTTCTTCTAACAAAAAATACTATACATTATGCAACATCATAATTTTATAGTATTTTAGGAGGGTGTTTGGTTTATTTTTTGTTTCCATTTTCATTTGATATGTTTTTGTTAATAATTATAAAAATGCCAAATTGTTTTGATTTTGTTTTGTGGTATTATCATTTTTCTTGTTTTCTTTTCTTTGGAGCTACTTTTAGATTTGTTAGTTTAAAATATCGAACTGTGAGTTATACGGAAGTTTAAGATTCCTCATATTTAGTAGGAGAAGTACATTCAGTGTTTCTTAAATTTTGTCTCAGGCACGTTTTGACATAAGATATCTTAAACATCAAATTATAAATTTATGTTTTTGGTAGCCAAATTATAAATTTATTGTTAAGAGGGTATTGAGGCAGGCAATATATTCTTAAAGACAAAATTTAAGTAAATTTTCTTAAGTGTTTGAGACAATGTTATTCAATAAAAATATAGTGCATGTGTATTTCATCTTTCTTTTAAAAGTTTTCATGCATGTGGTGTAAAAAATAATATGCATGTTATATATTTATTAAAAGCAATATCACAAGCACCTATGAAACCTTATTTAAGTTTTATCATATTCATAAATATGTTGGATTTCTTTATTTTCCTTATGGATGTGGAGTATCAAGAATATGTGGTGATTTGAGGGCTAACTAATATTATTTTTTGGGGGTATACTATCTTAAACTAACATTATATTCTCATGTCCCAAACCATCTGAGGCAGTTGCATATGGGAAAGTCTAAGATACAACTTCGGAGTTTAAAAAGAATATACTAATAAATGTAAATAGTAAAAAAAATTACAGTGTCAAATCACTATCACTATATATACTATACAAAAGGGATATATGTGATATTAAGAGGTTATAGCAGAATTGGTATTACTTTTAATCGTGCACATGGAACTACACATAGAAGCACTCTTTGAAAATACCAGCATACCAAATAACTCCAAGTTCAAACTGCCAAGTGACAAAATCTGAGTAGGGTCTTCGATGCTCATATCTTCATTTTCTATTCTCCCCTAGATTTTTTTTTAAATAATCTTAATTTTAAATGACTGTGTCAATTTTGACCTATTTATTTTGAAAAAAAGAATGAAAAAATAACTATACATAGTAGAATAAAAAAAATATTAAAAATAGTACAGTTACATAGAAGTATTTTTTTTTTGGACATTACAGTTATATGGAAGTTTGAATATTGCTATTGCATTTTTCTACCCAAAGCATATTGATTATTCATATGGGTGGCATGATATCTTCATTTGGTTGCAGAGATTATTTAGAGACCTATCTTGCTGAATTGGAAAAACTTGCGATTCAGATCCTTGACCTTATGGCAAATGCCCTCTCAATGGACATTAAGGAAATGAGAGAGTTATTTGGTAATGGTGAAGGGGTTCAAACAATGAGGATGACTTATTATCCTCCTTGTCCCCAACCAGATCTCGTGTTGGGACTCAATCCTCATTCTGATGGTGGTGGACTCACCATCCTTCTCCAAGTCCATGATGTGGATGGTCTTCAAAGAAGAAAAGATGGACTGTGGATTCCAGTTAAACCCCTTCCTAACGCTTTCATCATCAACCTTGCAGACATGCTGGAGGTAATTATTAGTTCTTTTGAGTTTTGACAACTAGCTTGATCAATAATTCAATACCTTGTTACTTTGCTTCCACAATATTTTAAAATGGAGAGTATGCGACCTTAGGATTTACTCTATGATGACCTTTTATGATGACTATCGTATATAACAATACACATGTTTAATAATGATTTGAATATTTATAAATGTTTAATAATGATTTAAATATTTATAATAAATTAAGCTTAACTAAGAATTATTCTACTTACATTACTGATTTGACAGATGTTGTCCAATGGAATTTACCGTAGCATTGAATACCGTGCAGTAGTTAACTCAGATATGGCGAGGCTTTCCATTGCCACATTTTACAATCCTGGTATTGAAGCTATTGTTGGTCCTGCACCAAGTCTTGTTACTCCCGAAACACCAGCAGTGTTCGAAAGAATTAGCGCAACAGAATACTTCAAAAGATACCTTGCACGAGAACAACGTGGGAAATCACTCCTTGATACCCTGAGGATCCGAAATGAAAATGAGAAAAGCTCTTAGAAGGTTACAATTGATGGAAACAGAAAAATAAAATATATATTTAAATAAGTATGGTGATGACTGATGACCACGAAGTTCTACTAAGACTAGCTTTGTTTTTGCGTTAAATAATATAACTACTCTATGTTGCACAATGATTATTCTGTTATAATACGTGGTAATGCAGAATGTTATAATTGATGGAAACAGAAAAATAAAATATATATTTAAAAAAGTATGGTGATGACTGATGACCATGAAGTTTCTACCAAGACTAGGTTTTATTTTTGCGTTAAATAATGTATAACTACTCTATGTTGCACAATGATTATTTTTAATTTGGTTATTTTGTTATAATACGTGATAATGCAGAATGACAATTTTGAAATATAATAGAACAGATGGTGTAAACGGACAAATAGGAACGCACTAAATGCAATGGTAAAAATAAGCCCCTTGAAATTTTTTTCCAATATTTTTTGTGAGGTGATATTTATAATTATCATTATTGTATTATATTCTTATAAACAAAGGTGGTTGATATTTTTCACAAGCTATCCACTTCTAATTTTTTTTCTCTAAAAAATAACATATAATAATTATACTACTAATAATATATGGCATAAATAATTAACTGATACTGAGTTACCGATCTCTCTCATTGGTTTCTCTCTTCTTTTTCATCATCATCTTTTTATTTTCTCCTTTTTTTTCCGTGGCTTTTTGAAACAATAGGGTTGCCGTCTTTCTCTTCTGATAGCAGCCTTTATCTCTTTCTCTTTGTATTTTTGTACATTTCTTTTCAACAATTTATTAAGACCTGTTAGGTTTGAATTTTTTTAATGTCTTTTTGTTTGTCTCCTTTTTGTGTCTTTCTTTTCAACATTTCTTTTTGAATTTTTTCATGGTCTTACAAGTAGATCGATATTCATATTTATTTTGGAAGGAAATGAAATACAATATTTAAATTATAACACTGTTTGTATTAGTCTCTATTGAAAAAAAAAATTAGTCATCAATAATTTTTGAAGGAAGAGCAAAACTTTCTTTCAAATTTTAGTTCAGAGTGTATATTATATTTGTTTCTTTCTGTTGTTAGATTTAATATTTCTAATTTAATTTGTAAGTGCTGCTGAGGTTTTATTGAGTGAATTCCTCTTTCTTGTAAAGAAAATATAATTAACCGATTCCGATAATCTCATGACATAATTTTTATAATTTGAAGTCTAGACTCTTCAGCACATTGGATGTCGATCTTCCTGGGTGGCACTATATCTGTTATTTGCGCATTTGAATCGATCCACGACATTCACAAGTTAACTTCTTGTGAATGGAATATTCAACTTAAACTTTTCGTGAAGCCAACCTAACCTCCAACATTTCTAAAGAAGCAATATATTACTTCTGAGAGAGATTTTTAGTTACATTCTGAGAAGAAGAAATTTCTAGTTATTTTTTGGTACATGTTATTTATAAAAAGGAGTTGGGCACAGGTCCATATCATGGGTGAACACGACATACTTAAAGATCTTAACTCTCTTTATGGTTAGACGCAAAATAGTATGACTCTCCTCACAAGGTTTATCCGATAATCGAATACAAGTTATTTCTTTGAAAGATATAACTTGCTTCCATTGGCCACCCCATGCGAGAAGAATGTTTTAGTTCTATTTTATGTAAATTACGACAGTTCTAACCGTTATAATTATATTTTTTTTTGTTGGTGTTATATAAATTATGGCAATTTTAATTGCCGTAATTTACATTTTTTTGTTGTTGGTGTTACGTAAATTACGACAGTCAAAACTGTCATTTTATGCATTACAGAACTGTCGTTTTATACATGGTAAATTGTGACAGTTGTCGTGGCAGTTAATGAGAAATCGTCGTATTATACCGAACAGTGAAGTTAATTATGTCAGTTTTGAAAACCATCGCTAACATGAAAAACGGCAGTCAAAACTACCGTAATATACAAAAAAAACTACCGTAATTTATCTGATTTTTTGTAGTGTTTGAAATTTAGCAAAATTACACCTAAATCTTTTTTGTTTTAAAAATTACACAGTCTTTTCTTAAAGTTTATATTAGCATTATATTGACTTTCTTATTGTTATTATATTTACTTTTCTTATCCGTCTATTTTAAAGAAGATCAGTGTAGAGTTACATATTAAAAAGATACAAGTGTAATTTTATTAATCTTCAGATGAGATCAGTATAATTTATCTTTTATTTAATATTCACTTTCTTAATTATATCGACCATCATTGTTTCTTCTTTGGGGATGCTAAAGAAAGCCCGAGCATATATAAACGCTTAAGCATTTTACTTACAGCAAATTTTCTTTTTTGAAATTTCGTTCCAAATACACAAATCCTTGCACAACTTTCTCAATCTAAGGGTGATAATCTTATATTTTATATATTAATAAATTTTTTTTTTAGTCATTTACACTCTTCATGTACTTAATTGATTAAGTCTGATTATGTTTTGTAAGATTGGACTCAAATTGGACTTAATTAATTTTTTCAGCATTATTTAGGTCTTACACTGTTTCTGTATTTTAGACATATCTTAAGTTCTAGATGTCTAGAAATTATAGATTTTACCTTGTAGGAAAGCTGAGAGAAAGCTCTACAACTTTCATGAGAACTCCAGGTAAAATATGGACATCTAGAAGAGGTAAATGGGCTTGGAAGACAGAACACGAGTTTTGTGTCTGTAACCTGAACAGTATACAGTAATCAGAGCATAACTCGGGCTGTAAGAATTATCTTGGGCTAAAATTTGGATATTTGAAAATTAAGACCCAGATCTACAACTTTCATGAAGAACACAAGAGCTCATTCAGACAGTTTGGAGATGATATTGGGTCTGGAAGTCAAAACAGAGGTGCTGAAACTGGACCTGAACAGTCTGCAGTAATTGGGTCATATCTCAGGCTGCAGGTGATAAAATGAGTTGCAATTTGTACATCTGAAAGTTAAGATCCAGATCTATAACTTTCATGAAGATGACTTTTCTATTTGATGACGAAATCCATGAGTTAAGCAACGAATGATTTTAGACACAAGAAATCTCAATAATTTTTCACTTTTATCCTCACCATTTGGCATTTTTCACTCATTCATCCACTCATCCACCTACTCTTAATCAGCTTCCTTGTCATTTTGTATCCCTAATCCTCTATAAAAGGCACCATTGGCTGATCATTGAGGGCACTTGGTGTTAGGCTTAATTTTTTACAAGTTGTGGTTATGCTTGTTTATTGTTTTCCTTTGTTATAATTTTTTCTTGTTCTAAATTGAAGCTATGTTCATCTTTTTCTTCTTCTCTCTTTCTTTCTTCTTATCTATGAGTAACTAAATCTTCATCTTGCTTGGGTGAAAAGTGAAGCTCTTGGTAATGAAATAAGGTTAGATTATTCTATTTCTTGTGCTTAAATGATATATTATCAAATGGACATTATATGTGTTGTATTTTGTTTCCAATCAATTTAGAAACCTTCTTTGTATAATGGATATCTTGATTTATTGTAGACAATAGGATTAACACAGTGAATGCTTGAACTCATTTATAAATATTGATAGATAATTAAAAAAATTATAATATGATTGCATATATAATTGAACTTTGAATCTTATATTTTCTGATTGGAACCTCCGTTGTGTGTGGATTTCAATTGAGTTATAAAGATAAATAATCTTACCTTTAATTTATTACCAAGAGTGGATCTCCTAACCCAAGCAAGCTCTTAAATTCATTTGTGAACTTCTTACTTTTGGTGTTGTAACAAATTATTTTCTTACCTCAATTAATTTTTCTTTATCAATTCCCTGTGGATCGATCTCGGACTCCCGAGAAATTTATTACTTGAGACAACCTGCACTTGGGTTTGCATCCTTAAATCCCGCAGTCAAAGGGTTTGCGCGCTTGTGTTTATATTAGAAAAATCTTTCTTATTTTAATTACATTTTTAATATCATAAAATAAAATGAAGTGGTGATAATTAAAACTTTTTCCTACTCCTGAGCACCTAAAAATTACTCTTCGGATTTGATGTATGAAATAACTATTGTCATGTATAGACAACCTTATTAACATATATACTTTATCTATAAATAAACCATAAAAAATATAGAATTCTTCAACTTAACTAATGCGAAAAAATGGAAACGATATAATAATTTGTAGACAGAAACAACAAAGAGAAATAAAAAATTAGGTCTGAACGGATAATTTTTTTCAAAAGAAAAAAAGCATTACTTAAATTCTTCTATAATATTAGTAGGCGGTTTGTTTGCCTATTATGTATCTTCTCCAGCCAAGGAAACAAAAACAAGAAGAAAGACATACTGGGAGAGGAAAGGAAAGGAATAATATAGGGGTAACATTGAACTATTTCCAAATTTTGTTAAAATAGTAAATCAACACAACATCTAGTATAAGAGTTTGTTATTAGATTAGCTTATTTTTTGCACTCATATCTCATATATGAATGTGTAATCGGTTTGTAGCTATGGAACCAACTTCTCTTTCGGTGCCGTCTGTCCAGGAAATAGCAAAGGACGCATTGACAATAGTTCCAGAGCGTTATGTTCGTTTACATCACGAGCGTCCAATATTTTCTACCACTACTCCTATACCTCAAGTTCCTGTGGTTAACATGAGCAAATTGTTGTCCCAAGATCTCAAGGGACCTGAGCTGGAGAAGCTACACTATGCCTGCAAAGAATGGGGTTTCTTTCAGGTTTGTCATCCACCTATCTCTTTGTCATCCACCTATCACATTATTTTTACTTTGTTTCACAGTTTTAAAGTTTTGTAAAAAAATGGTGAAAATAAACTTTTTTTTTTGTTTTTGTAACATCCTCTTACCCTAATGATCTTAAGTAGAGTTATAGAAGTTCAGTAATATTAGTAAAAATTATCTATTAATTCAGATAATTTTTTGAACTAATTTGAATATAATTCTATAACATTGAATACAATAAAATAATCAAAGTTTTTGAAAAAATAATTGATATAATAAAAATAAATATGAAAAATTTATTTCCTAACTATAAACCATGGATAAATGATGTAGTAAATTTTTAGAAAGCATCTGAGCTAATTTGATATTTTTAAGGATACCGACAAGAAATTAAGGGAATAATTATGGAACAACTAAGTATCTCAAAAAATTATAAAATTTTATGGAGATGCTAAGTAAAATATAAAAAATAATTTGGTATAAAATACCAATTAATATAGGTAATAATAAACATATTTTACTTAATTCCTAAGTTAAACTTAATTTAGGATAAAGTAATAAAATTTAATTAATAAATAACTGTATATGAAAAGCTATGAAAAAATGAATTCAAGGACTAATATAAATTTTAAAATTTTTCATAATACTTGTGAATATTCAAAAACTTAAATTTAGAATATTAAAATGTATTTAATAAATAAAAAGAGGTTGTCTCAAGTAGTAAATTTCTCAAGAGTCTGAGGTCGATCCATAGAGAATTGATGAAGAAAAATTAATTGAGGTAAGAAGAGGATTTGTCACAATACCAAAAGTAATAAAACAAGTTCACGAATGAATTTAAGGGCTTGCTTGGGTTAGAAGATCCACTCTTGGTAATAAATTAAAGGTAAGATTATTTCTCTTTATAACTCAATTGAAATCCACACACAACGGAGGTTCCAATCGGAAAATGTAACATTCAAAGTGCAATTATATATGCAATCATATTATGATTCCTTTAATTATCTACCAATATTTGTAAATGAGTTCAAGCATTCACTGTGCCAATCCTATTGTCTACAATAAATCAAGATCTCCATTAACAAAGAAGGTTTCTAAATTGATTGGAAACAAAATACAACACATATAATGTTCATTTAATAATATATTATTTAAGCACAAGAAATAAAATAATCTAACCTTATTTCATTACCAAGAGCTTCACTCTTTCACCCAAGCAAGATGAAGATTTAGTTACTCATAGATAAGAAGAAAGAAAGAGAGAAGAAGAGAAAGATGAACATAACTTCAATTTAGAACAAGAGAAAATTACAACAAAGGAAAACAATAAACAAGCATAACCTTAACTTGTACAAACTAAGCCTAACACCAAGTGCTCCAAATGGTCAGCTAATGGTGCCTTTTATAGAGGATTAAGGATACAAAATGACAAAGGGGCTGATTAGGGGTAGGTGGGATGAGTGGATGAATGAGTGGAGAATGTCAAATGGTGAGGATAAGAGTGAAAAATCATTGAGATTTCTTGTCTCCGAAATCATTCATTGCTTAAGCCATTGATTTCGTCATTTTCAAGCCAAGTGGTCTTCATGAAAGTTCTAGGAAATTGTCTAATCTTTCCAATGGCTCTGGAATCACCCAAAAATTCATCCTACAGCCCAAGATATGACCAAATTACTACAAACTGTTTAGGCCCAGTTTCAGCACCTCTGTTTTGACTTTCAGACCCAATATCACCATCAAGGAGCTCGAATCAAGTTTTGTGTTCAACATGAAAGTTTTAGATCTAGGTCTTAACTTTCAAATGTCCAAATTTCAGCCTAAGATAATTCTTGCAGCCCGAGTTATGCTCTAATAACTGTACACTGTTCAGGTTTCAGACACAAAACTTGTGTTCTGTCTTCCAAGCCCAATTAGCTCTACTAGATGTCTGATTGAAACTGTGAGCTCTTCATCAAAGTTGTAGAGCTCTCTCTTATCTTTCCTACAAGGTAAAATTCATAATTATCAGACATTTAGAACTCAAGATATGGCCGAAATACAGAAACAACATAAGACCAAAATAGTGCTGAAAAAAATCAATTAAGTCCAATTTGAGTCCAAATTTACAAAACATAACTAGACTTAATCAATTAAGTACATAGAGAGTGTAAATGACTAAAAATGAGGGTTTATTAATGTATAAAATATGTGATCATCATCGACCACTACCCTTCATCGCTCTGACCACACCGCCACATTGCCCCACCGCATCATAAAAAATTAAAAAAATAAACAGCAACCCAAAAAAATCATTGTCACCCCCAAAGACCAAAACCCTAACCCGTCGGTCACACTCCACCGGACGACCCACACGTAGCCAGTCATCGGACTTGCGTCCACCCACAACCGCACCGACGGAGCTCGTTGCAATGGCCGTCGTGCCTCCCAAGTCCAGATCCATCACCCACTGAACTCTATTACCGTTCTTGTGGTCCCCCACTGCCGTCGTCGCCGCTCCAGAAGCCATCGCCCCTATCTCATCCAACCCAGTCCCGGAAAGCCTGGATCCAATCATCTCAACCTACGGGTCACACAGATCTATTTGACCCAGCACCACAAACCACCGCCGAGCACGCGTCACCAGATCCGCTTCGCTCGACCTCGGATCCGCGCCGCAACTGCTCCATCGTCACTTTTGGCAACCCAACTGAGCCCGTTCAACACGCCGGCACACAGCTGCTTGATCCGCTCCTCCACCACCATCGCACCGAGCCGCACCGTCAATGCCTCTTTGTCCAACTACCATCCCACCTGTAATAGCAGGTAAATCATGGGGTGTATGATACACTCAAACTTAGCAGGGTGTACCATAGCATCCGTCTTCTTTATGATAGATTTTTGGATGTAATTTGTGATGTTGTTGGTGATTAAAAATTATGGAATTTCTTTGTGTTAATGGTAGAATCCTACGGCCAACTAAGTGGACAAGGTTTATTGAATATTATTGATTTAGAACTATGTCACTTTGTGCTTTTTATTCCAACCGTGTGCTGCTCCAAATGTTATGTCACGGCTTCTTGTCTTCTAATTTCTTGGTCACACCTGAATTTTTCTAATAGCTTTTATTGACTTTTTAAGTTGCTATGACGGCTAGTTAGTTTCGTCAAGCTTCTTTATTTGACTTTCACGGCCATGACTTGAAATTAGTAGCTATTGCTTGTTGTTTTATAGACTTTGAACTTGTCTCCTTAAGCTTCTTTATTTGACTTTCACGGTTATGACTTGAAATTAGTTGCTATTGCTTGTTGTTTTATAAACTTTAAACATGTCTTGGTTTAGTGGAAGCAGCCGTATGATTGTATGTGTGTGATAAATGTTCACACTTTAAATTTGACTTAGTTATGCTATGTTGTGCAACTCACGGCTGTGAGTGTGCTTGTTATGGGCAAAATTGTAATGTCTTTAAATCATAATTTGGTGGCTTGAATAATAATTAATAGTGTTGAATTTTCATGATAAAATGTTGCCTTGTGTGACATATATGATGATTAAAGGTCATGACACAAAGCTGCCCTTTGAGACCAAAATTTTGGTATTAATGTGTTTAAAACTTGTTAATTAATTGAGTGGTCCTTTGAAAATGATCTCTATCATTAGAGAGGATGGAAGTGTGAGGATAAACATTCCCTCCCTATTTTAGTAGTTGAAGACAAACATTCTCTCTCTACTCACAACTCTAAGTTGAGGATGAACATTCTCTCACTAGAGGTCTTTGGGTTACTCATTTATCGGAGTAGTTTTGTGTGATTGGCGAATGATCATAAATAGGTTGAAGTGCACCAACCTAAAAGCAGATTACTGCCAAGTAAAATAAATAAACATTAAGATGAAATTGAGTTTATTTAGCTAAATGTGATGCTTGTATAATGTTGTATTTCTAAATTTATTATGGATATTAAATTGATGTTTGATAATAAACATTTTCAGAAAAACTAGTAATAATTGAATTTATGTTTCGCGAAGAGGAATGACTTGATTTGGTTTTTACCACCTTCTTAGATAATAAAAATCAGTTTTTAATTGATTTTTCTCTGAAACAGCTAGAAGTATTATGATGTCATTGATTTTAATAGTATTACTGAGAATTCATTGAATTCTCACCCCTTTCTATTCTTGTTTCCGTAATATATCAAGGGTCAAGATTTTCAACAAGAAGGCAAAAGCTGGAGACTTAGTGTAATTGGTAGTTGTTTATATTATGTTTTGTATAAATAATACTCTGTAATATTTTATGTAAATTATTGTATTGTAGAACATGTTGTACATTATACTTTTAATATATTGTAACAGACTCATATTTTATGTATATCAATTAAATATAATTTAATTTTAATCTGATTAAATATATTTTTTAGTGACATAATTAATTTTTTTTGCTAATGTGTAAATTCAGATACGTAATTAACAATGTAATTAAGGACGTTACAGTTTTCTCCTTTTCTTTAACAAAACTTTGAAAATTATAAAACAAATTGAAAACGATATGATATTTTTATAAATATTAATAAAAACATATCAATTGAAAATAAAAACAGAAAACAAACCACATACCTTCTATTCATTTGATTGACAAATTTATAAAAGGAATTATCTATGATTGTTATATTCATCTTCATACTTCACCACACTTTGCTAGATATAATACTTGAATAATGTTACATATAAAAATACACTTTTTATTGAGGTAGACATATATAATGTGTTTTTTTAATTATGAAGTGCATGATTTACCAACTCTGATTTGGACTAATGTGGGCAAGCGGCCAACCATTGCAATTGATTAATCATGGAGTCAGCAAGTCATTGGTGGAAAATGTGAAGACAGGTGCTGAACAATTATTCAATCTTCCAATGGAAGAAAACAAGATGTTTGGTCAGAGATAAGCAGATGTGTGGAGGGATATGGTCAGGCCTTCGTCGTCTCTGAGGAACAGAAATTAGATTGGGCAGATATGTTTTTCATGCTCACTTTACCATCATATAGAAGGAAACCCCACATATTCCTCCATTACCATTCAGGTTCTCTTCCTCTTTGCCTATCATATCTGCCTACTTTCCTCAATGGTTTTGTTTTCGTTCATTATAGTTGTAGAACAAAATAAATCGGCAGGGTCCGAAGGAACTTTCAAGATAAACTGTCATGATCATGGGTCTGATTTATATATTAAAAAAATTGCAATTAATCAATGATATTACTACATCCACAGTTGCTTTGGTAGCCAAATTATTTTAGGGTACCTACGACCGATACCCTTAGTAAGTTGTCACATGCTTATCATTGCTTTTTCTTACAATAAATGTTGAGAAAAACTAGTAGCACAGAAATTCAAATACAGATATCACACAAAAATAAAAAAAAGGCAGCTATTGATCCTAAGGACTAGAAAGAAAAGGAGAGAGAGACAAAAATGAATTGAGATAATAGTGTCCCTGTGAAATATGTGTGAAAATTAGCTGCACAGAAATTCAAATACAGATGGGAGAAAGGTACTATACGCTCGAGCGCTAGAGCTTTTCTTCATTGGATGTAATTAAGTTTTTTAAAAGTTGTCAGTTTTTAAATAATTATAAAATTATAAACTGATCCAATAATGACGTAGAGGCTTAAGCGTGACACGCTTGAGCTTTCTATATCAAAGCCTATACAAGCTCAATGGTGCCAAGGGGTTGTTCAATTGAATTGTATAATTGGTCTATTTATCATCATTTTTATAATTACACAAGTGATGAGTCGACAAAATGACTAATATATAGGTTTAAAAAACACAGAATAATTCATATGAGTGACAACTATGCTTTGGTTTAAATTAGTTAGTGAGAAATATAGATTTGATTAATTCTTTATTTAAATTAAAGTTATACGATTCTTAATTTTGGTTTCCTTTGTTTTTGTCAATATATAAAATGCGATAAAGGTATATATTTGCATAAAAATAAGTTAGATAAGGCTTTATCTTAAATAGGTCACGTTTATTTTTAAACAATCTAAGTGAGGCCTGGTACTTGATGTATGCTTTTTTTAAAAAAAAAAAAATTGGCTGACCGTATTAAAAGTCTTGTATAGTCTAAAATTTTATTTAAAAAATTACTTTATATTAAAATTTTTAAATAAACCCACATATTTATCTTTAAATAAGTTAACGAATTTAAATGTTGAGTTGAGATATATAATAAGATAAAAAAGTTTTGTTAAAAATATTTTTGTTAAAAAATCATATTACGTATAATATTAAAAAACATATTGATATTATAATATATATAATAAGCTAATTTCTGTCAAGCAGACTTAACATATTTAATTAAATAAGCATCACAAAAATTTTATCTTGACTTATTTATTAAACGGGTCAAGGTGGCCTAAAATAGTTGTAGCTAGGTCTCTATCAAGTTTAACCTATTCTCATCCCAATCAATATACACATTAGTTTTTGTGAAAATAACTGAAATTTTTATTATTAAATTCACTTTTAAAAATAAATAAATGAATTAACACTAAAGAGTATATATGGACATTCACTTTTGGCTTGGTGATTACATACTTGATATAATAATATAACTAATAAGTAGATGTATCTTAATTCCTTGAATAATAATAATAATAATAATAATAATAATTATAATTATTATTATTATATAATATATTAATATATTATTAATATATAAAGAGAAAATAATGTCTTCATATTCGATATATATCATTTTGACATGGAACAACATGTTTAAACATGTCATATGACAAATACATGATCACGATAACTACCATGTGGTATCTCATGTTGCAATTTAAAAGGAAGATGTATATGTGTCGACAAGTCTAAATTAAATTTATTATTCATACATACAAATATAAAAATTTATAATCACATATTAATTACTTTGATACATATACAATTGCATATTAATTCATATTCAAAAAATTCAAAAAATTATCACTTATTTTTAGTTGATCACGTTATTAATTATTTTTATTAGTAATTGATCTTAAAATCTCAAAATTTTTGTAAGTGTATGATATGTACTTTAACCCTAAATTAATTATATTTTCAAATTACTATATTTATTAATATATAATTATTCTATATTATTTAAAAAACATAAATATATATATATCACATAGGATTGAAAAATTTGCATGAAAATATTATAAAATTAATTAAATGTAATTTATTATGAGGAAACTAAAAATTTATTAAATGTTCTTCTAAACTAAGAAAAATATGCTAATTTTATTTTGATATACTCTTAATAATAAGTTGATAAAATATCTAAATAAATAAACACATAAAAATTAATATTAAAAGAAAAAAAACCATAAAATAAAAAATTAAAATTATATGAAACTATATAAATTAATTATTTATTGAGATGTCATATAAAAAATATTTATTGAGAAGAGTTACATAACTCTATTATTATAGCATGAGAAGAATCAACTAATAAAAAAATAGTTTTGAGTGAATTTTATAAGTTCTACTAAGTGTAACTTAATTAAATTCATCTAAATTATTCAAAATATTATATCTCTAAATTAAATATATTTTTGTTTATTTATTTTAATTTTTTTAATTTATCCAATGCATTACGCATGAACAAAATACTAGTGGGAGAAAACGTCCTGCTATCAAACACCCGAATGCTTATGCGCTCGGTTTTAGCACTCAGTGCTTGTATTTTTCATTTTATTTTTTTAGTTGCAAAGCACAAATCCCATAACATTTTAATTCATCCAATGCTCGAAATGCTGAAAATAGCAAAATCAATTTAGAAAGAGAAATGATATTTCACACGAATTGAGGTTCGTGAACTTTCTACGAAGCTTTTATTGGGAGCAGTTTATTCCCACTTTGCATTTTTCTCTCGTTTTCTATTCTTCCTTTTATCTTATTGGTCCATCTAGATTTGTAAAGTATTCGTGTAGAATCTTGTCGTGTGAAATAGTATAGCTCATAAAATTTTAGCATGACCTAAAAGCCTTTTAAGTAACTTAAAAAACTGAGACTTTCTAATTTTAAAATAGATATAATTTTTATTAAGATTATTATATTATACAAAAATATATATATTATATTAATATATAATTAATTATGTAATTATTATAATGTGTAATTATATTTCAAATTGTTCCTTCGAGCTTGATTCATAACCCTTCATCCTTTGGTTCATTATTCCCTTTCTCAATAATCTCACATGCCTCCTATGAGGAAAGAAATACTTTTATGCGAACACACTATTTATCATAATAATCTTTTGTAAGTTTGGGAACATGAAAAGTAGAGTTAGTCATATAGTAAAATTGTATGGCTCTTGATACCATTTTGAAGGGAATGGCAGAGAAAGAAACACTCACTTGATTTGAAATTCAAAGTTACATGAATAGCACAATTACAAGGCTATTTATATGCATAATAGTTCTTGATAACCCTTAAAATGACTTATCCACAAAATATTTAATATACCAATTATTAACTAAATACATGCATAGGTAAATATTTAAAATTTACAAATATATAAATGTAGAAATTAAATGCATGTACCGAGTTTATTAAATTTCCAACATTCCATCAATTGTAAACTTCTATGAGCTTTTCTCGTTTTCATTTTGGATCCTCATGCTATCAAGGTATGATCTCCCACGGAGTTCTCTTGAGAGGTAACCCTTGTAGTAATCTGTTACACTAATTGTTTTGAACACCGCTGGTGTTTTTGGAGTAACAAGGCTTGGTGCTGGACCTAAAATTACTTCCATAGCAGGCATGTAAAATGTGGCTATGGTAAGCCTCTCCTTCTCTGAGTTAACTGTTGCTCGGTGTTCGATGCTTCGGTAAATTCCGTTGGTCATCATCTGCCAAATTAGTTGATAAGGTAAGGCCAAAGCAGTGTTTGTAAGGATTGAAAAGGTTATAAAATTTTGCAATTCAAGTTTTCATAAGGTCATATATATCATATTCTCTTTTTTAAAATATTGATCTAGTGCTAATTGTCAAATGAACCAATGGTTACCTCCAACATGTCACCAATGTTTATGATGAAAGCATTAGGGAGGGGTTTAACAGGAATCCACAGTCCATCTTTTCTTATATGAAGACCTTCAACTTCATTGGCTTGGAGAAGGATGGTGAGGCCACCACCATCAGAATGAGGATTGAGTCCTATCACAAGCTCTGGTTGAGGACAAGGAGGATAATAATTCATCCTCATTGATTGAACCCCTTCACCAAATAACTCTCTCATTTCAATATTGTCCATTGTAAGGGCATTTGCCATAAGGTTTAGGATCTGGATTACAAGGTTTTTCAATTCTGCAGAATAGGTCTCTAAATCATCTCTGCAACCAAATGAAGATATCATGCCACCCACATGAATAATCAATATGTTCTAGATACGTAGTAGAATCCAATGGCAATATATACAAACTTCCATACAACTTGTACTACACATAAT
Source organism: Ormosia emarginata (assembly GCA_029884605.1). Taxonomy (NCBI): domain Eukaryota; kingdom Viridiplantae; phylum Streptophyta; class Magnoliopsida; order Fabales; family Fabaceae; genus Ormosia; species Ormosia emarginata. The sequence continues at coordinate 5,549,688 of JAQQTP010000025.1, forward strand.
TATTTTGAGTAAAATTCAGCATGCGATGGTAGTTTGTGGTTTGGGGCATATCACTTTGCACTGTGTAGTTTTGACTTGCTGCATATATGGTTGAGATACATCTCAACGCAAACGGTCAAAAACTTATTTTTGTTATAATCCGTTAAATCGTTATCACAAGACGGCAAAATACTACAAGAACTAACCACACGAGACAAAGTGGCAAAGTTAAAACAGTATCACATCAAAGTGATATGTCCCTGACCACAAGGGGACAATCCGAATTTAATCATAACTTTTCTTTATTTTAAGAAAACAAATAGGTCTGGATTGACACAATCATTTCAAATGAAAATATTTTGTCATTTGGCTGTTTGCAGTTATTTGGTATACGCTTGTATTATATGCAAATAATGTTTCTATTCCTTCCATATACATGATTAAAATTAAATACAAATACAGCTGTACCTCTTTGTTTTTTTATTAGATCTCTGGCTCAGATGGTTTTATACATGAGAATAGAAAATCACTTAGCCCTCAAATCTCAACATATTATTGATACTCACATCAGTAAAAAATATAGAAATCTAACATATTTAAGAATAGAGAAGTGTTACTTATGTTGAGTAAAAATAATAATTTGATTTTAATAGAATTTTGGTGGTTATGAGACATTTGATGTGGATGTGGGTTATGGAAATTATGAAAATTATTCCATGAGTAATGAAGAATTATTGTGTGTCATTAGGGAGAATTATTTTATGAATTAAAATAAAATTACTATTGTTAATTAGAGAGAGTTATAGAATATGTAAGGTTGTCTCTTTCACTTCTATACGTATCCTATGTATTTTGAAGTTGATGAAGAAGAAATAAAATTTTTCAAGTGTCTCTTCTATTATTCTTCCACTCTAACAAAGTGGTATCAGAGCTAATGAGATTTGAGTGATGACAAATAATGGAATGGTTCCAATTCAATTCTCTCGTCTTACAAAAGATAACTATGAAACTTGGTCTCGTCGCATGAAGGCATTGCTTGGATCACAAGATGTTTGGGAGATTGTAGAGAGTGGCTACACTAAGCCACAAAACGAGGCCACTTTGTCTCAAAATGAGAAGAAAGCATTGGCAAAGTCAAAGAAAAAGGACCAACAAGCCTTGTCCCTCATCTATCAAGGTTTGGATGATTTGATGTTTGAGAAGGTGAGTAATGTGTCCACCGCGAAAGAAGCTTGGGGAATTTTACAAAAGTCTCTCCAAGGTGCAGACAAGGTGAAGAAGGTGCGACTTCAAATTTTATGACGTGAGTGTGAAGCTTTGCACATGACGGAATCTGAAAGTTTTTCTGATTATAGCTCAAAGGTGTTGGCCAATGTTAATCAAATGAAAAGGTATGGTGAAAACATCGAAGATGATCGTGTGAAAGATAAGATCCTTCGCTCTTTGACTCCAAAGTTTGATTATGTGACTTGTGTTTAGAATTCAAATGATTTAGACACAATGACAATTGATGAATTGTTTTGGGCTATATTAGCCGAAGAAGAAAAATTGTTAAAAAGGCAAAATAAGCCTTTGGAGCAAGCCCTCAAAGCCAAGGTTTCATTGCAAGATGATGGAGGAGACAAGAGTCAAAGAGGACGTGGATGAGGAAGATGGCATGGTCGTAGCCAAGGTGGAAGAGGAAGAGGCAATCGTGACAATTCCAACAATCAAGAGACAAGCCATCATTCAACTAGGGGCCGTGGAAGAGGAGTGACTAGAGGAAGAGGCAACTATCCTAGAACAAATGAGAAGAGGTATGACAAGTCCAATATTGAATGTTTCAATTGTCATAAATTTGGACATTATGCATCAGAATGTCGTTATGGTACTAATGGTGTTGAAGAAAAAGCCAACCTTATTGTTAGCACTCAAAGATGATGAAAAGGATGGCAAGAGCTCATGGTATCTTGACAATGGTGCAAGCAATCATATGTGTGGCTACAAAGAAAAATTTGTGGAGCTTGATGAGAAGGTGAAAGGTAATGTTTCATTTGGAGACACCTCAAAAGTTCAAATTCAAGGCAAAGGTACCATTTTAATTTCTCTTAAAAATGGTGGTCACAAGTTAGTTACCAATGTTTACTATGTATCCAAATTAAAAGGTAATATTTTGAGTTTGGGACAACTTGTTGAGAAGGGATATGAAATTCATATGAAAGATTGTTATCTTTGACTTGGAGATTATAATGCTAACTTGGTGGCTAAGGTGTCTATGACAAAAAATAGAATGTTCATGTTGAATCTCAATACAATTGAAGCAAAGTGCCTGAAGGTCAATGTTGAAGATGAAGCATGGTGTTGGCATATGTGATTTAGTCACCTGAATTTTGAAGCACTCAAAGCCTTAGGAGAAAAGATGATGGTGAAAGGGATGCCCTCAATTAACCATCCCAATCAATTATGTGAAGTATGTCTCCTTGGAAAACATGCAAGAGAAAGCTTTCCAAAGGAGGCAACTACAAGAGTAACCAAGCCATTGCAACTTGTTCACATCGATGTGTGTGGCCCAATCAATCATTCCTCATTTGGTAAAAATAAATTTTTTTGCTTTTTAATGATGATTATAATAGTAAGACTTGGGTTTATTTTATAAAGCAAAAATCTGAAGTATTTGTATCCTTTAAAATTTCAAAGCTCTTGTAGAAAAATAGAGTGGTTATGTAATCAAATCTCTAAGATCCGATAGAGGAGATGAATTTACATCTAAAGAATTTAATGAATTTTGTGAAATAAATGGAATTCATCGCCCTCTAACGGTTCCTAGATCACCACAACAAAAATGGTTTAGCGGAGAGAAAAAATAGAACTATTCTTAATATGGCTGGATGTATGTTGAAAGCCAAAAATACGCCTAAAGAATTTTGGGCCGAAGCTGTTTCTTGTGCAGTTTATTTGCTCAACCGCTCTCCAACAAAAAAAAATGTGAAGGATCTAACACCACAAGAAGCATGGAGTGGGACCAAACCTAGTGTCAATCATTTCCGGGTTTTTGGAAGTGTTACTTATGTTCATGTGCCCGATCAAGGGAGATCCAAGCTAGATGATCGAAGTGTGAAGCATGTTTTTATTGGCTACGATCCAAATTCCAAAGGCTACAAGTTATACAACCCAAGCAATGGCAAGATAGTTGTGAGTCGAGATGTGAAGTTTGATGAAAAAACTAATTGGAGATGGGAAGTACAAGAAGAAGGAAGTTATGATTTCTTTCCATATTTTGAAGATGAAGAGCAAGAGATCACGACACCTCTCCAAGAAGAGACTCCACCACCATCTCCCATTCATGAAGCATTCTCATCTTCCGAAGAAAGTTCTAGTAAAAGGTCAAGAAAAATGATAAGTATTGAAGAATTATATGATGTAACTGAGCCTTTTGATTTGTTTTGCCTTCTTGTTGATAGTGAACCTTTAGAATTTGATGAAACTTTCAAAGACAAAAGGTGGAGGCAAGCCATGCAAGAGGAAATTGATGCCATTGAAAAGAATAACACTTGGGAGTTATCATCTCTTCCCAAGGGTCATGAGGCAATTGGAGTCAAATGGGTATTCAAGATAAAGAAGAATGCCAAAGGAGATGTAAATAGATATAAAGCAAGACTCATGGTAAAAGGCTACAAGCAAAAGCATGGGGTTGACTATGAAGAAGTGTTTGCACCTGTTGCCTGCATGGAGACAATTCGTTTGATCATTGCTTTGGCGGCTCAAATGAGGTGGAGGATTTATCAACTTGATGTAAAGTCCACTTTCCTTAATGGCTATCTAGAAGAGAAAGTATATGTTGAGCAACCAATTGGCTTTGTGGTAGAAGGGCATGAAGATAAAGTCTTGAGATTGAAGAAGGCATTATATGGGTTAAAGCAAGCACTAAGAGCATGGAATAGTCGTATCGACAAGTATTTTTAAGATAATGGCTTTGTTCGATGTGTTCATGAATATGCTCTTTATGTTAAAGCATATGACAATGGAGATATTTTACTTGTTTGTCTTTATGTTGATGATCTTATTTTCACCGGAACTAATCCTACTTTGTTTGAAGGATTCAAGAAGGCTTTGGCACGTGAATTTGAGATGACCGATATTGGGCTCATGTCATATTATTTAGGCATAGAGGGGAAGCAAATGGAGGATGAGATTTTTATTTCTCAAGAAGCCTATGCAAAGGAGATTTTGAAGAAGTTCAATATGTTTGATTATAACTCCATGAACACACCCATAGAATGTGGAGTTAAATTGTCAAAGTTTGATGATGGAGTGAAAGAAGATCCCACCATTTTCAAAAGCCTTGTGGGAAGCTTAAGATACTTGACTTCGACAAGACTCGACATTCTTTTTGCAGTTGAAGTAGTGAATCGCTACATGGAATCACCTACTTCGACCCACATGAAAGTTGTTCAGAGGATTCTTCGTTACCTAAAAGGTACAATTGATTTTGGGCTATTTTATTCATTCTCTAATGATTTCAAGCTTGTAGGATATTGTGATAGTGATTTTGCAGGAGATGTTGATGATAGAAAGAGCACTATCAGTTTTGTATTCTTCATGGGGAATTGTGTTATTTCATGGAGTTCTAAGAAACAATCAATTGTTACACTTTCAACTTGTGAGTCTGAGTATGTGGCGGCAACTTCTTGCACTTGCCATGCTATATGGCTTAGAAGGTTGTTGAAAGAAGTTTATTTTCTACAAGAGGAAGCAACAAAGATTTGTATTGATAACAAGTCTGCACTATCACTTGTTAAAAATCCGGTGTACCATGATCGAAGCAAGCACATAGACACAAGGTTCCATTTTATTAGAGAGTATGTTGACAACAAGGTGGTTGAGCCTATATATGTGAAGACACGATATCAAATTGTTAATATTTTTACAAAATCGCTCAAGTTTGAAGAATTTCAAAAATTGCGAGTAAGACTTGGAATGAAGAAGAAGACTTCAAATTAAGAGAGAGTGTTGATTAAAAATAATAATTTGAAGTTAATAGAATTTTGGTGGTTATGAGACCTTTGATGTGGATGTGGATTATGGAAATTATGAAAATTATTCCATGAGTAATGAAGAATTATGGTGTGTCATTAGGGAGAATTGTTTCATGAATTAAAATAAAATTACTATTGTTAATTAGAGAGAGTTATAAAATCTGTAAGGTTGTGTCTTTCACTTCTATAAGTATCCTATGTATTTTGAAGTTGATAGAGAAGAAGAATTAAAATTTTTCAAGTGTCTCTTCTATTATTCTTCCACACTAACAACTTACAACAGAATTGAATAACATAAAAATGATATTGCACGCAAGAACATAAATCTGAAGTAGAAGTAAAAAGGGAATTAGGCCTGAGGTGCCACAAATTTGAAGTAGAAGTACGTAGAACCCACTTGGACTCGATAATCTTGGGCTTGACGACCAGAATTGGGCTCTGGTAACATACATCACAAGTAAAAAGTAAAACTTGTGGAAGAACAAGAAAATTCTCTAGATTTCAAATTGAAATCTTATTCTTCTTTGATGGGAGATGTAATATCATTAATTGAAACATAGTAAGTTCCAAATTTTAGACCCTTACTAATTACAGTTTTTCTTGAAAGTCATCATATTTTGAAAACAATAATATCATTCGTACACCCAGTTTTCTATACTTTTAACTTACACATCCCTTTTATATAGAAAATGACGAGAGGAATTCACTTTTTTTTTTTTCTTATCTCTCTTCTTTTTTCCCATAAAAGGAAAGTACAGACTATGGGTGTAGAAAATGAAGCGTAGATTTAACATTTTTGTTTGAAAATGTAAATGGACGGAAAAAAAAAAAAACATAAAGAAAAGCAGTATGTACATATGATAACAGAGAGAAAGAGAACCTGAATGGTAAGGGGATGTTGGGGAATAAGTGGGGTTTCCTTGTGTGTTGTGGCAAAGTGAGCATGAAAAACATATCTGCCCACTCTAATTTCTGTTCTTCAGAGACGACAAAGGCCTGACCATATCCCTCCACATCTCCTTTTTTCTGCCCAAACTTCTTCTTCTCTTCCAATGAAAGATTGAAGAATTCTTGAGCACCTGTCTTCACATTTTCCAGCAATGAAGTGCTCACTCCATGATTAATCAGCTGTAATGAATGCCCAAATTAGTCAAAACTAGAGAGTTGGTAAATTATTCACTGCATAATTAAACGTTCATATTATGTCTATATATACTAATAAAATGGTGTATTATTTTTATATGCAACACTCGAGGCTTTCTATGTGGCAAACTCCAAAGAAGTATGAAGATGAATAACGAATGAAACTTTTTTTGATCAGGATAACTCTTAAATTATGACATACCTGAAAGAAACCCCATTCTTTGCAGGCGTAGTGTAACTTCTCCAGCTCAGGTCCCTTGTGATCTTGGGACAACAATTTGCTCAGGTCAATGACAGGAACTTGGGGTAAAGGAGCAGTGGTAGATAGTATTGGACGCTCGTGATGTGGACGAACATAACGCTCTGGAACACTCGTTAATGCCTCCTTTGTTATTTCCTGGACAGAGGGCACTGTAAGATAAGTTAGTTCCATAGCTTCAACTGACTATACAGTCAAAATGGATGTTTGGTTTTTTTCTTCTCAGTTTACTATTGCTTGGTTGGGATTGATAATGTACAAATGAGACTAGAATTGGTGAGTGTTGTATTATATATGTGTCGGGAAGGGGGATACGTCCACGATCCCAACAACCACCTCTATGTGAGTATGTGTGTGTATAATTTCTAAAAGATAAAAGCTTCGTAGAAAATTCAGAACCTCAATTCGTGTGAAATATCATTTCTCAAATTTTATATACAAATCATGTTAAGCTCGAATCGACATTATATAAAATAGCTTTTAACCTATTTAGATTAAGTATAACCTAACCTAGGCTATGTTCACCCTAATCTAAAAATATATAGTTCACAATTTTTCTCCAGTGCAAGTGGAAAAAAACTTCTCACTTTAGTACAACTTTAAAGTTATTTACATTAAAACTTGAAAGTGTAAATTCAGCGGTGATAATTAAGAAATGTCTCCGAGACATGACCTGTAGCATGTCGTGCTATACAGCTATAAAACCACAAATTTATTTTCATTTTAAATTAAGTAGTCGTTAACACCAACGACTTGAACCAATAATTTATTTTTTTTAAAAAAATATAAGTTGTGGATAACTCCAACAACTTGCGGCTTATTTCAGTTCCAAAATTGAGTTGATATTGTTAGTGGCACGTTGGAAAATGATGGCAGGTGTATATGTTGCAGGGAGACTTGGCAGTTTGGTGTAGTTTATTTATTAAGACATTTTGAATAAAAAGAAAAGTAACATCAAGGATTCTAATGTCAGGTATGGTGTTAGTCATTAAAAAGTTTTAAATTATGAAGTTTTGATTAAAAAGTCGGTTGAACTCAAGAAAAAGTTATCAATAAAATATTTATTATATAAGTAAATTAAATTAAAAAAACATTAACATAAGATAAAAATATAATTAAAAGATAAAGTAAGACTAAGTCATAGAATAAATGAGAATCAAGAGATATTCTTATGATATCTATCTTTATTAGTGTAGGTTAGGAGTGTTCATGCGACGAGTTATGATGAGTTTACTCTGATTCGAACTCAACCTAGCTTGATCATAACCTAACAAATAATTGGATCAAGATTGAGTTGACCTGATAATAAAATAAAATTATACAAATATAGACATTTGTATAATTAAGTCATAAAATTTTAGAAGTAGAAAACTAAAATATGTATTGTTTTACAATATATATTTCGAAATAGTTCATATTAATATAAATATATTATAATGTTATGCAAAAAATATTAATTTAAATTAGAAAATTTTATTACTTGTCACCAATTTAAAAATATATATATAAGTGTTAAAGTATTTTGTAACATTGGGTTGGGTTGAGACAACTTGAAGCGTGATCCTAACCCGACTTGAAAATACAGTGAGTCCAATTCATAGAACTTAAACCCACCCAAATTAAGTTCAGGTTAAAACGAGTCATTCGAACAAGTCAGGTTTTGAACACCCCCACATAGGAAAGAAAGAAAAAAAATATGTAGATCCCACCACAAAAGTTTTCTTCGCACTGATGGAGAGAAAATGGAACAAAGATGAGCAAATATTATAAATTTACAACTATACCATCATCTTCTTCACCAGCATAAACATACTCCAATTAAATCATATATTCACAGCAAACCAACACACATCAAATATTCAATTTAAAAAACAATATAACCGGCCACCACCGTAACCGGCTACCATCGCAACCGTACACCACCCTGCCGTAAACCGTCAACCCAGCAACCGGCCACCACTGCGCCGCCAACTGCGCTCACCACCTCAGCCGTCCGGATTTATTTTACGCCCCACAACCGTCACCACCCACGCAGAAGCCAACACCGTGACTCAACCAGCACCGTGACCCAGTCGTGAACCAGATCTGTCGCGCACACACCTCGCGCGGCCCAGCCATCGTCCCGCCTCCACCTGGATCCGGCCAACATGAGCTCGAATTTTCTCTCGTTTGACGGCGGCTCGTGATGGAGGTTGTATGGTAGAGGGAAAAGGAGTGAGGTTGTGGAGTGAAGAAGGCAGAAGGAAAAGGGGTGTGGCGATGAAAAGGGAAAAACTAAAAATTAAAGAAAGAGGAGGAGGTGCTGGTGGGTGGTTCGGGAATGCGTGGAGGATGAAGAAAAGCAAAAAATAGAGGAGTGGGGTGGGTGGGGACGAAACAGGGGGTGAGGTTTGATATGATGGGGTGAGAGATGAGGTTTTATAAAAATATATATAAAATAAAAAAATGAATATATATGTAATTTTACATAATTATACATTATATTTTATTATTTTTTTTACTTCATTCTCATTTTTTTCTTCTTTTTTTTCTCTTCATCCAAACAATAGTAGAAAAAAATATATTTTTCTCTTTATTTTCTCTCTTCTCTATTTTCTCTCTTTTTATTTTCTCTCTTTTCATTTTATCTCTTCATCCAAACAAAGCATAGTGCCTCAATTGACTAAGTTTTAAATTAATGATAATATGCTGTCTCGTCGTCTCCTACTATCAGAAAATTAAAAGGGTTTCAGCATGAATTCTAAAAAAAAAAAAAATTCCAGATTCATCGTTTAGTAACAATTCTTTACAATTTTTAACCCTAGTTAAATTTCGTCTAACCGAATTTAAAAAAAAAAAAAGGCTGTTCATTATGCACTTTTTTTTATAATTTTGTGGTGTTTCGGGTGGTTTGGTTTAAAATATCTAACTACAACATATGGAAAGTAAAATTCCTCATGTTTGATATGACACAAAATTAAAAAGTATTCTTGATACCAAAAAAATTGTCAAAGCTATGTTTGGTGACAAAAGAAATATTAAACATCCAATTATAAATTATTTGTTTTGGTAGTCCAATTATAAATTTCTTAGTTTAGAGTATATATATTGAGACTTCCAGACTTAAATATGTTAGATTTCTATATATTTTTACGGGCGTGGAGATCAACAGCACTGCAAGTTTTAGGGGCTAACCAACATTCGATTCTCTTGTTCAAAATTATCTGGGGTATTTTGCGCATGGTAAAGTCTGAGACGCAACTTCAGACTTCATAGTGTCAAATTGCCATATATTATACAAAGGGGTCCTATAACAAAAATCAGAGCATTTTTTTTATGGAAGAAAAATGAGAGGTTTAGTTATTCGTATATATAATGTTGTTAATCGTGCAATTGATTGGGGTACTTACAAATCCTAGCAAACCAAATAACTCCAAATATCCATGTTACAAATATTTTAATTTGAAATGATTGTCTCAATTCAAACCTATTTGTTTTGTTAAAAAAATGAAAGAAGAATTATATATAGTACAAATTGTATAAAAGTTTGAAGATTGCTATTGGATTTTACAACACAAAACGTATAGATTATTCAAGTGGGTGAGGGTGACATGATATCTTCATTTGGTAGCAGAGATGATTTAGAGGCCTATTGTGCAGAATCGACAAACCTTGCAATCCAGATCCTTGACCTTATGGCAAATGCTCTTGCTGTGGACCCCATGGAAATAAGAGTATTATTTAAAGATGCGGAGCAATCAATGAGGATTAATTATTATCCACCATGCCCCCAGCCAGAGCTTGTGATTGGACTCAATCCTTATTCAGATGGTGGTGGCCTCACCATCCTTCTCCCAGCCAATGAAGTGGAAGGTCTTCAAATTAAAAAAGATGGACTATGGATTCCTGTTAAACCCCTTCCTAATGCTTTCATCATCAACATTGGAGAGTTGTTGGAGGTAATTATGGCTCGGTTTGACCCAAATTCCCTTTTTTAATACGTAGTGGTAGTTTTCTATTTTATAAAAGATTCATATTTTGGATTGTAATGTATATATATATATTAAGAAAATGGAGAGATATGTGGGATATTTACTTTTAATTAAGAAATTAAGAAAATATTTATCTTGATAAGGATACTGATGGATAAGGATAGAGGAGAAGTTATTGATTGACATGTAAATTGTTTATGAGTTATAGATGATTAGATTGGGAAATTATTAGAGTTATGAGAAGGGCTGTACTCAATTGATATTAGAAGAAATGTAAAAATAGTGGTGAGGAAGTTTTTGGGGCAGAAGATATTAAAAGTTCTTATAAATATTATCTTATAATTTTATTTTGATAGTATAATTGATTCTTTTTATTTAAAGATGTAAGTATGTTAGATCGAATTATATTAAATGTTTTGTATTATTTGTATAATACTTTTATCTAATTATACTATTAAAAATTTTTGATTTAGAGATGAAATTTAGATACAGAAATAATTCTGTCTCTATTAGAGATAAAAATAGAGATAGATTTGATGATTCAGAGAAGAAAAATAAAATTTAAAACTTAAAGACGAAATTTATCCATCGCAAAGTTTTTCGTCTCTAATTCTGTCTTTAATTGGTTAATGAAAAGTTAAATATGTTTAGAGACAGAATTTAAAGACAGAATTTATCCGTATCAAATTTTTTCATTTCTAATATCGTCTCTAATTGGTCAATAAAATATCAAATATATTTAAAGACGAAATATAGAAACAAAATTTATCCTTATTTGAATTTTTCGTCTCTAATTATGTGTCTATTCCGTCTCTAAACAATTTATATAATTTAATTAATAAAATTTTTTTTTATAAAAGATAGAGATGGAAACATGGATCCGGATTGTCTCCAGCCGCTGGAGGTGCGGTTGGAGAATCTCAGCCATTGAATTTTTATCTAACGGTCAAGATTTTTTTTTAAATTTTTTAATATTAAAAATATTTTTTAATATTAAATTAATATTAATCATTGGATAAAAAATAAATGATGGAGATTTACTCTAACAGCTACCGGAAGTGCAGCTGCTAGAGACAATCCAGATCCATGGAAACATTCCGTCACTAATTTCTTCAAATTAAAAAGTTCACAACTTAGGTTTTAGAAATCTGAAGTTCCCAAATTAGAACTCTTCTCTGCTCCTAGCCTTCGCGCACCACTCTTCGCTGAGTTCTTCTCTGCTCTCACCGCGCACCACTCTTCATTGAGCTCTTCTATGCTCTCATGCCTCCGCGGACCACGCTCCTCACCTAGTTGTGCACGATGCTTTTCACCCAGCCGCGCACCACGCTTCTCACATCCAACCGCGCACCACGCTTCTCACCGCGCCACCATTTTTCTCAGATCTGAGTATGGTAAGTCACCGCGCACCATTGGTCTCACCGGTTTGCTTACAGTACCACCATTCCTTTTTCTTTTTAGCTATATTGACGTTTTTTTAGTAGATTCTTTATGGGTTTGAACATAATCTAGTCATTGGAATAATGGGTTTTTGTTTAAGTAAAAATTGCATTTGAAAGTTTTTTGCTTTGATGACAAAACTGGTTGTCCTCCTCATTGTCGGAACTGTGTTACGCAAAAGGGGCTGAAAAATAGGTTAGAAGTGTTTAGATCTATGGGAACTGGGTGGGGAGTTAGGTCCTTGGACCTTATTCAAGCTGGTGCTTTTATCTGTGAGTACACAGCGGTTGTTCTGACTAGGGAGCGAGCACAAATTTTGACAATGAATGGTGATACGTTGATATATCCGACTCAATTTTCGGATAGGTGGGCAGAGTGGGGAGATTTATCTCTGATAGACTCCAACAATGTGCGTCCATCATATCCATCAATTCCTCCTTTAGATTTTTCTATGGATGTGTCAAGAATGAGGAATGTTGCTTTCTATATGAGTCATAGTTCGTCTCCAAATGTGTTGGTTTAGTTTGTTTTGTATGATCACAATAATTTGATGTTCCCTCACCTTATGCTATTTGCAATGGAGAGCATCCCTCCAATGAGAGAGCTCAGCCTTGATTATGGTGTAGCTGATGAGTGGACAGGCAAGCTCTCTATATGTAACTGAATGATTTTGAAAAGTTCGTACACTTTATAATATGCTGAAGTTGAGTTTTGGGCATTGTTCACGAGGTAAAGCCAAGTTCTTTTATTTAACTTATTTGTTTTCACCATTTTCTTCCATTTAATTATATCTTACTTTTCTCTGGCACTTTTTCCAATCAATCTCCTATGTAAACACTGTTAACTATACGAGTTATAGGCATATTGTTCATTGTAAACTACTACATATTATGGTCTTTCTAACATCTAGATGTACTTCAGATGATGGAGAGTTTAATATTTATAATGTGGTATTGAGGTTTAGGATTGACATAATGTGTTTTAATAACTTATTATAGTCTTCTTTGCAAATTGATTAGTATCATGGCTGCTCTGATATATGAGCCTTTTATGTAGTTTCTGCTACTTCTAGCAGTCCAAATCTATATGTTTGTTTCTATTTTTTCTATTTACATTTATTTTCATCCAACAGCACCTAACCTTAGAAACCAACCTGCATATGCACATGCCTTTTAAGCTTGCAAATGATATTGTTTGATAGGTTTTTTCTCTGATCTTTGTAATGGGATATTTTTGGATTTCTCTAATTATGTTCAATATTTTATTGGAAGAAAAAGAGGTGGTCTTGTGAGTTGCAGGGAATTGGGAAATAAATAGAACAAGATTGCATCCTATTTACAAGGGAGAACAGGCAACAATGTTATGAGTAAAGTTTGGTCTCTTACAGTAGTTAGTTACTGAGTTGTGTGTCTCAGGTTTGATATATATTTGACAACTTAGAATTCTGATTGGTTGCTTGCTTTAGTTTCCAGAATTACAGTGGTTGGTGTTGACACACTAGACAATAGTATATTTTCATCGCAATTGAATTTATAGGTAAATTTTATGTTTGTGCTTTTTCTTAACTCTTAATTTGGGTAGACTTCTTTATATGTTATTCTCAGTTTGAGGGGAAATACCTACCACATTTGATTCCTTGATGAACTAAGTACAGGTGTGAATAATCTTAGAAATATCACTGTAGGAGTAAAATAAGCTAATTAAACTTTAAGAGCAAATACTGACTGCATCTGTTGCATCACATGCTGTTGCCCCGACTCGTGCTCATCTACATGCTATAAAAAGTAGACAAAGAGGGATAACTGAAGAAAATTCACCAGAGTCCAATAAGCATAGCAGAAGGAATTCTAAAAGGGTAACTTTGAGAACAGATAGAGAACTATTGCATATTTCTTTCCTGTTTCTTAAACGGATTCTATCTTCAATAATTTATTATGGAGCTAATCTCACCTTTCTGGAATTCTGAAGTATATTCCATTATTTACTGAATTTAGCTCATGAAATACTGGTAGGACTACTTAAAGGATGTTTCTGTCTAGCACCGTGAGATGAAAGCACCTAAAGTTCAAGATTCTTTATATTGGGGAAAGCAAAAAAGCCAAGTTGTTGTAGCTGAGGGTGCTGGGGTCATCTCTGCTGCAGCATCTAGCCTAAATAAGTTTGCTAATGATGGAAGCTTTATGCGTGAATTTGTTAGCAAGAAGAGTAATAATTCTGATGGTTCTATTTTGGAAAGTGTTGAACAGGAAAAGGTTTTATCAAAAGCAAACACACCTGGTGAAAGCAGTGCAGTGGTCAAGACTGAGATGAGCGCAAACCAGTTGGCAGCTAAGGCTATGCAACTTCGTTTGAAAAGCATGAAGAAGCTGAGAAACTAATGGTAAAACCATAAGATGAGAGAATTCGTTTGACCTTTGGTATGGTCATTGATTGATTTTGCTGCACTTATGATTTAAGAATTATATAGTAACTTCAACTTGTTTTCATTTTCATATGATAACTGTAATTTACATATGGTGCATTTGATACCTAATTTCTGGTGCATAAGTTTTGAGCATATTTTAGATGCCTTAATATGTTATAAGTTACTCAATACCTCACTTAAAGATGAATTTTGCTCCTTGACTTCTTAAAGGGCTGTTTAGCATCGCCAAGTTGATTGGCTGTGATATTGAAGACCTCAAGTTGACTTTATCAACTCACAAAATGAAAGTTGGTAATGAAAGTTTGAATCATTCAATGTACATCTATATTAAATCTTTGCTCCCCTTTTCTTTATATCTATCTCACTATCTTTATCCTATTTGAATTTTGGAATATTTTATCTTTGTTGATGCTGTGCATTTTATATATGTAGAGGAACAGTTTTGAGCAGTTCTGCATAAATTATGCAAATGAGATATTACAGCAACACTTCAATTGTCATTTATTCAAGTTAGAACAGGAGGTATGTACCACCTAGAAACTGACTGCTTAAACAAAACCACAATGGAATGATGATTGTATAGCATTTTTAATTCAAATCTGTGAGTTCCCAGTTCAAGGTCAGAGTCATCTGGGCAGGAAGAATCCTCAGGGGAAAGGACCAAGTTATCATCTTTACACACTGTAATTGTATAAATTAGAGAAAAGTTTATTTGTAAAATGTAATAGCAATTAATGGTATGCATAAGATATTATAACTATTTCATATATTTTCAACTATTTTGATATATTTTATAGTTACTTTGATAATTATAATGATTGATGATTTATTGTGATTTTTGGTAAATTTTGATTTTAGATAATTATATGCATAAGAAAATAATTTTTTTTAATAAAATAAAGGCATTTAATTGTGGCAAATCTCAACTAGATACCTATTTTTTAAAAATATTTTTTAAGATATTAGAAATGAATTTAGAGACGAAAAAATCTGTCTCTAATTTTAGAGACGAAATTAGAGACAGAACAGTGTCGTCTCTAAGTTAGAGTTATTTAGAGATGGACATTTTCCGTCTTTAAATTAGAGACAGAATTAATTTTTCATCTCTAAATATTTAGAGATGTTAGATTTAGAGACGGAACAATTTCTATCTCTAATTCCATCTTTAAATATTTAGATATGGAAATTTATACATGTAGAGACGAAATTTGTTCCGTCTCTAAATCCAAAAATTCTAGTAATATTATTAGTATTTGTATAAGTACTTAGAAAATGAGAAATTCCCCAATAATTATTGTTTCTTTTTTACAATTAGCTAGATCAATTCCTAGTTACTTTACAATATTTTAAAATGGAGAATATTGTCCTTAGAAAAACTTCTTCATTAGCAAGGATTTTCTGACCTTTACAATCCTTACAAACACTGCTTTTGCCTTACCTTCCCATTTGATTTGGCGGGTGATAACGAATGGAATTAACCGAAGCATCGAACACCGAGCAACAGTTAACTCTGAGAAGGAGAGGCTTTCCATAGCCACATGTTACAACCCTAGGCATGCAATTATTGAAATACATTAAAGCTAATGCTGAAAAAACCGGATGAACAAATGAAAAATTAGGAAAATCTGAAGCCGTTCACACTTCTCACGCAGAGCTCTTTCTGCACGGTATTTATTATAAAATTTAAAATGTTGAAATACTAAGCAGAAATCGAACATGCATCCCGCAGTTAGCATGAGGCGAGCTCACCACTAAAACAACGATGTCTGTTTGTTTTATTGCTCAACTTTTATTTTATATTGTACTTAAAGTGTGTATCAAATATAACATTTAAATATTAATATTAAGATGTATTTTATTTATAATACTAAATTATAATTTAGTTTTTAATTAATAATCTTAAAGTGTCTTAATAACTATTTTTACTTTCATTTTATTTATTTAATTCAACATTGTAAAAGGAGAATAGGCCAGTAGGAAACATCTTTATTTGTAATGAGTTTTTGACCATTTTAACTCTCAAAGACGCTAGCCAATTGCCAAAATGGTTCTGCAGATAATAACGAACGGGATTTACCGGAGCATTGAACATCGAGCAACAGTTAACTCAGAGAAGGAGAGGATTTCTATAGCTAATTTTTACCGCCCTAACATGCAAGCAATTTTAGCTCCAGCACCAATCCTTTGTAACTCCAGAAAGACCGGCACAGTTTAGAAGAATCAGTGTTGCAGAACACTTTAAAGGGTACTTTTCACAAGAGCTTCGTGGGAAATCATATCTTGATGAAATGAGGGTCCAAAATGTGGCCACTTCCAAAATGGCTAGTCCAACATGAATCATGTCCCATGTGTAAAACTAACGTTCCTAATCACATTTATGAATTTGCGGCTTAGTTTGGAGCTATTGTTTATACATTTCTTAAAAAACTGTGAATATAATTAATTATTTTGTTTTATTTTATGATTAAAAATAATACATGGTAGTCCAATACTTCCTCCTCTAGCAGTCATATAAATTATAATGGTTCATTTTTTTTATGGGCTATGCAAAGTGCAAAAAGGTCACTGGACATTTTTCTCCAACAAGATTTATCAAATAATTAACAAGAATTTTTATCGTTAATAAACTACAATAGACGATGGAAATAACTTTATACTATTGGTAAATTGGTTGGTAAACAAAACGCTGAGCAAAAATAGAAAAAAATATTAATAATTTTAGGCTAATGTTATATAAACAATTTTTTGCATGTAAAAATACATATTTAGTGTTACATCAAAAAAAAAATTACACAAATAGTTTTGCTATTTACACACCAAAGTTTTTATTATTTTTATACCGATTAATAATGACTCAAATATAGGTTTACAAGATGTTTAGATTGATTAATGTGTTTTTAGATTTTGATAACAAGTTATTAGTCCATTAACCAAATTATTTACTTTATTAATTAATAATTGAGATATCATTAACAATCGTAAAAAATAATATAAAAATTTTGATGTAGAAGAATTATTTTTCTTACACAAATTCACATGCAATATATATTCAAATAACTTTACATATTTCATTTTTTTTAATTTCTTAAGTATTACAATTTTTGGCACATAATATTATCCTAACCTTCTCTATGTTTTTGGGGATGTCAATTCGAGTCAGATTAGCCCATTTGAGCTGATTTATTGCAGGCCAGATCAAATTGGACTAAATTTATTTTGGGTTAAAATAATTTGTTATGGGTTGGTCATTGGCTTGCATTTTCTTTTCTTATTCTAATAATTAAAGTCTAAGAATATTAGTTTCAAATTTTATTTGTTAACTTATATTGAAATATTCAAATTAATTGAGTTGAAAGATTTTAAATTAATTGTTACTTAAAACGGATAGATGTCTATTGTAAAATGATATTTTAGTATACTTAATAATTTTAGTAGTTAATTTTAATATTTTTCTCGCATCAAGCTGGCCAAGTCGAACCAAAATATATTTAGGCTTTAATTCGATTAACTCAAGCCACACATTTTGTCGATATATTCAAATCCGGTTATCGGACTCAACTCATTACACATCACTTAGTAAGATGCGACCATCTGTTAAACAAATTTAGTCACATCAAACTTGTTTTATGTTAAAAAATTAGAAAGCATATATATTAGAGTACATCTACTTTCACACTTATATATATACATATCACCTCATATTTATATAATTTTTATCGTATGATTACAATTGGTAATATATTATTTTTTGTATATTTGCATTTTAATTCTACCACCTCATACAAATGTGAGTTGATGTGTTTGATGCTGATTTGTACCAAGCATTATTATATATTTCTTACTAATCGATGTGACATATTGAGTTCTATTTTCTTGGTAATGATAAAAATATGTAGGGTTGAGGATAAATAATGTTACACATACACACTTATACATATATTAGCTCACATCTATATAATTTTTACCATTTGATTATACTTGATCCTAATTCATTTTTTACATATATATACTTTAAGTCTATCTCATTTTCTACATATCTATACTCTGATCCTATCACATAAGTTGATGTAAGAGATGTGAAGCACAAAGTAATGGGGTAAGGATTTGGATCTCATATGCAAATGAACTGCAGGTGTAGTTAGAGAGAGGATAATGTGCTCTTTTCATCTCTCTAATTGCACTTGAAAATGTTCCCAATCAATAAGGGTAATGTTAGTCTCTCATATTTTTTTACATTCTCTCTCTCTCTCCCCCCCCCCATTATATGAATTATGTGAGTCTCACATAATTTGGAGAGATTATTGCCAAACCTGAATTTACTATTTTAAATTTTAATTTAGAATTAATAAGTAAGTGGTGCACCCTGTCACTATTTAAGACTGAAATGTTAAGATATTAATGGTGTGAATACAATTCTATGCGGTGCTCTAGGAATATACATTAATTTCTCCATAATGTGAGATTATCGTTTTGTAATATGTAAACGCTATACTGAGACGAATCTTGAGTGAGTGAATTGTACTAGGCCTACAAGATAAGGGTTAATGTCACCTGGCCCACGAACAAGGCTCGATACCCTATGCATACCACCACACTCGTCTGGCCTCAGAAACCCATAACCAATGCCATTGTCACAACCTGACCCAAGTGCATGAAACCCACTTGACCTAATAGAGTCTGAACTCGTCCACCCTGACCCGATTCTCGCAGATATTCCCCTTACATAATAGACACATGGCTAAGCGAGATTGGAGAGCTTAATAATGGAATTGCCAGCCATCATTAGCAATGATCAGTAAGGGTGCAGTGCACACCCCTCTCCAAGATCCTATTTTGGGACAATATATAAAACAGGTATCTCTAATGTTCATAAGTTATGTTATATCTCTCACTCTCTCACTCTCTCTCTCTCCCTCTCTCTCTTATAGCTCTCACCACCTTATTTTCTCACTTACTTTACTTAGGCATCAGATTGTATTGCACGTACCCCCACCATCGTGCCAACCGAGCTTGGGAACATTATGGCGCGTCCAACTCAATTCAATCATCCACTGGAGCATAAGAAGAAACGATGAAGAAGTTTAAAAGAAACAAACCAAAATTACCAATTGATAGTGCATTCCTTTTGTTTGAATCATAATTAAGAAAATTGACCTGAACTAAGTAATTTATTTTCTCCTTAATTTCAGATTTAGCTCTTTCGTTGAACTGAATTAAGCACAGGATTTCTGTCATATATGTCATTAGATTTTTCTATTTACTTGTGCAATAACCGGTCACAGCTCTGCATCTTGCTTTATTTGTGTTAGATTGCAAAGTGTTTTAGGGTTAGCAACCAAAACTCCATAAGGACAACATTGTAAAATGACAAATATTGAGGGCTATACCTGTGTCACTGTTGCCGGTTATTGGAGGTCATACATGCACCAAAAGTAATTTAGTTGCATATTACACGCCTCCTTTTATTTATCGACGTGTTTATATACACCCACATATGGTGGGTGTACGGGTACACCAAGTAAAGTTACTTGGTGTAACCAGTTATCTAGTTACCATTTTTTTTAAAAAAAAATGTGTTGTAATTAAATTTTAAACTTAAAATTTTTGTTTGTGTATCTGAATGTATGTATAAATATTATTAATTAAAATATATTAAATTTTTTATATATACAATTAATTATCAGTGAATATATATATATATATATTATCAGTTAAAATATATAGAATTTTTTATATATACATTTATCTATAGTAAACAAAAAATAGGAGTAGTTCAAGTTTACTATGTGTGAATTTAGGTGTGTATAAATATTACCAATTTAAATTTATAGAATTTCATGTATAATTATTTATGGTAAAAAATACATAAATAAAATATGACATGTACTTCAAGTTATAGGTCATCAATATTAATCACTGATATGATTTTATACCAAATCAACGATTTTAAAGATTGGTGTATATAGGTGGATGCATTTTAAACGTTTCTTTCATTTATAACTAGATTTCATTAAATAAAATATATGCAATAATTCATAATAAAAATAGTATTTATAAGTTTAGTTTAAAAATACATAATATTTTCATGAAATAATTTCACTCTAATGTAAATATTAAAGAATTCAAATATGAAATATCATAAAACAACCTATATGCTTAAAAAATAATTATAATATAAATAAAAATTTTTGTCTTTTAAATGCATAATTTAATCCAATAATTTTATAAAAAATATTTCAATAAATTAACTTTATTAAAAATTACATATAAATTAATTTAATTTATCCTCATATAACTCAAAAGGAATAAGTCAAGTAATAAACAATCTAAAACTTGGTTAAAAATGTATTTATGAGGACGAGAAACTCATATACTCTAAGCAAATATAATCTCAAATTTAAAATGTGTGACGAAATCTTATAAAACTAAAAAATCATATAAATTTTCATTTTCTGTTAGTTTAATTTTTATCTTTTATTTTTTAATTTCATTTGTGTTTTTTGTTATTTCTTTATTTATTTAATTTTTAGTATTATTTTTATTTTTTAAGGAGTTTACATTAGCATTCTAACTTATTGGATTTTTAGCGTTTGAATATGTGTCATCCACGTGCACAGATATGTCAGCGCTATATTAAAAAAATAGAACAACACATAACATGCAAAAAAGATGACTATTTGACAAATGATAAAAAATTAGAACATATCTTGTCACCTAAGAGTGACACATGATTAATTTTAAATCATTTATCTTCTTTTATATATTACTAGATTTTGCACTCATGTGATATACAGGTAAATTAAGAATTAAATGATAAAAATAAATATAATTAAAATAAAATATTTGTAATAATTCATCATGAAAAAATATTTATAAGTTTTAGTTTAAAAACATAATGATAATGATTAATATTTAGTCAATTATTATTGAATTGATTGATTTTGCTAGAGAGACTATAGATGATAAAAGTATGAATATAAACATTATAAGAAAAAGATTATTGAACAAACTAAATTAATAAGAAAGTATATGAAATACAAATCTGATTGTCAGAATTGGAAATAACATAAAATAATAGACATAATTGGTATCTGATCATTATATTGACAATCATATAATACCTTTTCCTATATTTGAAATCAAATTTATTTGAATTTAGACCATTAAGCATAGATATCAATTATAACATAAATCATAAAAGGTATCAATTAATACATTATTTCCATATTTGAAATAGATAGAAATCAAATCTACTTATTTGAATCATACCAAGCAGCATATGTTTTGACTTGGATGACTGAGAAGGAAAAACTTTAGTAAAAAAGAAAATGAAACACTATTAGCATCAAAATTAACAATAAAAAATTAAAAATATTACCTTCTTCAATGTTGTGCTGGTGGACCATAACAGCAGAACCAATTATTTTTTCCTGAATCCACAGTCTCTTCCACATTTTTCTCCTTAGCCAAATTCATAGCAAATAAAAACTCTACCCCTCGTCCACATGTTTCCCATCTTTTCTATTTTTTTCTCATCCTTTTCTGCACCTCTCTTCCCCATTACTTCATGAAATCATGGGAATCGGAAGAAGAAGAAGAAGAAATTACTAGGAATGGTTTTAGTACTTCTTTACACGAGATATGTTGGTTGCTCTAAAGAAGAAGAAATTACCAGGAGCTAATGGTAATTTTTTCACGCGGGCTAAATATATAGGTCTATACTCCTTATCTTCTAACCAATGGTGAAATCATTCACATATATGTTGGTTACCCGTCAAATCCTATTCTACACTTGTGGTGTCCCGGGGCCGATGAGGGCGGGGAGTGGACGTCGGTGTAATAGAAGCACGTACAAGGAGCGGCTCTTGGCAGGCTTCTAGGCGAAGGGTCCCATGAATGAACTGAATACATACCGAAATGAGAGGGATTCAGAAACTGTGCAGGTATGGGATTGCATAGTTGAGGATGGCTTAAAGGAATTGATTAGGTGTGGCCATATCAACAAGTTGCAATTTCTTTTCGGGAACCTAGAACATAAGAACTCCATGGTTAAGCGTGCTTGACCTGGAGCAATTGTGGGATGGGTGACCTCCTGGTAAGTTTCCTATGATACGTGTGAGTGATGACAAAGCGCACTGAAAAGACCCGTGTTGATTTGTGGAGATACTTATCAATCCTACAGGCAGTCCCAAGATGTTACAGATGGTATCAGAGACGGGACCTCTCCTAGTACAGTGTGGTTCGAGGACAAACCAAGCGGAAGCTAGTGGGCATGTGGTGTCCCGGGGCCGATGAGGGTGGGGAGTGGACACCGGTGTAATAGAAGCACGTACAAGGAGCGGCTCCTGGCAGGCTTCTAGGCGAAGGGTCCCATGAATGAACTGAATACGCACCAGAATGAGAAGGATTCAGAGACTGTGCAGGTATGGGACTGCATAGTTGAGGATGGCTTAAAGGAATTGATTAGGTGTAGCCATATCAACAAGTTGCAACTTCTTTTCGGGAACCTAGAACATAAGAATTCCATGGTTAAGCGTGCTTGACCTGGAGCAATTGTGGGATGGGTGACCTCCTGGGAAGTTTCTTATGATACGTGTGAGTGAGGACAAAGCGCACTGAAAAGACCCGTGTTGGTTTGTGGAGATACTTATCAATCCTACAGGCAGTCCCAGGATGTTACAGATGGTATCAGAGACGGGACCTCTCCCAGTACAGTATGGTTCGAGGACAAACCAAGCGGAAGCTAGTGGGCATGTGGTGTCCCGGGGCCGATGAGGGTGGGGAGTGGACGCCGGTGTAATAGAAGCACGTACAAGGAGTGGCTCCTGGCAGGCTTCTAGGCGAAGGGTCCCATGAATGAACTGAATAC
Organism: Ormosia emarginata; assembly: GCA_029884605.1. Classification (NCBI taxonomy): domain Eukaryota; kingdom Viridiplantae; phylum Streptophyta; class Magnoliopsida; order Fabales; family Fabaceae; genus Ormosia; species Ormosia emarginata. The sequence continues at coordinate 5,572,789 of JAQQTP010000025.1, forward strand.
GTACCAGAATGAGAGGGATTCAGAGACTGTGCAGGTATGAGACTGCATAGTTGAGGATGACTTAAAGGAATTGATTAGGCGTAGGCATATCAACAAGTTGCAACTTTTTTTCGAGAACCTAGAACATAAGAACTCCATGGTTAAGCGTGCTTGACCTAGAGCAATTGTGGGATGGGTGACCTCCTGGGAAGTTTCCTAGGATGCATGTGAGTGAGGACAAAGTGCAGTGAAAAGACCCGTGTTAGTTTGTGGACACACTCATCAATCTTACAGGTAGTCCCAGGATGTTACAACACCCCTCTTCCCAAAGGCATAAAAGATTTTGAATTTTTTATTGTAGACAAATAAGATCCACGTAAAAATCTTTTTGATTGCAGACAGCTCAGTTTCTACACCCCTCTTCCCAATTCTTTTTTTTTTTTAACAAATCATTATGCTCCTTTACGTGGGTTTGAGTTTTTAAGTTTTAAGTTTTCGATTTATTTTTTAGATGATTATATTATTTTAAATTTTATTATTTTCTATCTAATTATGGAGTGTTTTTATTTACTTATGTGACAAGTTTTTTAACATTTGGAGACACATGTACACATTCCTTTTAAGCTGCAATATGGAATGTCACATGACAGTTATTGAGAGCACGTATTTGTCATATAACAGTGTTTTATATATGTACTGTCAGAATGACACATGTCATGATTTGATAGCATGTACTTTCCCTTTATATATTATATGATATATGATTTTCTATCTGATTATGTATTTTTATTTACTTATGTGTCAAGATTTTTAATATTTGGAGACACATGTACACATTTCTTTTAAACTACAATATGAAATGCCGCATGACAGTTATTGAGAGTACATATTTGTCATATAACAGTGTTTTATATGTATACTGTCATATCAGAGTGACACATGTTATGATTTGAAAGCATGTAATTTCCCTTTATATATTATATGATTATCTATCACATATTATTATTATTATTATTATTATCATTATTATTATTATTATTATTACTATTATTATTATTATTATTATTATTATTATTATTATTATTATTAATTGATTGATTGATTGATTGATTGATAAAAAGAAATTCAAACAATAAGTGTTTTTAATTTTGATGCAATAAAATTCTTTCTATAAAATTAATTGTAACATATTAAAATCATAAATTAGGAGCAATCAAATGGAGTTCTATTTTTTATAAAAAAAAATCAAATGTAATCACTGATAATCACATATTTTATACATTAATAAATCTTCATTTTTAGTTATTTACACTCTCCATGTACTTAATTGATTAAGTCTGGTTATGTTTTGTAAGTTTGGACTCAAATTGGACTTAATTGATTTTTTCAGCACTATTTTAGTCTTATAATATTTTTATATTTTGGTCATATCTTGAGTTCTAGATGTCTTATAAATATATATCTTATCTTGTAGGAAAGATAAGAGAGAGTTCTACAACTTTCATGAAGAGCTGTAGGTAAAATATGGACATCTAGTAGAGCTAAATGGGCTTGGAAGTCAAAACACTGGTTTTGGGATTGGAACCTGAATAGTGTGCAGTAATCAGAGCATAACTCAGGCTGTAGGAACTTTCTTGGGCTGAAATTTGGATACTTGAAAGTTAAGACCCACATCTACAACTTTCATGAAGAATACAAGAGCTTAATCGGACAGCTTAGATGTCATATTAGGTCTAGAAGTCAAAACAGAGGTGCTGAAACTGAGCCTGAACAGTATGCAGTAATTGGGTCATATCATGGGCTGTAGGATGAATTTTTGGATGATTTTGGTGGCATTGGAAAGCTGGCACAAAATGCTACAACTTTCATGAAGACCATATTGCTTCATTCTAATGGCATCCATGAGATCAGTACTAAATGATTTCAAAGATAAAGAATCTCAATAATTTTTCACTCACCAACTCACCATTTGGCATTTTCCACTCATCCACCTACTCCTCACCCACTCATTAATTAGTCCCCTTGTCATTTTGTATCTATAATCCTCTATAAAAGGCTCCATTGGCTGATCATTTAGGAGACTTTGGTTTTAGGCTTAGTTAGGAGAAATTATGTTCATGTTTGTATATTGTCTTCCTTTGTTGTAATTTTCTTTTGTTCTAATTTGAAGTTATGTTCATCTTTCTCTTCTACTCTTTTTCTTTCTTCTTGATTATGAGTACTTAATTTTCATTTTGCTTAGGTGAAAGAGTGAAGCTCTTAGTAATGAAATAAGGTAAGATTATTCTATTTCTTGTGCTTAAATGATATATTATAAAGTAGACATTATATGTGTTGTCTCTTGTTTCCAATCAATTTAGAAACCTTCCTTGTATAGTGGAAATCTTGATTTATTGTAGACAAGAGGATTGGCACAGTGAATACTTGAGCTCACTTACAATTGTTGGTAGATAATTGAAGAAATCATAGTATGATTGCATATATAATTGAACTTTGAATGTTATATTTTTCGATCTGAACTTCCTTTATGTGTAGATCTCAATTAAGTTATAAAGAGAAATAATCTTGCCTCTAATTTATTACCAAGAGTGGATCTCTTAACCTAAGCAAATCATTTTTCATTTGTGAACAACTTTTATTACTTTTGGTGTTGTGACAAATCCTTTTCTTACCTCAATTAACTTTTCTTCATCAATTCCCTGTGGATCGACCTCAAACTCCCGAGAATTTATTACTTGAGACAACCTGTACTTGGGTTTGCATCCTTTAGTCCGCATCAAGTTTTTAGTGCCGTTGTCATGGACTTAATTTGAAGTTTTAATTTATTAAGGTTCTTTTTATTTAATAAAATTTATTCTCTCTTCTCCTTCACTGGAGCAAAAGATCGGCTTGCTGGTCATTCGGTTTCTTTACTAACTATCTAACTTTCTAACTATCTAACTTACTAACTTGCTAACATACTAACTTTCTAATTTTTATATTTATGTCATTTATTTATGTTTATTAACTTTTAATTTATATTATTTATTTTTGCTCACTAACTTTTATTTTCTATTCTCTAACTTTTAATTTACGTCATTTATTTTCTACTTTCTAACTTTTTAATTTTTGTTATTTATTTTCTCGCTTTCTAACGTAATGAAATAATCTTTCTTCTTCTCTTCTCTTTCGCCGACTTTAGTGGGGTTCTGTCTCTCTCCGATTTTCATATTTTAAATTTATTTTATGCAATTTACTTTCTGTACTTTACTTTCTGTACTTTATTTTCTGTATTTTACTTTCTGCACTTTCTAACTTACTAATTATTAACTATCTAATTATCTAACTTTTTAATTTATCAGTTATCTAACTTTTTACTTGTTAATATTTATTGGGTAGTTAGTTTATACCACATCCTTGTTAATATTTAATGGTTAGTGTAAATTGTCTACTTGTACATTAATTTTTCTATTTTAAGTCGTTTATTTATGCTCAATTGGTATCGTGATTTAAATTCTGGTCGTTTGGTTAAAATTAATTCTGTTACTTTATATATTGATTTGTTTGAATCACAATCACACACAATTGACACAATGACTAAAAATGAAAGTATACATGATGAACATGAAAATTAACCGTTGCGAATCATGCATGAATATTTGCAACCACCTCGAAATTCTATTCCATCATATTTTATCTTTCCACTCAATGCCAATAATTTTATATTTAAGCTAGGTGTGATTTCTTTACGTCCTAATTTTCATGGTTTAGAATTTGAAAGCTCATATTTACATATGAAAGAATTTGAGGAAGTATGTATTACTTTCAATAACCAAAATTATACTGAAAAGATTGTTAAGTTTAAATTGTTTCCTTTTTCTTTAAAATTGCTTCATGAAAATTGTAGATATGAGTCTTAACTTTCAAATATCCAAATTTCAGCTCAAGATAATTCCTACAGCCCGAGTTATGCTCTGATTACTGCACATTGTTTAGGTTCCAATTACAAAACCCGTGCTCTGACTTCCAAGCCCATTTAGCTCCTCTAGATGTCCATATTTTACCTGGAGCTCTTCATGAAAGTTGTATAGCTCTCTCTTATCTTTCCTACAAGGTAAGATACATAATTTTTACACATGTAGAACTCAAGATATGGCGAAAATACAGAAACAGTGTAAGACCCAAATAATGCTAAAAAAATCAATTAAGTCCAATTTGAGTTCAAACTTACAAAACATAACCAGGCTTAATCAATTAAGTACATGGAGAGTGTAAATGACTAAAAATGAGGGTTTATTAATGTATAAAATATGTGATCATCAGCAAGAAAGGTTGAAGTAATGGAATTAAGAAAAGCAAAAGAAATCACATCTGTGCAAAATGAAGAAATTTATGGTATTTGTGATGACTTAAGACACTCAACACATGAATGTCCTAATATTCCTGTTTTTAAAGAAGTTGTGCATGAGTAAGTAAATGTAATGAATAATTTTAAAAAGTCATTTACTTCTTCTTTTTCAGATACATACAATCCGGGATGGAGAAATCACTCGAACTTCAGCTGGAGGAATAATAATCAATCACAATTCATGCAACCACCACCTTCTCAGGCACAATAGGACTCTCAAAATTCTCAAGCATATGCACCTTATGTCCCACCATATAGGAAAAACCTTGAAGAAATACTGTATGCATTCATAGAAAAGTAAAAGGCCATTAATAAACAAAACAATCAAACTATGAGTGACATAAAAGAAACTCTTACTAAACTTTCTTCTGCACTCACCATTCACGAGAAAGGAAAATTTTTTTCTCAACCTCAACTAAATCCCAAGGGTCAGTACAGTCTAAATGAGGGGAGTTCAGAAAACCAACACATAGATCAAGTCAAGTCAGTGATAACTCTTAGGAGTGGAAAGGTTGTTAAAAAATAAATTCTCGAACCTTGTGAGAAAGAAGATGACCCAATTCCTCAAGGAAATGAAGAAGTTGACCAAAAAAAGACCAAACTCTCGCTTGCACTCTCATTTCCTTAAGCATTAAACAATTCAAGGAAATTGAACCATGACACTGAAATTTTAGAAATTTTGAAACAAGTAAAGGTCAATATTCCTTTGTTAGATGCTATTAAACAGATTTCTTCTTATGCCAAATATTTGAAGGACTTGTGCACTGTTAAAAGGAAACTAAAAATGAAAAAAAAAAGTATTTTTGGCCGAATAGGTAAGCTCCATTCTTCAGAATAATAATGAGTTAAAATATAATGACTCTGGTTATCCTACAGTTTCATGCATTATTGGAGAACATAAAATTGAAAAGCTTTACTTGATATTGGTACTAGTGTCAATTTGCTTCCATATTCAGTTTATCAGCAACTCAACTTGGGTGAGTTAAAACCAACTTCTATAACTCTTCTACTTGCTGATAGATCAATTAAAATTCCAAGAGGAATAGTGGAAGATGTGTTGGTTCAAGTTGATAAATTCATATATCCTGTAGATTTTATTGTCTTGGATACTAAACATATGGTTGATAGTTGCAAGTCAATTCCTGTTATTTTAAGTCATCCATTTTTAGCAACATGTAATACTTTGATAAATTACAGAAATGGAGTGGTGAAGCTAACATTTGGAAATATGACACTGGAGCTCAATGTTTTTAACATGTGTAAACAACCACAGGAAGTCCTTGATGAAAATGAGGAATTTGAAGGAATTGAAGCCATTATAGATGATCATCTTCAAACAAAGAGTTCTTCTGACTCATTAGAAATTTGTTTAGTCAATTCATTTGATTCATACCTGCAATTAGAAAATAATATCTCTGAAATATACTCTTTACTTGATTGTACACAGGTAATGGAGTACAAAGGATGGAAGCCAAGATTTGAAGAGTTAAAATCCATGAATGATAATGCCCATAAAGAAGTACCCACACCGAAAATAAAGTCATTACTTGCTGGGTTGAAGTACACATTTTTGGGAGAAGAGCAAAGCTTTTCAGTGGTAATTTCCTCCCCTTTTACTGAAGAACAAAAAGATATGTTAACAGAAGTACTTAAAAGGCATAAAAGTGCAATTAGATGGACATTAAAGAACATAAAAGGCATTAATCCATTAATTTGTATACATAGAATGCATTTAGAGGATAATGCTAAAACTTCTCAACAACCTCAAAGAAGATTAAATCCACATATGAAAAAGGTAATTAAAGCTGAAGTTCTTAAATTACTTGATGTTGGAATTATCTATCCTATCTCTGATAGCCAATGGGTAAGCCCTACACAAGTTGTGCCTAAGAAATCTAGAATAACAGTGGTTGAAAATGATAAGGGTAAATTAATACCTACGCGAGTCTCATCTAGTTGGCATATGTGTATTGATTTTAGAAAATTAAATGCTGCTACTAGGAAAGATCATTTTCCCTTACCATTTCTTGATCAAATTTTGGAAAAGGTAGCGGGACATTCATACTACTGTTTTCTTGATGGTTATTTGAGTTATAATCAAATACCAATTACATTGGAAGATCAAGAAAAAATCATTTTTACATGTCCCTTTGGTACTTTTGCATATAGAAGAATGCCTTTTAGCTTTTGTAATGCTCTGGCAACATTCCAAAGATGCATGTTAAGCATTTTTAGTGACATGATTGAATATTATTTAGAGGTTTTCATGGATGTCCTGACAGTTTTTGGAGATTCATTTGAAATTTGTCTTGATAATTTAGAAAAAGTTCTTAAAAGATGTAAAGAAAAAGGATTTATGTTAAATTAGGAAAAATGTCATTACATAGTTACCTCAGGAATAGTATTAGGTCATGTGATATCTTCTAAAAGAATTGAAGTTGATAAGGCCAAAGTTGAATTAATTGTCCATTTGTCTTCCCCAAAAACAGTCAGAGAAGTTCGTTCCTTTTAAGGACATACAGGATTTTACAAAAGATTCATTAAGGACTTAAGTGTCATGTCTAGACTATTATGTAATCTTTTGTTGAAAGATGCACCATTTGATTGGACTCAAGAATGTCAAAAATCTTTTGAAAAATTAATTGGTCTTCTGACATCTGCTCCTATCATGCAATTTCCTGACTGGTTTTTGCCTTTTGAGTTGATGTGTGATGCTAGTGATTTTGTTGTGGGCACTATTTTAAGCCAACGAAAGGAAGGAAAGATGCCGCCTTAATGGACGCACCAAGATAGAAGGAAATTTTTGACAGAGGTGAAAAAATTTTATTAGGATAACCTATACTTGTTTAAATATTGTCCTGACCAAATCCTTCAGAGATGTGTGCCCAACAGTGAGGTAGGTAGTGTCATTAAATTTTGTCACTCAGAAGCATGTGGAGGTCACTTTTCTTCAAAGAAAATAGTTTTGAAAATCTTGCTATGTGGATTTTATTTGCCCACTTTATTTAAGGACTGCTATACTTTTTGCAAAAGTTATGAAAATTGTCAAAAATTGGGCTTAATTTCTAAAAAAAACATGATGCATCTGAACCCCATCTTTGTCATTGAAATTTTTTATTGTTGGGGAATTGATTTCATAGGCCTATTTCCATCCTCATTTAGATTTGTGTATATTGTGGTTGCAGTTGATTATGTCTTAAAATGGATTGAGGTGATTCCATGCCGACACAATGATCATAAAATTGTTCTTAAATTTTTAAAAGAAAATATCTTGTGTCAATTTGGAATCCCTCGAGCTATCATCAGTGATGGGGGAACACATTTTTGCAATAAATCGTTTGAATCTTTAATGAAGAAATATGATATTACACACAAAATTGTCACCCCTTATCACCCTCAGACAAATAGACAAGTTGAATTAGTAAATATGGAGATTAAACAAATTTTGAAAAAAATAGTTAACCCAAATTGTAAAGATTAGTCTTTAAGACTAAACGATGCAATTTGGGCTTACCGTATTGCTTTCAAAACATCCTTGGACATGTCACCATATCGGTTAGTCTATGAAAAACTTTGTCACTTACTTGTAGAATTGGAACATAAAGCATTTTGGGTCATCAAAGCTTTCAATCTAAATCTTGATGATGCTTGCAAGATACACAAATTACAATTAAATAAACTTGAGGAATTGAGAAATGATGCATATGAAAACTCAAATATTTATAAAGCTAAAACAAAAGCTTTTCATGACAAGACAATTTTGAGAAAATCTTTTGAAATTGATCAAAAAATTTTGCTTTATAATTTTCGTCTGCACCTATTCCCTGGAAAATTGAGGTCTAGGTGGAGTGGTCCTTTTGTTGTCAAACATGTATATCCTCATAGGGCCATAGATATTGAGAATCCTATGAATGGTAATGTGTTTAAAGTCAATGGACAAAGACTCAAACTATTTCTGGAAAACCAAGTTGATGAGATAGAATTCATCTCTCTTTCTGATCCTTGTTATGAATAGAATTTATTCTAATTTTATTGCCTTGTTTTTACAGTTCTTTGTGTTCTCGGTTAAGTGGCGGATAATGGTACTTTGTGGCTTTCGAGTTGGTTTGTTTTTCAGTTTTCCAAAATAACTAAATCATTCTCCTTTAAAATGGATGTCATTCTTTCAAACCTGAGAAAACATTTTCCTTCCCTCCCTCAAAATGCTCTAGCAAAAATCTACAAAGTTAAATGTGAAAGATTGAGACTGTTAATGCACAAAGGTATGTCAGAAGATGTACGCTGGATAATTGAAGCAAAGGTCTGACTAGCTAGTGAGTCTTCAATTTCATTTGACTCATACATGTCAGGTCTTGGAAGAAGTTCGTATTCTAAAAGGAGAAGAACAAAAATGTTACAAGTCTGTCACAAATGTGCACGATGGAATTGTAACAAGCGATGTCGTTCTTTGGGGATGGTTTCCGCAAACAGAGAAGATAAAATTTTCTTCATTAAAATGGACTGAGTAAGGAGTCATTAGATGATATCTTATTGACTCTTGAGACACATTCTTATGGATTTGTACATCGTGAACTTCTTAATTTGTGGAATCTCTTCAAGGATGAAGAAAAAGGCTACAGTCTTGGGAATTTTACTCTAAAAGACCCTGTTTGTCAATTTATAAGAAAATTGGATGGGAAGCTTATCCTCGACTCATAGGAGGCGTTTAAGCCATTACTAGACGTGAAACCAGAGGCAGATGTGAGTCATATCCACAACAATCTATATATATTATCTTCTTCTTCTTCATGTTTTCTTAAAAAAAAAAAGAACAAAAAAAAAATAAAATAAAAAAAAATAAAAAAAAACAAGGTTAAAAGAGACAAAAATGAGAAAAGGAGGGTGAAACTTCGATTAAACTTTGTCTTTAATTAGATTAGGAGTCCCAGATAGATGTCCATCTTTTCATATACTCAGGAGGAGACCTTCACACACCAGTATATAAATAAGGTTCGTATGTCATGCTCTGTAGAGAGTCGTTTTCAGTGTCCCAAAATTTGCCTTCTAGGCAAGCTGAGATGATGGGCAGAAAGAAGCACCCCATGTTGGCATACTCGCGTGACTATGCAACTGAGCTGGATCCTTTGATTTAATGTCATAGGCTCTCCAATAACCTCTCACTGGCTGTAGTCCTTAGGTGGTGGCTGTCAGATTTACGTACTTTAATTAGTTACATCGTAGCTTAATCCAATATATTTCACAAGCGGGAGGGAGAAGAATTCCAAGATTGGCTGAGTCGTCTTGGTATTACTGTACTCATGACACGCAATATAAACATACGCCATAAAAACTGTACATAAAGGTATGTCATCATTTGCTATTATATTTATATGATTTTGTTGTATTTTAGTTTTGGACAGACGATCCTTTGAGTAGGGTCCTTCAGGGGTTTCTAGACTTCTTTACATTGATGGTTTTCTTGAAGTAAAAACAAAACAAAAACAAAACAAAAACAAAAACAAAAACAAAAAAATTAAAAATTAAAAAAAAAAAGATTCTGTGTTTCTTAATTTCAAACTTTTCTGACAACAGCCAACCTAACCTTATAAGTGCTATTATTACCTTTTCCATTCTTTTTCTTATTTAAACACTTCATTTTCTCTACTTTCTTCTAACTCAGAATCATTCAAAGGGAATGTGAGTATAGAAATAGAAGGTGTTTCTGTTCGTCAACTTAAAAATATCTGTGTATTTTGTGGGTCTAAGTATGAGAAGGGTTTAGAGTTTGTAAACGCAGCTACCACTCTTGGTCGATCACTTGCTGCGAGGAATATTCATCTTGTATATAGGGGAGGTTACCGTGGGTTAATGGGGGTTGTATCACTTGCTGTATATATAGGAGACAGTCAGGTTCTAGGTGTTATTCCTGAACCTTTAGCTCAACAGAACATCACTAGAAAGACAATTATGGAGGAACTTAAGGTATCATCAATGCATGAACGAATGAAGGTAATGCTTGACAACTTTGATGCATTCATTGCCTTACTAAGTGATTTTGGTACCTTGGAAGAAGTTTTTCAAATTGTCTCTTGGGCCCAACTGAACATCCACCATAAACCTATAGGTTTGTTGAATGTAAATAATTTCTTTGATATTTTGTTACTTTTTCTTGATCATGCTATGGAACAAAAATTTATTACACTTTCGGCAAGACAACTTATCTCTGCTTTCACTATTGATGAGTTGATTGATAAATTAGAAATTTTTGTTCATAAACCTGACCCAGCAATAGCTCAGATAGATTAGTCAGCATGAAGCAATGAGGGAAGTAGGATGAAAAAAAAGCCAGATTTGATACTTCGTTTATAGCTTTCCTTTAACTTTGATTTTATTTATCATGCTTTGTTTCTGTTTAAATTTGTGTCAGAGTTCTCCAACAAGTAATATCTTCTATCATTTACTCATCTATATTTTAACATTGAGGACAATGTTGTGATTTGGTTGGGGCGGAAGGATAGTTGAGCAAAAAAAAAAATCTTTTTTGGGAAGTATGATATGATTGTCATGGACTTACTAAACCAATGAATGATGGCAGAGTAAAAAGTAATTTTACTCCTGAGACGCATCTAAATTGGGAAGTATGTTTAGTGATATGACTATCAGAAACCTATTCGTAGTAAAACTAATTAAGGATGGCAGAGTAAGGAGCAAATTTTGCCTTGGAGGTAAGTTTACTCTTGAGACGCATCTTAGTTGAGGAAATAATTATTTTGTATAAAAGTAGCAAATGGATTCTTGGATCTTAGCATAAATTGTCTTCTTTCTTAAAAATCACAAGCTTGGAGATAAATGTTGATATGGTGGATTAAGAATGATAGAAATATGCCTTGTGAGATTTTGAGCTTATTGATGAATGAATTGAACATTTGTACCATTCTCTTCTTTCTTGTGTGATTTTCACTCATGAAATTGTTACTCTAGAACTTGCTTTGATTCATTTTTAGGCTACATTTTCACATGCATATAGAAACATGATTGAGGCATTTTGAAATGGCTACTTTGACCAAATAGTCATCCTTGTATATTTTCTCTTGTGTAACCCCTTTGAACTTATTTGATCATTCCTTATTTTTAGCTCATTATGTGCCTTAAAAAAAACATGTTTTTACCCGACCTTAGGGAATAAGAAAACATTGGCCTTGTTCTTGAACAAGTATGGGGGTGTGTGTGCAAAATGATTCAAAAAAAAGAAAGAAAGAGCTGATCACCATTGCAATCAAAGGATTATCAGAGTCTAGAGTAAAGATAGATGCTTAGAAACAACATGAAGAGAAGAAGAAGGTTCAGACTTAACAATGAATTCAATTCATCAATTTAGGATTGATCTTCAACAAAACATTAGTCAAATATTGATCATTGTCCTTTATGATGAATGTTCTCAAACATCTTTTCCACTCTAACTGTACCATAATGCTCTTTTATTCTATTTGGTATTTATTTTCTTATATCCATATTATCCCCTCTCCTTTACCATGACCCCATTACAAACTTGAATAAAGTCCTCTTGATTTTTGTATGCATGTGTTTTGAGTAGTAGAGAAGTAGAAGATAAACAAGCTTATGGTAGTGCAATTGTTCATAAGTTGAATAGAGTGAAATACTTACTTTTTAAACACTTGAGAGATTGAGAGTGAATTATGTGAGGATATATCATTCTTTATTCATTCTTTTCAACCAAAGTTTCCTTACTTGTTGGTTTGAGATGTGAAGAAATGTTACATCATTAATGCTTTGATCCCTTGAATTCCTAGTTGCTCTTCTTGTTTCATCGAGTCTTTTAGAGTTTTTAACTTTTGAGTCTATGTCGTTTTTCTTTGTTTCATAGCTTTGGTCTTATGTGTTTTGCCTAGGAGTGCAAAAAACTAAGTGTGGAAGAATTTGATAATCACATATTTTATACATTAATAAACCCTCATTTTTAGTCATTTATACTCTTTATGTACTTAATTGATTAAGTCTGATTATGTTTTGTAAGTTTGGACTCAAATTGGACTTAATTGATTTTTTCAGCACTATTTTGGTCTTACATTATTTCTGTGTTTCGGTTATATCTTAAGTTCTAGATGTCTTATAATTATATATCTTACCTTGTAGGAAAGATAAGAGAGAGCTCTACAACTTTCATAAGAGCTCTAGGTAAAATATGGACATCTAGTGGAGCTAAATGGGATTGGAAGTCAGAATACGGGTTTTGTAACTAGAACCTGAATAGTGTGCAGTAATCAGAGCATAACTCGGGCTGTAGGAACTTTCTTAAGCTGAAATTTGGATACTTAAAAGTTAAGACTCATATATACAACTTTCATGAAGAACACAAGAGCTCAATTGGACAATTTAGAGGTCATATTGGGTCTGGAAGTCAAAACTGAGGTGCTAAAACTAGGCCTGAACAGTCTGCAGTAATTGGGTCATATCTTGGGCTGTAGGATGAATTTTTGAATGATTTTAGTGGCATTGGAAAGCTGAGACAAAATGCTACAACTTTTATGAAGACCACATTGCTTCATTCTGATGGCATCCATGAGATCAGCACTAAATGATTTCAGAGACAAAGAATCTCAATAATTTTCCACTCACCAACTCACCATTTGACATTTTCCACTCACCCACTCATTAATCAGCCCCCTTGTCATTTTGTATCTCTAATTCTCTATAAAAGGCTCCATTGGTTGATCATGTAGGAGACTTTGGTTTTAGGCTTGGTTAGGAGAAATTATGTTCATGCTTGTATATTGTCTTCCTTTGTTGTAATTTTCTTTTGTTCTAATTTGAAGTTATGTTCATCTTTCTCTTCTACTCTCTTTCTTTCTTCTTGATTAGGAGTACTTAATTTTCATTTTGTTTGGGTGAAAGAGTGAAGCTCTTGGTAATGAAATAAGGTAAGATTATTTTATTTCTTGTGTTTAAATGATATATTATAAAGTAGACATTATATGTGTTGTATTTTATTTCCAATCAATTTAGAAACCTTCCTTGTATAGTGAAGATCTTGATTTATTGTAGACAAGAGGATTGACACAGTGAATGCTTGAGCTCACTTATAATTGTTGATAGATAATTGAAGGAATCATAATATGATTGCATATATAATTGAACTTTGAATGTTATATTTTCCTATTAGAACTTCCTTTATGTGTAGATTTCAATTGAGTTATAAAGAGCAATAATCTTGCATCTAATTTATTATCAAGAGTGGATCTCATAACCCAAGCAAATCATTTATCATTTGTGAACAACTTTTATTACTTTTGATATTGTGACAAATCATTTTCTTACCTCAATTATTTTTTCTTCATCAATTACCTGCGGATCGACCTCAGATTCCCGAGAATTTATTACTTGAGACAACTTGCACTTGGATTTGCATCTTTTAGTCCGCATCAATCACTTACACTATTCATTACATTTAAAAGGAATCATATATATTTAGGGAAGAAACTGTATTTTCTCATATTTGATTCTTTTTAATTTACTGAATGTGTGCTATTTTGTTCCCTCATTAATGATAATGTGTTTTTTCACATTTAAAAAAATCAATGCACACTATTATTTGATTTATAATTAAAGTTAATTTCATAATGGTGCCTTTCAATTTGAATTAATTGATAACATTTTCAAATAAATAATATACATTATGGTTATTTAAATTATGGTTATTTAAAATGATTGTTACTAGAGTTTTGAATTATTGAAAATTTCATATAATTGCAATTAAATTTCATTGATTGGTATTAATTATAATTATTAATTAATTAATTTTGATTGAGCCATTTATAATTATTGATGTTGAAATTAATAATAACAAATTAATTTATTGTTTTAAATTAATTTATTTTTAAATATGTGTCGTCCATGTGTATAAGCATGTTAACATTGTGTTGTCATTTTTTCTTTTTTATAGAAACATATGACATTAAAATAGATGAGTTATTTAACACATGACAACAAATTAAAGCATTACTTGTCACCTAGGATTAATACATAGTAGATTATTAAGCTATGTATGTTCTTTTTATATATTACTAGATTGGGTACGTCGATTCTTAAAAATTAGGGAGGGGCACGGAAAGAAATCAATAATATAAATAGAAGGCTTTTGGATGAGGAATTTTTGGGTGGGAACTTTCCATTTTAAGTATCTAAATTAATTTTTGACGTGTAAAATTATATCAATAGAGATATGTGTATTTTTAATATAATTCACATATTTTTACAAATGTCAAAAGGTGATTTTTATGCTTAAGGTAGGAAGTTCTCATCTAAGAGTTTATATATATATATATATATATATATATATATATATATATATATATATATATATATATATATATATATATATATATGGGGTAATTGACAAAACATATGTATATATACAAGGGTATTAACATAGTAATAATTTGTTAATAAAGCTTTAAATCACCAATTTAGGGCCGTTGAAGCGATAATAGCTTGTGTTCATTATATTCATAGAGAGCTTGATCAAGCTTCGTTCTAAAAAGAGGTATTGATTGAAAGTGGTCACTGGTAATTGGACTAACTATTGTACAAACTAGCAAAGTCACATTAGTGCAATATCTATTCGCGATATATAAATATTTTTTAGTTGTACAATAAATTAAGTTATACGTATTTTATTTATAAAAAAAATTATAAGAATAATTAACCAAAAGAAACTAACGTGTGTTGATCTGAGTGAAAAAGTTCGAGTTCTTTAAACATGTAGTATTGAGATTTATATGTATAAAAATAATACCGTTAAGAAAGATCTCCATTTAGACACTTGATTATATCTTGAAAAATTAATTTCTCACTTATCAGATGAAGAATCTCTGAGAAATAAATAAAAATTCACCAAAAGAATAATAATAATAATAATTTATTAATTTATCCTTTAAGAGTGTGTTGAAATGTAATAAAAATATGATATGATATGATTTGATTTGATTTATAAATTAAATTTTATAAAATAATAAATTATTTGATTTTTAGAATTTTATAAATTTCAATGGTTTATATCTAGAAATCCTATCCAATATGATAAATTAATTAGGATTTGATTCAATTTAATTTAATTTTAAAAAGATAAATTATTTTATCCTTATTATTAACTTTTTTATTTATATTTCCTCTCATATTTAGAAACCTAACTTCAAAACTAGTCAATGAAAAAATATATATTATAAAGATAAAAATATAAAATAATAAAATCAAATCAGAACAATCTAATTTTTAATGAATTTCAAACATAAGAATCAATTTTCAAATCAATTCAAACCCAAAATTTCTTAATGATTTATAAACATAAAATTTCAAAATTAAATTAATTTAAATTAAATCTAATAATTCCCAATCTTATTATAACCTTCACGTTCCGACTTTTGGCGGTCTATGATTGCGCGCTAATCTTGCTGCTCTAGTGTTGTAGACTCGATAACAGAAAATAAGTAAGACATTATACATATCTTTATATAACAAATTAGATTACATCTTATTGAGAATTGCTTAATCTTTTAAATTATTTTCTCATTTTTATTTCTTTTAAATTTTAAAGTCAAATTATCTTTTAGTTAATTATGTATATCTCTTTTATAATTTTAAATATATTTTTTCTTTTAATTTATATTTATTTAGATTCTATCTAAATTTAAAACACGAGATACTCGCTAGTATATATATGTATATATATACATGAGAACATGATATGTTATTGTAGTAAGTAAATATGGACGTGATATTGATAGGAGTCATAGTCTTCGTTTTCGTCATCTTCTCAGTATTGGGTATCTCCATCGCCATCATAAAAAAGTGCCATTCCTAGTCCTACTCCTACTACCTTCTAGACCTACTATTCTACTTCCAACAACAACAGTCCCTTCGATCTCTTATCCCTTAATTCCATGGCATTGCTTCAAATTCGTGTTGAATTGGCATTGCTTCTTGTGGCTTTGGTTCTTGCGTTCTCTTTAGATATAGGTTGTGGGCATCAAGGTCACCACCATTCTAGGTTCTGTGCATCAAGAGACCATGACCATGAACCCCGTCATGCTCATCATCATAATGACCATCAGTGTGGAATTGGACATGGTAATGGCCATCTTCTTCCGGAGGAGTTAGCTGAAGAGGAGAATATGAAACTATTTGGATTTGGCTTACAACATGACCATGACCATAGCCATGATCATTGGCATCACTATATTGGAGCTCCAACAGAACTGTCACGTTTAGGTATTTCTTTTATCAATTTGTGCTTATGTGTTTTTCACCGAGAATGGATTCTCATTATGTGAAATTTTCATATGACCCTTTCATGTGTGAAAAAAGAAAAATAGACAAAAATTCTAAATAGGTAGATTGTAATTAAGGCCTTATTTAAAAATTTTGTATTTATCTTTCTTCACACTTCACATAATTATGTCATGTAAAAATCTCACATAAAAGATTCATTACCGTTTTTGACCATTCGATTTCTTAATTTGTTGTTTTGCTTTTGGTGTTTTTGTGCTGCAAAATGAGCTCTTTATTTTTATTAATTTGAAGCATTCAACTGTATAAATGCAACTCGTATGAGATGGGTCACTGATATAGAAGGCCTTCAAATAAGAAAAGATGGAATGTGGATTCCTGCTCAACCACTCCCTAATGCTTTCATCATCAACATCGGAGACACTTTAGAGGTATTTGGACAAAAATATTCACAACTTTCTATCTTTCTCATTTGATAACTAAATCAGTCCACAGTTAATTAATAGTTATCTTGTAACATGGTAAAAAGAGAATATGCCCTTAGGAAACATCTTTATTTGTAATGATTTTGTGACTTTTTTAATGCTCCAAGACACTAACCAATTTGCTTCCCAACATGGTCCTGCAGATGGTAACGAATGGGATTTATGGGAGCATTGAACATCGAGCAACAGTTAACTCAGAGAGAAGGAGAGGGTTTCCATAACTACCTCTTATGGCCCTAACGGAGAAGCAACTATGTCCAGCACCAAGCCTTGTTACTTCAGAGAATAAATTTTTTTATATTTTATATTTTGTATTTAAACAGAGAATAAAAATTTTTAGAAAAAAATATCACAACTACGGAAGTTATCTAGACATTATTCGGGCCACCGACTGCTCCAATTATTTACCATTTTCCATAATATTAACAAACCTCAAGGAATTGTCTTAATTATGTCATCAATGACTCATTATATATTTGAATTTGAATTTCATTGTTATTATCTTATTGTAATAATAATTACTTTTTGATAAAAATGTTATAAACTTCTTTGAAATATTTCTTTATAGAATAACAATATATTTATTGTGGTATCAAATCATATTACAATATATAGAGACGACGTTAAGGGAGTTAGTCTGCAAGTTCAAAACACATTTTTAATAATTTTTAAAATATTTTTAAAATGTTATATATGAATATGATATTTGATGCTATCAAAATAATAAAATAAAAATTTGAACCTCATCGTGAAATTTTTATATCACCTATAATTAAATAAAAATTATAAATATTTTTTATAATAATAAAATAATTATTATATATTATTTTTAAGTATTTTAATTTTTTATAATTTTATGCATCACACAGGTGTTATTTTAATATTAATAAACTCCAAGGAATTGAGTAAGTTGAGACAAGCATGTGCTGTGTTATGTGTAATAAGGTGCATTATCATTTATTCGAATCCAGGCTTAGTTTGTACACCAAAAAAAAGATAATCCTAGCTTACTAGTTAATAATTCTTAGGGTCTTGTTTGAAGTTTTTTTCTTGTGAATATTTTGTTTTTGGCATGTCAGAATCACAACAGCAGTGTTGCATGTGGATTAACCAAACATCGCATTTCTTCCCTAATTTCTACTTATTTACTTCTACCTATTTAACCAAAGCAGGCCTAAATAATTTTTTGTTGGATTATTAATTTCAATCAAGCAAGCATGAGGTTGCATTCACTTCCAAGCACGAGGTTGCATCTCCGTATTGGTTATTGGACTATCTATTGCACAAATGAGCAAACTCACATTAGTACAATATCTATTCGGGATATATAAATATTTATTTTAGTTGTACAATAAAATCTATACGTATTTTTTTTATAATAATAAAAATAAAAATAAGCATAGTTCACACAAAAAAAAAAGGAAAATAAAATAATTTATTAATTTATTCTTTAAGAATGTGTTTGAAATGTTAAAAAAAATAGGGTTTGATTTGTAATTCAAATTTTGATTTTGAAATGCTAACAAATAAGAAATAATTCAATTTTTAAAATTTTATAAATTTCAAAGGTTTATATTTTGAAATCCTATAGTGGAATTTATTAGGATTTAATGTGATTTGATGTTTAATAAATGACTTATTGATTTTACCTCTCATAATTAATAACCTAAATTCAAAATAGATTAGTGAGAGAGATTATATTAAGGAGTGAAATTGTAAAATAATAAAATAGAATTAAAATAATTATATTTTTAATGAGTCCCAAACATCAGAATTGATTTTTAAATTAATTTAAATCTAAATTCTTTTAATAAACTTAAAATATAAAATCTAATTTCTAACTCAATCAAATAAATCAAATTAATTTAAATCAAATCATTTGAATTTAAATTAAATCCAATCATTCAAATTCTATCATGCCAAATATAACTTAATTACGCGCGTGGACTTTTGGACAGTCCATGCTTGCCTGCAAGCCTGCGTTGAGCTTGTTTTTCTATTGTTGTAACCTATTTAAACAGAAATGAGTGTGACAAAATATATGTTAGAAAACGACATATGAAATTGTAGTAAGTAAACATGGACGTGGTATTGTTAGTAGTCATTCTTGTCATTGTCGTCATCTTCTTTGTATTGGTTTGCGCCATCACCATCGAACACGTCCGTAAAAATAATGAATCCTAGTACTACCTCTTAGTCCTATTACTACTACTTCCAACAACAACTACAACAATCTCTTCGATCTCTTATCCCTTAAATATTCCATGGCATTGCTTCAAATCCGTGTTGAATTGACATTGCTTCTTGTGGCTTTGGTTCTTGGGTTCTCTTTGGATCTAGGTTTTGGGCACCAAGGTCACCACCATTATGGGTTCTGTGCATCAAAGGTCCATGACCATGAACCCCGTCATGCTCATCATCATAATGACCATCAGTGTGGGGTTGGGCATGGTCATGGCCATCTTCTTCTGGAGGAGTTAGCGGAAGAGGAGAATATGAAACTATTTGGGTTTGGTTTACAACTTGACCATGACCATGATCATCGGCATCACTATGTTGGAGCTCCAACAGAACTGTCAGGTTTAGGTATTTCTTTTATCAATTTGTGCTTATGTATTTTCACTGAGAAAGGATTATCATTATGTGAGGTTTTCATATGACCCTTTCATGTGTGTAAAGAAAAATAGACAAAAAAAATCTAAATAGGTGGGTTGTAATTAAGACTTTATTTAAAATTTTTGTATTTATCTTTCTTCACACTTCACATAATTATGTCATGTAAAAATCTCACAATAAAAGATTCATTCCCGTTTTTACCATTCGATTTCTTAATTTATTGTTTTGCTTTTGGCGTTTTTGTGCTACAAAATGATCTCTTTATTTGTATTAATTTGAAGCATTCAACTGTATAAATGCAACTCGCATGAGATGGGTCACTGATATAGAAGGCCTTCAAATAAGAAAAGATGGAATGTGGGTTCCTGCTCAACCACTCCCTAATGCTTTCATCATCAATATCGGAGACGCTTTAGAGGTATTTGGACAAAAATATTTACAACTTTCTATCTTTCTCATTTGATAATTAAATCAGTCCATAGTTAATTAATAGTTACCTTGTAGCATGGTAAAAAGAGAATAGGCCCTTAGGAAACATCTTTATTTGTAATGATTTTGTGACCTTCATAATGCTCAAAGACACTAACCAATTTGCCTTCCCAACATGGTCCTGCAGATTGTAACGAATGGGATTTATGGGAGCATTGAACATCGAGCAACAGTTAACTCAGAGAGAAGGAGAGAAGGAGAGGGTTTCCATAGCCACCTCCTATGGCCCTAACGGAGAAGCAACTATGTCCAGCACCAAGCCTTGTTACTTCAGAGAATAAATTTTTTTATATTTTATATTTTATATTTTATATTTTGTATTTAAACAGAAAATAAATTTTTTTAGAAAAAAATATCACAACTAAGGAAGTTAACAGTAAATTATTCGGGCCACCGACTTCTCTAATTATTTACCACTTTCCATAATATTAATAAATCCCGAGGAATTGTTTTAGTTGTGACATGCATGTGATGTGTTATGTGTAGAGAAGTAGAATCGCCATTTTAAAGAAATTTTATTTAATTATAATTTTTTGTTTAAAATTATGTGAGCAATTACTTGCACAATTATCACTAATTCGAAACATAATTTACTTTGTAACAACAAAAAACAAAAAATCCTAACATTACTAATTCTTATGAAGGAGTGAGAAAAGTAGTCCAAAAAAAATAATGACAGTATGAAAATTTAATAATTTAATAAAATGTGAGTTGGACAAAGAAAATTTAAACTTGAATATATTTTAACTTGACTTAGCCCTGCCTTCGGTGGATTTGGCCATCCCATTGACTCGATTGTGTGACGTCCTGGTCTTTTTAATAATCTAGCAGTGTATTCTCAACGTGACTGATATCTTCCCAGAGCAATATGCCACTTTATTCAACTTACACCACGAAATCCTTTTTATTTGACTTTTATTTTTGTCTGATTTGTGTTTGCAATCTAATCGTTCTTTGAAGCTTTTTTTATAAAATATCGTCAGGTGTAAACATAATCATATTTATTCTAATATATATTTATATCTTCTTTTATGGTTATTTATTATAATTTAATTAATTAGCAAACTATATGAATTTGATTTTTCATTTAAGTTTCGTATTTGGGAACTTAATATATAACTAATGTTTTCTTCTAACGTATGACTAGGATGCACTATCAAGAGAAATAACATAATTATAAAAAATAGAGGGAGGATCAACTTATATCAGTGTAAGTCTTTTTTGACTTACACTCATTTTCAATTGTTAGATTCACTTTCATCCAATAGTTACTTTTAATGAAATAATCTCAACCATTAGATAAAAATAGATCTAACAGTTGAAAATGAGTATAAGTCAAAAAAGACTTACACTGGTGTAAGCCGATTCCTCTTCTTATAAATATTATAATAGCTTTATACTATGATTTATGGATTCTCATTAACGTTATTTTCATATAGATTAACAGATAGACTAAAATTTACTTATTTCTCATGCTATGATGCGCTACTTCTCCAACGAAGACAATCTATCATAAAATAACATCACTAGATTTCTTCATTAGCAGCTCGTACAAGAAGTATAGATAGGAATAGTACCCTTTAAAAGTTAGTAATATATGCATCATAGGTAAACTTTTAGCATCTTCTAGTTGAAGGGTTAGCACCTAATTAAGTTAGTCAAAAGGTAAGCATACTATAAGCTCTTCATGGTGTTTTACAAAACAAATGTGGTAAATCTAAGGAATGCTACTACAATTACTACTACAATCCTAGCATCACTCCATCATCACTTGGTATCTTCACTAACAGTAAGTCAATCGTAGTAATGGCAGGCAGATTGGCTCCCAACAAAGGTACCAAAATCTCACTCAAAGTGATAATCCACAATCAACAAAACATCGACATTCTTATTGAATATATATAATTTCCCATAAATTACTAATGGTATTTCAGCCGCAATTCTTATGGAAAATATATCATTTCCCATAACTTACTTTCAAATCTAAATCAAAGGTTCACAAAAATAATTTACATTTTCAAAACCAATATAAAAATATATTTTGTGAATTTTTCTAAACAGATCTCATTTTTGAAACCTCTAAAGGGAAAAATTACATTATTTCTTATCCCTTTCTAACTCTCTTGATACTTAGGCCTCTTTAGGGCTTTGAACCCACAAATCTCTATTCTTGATCTCATGTGCATACAATTTCTGGTTGAGCTCATTCTTACAGGCGTCCCCTTTCTTCTTCTTATAGCCATAAGTTTACTAGCACTTAACTTTAGGGATCATTATTAATTTTTCCTTCATAATAAAAATCCAGACTTTGTAAAATCAACAAATCAGCCTTGATAGCATAAAAACAGTAGATATTTTTTAGTAAAACAATTAACTCAATGTAACCACCATTCATTGGTCAAGCATGTAAGCAAAGTAATCATAAATCAACGTGATATAATGTGCATATAACCATCATTTTTTAAAACAGTTTGTATACCACAGAAAGTTATGCCAAAATCATCAAGCTATAGTTAAGTTCATCATAAAACAAACCACTCTTCCTCATACTGTTAGAACCGAAACCAGAACTTCCTTCAACATCACCCAAAATTCTTTATTTCAACATGCATCTTAAGGAGATAAATTGAACCATAAGATTGATCATATTCCTAACCTTGCAAGTCACGAATTTAAGGATGCTAGGAGAAAAGATTCATTCTATATTTTTCTGGTTCCAAACAGCCAGATTAATCACCATAAAAATCAAGTTCTTTTCTCAAAACAAGTCCAAGTCTATGGTTTTTAGGGCTGTCAACACTAACAGTAAAAGGATGAAGAAATAAACCATAAAATAACCCGTTTTTAAGCCTTAAGGATCAATTTCAATGAAGGTCACACCTTCCACATGGGATTTAACAGAAGCGGGAAATTACAGAGAGTCCCAAAGTCCAATATTACAAACTGATGATGAGTTGAAAAACTCATCCACAACAGAAACCCGTTTTCGGGTGTTAAAGCAAAAGGAGAAAAAAGTAGAGTAGAAGGGTTGCATGTAGAAGAAAAGGAAGATACATGAGTCTTCAAGCCATCCCACTTCAAAAACCGAAATCAAAAAGAGTGACGAGATAAAAACTCTTCTCTTTACTGTAAAAGCCTGAAAAATGAAAACAGTGAGAAAGAGGGAAAGAATCACGTTTTTTTTTTTTTTATGGTTCCTTTCAGTGTTTTAGTTTTGAAATATGGGGTACTTTACTCTTGAGACAGAAGAAGAAAGATGAAAACTATTGGTAGAACTCCTGTAAAAAAAGAGACCAGAAATTTATAGATGAAAGTTAGAGAGGGAATGGAAGGTTTTCTTTCATCTACCTTCAGATTTTCACAGCCTTGGCCTTGGGCAAGGAAGAAAACAAGCCCTAGGGTAAAGGTGAGACCTTATGGGTTGATGAAGAAGCTATCGAAATCATTGTCCAACTCTCTTTCTCTCGTAAAACTCTCTCTTTTCTGATGGTGAAATGCGTTTTTCTTGTGAGTGAGAGGTAGAAAGGTGGGGGTGACATTTAAGATGGGGTCAATAATACGGAGGAAATTTTATATAAACGTGTTATATTAATCAATATTTAATATTTTTATAAAATTTTATATCATATAATTAAAAATATAAAATTTTATAAAAATATTAAATATTAATTAATATAATGTATCAAACTTAAATGATTTAAATTTAAATAAAAATTTCTTCGATAAATCTATTGGTGGATCACTAAAATAATCCGTTGTATCAAGTTTTAGTTATTTAAAAAATACTTCATCAGATTATTTACTATTAGATCTTATATATATTTAGGTTTACAATTTAGTCCTTAATCAATTTTGGACATCAATTTCACTCTCTCCTGGTATCCTCCAGTAGCCACCCCGTTCTCCGGCGCAGATTCAAGTATTCCCAGAACTAAACAACTCCAAAACCAGATCATGCGGCCTTCACCTTCTTCGCCAAGACCAACTCATCTGAAAACCTTGTAAATAAGAACATTTGACCAGATCGGGCTAAACGACAATGCTGGTTTAATGTTGTTAGCATTCCCTTCATTCTGAGGAACTTCATTCTTAGGACTTTTCCTAATTCCCCCTATATTTTTTTTTTTTACACAAGGAACTGAGATGTTAGATTAGATTGGACTGATCTTTCTTTGATTCTTTGGTGGTGATGTGTCCCTATGTTGAGTGGAATGGTGCTGTGCAGTGATTTCATGGTGGTGCGGAGGTGCCCTGAATCCGGTTAGTGTTGCAGTGATGCTGTGTTTCAACTTTTGCAAATGGCATGACAATCAGTTTCTTTTATTTACAGGACCTGTTGTCAAAGGAAAAAATTACATGCTCCACCGGTAACACAGGTTGCCTTTATTGATTTAAAGCCTTTCAATTCATATCAACGGTTGTAAACCAAATGGTCCAAAGGTCCACCTTAAACGCAGCCGTCTACTGGTAGCTGATTGTACAAGTTACCTCTCCTTTTGGCTGACACCTATATTAGATAAAAGAGTTCTCCATGTCAAAATGAGTGGGACCGATCTATTCAGGTCAATCCATTTGAGATTGGATCATTTTTAATTTAGTTTATTTAAATTATGTAAGTTTTAAATTGATATTTTATTAGTCTAATTCAGTTCATTTAATCTTATATAGTATTAAAAAAGTAGACTGACTCAATCATTATTTCAAATTTGAATTTTCTTACTTCAAAATTAGCCCTTGCCATCTAAACTTTTCATACAAGATTTAATTTTATTCCTAAAGCATTTATTCCATTATTATTATTATTTTGTGGTGCAAAATTTTATATCATATTATTTTTATATTGGTATGTTATAGATAGCATATCATATAAATTATTTGATATTACTCTAATAAAATAAGTAGCTAATGGGTTGGCCTGGCTCATCATGGGTCAATTCAGATTGAGCTAGGCCAAATTGGCCCGAGTCACATTAGACTAAAATATATGTGGTAAATAAATTTTCTTAATCTAATCTTTACAATTTATTAGGTTATTTAAATCAACTTATCGATTTTAACTCGTTTTTACCATGTCAATGTTTCTTAAGCAACCTCTCAATAGAAGGTAAAGGAAAAACTAAAATGATGACACTTTAAATTATTTAAGAGCAAAATTGATGGCAAAAATCAAGACTAAAGTGATAACACAAATATGTAGATGATGAAAATGAGATTTAGTCTAATTTAAAAATAAAAGTTTTATAATAAAATTATATATATTTTATGTATAATTAATTGGAAAATAGGAATAATTTATCAAATTATTCTTTTTTTTGTACATTTATTAAATTATTCTTTAATAGTATATTTGGAATGCTAAAAAGTTTGATTTAATTTGACTTGTAAATCAAATTTTATGTTTAAAATATTAAAAAAAATAAGAAATAATTTAATTTTTAAATTTCTTTAAATTTTAAAGATTTATACTTAAAGAAAATTGTTAGAAAGTCAGAATTTTTTATCAAAGTTTTTTTTTACCAAAATGATGTTACATAATTATTGACTCTTAGATGAGTTAGTGGTTCTTACCATTTCATTCCATCTAACAACCATCCATGTATTTTGTCAAGAGAAATGCTAGCAACACACTCTTTGGACACTCTTGTCAATACTTACTTTATTATTGGTCCAAAAACAAGTGTTATTAGCATTCCTTCCCAATATATGAGGTAGACCAATAGTAAAGTAAGTGTTGAAAGAAATGTTCAAAAGAGTGTGTTGCTAGCATTCTTAATTCTGTTAAGTATTTTGACTATTTATTCTTGTTACCAAGTGGCTTCAAACTCAAGAGGGGAGTGAATTGAGTTTATA
This sequence comes from Ormosia emarginata, assembly GCA_029884605.1. Classification (NCBI taxonomy): domain Eukaryota; kingdom Viridiplantae; phylum Streptophyta; class Magnoliopsida; order Fabales; family Fabaceae; genus Ormosia; species Ormosia emarginata. Next base: position 5,598,877 of record JAQQTP010000025.1, read on the forward strand.
AAAAAAATTCACAAATCTTTCACAAAACACTTGTATATCAATTTTCGTTAAAGTTATTAATTGATTGAAGTAAATAGATAAATGTGATTGAATATTTCACTTCCAAATAAACAAGTCAAGATGAATAACATTCAAGCAAGCATATAAAAGTAAAGCATCAAAGTAAAGAGATAGAGTTAAGAAAAGCAAATGCAAGGATTTATCCTGATTCAGTTATCACTTGTGACCTACGTCCAATTTTCAAGTGAATCACTTGAAATTTTTCACTAAACCTTCAAGCTTGAACAACTGCATAAAAACCTTTACAACTTAAAACACTCAACACACATTTGGGATGTTTCACCCTTGCGCTTGAATCTCAAAATAGGGATACCTCACCCTTTACAACTTTAAAGGGATACCTAACCATCTTTACAAATAAGGGATGCTTCACTATTTTATCTCTTGAGGGATAATTCACCCCATTTTACAAGAAATCAAATGGAGATTAAATGATAAGCTCTCAAAAGAGTATATATTACAAATTGAAACTCAATTGGTAGAAGGATAAACACACTTTTAGCTCATAAAATAGAGTATGATATTCAAGTCTGTTAAACTCGTATGCAATGCTTAACCAAGATGTTTCAGATTGATTTTCTCTTAGTCTTTAATGCCAAAAAACTTGTATTTATAGCCCATTGCATTAAAGAGCCGTTGGAAGTGGTTGAAACATTAAATGCAAGTGAACTAATCGTTATTTTCTAATTATGAAAAACCAGTTATTCAAATAAAGAAATCCTTATTTGAATAAACGCGTTTTTAGCACAAAGGAGATTTATTTCTGAAACACTTTTATTTGAATAACAAAAGTGTTATTCAAATAAATGTTTTAAAACAAAGAGGCACGTAACTTGTTTCACTACTAGAAAAATCCAATTTAGAGATGAAAATTAGAGACGGACAAAATTCTGTCTCTAGTAGAGATGGAAATAGAGACGGAATTGATGAATTAGAGAGGGAGATTAAAATTTAAAATTTAGAGACAGAATTTAGAGACGGAAATTATTCGTCTCAGAATTTTCCGTCTCTAATGCCGTCTCTAGTTGGTCAATTAAAAGTCAAATATACTTAGAGACGGATTTTAGAGACGGAATATATCCGTCTCTGATTTTTTCGTCTCTAATATCGTCTCTAATTAGTCAAAGTTATGTTTTAAAAGGTCAAACAATTTTAGAGACGGAATTTAGAGATGGAATATATCCGTCTCTGAATATACCGTCTCCAAATTCAGTCTCTATTTATTAAAATAATATTTAAAAATTTCAAAATATGTTAGAGACGGAATATTATTTCCGTCTCTAATATTTGTAATAATTCCTAAATGTAACTCAGAATTCACATTCCTCCCGAGCCCTAAATCCATTCTGAACCCCCATTTCTCTGCTTCCCTCATCTCCACTAAGAACTCCATTACCGTCGTTCCCTCATCTCCACTGAGAAGCCCTGTTTCTCTCCTTCCCTCATCTCTGACCTCGTTCCCTCCATTCTCACCTCGTTGTTGCTCACGTTTTCTGAGCTCGTGGTAGTTCAGGTATGTTCTCCCTCCATATATGACCTCGTTCTCCCTCCATTCTCACGTCGCTGTTGCTCACGTTCTCTGCTCGTTCTCGCTCCATCTCTCAGGTTGTAGTAGCACATTCTCAGCTCTCCATCTCTCAGGTCGTTCCAGCTCGTTCTCAGCTCTCAATCTCAGAGCTCTCTCTCAGGTCAGATCTAAATCTCATAGCTCTCTGTCAAATTTTACATAGTATGGCCTCAATCAATGTTTTGATTTGGCTTCTCCTAGTCGCCTTGTAGTTGCAGTTTAAGGGGATTCTGGATTTGGATTTAGTGCTATTGAAGTTGAGGTATATGCTATACTTATGTCCATGCTTCTTGCTATACATTCTAATCTAAACTCGAGAATGTGTATGTGTTTGTCTGTGTGTGTTTAATGTTCCTTTTATTGTCTGATTCAAACTGTTTTTCCCCTTTAACTCATGAACTTACTGTAACTAGCATAATAGGCTAGTTTTTCTTATGAATCATGTGTAAAAATCCTCTTAAATCATCCCATGCACCTGTTGATGAGAACATTTGGGGATGGGGGAGAATATTGTAAGTAATATGTATTTTCTCATTAATTTAATGGTAAGAACAGATGTGTGAACTAACCAAAAATAGTCATATTAATAACTAAGAGTAATTACAGAGTCAATTAATAACTATTAACTATAGTGATAACTACCGATGACTAATATTTTAAGATGTGCTATATATGCTAATGAATCTAGACTAATATTCTAACACTCACACTCAGTCTAAAGCTTAATAAGCTCTTACATTTTACCTAAGTTGTCTCTGACCTTTTTCTGAGATGGCGCAACCCAAATCGTAAGCTTTACAGTCTATTTCTACTTTATTGGAGCTTAGATGCATTTTCACGTGTGCTTCACCTGTGCAGTCGAAAGACCAGATCTATTTTGTTAGAGATCTATTCCAGTCTGAACCTGTTGTGTTGAGTAACATATAATTTTAATGGAAAATGCAGAAAGTTTAAAATGGAAGTTGCAGTAATGTTTTTAGTTTCGTGAAAGAGGCATTTCGCCCCCCATCTGTTATTAACTATCTACAATTATCGTTGAATATGTAGGGAAAACCCTTAAAAAGAAAATTAGAGAACATTGGTTTATATAAGTATTATTTATATATGAATGATTAACTGCTATTTTTTGCTTGTCAGTTTGTATCAATCTTGTTTGAATAGGTAAATATTGTTATAGTCCTCTTTATTTTTTCTCCTATATTTGCTTGAGTTAATACCTAATAGAATCATGTGTGTTGTTAATGTAATGCCACAAATAAAACTTGGGTCTTGATCTAACCAAAGGCAAAGGGGTTAGACTCCTCTTTAAAGACGGTACATATTCTCAACACTTGCTATTTTCAAATGATAAGGCTTAATACCACATTCCATAATCTATACATAAAGAAATTTATGTTTTCTTCCTATATATATATAGATATTGTGTATATTATGATGAATATATTGTTTATGTAACCATATGTTAAACCTATCAATATGTTATGAATATATCATTTTGATGAATATTTGGTTATTTGCTGATTAAACGAGTTGTTTGCTTATTAAGTGAGCTGCTCATTGTTTAAATGGGCTGAGTTGTCTTTTAGGTCATGAAAATTGAAAAATAAAAAAGAAAGAAGTTAGGTGTGCCTTAAAAAACAAATTTGGACTAAACTTAAAGATCGATTTAATCTAAACTAATTTATTTAATTGCTAAGTTGAATGTGTTTGATAGGTTCTAGTGATTAGAGAAGAGAGAAAACGAGAAAAAGAGAAAGTTTAAGAGAAAGAATCAAAGAAGAATCCGGAATGGATCTTCTTTGCTAAGGGAATGTCCCTTTCCAACTGAATTATCAGTTTCTTTACAATTCCAAAAAGTACCTTCCTCCTACTTACAATGTGTATTTATATATCAACACACCTCTCTACTAACTCCCCAGTTGTGTAACAGCTGTAACAAACTCATAACTTCCCTCAACTGAATTAACTACCTTTACTCTTTTCCTTCTAACATATACTTTCAGCTTTGGGCTTCCTAAGTCCCTATCAATATCCCCCTTTCTGAACAACCTTGTCCTCAAGGTTGCTTTGAGGAAATTGTTCTGTAATGTACTGAGCATCCTCCCAAGTGGCCTCCTCTAAGGGTCTGTTCTGCCATTTGATCAAAAGTTGAGCCACCTTGCTGTTGTCTCGTGTGATCTCCTGTGAGAACTGGTACTGTATTGAGAAAGAAACAATTTACTGAATAGTTCTTTATTGAAGTATATCTCAATTAGGAATAGAAAATACCCAATTTACCTCGATACATCAGCTGAATTGTGAAACTTAGAAAGTAACAGAGGAATTCGGGGAGAGCCTCTAGGGAGAACCAATTTACCTCGATACATCAGCTTATTATTTTGCAATGAAAACCTAGTATGTGCATCCAGGTTTTGCAATAAATGCTGAACAATTCCTCTCAGTTTGGGGTCATTTTGCACCTCTTCTACCCAGTCTTGTAAGTCCTGAAACTGAACCTTTGAAATGGCTGCAAAAGTCATTTTTCTAGATAGAGCATCTGCTACCCCATTCTCACACCCCGGTTTATACTTAATGTCAAAATCAAACCCAATAAGTTTAGAAGTCCATTTCAACTGCTTCTTACCCCATAAGCGCTGGTCATTCAAAAAATGAAGGCTTCTTTGATCAGTATATATAGTGAAATGTCTGCCCATCAAATAGTGCCTCCACTTCTGCACAGCCATGACTATAGCCATTAATTCTCTTTCATAAACTGACTTCATTTGAGCCCTGTCTGACAATGCTTGGCTAAGAAAAGCCACTGGCCTCCCCTCTTGAAGCAAAACTGCCCCTAAACCTTTGCCAGAAGCATCTGTTTCAACTATAAAAGCCTTTGAAAAATCAGGGACTGTTAGTACAGGCAAATATACCATGTAAGATCCCTGAAATTGGCTGGTTCTCCCTTTAACACTAAAATTCCTCCATTGTTCGGCACTTTCAATGTAAGATCCCTGAAATTGGATCTAATCTCTCCCAACCCAGCTAGCCACTCCATTTTGATAGGAACCAGGTAAACACGGTATAGAAATAATAGAATAGAGGAAATTTATACTGAATTGGCTGGATGATAGCAAAACCAGACCTGTATTATTTATGGAAGAAAACTGGAAAACAGAAATGCAGAGAAAAAATATAACTCCAAGCAAGTATAGAGTGCCTAGTCCCTCCTAAGTGCCCAACTGAATATGAAGCCTACCCTCATCTCACGTTTTCCCCCTTACAAATATACCCATTCAGCATTAACCTCCCCCACTCACCCTCTGCCCACTCAACAAGTAGTTACATCTAAGGTAGTGCTTGTTTTCCCACTTTCCCCACTTTTCGAGCCCACCCCTTTTACATTCTGGTGTTGTCTTCTTCTAGAGTAAACTTTAGTCACTATTGGGCTTGGCCTCTTATCAACATAACACAAAACCAAAAAGGCCTCTAACTCCAGTGAACTGAGGCCCGAAATCACATAACACAAAACCAAAAAGGCCTCTAACTTTAGTTTTAATAAAAACAATAGGAGGCTGATGACTATGACAGTAATCATTGAACTCAATGGCTTTGTCAAGACTGAAATAAGTGAAAACAACAGCCTACAAAATAGTAAATAAACAAATGTAAATATATCAAAATAAATTAGATACAAATGTATTTATAGAGATAGATTTTGCAGCTTTCTCCATCTTAGCATTCTTCATCATCTTTAGGTACCTCTTCTCTTGGCTAATTGGGTCTTCCACTAGCACTATAAGCTTTTTGCATAATTAGTCAGGAAATATTGCTAAGTTGTATTACTTTATTTTATTCTTGGCTTTACTATATTTTTTTCTTACTTATAAATTAGTTCAGAGAAAGTGCTAGTGAGCTTTCCTGATCTGACTGCCACCAATGTATGTCTCAGAAAGCAGTGATTTGGATGTGAATGATATTCTCCATTCTCATTTTTGTTTCTTCCTTTTATTCATAATTCTCTTTAATTTGTTTTTTTTAATATTTCTGGCAATCCATAATGCATGTGAAGTTACTAATTAGAGTTTGGAGACTTTGACTACTATTCGATATACCACTCATTGGAAGGAACACAAGTGTACATACATTTCTAAAATGATCAAATAGTTAGAGAAAATAGATAGAGGAAATCACAGTAAGCATCCAAGATGAACAGCATCTCCACTTTGACCATCTATCTATATAGTGATAGAATGCATTCATTTCTGCTTGGCTCTTCATTTCCAGTTTTCAAAAAACAGTTTCAACTAATTTATATTGTCATAACAGTATTAAAAATGAATATAAAAACGAGTGGTCAACTAACTATGCTGGCAGCCGCCTGTGACTTTTGAAAAAAGATAAAATTTAGATTAATTAATAAAAAATGAGGATAGATATTTTGAAGTAATAATAACCTACCTCAACAGCTGAACACCAAAATAAAGTTTACTGAACTTATTGTTAGGAAAATGTCAGATGCACAGAAACTTTGAATACAGAAACTATTCAAGCTGTTATTTCTTGATTTTTGTTATTTTTCATCTGTTGTTTGAGCTGCAAATGATTGAGTAATAAATGAGCTGCCAAGTGAAAGTAATATGGTCTGCACAATAGGATCTCTGTTTTAGTTCCTTTGCTATGTTCCTTCTTCCTTGGGGCTATGTACTTGATCTGTGTATCTTGAGAACGATAATATGTTATGACCCTTAGACTGTTATGATTTGTGTACTTGGTCTATTTTAGTTCTGATATCTCTGTGTAAGGTCTGTCTTATAGTAAAAGCACTCTTTATCTTTAAAGTAGGTTATTTCTAATTCGGTCTAACTATTTAAATTTTATTTAAACAGTGGGCTGGTGTATTTTGATTGACACGTCTTTTGTTTATCTTTAAATTAGAAACATAATGGAAGCTCTTGAGCATCGGAAGTGGATGGATAAAAGGGTGGGTCCTGATAGGAGAAGAGTTACAAATGAGTTCATGGCAGGGGTTAACGAGTTTGTTGAGTTTGTTTGTGCACAAGAACAATTTAAAACAATAAGAAAGTTGAGGTGTCCATGTAAAAAATGCAAATGTAAGGTATATCACTTTGTTGATGACGTCAAGGCACATCTGTGTATGAAGGGGTTTATGAGTGATTACTATTACTGGACTAACCATGATGAACCAAGGCCTCCCATTCCCCCAGTGGTTGTAGACAATTCATACTGTGGAAGTAGTGGGGTAAGGGAAGACTTCAATAGGTATGAGCAGATGGTAATGGATGCTGCTGGACCCTCTGTTGCCAATTACATTGAGCAACAAGGGTTTGGTTATGCAGAACAAATAATGGAAGATCCTAACCCAGAAGCCAAAAGATTTTTTGAAATGTTGTCAGCTGCACAAGCTCCCTTGTATAATGGTTGTGACAATTACTCCGAACTGTCAGCTGCGTGTGAGGCTCTAAGTATCAAATCTAATTTCAATATCTCTGAGACTTGTTTTAATCAGTGGGTGGAGTTTATGGGAAATGCATTGCCAAATGATAATCGAATATCCAGAAACTTCTACCGTGCAAAGAAAGCAGTGCAACGACTAGGGTTGGGTTGCAAAAAGATTTCCTGTTGTCCAAATGGATGCATGCTTTATCATCCTCCTTATGAGAATCTTCGTAGTTGTAGATTTTGTGAAGAAGACCGTTATAGAAGCATCACTAGAAATGGTAAGGTCAAAGAAATTCCTCAGAAAAAAATGTGGTATTTCCCACTTATCCTAAGGCTACAACGACTTTATTCCTCAATGCAAATGGCGTCTCAAATGAGATGGCATCGTGAGAATGAGAGGGAGACGACGTCTTTGTCCCACCCATCTGATGGAGAAGTCTGAAAATATTTTGACGAAACATATCCTGAATTTGCAGAAGACCCTCGAAATGTGAGGCTAGGGTTATGTGCTGATGGATTTGCTCCATTTGACAAAACAGGTAGGACTTATTCATGTTGGCCAGTAATCGTTACTCCTTACAATCTACCTTCGTGGATGTGCATGAGAAGAGAGTTCATGTTCTTAACTATCATAATTCCAAGCCCTTCCAATCCAAAAAGTAAAATTGATGTGTACTTACAACCGCTTATAGATGAACTAAAACTTCTGTGGAATACCGGTGTCATGACCTATGATGTCTCACGACAACAAAACTTTGTCATGAAGGCTTGTTTGATGTGGACGATTAATGATTTCCATGCATATGGGATGTTATCAGGTTAGATGACAATGGGAAAACTTACTTGTCCAATTTGTATGGAGCACTCAAAAGCACTAACACTTAAACATAGCCGAAAGACATCATTTTTTTATTATCACCGTCAATTCTTGCCACATGATCATTGTTACAGAAGGAACAAAAATGCTTTTAGAAATAGACTTGTTGAAACTTCATTACCCCCACGAAGGTTGACTGATGAAGAAGTGTGGGATAGGGTAAGACATATATCTAACCTAACTGAATCAGTAGGAGAAAGTCTACCAGGATATGGTATTTATCACAACTGGACAAAACGAAGTATCTTTTGGGAATTGCCTTATTGGAAAACAAATCTTCTCCCGCATAATCTGGATGTCATGCATATTGAGAGAAATGTGTTTCTTAATATCATATACACAGATACGGATACTAAAGGCAAGACGAAGGACAATTTTAATGCTAGATTGGACTTGACAGAATATTGTAGACGAAAGGATCTAGAGCTACAGGATGGTGGAGGTGGAAAGCTAAAACAACCCAAAGCGCAATACACATTGACTAAGCAACAAAGATTAGTCGTGTGCGAATGGGTTAAACAATTGAAGCTACCAGATGGGTATGCCTCCAATTTGGCTAGATGCGTTGACATGAGGGAAGCAAAGTTGTTTGGTATGAAGAGTCATGATTGCCATGTGTTCATGCAACGTTTGCTCCCAATTGCATTCAAGGCATTACCCAAGCCCATTTGGAATGCACTTACTGAGTTGAGTATATTCTTTAGAGAATTAACTTCATCGTTGCTGAGAAAGGATAAATTACATGAGATGGAACAAAACATTGCAATTATTTTATGTAAATTGGAACAAATATTTCCCCCGAGCTTCTTTGATTCGATGGAGCATATTCCAATTCATTTGCCCTACGAAGCAAGGGTCGGTGGTCCTGTGCAATATCGATGGATGTATCCCTTTGAAAGGTTGAGTCATCTATCTATCTTTATTTTTTTCAATTAAATCCTCATAATGTATTTGTAATATTGATGTTCTCAATTAATAGGTTTATACGTACCTTAAAAGATAAGGTCACAAACTCAGCTGTAGTTGAAGATACCATTTGTGAAGCTTATTTAGTGGAGGAGACCTCTACTTTTGCATCTTACTACTATCCACCCACTGTTCCATCTAGAAGGACAAGAGTGCCACGGAATGACGATGGGGGTGAAGGTGGTTCAATCAATCTACGATTCTCTATTTTTAATTTTTTCGGTCGTCCTATTAGAAAACGCAAATGTTGCGTCTTATAAGAAAGGGAAATGAGTGCTGCACACTTGTATGTTCTTCTAAATTGTCCTGAGGTGGAGCCTTTTTTAAAGTAAGCTTCTAAGTTATTCTTTTAATTTCACATATCATGATTAAATCTACGACGTGATTTAATCTGTGATTTTAATTCAGCATATATGCAGATTTGCTACGAGAACTTAGTCTAAATGACTTGGAAGTGGACAAACAAATCTCCACAACATTTCCCACATGGTTTAAAGAACATGTATGCTAAATATCATCTACCTAATTTTTTTGTTAATTCCCTCATTACTTGTTTAGGTAGAACAAATTAACTTACCCATTTGTGATATAGGTGTTCAATAATAACATTGAAGATGAACTTTTGAGGAGTTTGGCATGGGGCCCCTCAAACAAAGTCAACATGTGGCAAACATATTCAATAAACGGTTACAAATTCAATACAAAAGATCATGGTCAAGGGATAGGCACAACAAATTGTGGTGTATGTGTTCGAGGTGGCGAGAATGAGACTATGGAGAATGATTACTATGGGGTTTTAACTGATATTATTGAAATGCAGTATATTAGGTGGCCCTTAAAGATGCTAGTTCTATTCAAATGTGACTGGTTTGATCCCACCCCAAATCAAGGGACAAGGATAGATAATTATGGAATCGTTGAAGTTAAAGCATCTAAAAGGTATAAGAATTATAATCCATTTATTCTTGCACAATAAGCAAAGCAAGTGTACTACACACAGTATCTTGAAGGGCAGCAAGCGTGGTTGGTTGTGATTAAAACTAAGGCACGAAGCACAATTCAAACTTTAGAAACAAAAAAACCTGGAATAAATAATCCATACCAAGATGAGTCAGTCCCGCAAATGCCTATGATAGTTACAAACGATGATCTTGAACAAAGTCTTATTGATATAGATGGTCCCGCAGAGGAAATACATGGTCCAACCTTGAACCAGTTTGATTTGGAAGAAGTAGATGAAGATGTTGAATTAGAAGAAGAAGAAGAAGAAGAAGAAGAAGAAGAAGAAGAAGAAGAAGCAGATGATGATGATGATGATCATGATGATGATTCTGACTAGATTTTGTCATTTTTTTTAATGAAATTATTAACGAACTCGTGTGTTTGTATTCATGACCTATTAGTTAATATATGCTTAGTGATTATGGATTTCTTTAAATTCATTACTCTTCTAGTTTTTTACTAATTTTCTATATTAATTTAATTGTACCTAATTGAATTTTATCATTACTCTTTGCATATAGATGGTAGTTAGAGGGAGAGGCAGAGGGAGAGGAAGAGGTACCGCTTAAACTGGGCCTACACCTATCCCATCTCCCCATTCTCAGACTGGGCCTACATCTATCTTGCCTCCCCATTCTCATATTGGACCTACATCTATCCCATCTTCACATATCCTATCTCCCCACTCTCAGACTGAACCTACATCTATCCCATCTTTCCACTCTCAGACTGGACTTACACCTATCCCATCTCCCCATTCTCAGACTGGGCCTACATCTATCCTGTCTCCCCATTCTCATATTGGACCTACACCTATCCCATCTTCACATATCCCATCTCTCCATTCTCAGACTGGACCTACATCTATCCCATCTCCCCACTCTCAGACTGGACCTACATCTATCCCATCTCCCCAATCCCAGATCGGGATTGCACATATTTCATCTTCACATATCCTATATCCTCATTGTCAAATTGGGCCTACACCCTCCTCAACTGCGCCTTTACATATATCGAGTGACCCTTCAACTAGTTCATTTGCACCTGGACACCCTGACGCAACAGCATCTACACCAGAGAACCTCAGGTGGGGGCGAAGGGATGTAGATGGACGTATTTGGATCAAGCCTGCCAACAAAGATCAGTAAGTTATCCTAATTATGAAATTTAATTAAAAAAGAATAGTTATATATATATATATATATATATATATATATATATATATATATATATATATATATATATATATATATTCATATTTCGATTTTCAGGTTTCATCCCGATGTTGGAACGACACGTGATATAACTACCATATTCAAAAGGAAGTATGATCAACCTTGGACATGTTGGACAGATGTACTCGACACTGTGCGTGATATGTGGTTTAGAGATTTTGGGGTATGTGTTCTTTTAATTCTTGTTATTAATCTATTATTAATTTACAAATATTGTATTTGATTAATTAATATTTTCATCAATGTAGGCGAAATACAAGTGGTTACCTGAACATAATGATATGATTAGAAAGATATTTGAAATGAAGGGATCTGGTGCGCTCTCAAATAATCTATTCAAGGTGCGTGATAGAAAGAATAAGGGTATATGGATTCAGCCAGATGCGTTGGCGCAATTGTGGGCTAAATGGAGTGATCCTGCCTGGCAAGCACTGTCCATGAGAAACAGCAGAAATAGACAAGCTAAAGAGGGTCTCAATGTGCACATCGGAGGATCCATATCTGCAACAGAGCACTGCAGGAGAATAGTAAGAGATGTGACATCCTTATAATTATACCATATACTCTTTGTATTGTTGCTAATGTTGAGTAGTTATGGATAATGTCATGAGTTGTGTTTACATAGACTACTGCTCATGTACCCCAAAAAAAAGAAAATAATTGACTGTTGCTCTGCAAGCATCTGGTAATGGAGTAGTTTGCATCAAAGGCACGCGGACCGAAGCATGAGTGGAGTGGTCTGCCCTGTATTATTGGGTTGAGTTTGAGTACTTGTTATTCTTTCTATCTTGAAAAGAAACCAACCTTTTAATGAAACCACTCATCACACACACTGACTGACGCCGAGCATCGCTTCCTTCTTTTCTTTCTTTTTTCCCACTTCTCAACCACAGGCACCTATACCAAAACCCCTTCTCTTCTCTCTCTTCCTTCTCTTTGCTTGAAACAGGAAGCAGAGTGCATGCTCCTAAGTCCTATCCTTTGCAGCTTTAAGCTATATATATCAGGAAATAATTAACACCAAAAGAAATACTAGTATGTTAGTATTATTAAATGAAATATGGGAATAACAGAGCTAGACTAGAAGAACACGAAAACAGTACATTATACAGCACACAGGAAATATACATATGTTTGCTATGACCATTTAGCTAATTGCTCAACTTCTTAAAAGAGTTAATTTATTACCAATATAAACACACTATACACTTATTAGCCAAAACCGTGTATCTTAATAATGTGCTAGCAGTTGTTATTGTATAAACATATATTTTAGAACTTCTTAAGAATAATAATCCAATTTTGAGTTGAGTAATGATATTTGAACATACTTCCATTCACATATTTCTAAGTCAAATAACACTTCCAGTCCTTGTAATTGTTTCTGAATGAGATTGTGCACATGCCTAACATAGTATGTGCAATTGTTTTTCCTTTTGGCTTTTGGGTTTGTGGTTTGATATAGCATATCTTTCCCTTTTTATTAGCATTAACTACCTTTTTTTTGTTATTCTTTATTATTCTATTTTTACTATACTAGCAAACTGTTCCATTACAAATTGTTTTCGCATTACTGCAAAATGCATGTTCCATTACGTTTCTTTTCTAAATTAAGGTACATCTGCTAGCTCAATGGAATTGTTAGGGGGAAAAAAGTTAATTTGGTTGTGAAGGGCCCAAATGTGATAGCAGAAGTTTATCAAATGTTCTTTATAAATTTGTCACCATATTAAAAGTTCAAGAACTCCAAATAAATTGAATAAATTAAAGAACTTGACTTTATCATTTGTCTTTATCTCACATTCTATTGTACTAGGTGAATGACAAATTACCCAAGTCTCGTCTCTTAAGTGACTTCTTCTTCCTCTTTTTTTTCCAATTACAAAAACATTGAGGAAATGTTTTATTTATTTTAGAAATGTGTTTTATTCTAACGGGTCACCTGCACACTTATACTTTAACCTCATATTTATCAAAGTACTAAACTGATAAAATTAGTTGAACCAGTGCATGAGCTTAGTCTGGATTCAGCACTTAATTTATGTGCTGATAAATAAGGATGCTCATTAAGTAATTGAGCATTCATGTCCTTTTTGTACATACACTAGAAATTGTCTCTGTTTATGCATGTATTCATTCTTCTCCCCTCTCCCACACTTTGTATTGATTGCAACATAAAATTGCCAATGAACTTTGGGTAAATGATGATCTCATGTTTATGATTTCATAATCAGCTTATGAAAAGCAGCACCCTGTTTACATTAGTGATAAATTAGATCAGGAATTGCATTTTTTTTAGTTGGGCCTTTTTGGAATACTCTTTTGAGCATTATTGCAGTCTGACACTGAATAGGTCAACAAATTGAAACTGTGAGAATGCCATGTCACTTAAAGATTTAGCATTTGTTTGAGAACAAAATGAGGAGGGAAAGTAAATTAGGGGTGAACATGGGGATGTAATACTGTCTATTTTCATTTCATTTTTTTCAGTATCTTGTCATAAGGTTAAACAAGATTCTGTTTCCTTTTCAACTTAATCATGTTATTTCCACTACTATGCTTTGCAAGTATTGTTAAATTCTGGTCATGTGTAAACTTGTTAAGCGAAACTAGTTACAGCTAATTGCTTGCTTACAGCTACAAAGATGCTAACTAGCCAAATAGTTTTCATAGTAACATTTTCTTCTAATAAATTACTTTTAAGTTGCAGGCCTTTTTAATAATTATTTAATGCAAATGATTTCTAAAGCAATATTCAATTGAACAAGGAAAGCAACGTTGGTTTTAATTGGATGGAAATTACATTTAGAACACTTTCTTGCTTTTTGGGCTACTACTAATACTTATTTTTTGTCTTTTCAGGCGAATCAGATGTCCAGGGAGCCAAACTTTTTTGACATCTACAAGCGGCTTCATCGATCTAAGGAGAATTCAGAAGAGTTTAACACTTTGGAAGCAGCAAGGATTGCGGTAAGCATAAGTTAACATTTAAGTTACGTCAATTTTTAAGTACAAATGTCTTATAATTACTTTTTAGGAAGAGTATGAAAGGCGGATGACTGAGTGGCAATCCCAGCATGGTGAAGGTAGCAGCAGTCAAGAATCTGCTAACAGCATCTATTTAGATGTTGTTGGAGGACCCAACAAGAAATGGCGCATATACGGATTGGGTTCACAAGCAACTGATGTTATTGGATCGTCTTCTGCTCCCTCCTCCTCTTCCATTGATGGAGTATCATCTACAGAGATGTCTGCAATGAATGCCAAAATTCAGGCTTTAACAGATGAACTTCATCAAAAGAATCTTGAACAACAAATAATGAAGCAGAAGATAGACCAATGGGAGGAGAGGTTTAGGATTCTTCTTGTAGGTAGTCAATTTAGAGCACCATCAGTTACAACTTCACAGCCTGAGCCTTCTCATATTGCACCTAGAGAAGATGATGACCATGATGATGATGAGATGGGTGGTGATGATGATAATCCAAATCTATGATTAGTTTTATTTTTTTATATTTTCATTGACAATTTTAGTTACTATTAAAATATTTACAATGATAATTAATTATTACTTTGTATTTTGGTACAAATATTTGTGATGATATTAACAAATTGTGATTTCTTATACTATTATTGTGATGGTTAATTGTATCGAGTTTAGTTATAAAATATAATTTTGAAAAATTTAAATTTAGAGACAGAATAGGTTGTTTTTTATTTTAAAAAAATTAATTATTGGCTTCAGAAACGGAATAGTTCCGTCTCTAATTTTAGAGACGGAATTGGAGACGGGAATAACGGGACTCCAATTTGGAATTAGAGATGGTAATATTTCCATCTCTAATTTTAGAGACGAAATTGGAGACGGGACTCCAATTTGGAATTAGAGACGGAATTAGAGACGGGAATATTTTCATCTCTAATTTTAGAGATGGAATTAGAGACAACAATATTGTCGTCTCTAACTTAATCATTTTATATTTAAAAGATATATCCGTCTCTAATTAGAGACAGAATTTTTTTATTTAGAGACGGATATTATCCGTCTCTAATTTAGAGACGGAACATGAATTCCATCTCTAAATATTTAGAGACGTCAATTTTAGAGATGAAAATATTTCCATCTCTAATTCCGTCTCTAAATCTTTAGAGACAGAAATTTACCCTTTTAGAGATGGAATTCGTTCCGTCTCTAAATCTGAAAATTCTAGTAGTGTTTTAAGTTGTTATTTGAATAAAGTCCTATTTTATTCGAATAAGGCTTAATGTATTTGAATTCTTAGCATTCTGACTTTGGTTATTTGAATAAGGAAACCCTCTATTTGAATAAATATATTTGAAAATACTTTAATCAACTTTTAAAACTTGCCAATTGTTTTCAAATGTTCCACCAAGCTTTTAGGTACTTAAAGACTATTTCTTAAGAAATTAAAAAAATATTTTAAAATCTTGAAACCATGTATGCTATTTGGGTTCTTGAAAAATATATTTAGAACTTAAGTATGAACCCATTTTTATCTTTACAAAAATATCTAAATCCTAAAGTTATTCTTGAAGGTCTTGGATTTGATCTTGCCATCATCTTTATGTTTGTTATCGTCAAAACAATTTTTAATGGCTAATAGCCAATTACAATTCTGGTAATGTAGCATTACTCATATTTAAAAGTCCTATAAAATATGGTTGAACTAGTTTTATTACTCGTAATGATGCACATGTTTGTTAAATTATATATGAATAATTTTTTAAATAATGATTTGTTATTTATTATTATTTAAAAATATGAAAAATATATTACATTTTTAATTTATTTATTTCAAGAAAAAACCATATATCTCATAAAAATTAATGCTATAATATAAAACATTTAACATATCAATAGTCTCTCAAGATGTTAGAAAAATGTAAACAATTAGCATAAAAATATAAAACTTGAGGTCTTTGATTGCTTGTTTCTAATGATCATGATATGTTACTTCACAATTCGCAATATTGAATCGAATATGCTTTCAACTCTTTAATCTTCAACTTAAGTAAATACAAAATATGAGACTTACTCTAGGTCATCTAATTCAACAACTATATAATTGGTGGGTTTCCTATGTACTAATTCTCCCTTAGCAGAAAGCAGTCCGATTACATCTATGAAAAAAAATAATGTCACTATAATCATACAAATAATAATAACATATAGCATAACATAAAATTACTTGTCAAATTTATCACTTACCAACTAGGTGTGAATCTTCATGTTAGACTTCTAAAATTTGGGAGTCTGGGGTGAAAGAAAATCCATTAATAGGAATTATGGACTTTTTAACTTTAGTATCATCCGTAAAAAGCTTGAAATAAACTCTAAATGCATGAAGGGTGGGTTTAAATTTGCCTTGATTTAAAGCGATAGTAATATTTTTTAAATCATAAACTTGTCCTTTTATTAGTCTATTTTCAAACAGATGAAAACTACTCCATATTGTGCATTGAATTATTTCACCCCTAAAAGAGATAATAATAACTTAGGGATTTGTATGAATGAAAGGGATAAGGAAACACTATAAATAATTTAGAAATACCTTTTTATCCATCACGATCATTTCAAGAACATTAGGTAGATCTGATTGCTTAAAATTCGGAACTTTCCAAAAACGTATAACCCTTACTCTATGCTTTCAAGTCTTCTTATTATTGTTGTTATTAACCTCATCAACAAAATCATATTGATCAGTCATGGTAGCAACTAATTGAAGTGAATAGAGAGTAGATAGAGTTGTGAATCCATTTTTCAAATATACTAAATATATAAAAATGAGTGTGGAGTTTCAATATTTTAAAAAAATTTAAAATGACCAAGCATTTGGTGGGAAACTTAAAATTGTAGTTACTTAAATTTTAAGTATTAGTCTTACCGTTTTAATGATTAAACATGTAGCAAGTGATGTATTACTCCACCATGTGCAATTGTGAATATATACGACTAGTTTGGTTCAATTTTAGTATATTCATATAGGCTGAGTCTAATATACACCCTCTAAAGGAAGGTATATGGT
Source organism: Ormosia emarginata (assembly GCA_029884605.1). NCBI lineage: Eukaryota > Viridiplantae > Streptophyta > Magnoliopsida > Fabales > Fabaceae > Ormosia > Ormosia emarginata. Next base: position 5,616,070 of record JAQQTP010000025.1, read on the forward strand.
GCACCTTCCAAATTTCAATCGTTGATCGTGTTGAAAAACACGTCAACGGTTGAGATGAAAGACCTGTAACCTGTCATCCCCTTCATTGTCGTTGGTCATTGCCTTTCGCCGTCGGCTACCTCCGATCGGCCACCTCCGGTGCAACCTATGCCGGTTCGGCAACGTCCGGCCAGCCACTTTCGGTGCTACCTCCAGCTAGTCCGGCCACCTCCGACTGGTGTAGCAAACTCCGACTGGCCACCATTGAAAAAAAAATTTGCAAAAAAAAAAACCCTGCAGTAGCAGGTAAATTATAGGGTATATGGTACACCCAAACTCAACAGGGTGTACCATAGCACCCGCCTATTCATATATCATATTACATTTTTTCAAGAATGACTACTATATTACTTTTGTAGTATATATAAAGTTAGTTTTTTTTTAGAGTATCCTTCACCTATAATTAAGAGATTAATTTCTCAGGATACAATCAAGTGCCTAAATAGGGACCCTTCTTAACGATGTTATTTTCATACACTTAAATTATGTGATCAAACTCAAGACCACATGACTCGAGTCTCTTCTACTTGAACCAATACACGTTGATATAATATATATAAAGTTAGTTGAGATCACATTTTATTTATTTTTTTAAATGCTAAAAACAAACGTGAAGCATAGTTGGAACGTCATCTACATAAATTTGAAGAGTTTCAACAAAAAGAGCTCATTTATCTAGCTAGTTTATAGGTAGGGGTGTTCGTGGTTCAATTTTGATTGATTTTGAGTTAAAAAATTAACCAATTCAAATAATGTTATTTACATCGGTTGGATTGAATTTGATTAATGATATTCTAAAAACTGATTTAATCCAAACTAATTCAAATCGATTTGGATTTGATCGGTTTAATTGATTTTTGACTGAAAAATTTTTAAGCCTAGAATGTTGTGAGTTAAAAACAAATTAGCTTATAAAAAAAAGAAAAAAAAAGAAATAAAGAAAATAAAAAATAAAAATAACTTATTTTATATACTTAAAATAATATTTAATTACATAAAGTGAGAGAAGTGTGTGAAAAATTAGAGTTATTATAAGTAAAAATATAAATTCAATAACAAATAAATATATTACATAATATCAATCAGTTTGGATTGGATTAGATCAATTTTCATCAATTTTGACAATTAAAATCAATCAAATCCAATTAATTTTTCAAAAAATAAAACAAAAAAGAACCAAATTTATTTAATTTTGATTGAATTTCGATTTTTTAATTCGATTTTTAATTTGAATTGGATTTGAAAGCCCCTATTTATGGGCAACCTCATGTGGCATGGTGATACTTCCGTAATCAGATGGATCATATTTTAGTATATATATATATATATATATATATATATATATATATATATATATATATATATATATAAAATCAAATTCAAATTATTTATATATCTTAACTATATCTATCATTATCTTTGACATGATAAAGCTCTTTAGTTCTTTTGATACTTTTGATAGTAATTTAAATTTAAAATTTGAAAAACTCCATCAAAGTTTATATAATGGGTTAACTAAATAATTAAAAATATATGTAATTATAAAAATTGTAATATTAATGTTAAATCTCAAATTTTGAATAATAATTAATTTAAATTGATAATTATTTATTTAGATAATTTAAAACTTCATTAAAATAGAGTGAAAATTTGAGGTAAAAAAAATTCACCAATGACTGTCACAGGTCATTGGTAAAACTTATAGATTTATAATGATTTAATTTAGTTTTAAATAAATGAATTATCTTACCTTTACTAATTTTTTTATTTTGCCTCTTATACCTAAGAACCAAATTGTACAATGAAAAGACATCTGTCATTTTTAGAAGAAGTGTATAAATTATTCTCACTCTAATTTATTATATTAGGATGGATTAGGATAAAAATATAAAAAATAAAATGAAATCAAAACAATTCTATTTTTAATGAGTTTCAAACATAAAAAATAATTTATAAATCAATTCTAATTCAAAACTTTTTAATAAGAATACGTTTGTTTATGCTTTTTTTGCTTCTTCTGAAAAGCAGAAAATGTTATTTTTCAAAATAATCAATTATAGAGAGATGAAATAAAAAAGAAAACAAGTAAAAAGATATTTTTTATAATTATATCTAAACATAAAACAACTTTAAAATGTCATAAAAATTTCTAAAAAATTATTTATTTATAGTATATTATAATCATTTTTTTAAAGCTTACCTGAATGTACCCTAAGTTTCAAAAGTAAATTTTAATTTTAAATTAAATTAAATTATGTTAATTTTTATTTCCAAATGAAACTAAATTGTTTTAAAAATTGAAGCAAATATTAAGTTATAAGACCTTTAAGTTATAATTCAATTGATAAAATAAACTAAATTTATAATTTAATAATAATTAAATCGTAATTAAACTAAATATTGTTAAGCTAAGTCAGTCCAACTTTTAAAATTGTAGACTTTAAATTATATTTAAAAATTTTAAAAAAGATAAAAAGAAGCGATTTATAATAAAATAAAATAAAAAAATATACCTTTATTATTTGATAATTTAATAAATTAACGAAAGGAGAGAATAAAATATTCAAATAAATTTTTTTTATCCTCCCAATTAATAGGATAAAAGATAAAACTTTAAATGATAAAAGAGAAACTCTTTCACCTTCCTTTTTCATTTTACACCCTCCTATAAATATCTCTAAAACACATTATTATAAAATTTTGTAAAACTATTCCTTCTCACCCCTACTTTTGAGACATCCTTCCAAATCAATGCTTTCGTGCCTGAGCTTATCTGGCTACTCTCGTCTCTTGTGCTGGAACCTCGATAAAAGGAAAGGGAGAGAAAACAAACGGAAATGAGTGTACAACTTAGGAACGAATATTTAAGGAAAAAATAAAATAAAAAAATTAATATGGATGTGGTAACGTTCGGGATCATAATCGGCGTTATCATCCTCTTCTTAGTAATTGTGTGCTACATCACCATCGAAGGCACCTGCAAATCACGCTCCTAGATAGAACTAACTAGTCACTCACTACTACTATACAATACACTACACTAGTACTTCCAACTCCCAACACCTCTCAATTTCAATTCCATGGCATTGGGTAGAAACCGTGTTGAATCGGCATTGCTCCTTATGGTGGCTTTGGTGCTTCTTGGGTTCTGTTTGGATCTGGGTTTTGGGCATCAGGGTCAATCCCATTCTGGGTTCTCTACACACCATCATCACCATCATCATCATGATGACCATCAGTGTGGAGATGGGCATGGCCATGTTCATCAGGCGGAGAAGGAGAAAACGGTTGTTGGGTTGAAGCTTCCAGAAGAGTTAGCCGAGGAGGAGGATATGAAACTTTATGGATTTGGGTTCCCCCATGACCATGATCATCATCATGGGCATCACCACTATATTGGAGCTACAGAACTATCGGGTTTAGGTATTTTTTTTATTTTTATTTTTGTCAATTTTGTGCCCTATGTGTTTTTGACAATTCGATTTCTTAGTTTGTTGCTTTACTTTTTGGTGTTTTTGTTCTGCAAAATTTAATCTTTATATTGATTTGAAACATTCAACTGTTCAAATGCAACTCGTATGAAATGGGTAATGACTTGATTAGCAGATTTTAATCATGCGTTTCGATTAGCTTATTTTGTGTTCAAAATCGCTTATAATCAAAATCTTTCTGAGAGAGTTTTTGAGAAAATAAAAAAGTGATTTTTCCCCAAAAATTAAGCAAAACCAAACATTCAAGTTTTTCAAATCTGGGAATCAGATGAGTATAAGTCATTTCTTCAGTGGCTTAATGAATGGAAGATTGTTGAAGTGAATAAGAATCTTTAGATAGTCAGAAATGCTGTTGGAAGTGAATATTAGAAGCTCTAAAGGATTGAAATGGTCCTATAGCTGAATTAGGATGTGAGTGCCAAGTATCTCAAGCATTGATACAGACAGAAGAAGCAGAATGCTTAGTCAATTGGGGATGTAAATTAGTAAAGAAGCTTTCCCAGGCTTATTTGGTTGTGGCTTGTAATCGTTGTAGACTTGAAATTGTAAAGTTCTGTATCCAGTGCACGTTGTTCATGAGTTGATTGAGAGATATTTTTAATGAGCTTGTAATCGTTGTAGACTTGAAATTGTGAAGTTCCCTATCCACCATTTGTTGTTCGTTTTCATACCATTGTACCCTCTTGGATAATTTTCTAATGTTGTTTATTTATTTGTTTATTTTAATTATAGGCCTTTGGTTGAATGCATTGGGTTGTTCGTTTCTGGTGAGCATGGCTTCCCTTATTTGCCTGATTATTCTGCCTGTAATTTTTGGTAAGTAAATACAAATTGTTCAATTCTCAATGTGAAAGGCCTATCTACAGTGCACAAAACTGAATACTCTGAGTTATTCACCTATTTCAGTACAAGGGAAACCATCCAAGGCCGTTGTTGATTCATTGGCTTTATTTGGGGTCAGGTTTCTTCTTGCTCCTTTCTTTGGTTTCATTATCGTAAATTCTTCTTTTGATTGCTTTTCTTTCACTATGTTTATCATCAAGATTACTAGTGTTATCCCATCTGTTACAACAACCAAGTCTTTTCCCACTAGGTGAGGTCGGTTACATAGATCAAATGACGCCATTGTGTCCTATCATAAATCAAGTATTCAGAAATGTCATACAAATCTAAATCTTTTTTAATCATTTCACCTTTAGTCTTTCTTGGTCTCCCTCTACTTTTAGCTATTGGGCTATTCTCCACCTGATCTACTCTTCTTACAGGAGCTTCTAAGGGTCTTCTCCTTACATGTCCAAACCACCTAAGGCGAGATTCTCCCATCTTTTCCACAATAGGTGCTACCCTCACTTTCTCTCTAATGCATTCATTCCTAATTCTATCTTGTTTTGTATAGCCACACATCCAGCGTAACATTCTCATCTAAGCGACACTGATCTTATGCTCTTGCTGACTTTTTACCGCCTAAGATTCAGCACCACACAACATCGTAGGTCTTATAGTTGTGCTGTAAAATTTAACCTTAAGCTTGAGAGGCACTTTTCTATCACAAATAACTCCTGAAACACTCTTCCATTTCATCCATCCAGCTTGAATCATGTGGTTTACATCTCCCTCTATCTCTCCGTCATTTTGTATGATAGATTCAAGATACCTAAATCGTGTTATTTGTGGTATGGTATGGTATGGTCTCCAATTTTCACCGCTAAGCTAGTATTAGCATGCTTCATACTGAACTTGCATTCTATATATTCCATCTTACTTCTGCTTAGACAGAAGTCATATTCTTCCAAAGCTCGTCTCCATAGCTCTAGCTTCCCATTTATTTCCTCTCTCGACTCTCCAACTAAGACTATATCATCTGCAAAAAGTATGCATTATGGGACCGGCTCTTGGATATGCGTAGTAAGCACATCCAAGACCAAGGTAAAAAGATAAGGACTCGAAGTTGACCATTGGTGTAGTCTTATAGTTATAGGGAAATCTTTTGTGACCCCACTCTGTGTTCTTACACTAGTTTTAGCCCCATCATACATATCTTGAATTGCTCGAATATAAGCAATACTAACCCATTTCTTCTTCAAAACTTTCCACAAGACCTCTCTCGGTACACTATCATAGGTTTTTTCTAGATCAATGAAAACCATGTATAGGTCTTTTTGCTTCTTCCGATACTTCTCCATCAATCTTCGTAGGAGATAGATTGCTTCTATGGTTGACCTCCCAGGCATAAAATCAAATTGATTCTCTAAAATATGAGTATCTTGTCTTAATCTCCGTTCAATTACTCTTTCTCATAACTTCATGGTATGACTTATGAGCTTAATCCCTTTGTAATTTGCACAATTATCCCATCTGTTATTTTCATTAAATTATATGGTTACTGTTTTTTATGAATTGAGTTTAAAACGTGCAGTTTGTGAATTCCATTTGCATTACTTCATGTAAAATATGATACTTAGTGATCTCTAAGTAGCACCAACCAATGCCCTGTTTTATGGAGATCAATGGCATGAATTATTTGATGCTTAAGTGATATCATCTTAATTAATATCTCTTCCTTTTTTGGAGACCTTTTATGAAAACAGAAGAGCCTTGGTGCTTCCAACATGTTGAATTTTCCTATTAAACTGAAATTTGAAAGTATTTTTTGATGCAAGCGTGACTAATGGTGGTTCTACTGATCCTCTTACACCACCAAGGTTTTTGTTTTTCCTTCTCCTCTAGTCACATGAGCAGTTTGGGGGCATCATTAGGTCCTAATGTAATTCTTGCGATACATATAGTTCAAATGATGATCAAGTGTTCTGCAAATATCAACTTTGAAAGGATACTCTAAAGTTCATTTTAAGATAAACCAACAAATAGGATCCAAATTACTATAATGGTTGGATAATTGATAGTTCTTTAATTTAATTGGCAACAAACATAACATTACAATATGCTCAAGATCTGTGGCCTGTGGGCAACACTATTTGTCAGTGTGCAATATATGCTGTTATATACTGATTATAGGCATAGAGGAATATCACAATTTTTAAGGATACAATTTTGCAGCTCTATTTTGAGGAATATAGTGATCTTCATACTTTCTATATGGGGATCAGGTTTTGGCTATTTTAGAGGGGCTTTTTTGTTAGACATGCAGAGAGACTGACAAGCTTTGCTTAGCTGGATGTGTTTTTCTTGTCTGTCCAGGGTTTTTTGGTTTTTAATTTAATCTAGGAGGATATCTTATTTTCTGCTCTATACTACTTTCCTTCTCTTTTCTAATATTCTTATTCTATCTAAAGAAAATACTAAATATGCAATAGCAATCCATAGAAGTTATGTCTTAATTCTTGGAAGCTTTAGTAAGCTGTGCCCAAGTTAAACTCTTTTTCCTCCTTTTACCATGACACCATTCATCATGTTGTTATATATTGTCATTGATTTACAAGGAGCCTTATAACCCAATTCACCACATGGAACAAGGATTTTGCTTGGCCTTTGGAAACATTTGAGTTTTCTCTCTTCTTTTTCACATTGATTGCAATGGTTACCTCATTAAGTGCCTCCAAACTAAGTTTGTTCCATCACAGTTCTGATCATCCTGAAGAATTTGCCATGTCATATGCATTCCAATTTTCACTTTGTAGATACATTCTTACGTAATTGCCTACAATGTTAAAGGACTTCTTAGCATGTTTTATGTTTTGTGTGCTTAACTGCAGATTTTACATTGTTCAGTTCAGTATTGATGATGACATTTCTTCTAAGATACCGTTTTTTCTGGATGCATGAAATGTGGTTGCTTTATGATATAGATTCATGTATATTTGAAAATTGGAAAATCGTATTTGCTGGTGTGGCACTTTTAAGTTGTTTTATTATTTAAATTCTTTGATAGAATTTAGTAAAATCTGTAAATGGCTAAAATCTATGTAGCTCATGAGTGCTGGCTTGTTGCTAACTAGGAAACCTTTCTAAGTTACTTTCTGTCAATAGGATACTTAAAATATCTTATTTTTCTTACTTCTTTTATTTCTGTTTTGCTTCATTCTCATTAACCATGCCTTTTGCAGGCAGGAGCTATGCTGGGGGATGCTTTTCTTCACCAATTACCGCATGCTTTTGGTATGAAATGCATCAGAACCTGTCTTCAGTACAGTTAATGCCTTTGTTGATTAATTTTGTTATCAATGGTTGCATGCTGAGCAATTTTCATAAAATAAGTTTACTGGTTAAGTGAATTCTGTACTGTGTAAAGGTATGCTTAGAAATCCAATGCTCAGCACCGTCCCTGCCAAAAAAAAAAAGTAAAATAAAAAGAGAAAAAAATACTAGAAAGAAATTTGCTTTCACTATCAATGTATCTCTTAACTTCATTTAGGTTTTGGTGCTCAAGAGTTCTTACTATGCTTAGGTACAGTTAAATTATTATAATTGTTAGTTTTACATTATTTGATATCATTGGAGGAACTAAGGTCCTTCTATTTCTCTCTCTCTCTGCTCCCCTTTCCTTTTTCTTATATATTGTGTGTGTATCTCTCTTCCTTTTTTTTTTATCGGTGTCGACCTTAGAGTGTTAACCGTTGTGTCAGTTTGATCATTAATGTTTTGAAAATGTAAAAAATCTGAAGTTTGTCAATCAACCCTAGAATCAAGCATAGGTGAAGTGTTAGTGAGACAGAAGGATTAAAAGTAGGGTACTGGTTATAGTTTTTTCTTTTCTATAATTTCCTAATCTTTCTTGGTATCTTTACTTTTGAAGGAAGCTGAATGATTGGGAGAGTTTTGAGCTTCAGTCTCTTCTTGTTTTAGTTGATTCTTCTCTTTTTTTTTTTCCAATAAAGATAGGAGAATTTCAGATACTGATTCTTCTGGTGTGTTTTCTTGTAATTCCTATTGTCTCTTTGTTACTTATTTTCTTAATAGGGAGAGTTTCTTCTTGACCGGCCAATTTGGAAATCTACAATTCACTAAGGTCAACTCTTTTGTCTAGAGAGCAATACCTAGTAGGATTAGTACTAACAACGTGTTGCAGATTCGTAAGTCCTGTACAGCTCTTTATACTGATATTTGTGTTTTGTGAAGATGAAGTTCAGAAACGGTGACCCATCTATTTTTACATTGTCAGGCAGTTGCTTTCCTTTAGAAAATATTTTTTTGGTGTGTTTGATGAATATTAGCTGTTCTCTTCAATTTAGAGCAATATCTCATGCTCTGTTTAAAATGTTTTGTTAGAAACAAGGATTAAGGGTTTAGGGTATAGGCTGTTGTTTACTTTAGACCATAATTTGGTGTGCACTTCACTTTAGAACAAGTTTCTGTTTGTGATTTGCAGATAAAATGGACAACCTTGCTGTATTCTTGATTGAGTTGATTCTCTCTATTTCCTTCTTATCTTCTTTTTCTGTTAGGAAGGATATCTTATCCTTCTCCTAGTTTTACTGTCCCTTTTTTCTTTCTAATAATATTTTTTTCTATAAAAAATACTTGTTATTTTGTGTATGTAAATATGATTCTTGTACTGCAGGTAGCGAACACTCCCATTCTCAAGGTAACCATGCAGACCATGACCATGACGCTAGTTCTGGACATGGGCATTCACATTCTTTAGCCGATCTTTCTACAGGAATATCCATCCTAGGTTAGTAGTGATATGCTTGATGTTTCTTACTGATATTGGCTATTCACCTTGCACAGATATGTTGAATTGTTGGCTTCCTTTTCTTCTACTGATTAATTGCATGGAATAAGTTTATATGTGTCTTATTTTTATTCAGCTAATTAAGTATTTTAGCCTGGGTGAAAGGAAGTTTTATTTTATTGTTATTTTGCTCGTTATGCTAGGATGGAATGATGTTTTTTTCTTGAAGAGTAGACAGTGGTGATCATCTTTCATTGTGTGGAATACATCCATGTCTTATATCCATTTTTTAGCACTTTCTATTTCTATTTCTGCTAAGTAAATTAACGAATAGTGACAAAAAGTCAGACTGCATGCTATATCTTAGAGCAATGCTACTTCTCATCTTCAAGGAAAATAGTTCCTCATCTCTGTTGAGAATTCTTGGATTTAAGTTCTGTTTGCTTGTGAAATGTTGTTTATACAAGTCCTTCTCTTGGATGCAATTTCCCATTTCTTTTGTGGTTTTGGATCTGTTTTCTTGTGGAATGGTGAATATTTGGGTCTTACTTTTCGTAAACATTTGATAAAAGTTCAATAGTTACTACGTTGGGCACATAATTTTTTTATTCTTATCCAAGAGTGAAGAATTAACAATTATGGATGGGACAAATACTTATGTTTTAAGTTTTGATCTCATGGGTTGGAATGCCCTTATTTCAAGCAGAAAGAAATAAGGCATGGATTATAAGAATTGATCATAAGATACTTTGCCACACAGAAAGCAAAAAGGGAAAAGAATGTAAAAGATAGTCTATTTTCAAAACCAGTAGTTTATGACTTCAAATTTGACCCGCTGGCAGTGAAACTCTTTGCACTATCAGTAAACTTGAACATGCCACATCATTGTAGCTATTAATTTTTTTTTCACTTGCCATAAAAACTTTTGACAGTTTTAAATAGGTGGCACCATATGGTTCACTAATAGTATAACTCTTTGGCATCAAGTTATTCGGAGCGAATATGGTTTTCATCAGAACTGATGGGATGTGAGGGCTGCAGTCTGTGCAAGTTATGCAACCTGCTCAAGTCGTTGGAAATTTGTCTGTGTCTGCCTCATCATTATTGTTTATCCTCTTTGCATCATCAACTCATTAGCAGCTTCTATTTCTTCCAAAATCAGTCCTTTATTTGGAACTTTTTTTCTCGGAAAGCTTAATGGTAGAGAAACTGTGCAGTTGGAAGCACTTCTTGGTTTGCTTGTCTCTATTTGCCCCTCTTCTTTACTGGATAGGAGGATGTGGTTTTTAGTCTCCTTTGGAATCTTTACTTTTAAATCTGACTTCCAATTTTTCATCCATTCTCCAAACAGGGACAGTTTTCTTCTTGTACAAGACCCCTTCAGACTTGCCATTGATCAAAAGTATATACAAGATTTAATATGTGCTTTTCTTATGAATTTCAGATTTTAAGCCCATCTTTTCTGTAAGAAACTATCATGACAATCACATTTTCATAGAAGTGAGAAAAGGATTAAAAATAAGGAACAAAAATTTGAGGTTGAATTTTTTCTGCTGTTTATCTGCTTAATGTCATGCTTGTAGCTGTGATTGATCTTTTTCATTATATTAGTCTGTATATTATTTTCTCTCAATTTTATTTCCTCTCTAGGTTTCTCTAATCAGTTTTTAATCTTCAGAAATTTAAATTATACAGATGGGTTCGTAGCACCACTAATTCTTACCATGTTTGCCGGTTCTTGCAGCTGGAATTGTACTTTTTCTTCTTGTGGAGAAGGTAGTGAGGTATGTTGAAGAAAATTCTGGAGGAGCTAGTTCATGGACGCTTGGACACCACCACCATAGCCATAACAGCAAGGAAAAACTGAAAGATGATAGCAATTCTGATGTCAACTTGCAGTCAGAGTCTTTAAATGCAAAAGAAGAGAAATTGCTAGATGAGGGAAAAGAATATGATCAGGCTTCACATGACTCTTTGAAGGGAGATAATCCGGCTCAATCTGAATCCTCACTTAGAAAGGTAAGATGAGGGCTAGTGTGTTAGTACAGCTTACTGAGGTTGGAACACACTGCTCTTCATTGTGATGTTTCCAGTCTAGCTATTGGTTTCATTTGAACCATTGTTGATGTCACACATATGCTTAGGACTTTTACCAGTAGATACTATTGTTCAGACTTCATATGTTTGGCCAGTTGTGCTGACACTAATTAAAGACAAATAGTAGTATAGGGCATAGGCAAAACCTGAACAGCCAGAATAGGTTGGTCACACAGGTTATATAATGCTGTATTGAATTGCTTCTCCTTATTTGTAGTACAGTATTATAGGAAAAACCTGAACAGCTTATTTTCTTAATGTGATTTAGCTTGAATGGAATATTGGAAGTGATGAGAAAATTTTATCTGATATATGATATATCCTTGTATTACAGAGAATTGGTAGCAATGCGACCAAAGGTGGTAATCTGGATGCTAGTGCTGTAAATAGCTCCTCAGATAACATCAAATCCTCTAACGTTACGGAGCCAGTTAGATCACCAACTAGTCTTGTGTTTGGTTATCTCAATCTTTTCTCTGATGGAGTTGTAAGTTATATTGACTTTTTATTGGTTGAATTGAAGGAAAGCTTTGTGTGTATTCATGCAAAATGTGTTAATATTGCAGCATAATTTCACCGATGGAATGGCATTAGGAAGTGCATTTTTGCTTTATGGATCTGTTGGCGGCTGGTCTAGAACTCTGTTTTTGCTCGCACATGAGCTTCCTCAAGAGGTTCAAATTCATCCTTATTCTATCACGTATAGTATTGTACCTATTTGCGAAACATTCTATTGCAGCATCCCATTTATTCAGGCATAAATTGTAGCAGATGGTTTCCTAAAGGCCTTAAAAATTTGTATGTTTAATTTGACAACATGTAGCAAATATGGTTATACTTGGTTTATTTTTCTTATTGCTTAATGTATTCAGCTAAACTTCATAAAATGCTTAGATCTTTTACGACAAATTTAGCACTAATGTGTTAGACATTTGCAAAATTTTGGTGTCAGAATAGCCAAAACACGTGATTCATCTGATGACACTAATGTAAATGCTCAATATAATCTTCATCGTTATGTTACTATAATCTTGACAAACATAAGGGACTATAAAACTTCATGCACAATATTATGCAGACATCATCTGGTGACTTCTATGCAATTATATGTCCGCATAAACTTACATTGGAGGTTCTTGATTGATTTGAAATAGTTATTTGGGTATATTACCTATAATCCTTGTCACATCATCTGGTGACATACATGAAAATATATTTCTGAATATATTTTGTCTCATTGTCATGGCCACAAGAAATAGTCATTATCCTCTACCTTTTCTATTTTATCTCTTTAGAGCTGTTACATAACTTGAACTGACTAACCTCTTATTGGCTGTTTACTATTGAACTCATGTTAACTAGATCTTCTTCAACTCTGTTCACATCAGCTTCCTTGTCTTGTCTATTCCACCAAAAGTTTTATGCAATTTGTTTCTTTCACATACAGGTTGGTGATTTTGGTATTCTGATAAGATCTGGTTTCAGCATACCAAAAGCTCTGTTCTTCAACTTTCTATCAGCACTTGTGGCCCTTGCAGGAACTGCATTGGTGAGTGTTGTCTTCATTCAATGGAGTGAGTTGTTTAGTGGTTTCAATCCACAAACAGCAGATATACACACACAACAGTTAAACAAAAATAGAAATGTGAATATTGACAACACTGTTCACAATTTTTTTTTTGTTAAGACACGTTATGGATTAGAATATTGTTTACAGAATTGGTGACTGGAAGAGCATAATTAAGTAAATGAGCATAGAAGAAAGAAAAGGGCAATCGACTTTTACATGTTTCAGAAAGAGAAAACAATTCAATCTATTTATTGTTACTAAATTAAAATGAGATAAAGATGAAAATAGAGACTCATTATATCTTAGATTCCTATGCGGTAACAAGCTCATGATTTCTAAACTTTTATGGGACTTATTTAAAAGTAGTGTTACTATGGGGAATTTACTGATTGAATTAGGACAATTTTAAGTATCACATTTACATTCATTTCCATGTCCCCATTCCCCTGAATAGAAGCAGGGCTTCCGTGCTTTCCCCTTTCTTAATTTGCTGCCCTTCATTATTAGTACGTCCAAGAGTGAACATAGAATGAAATAGTAAATCACTGTTTTTGGTGTAGACTCTGCTCTGGGGGAAAGATCCTGGGCAGTCATCTCTGATTGAGGTGAGCAATGTTCCATAATGAATCTGTTGGTTGAGTTTTAAGTTTTTTGGCAATGACATATCTCCCTTTTGACAGGGATTTACAGCTGGTGGATTTATATACATTGCAATTGCAGGAGTGCTTGCAGAAATGAATAACAGTGGGAACACAACATTGAAAAGTACATCCATCCAAATAATCTCACTGATAATGGGCATGGCTGTTGCCCTTGGTATTTCCCTTGTAGAATGAATGAAATGTGGTATTTCCCTTGTAGAATGATTGAAATGTGCTCTCTTAGGACTCCCATATCTTGATTCTTGATGTGCCAATTATTTCAAAAAAAGTATGCAGCCTGTGTAAAATCATTGCATTAGTGTGCTTTCTGCTAAATGGTGGACCCAGAAATGCTTGTAGGGGAACTGGGAGAAAATGATAGATCAAACAGAATGGCCAGGCTTAAACTTGCAATAATTCCTTACTCCCCAACAGAGCGAACTTCGTATATTTACAGTCGTTAATGCTAGCCTTAGCACAAGCCGTTTGTCTTTGTGAGATTATTTTTCTCCCTTTTCAGCTGTATAGCAGTCAAAATGCTTTCCTCTTTCTGATGCATGTGAGATGAAAACACTGATTGTGTCTGATTGATATTGTACATTTTTTCTTCCTTTGTCTTTTAGTTTTTGTTTTGTTTGGTGTGGGGTTGGGGGGGGGGGGGGGGGGGGCGGGGAATTCCAAAGGAAATTGAGCCTGCACGCCTGCATTTGGACAAAGACGGTTGATCTATAGTACATATAAATTTCATTTCACACATTTTGATGGGATGCAGGTTTTGATTTTGAAGTTTCAGTTGGAGCATTTAGCATGCAATCATTGACGTGCCTAGTTAAGGACATACATTCTTTACCTACATGAGTATTTATCCAACATGCCACTGCACGGTGAATTGTTTAATCTGCACATTTGAAAACTATAAAGTATAATAATGTCTGGATTTAATAGAAAACATGAGAGATACATTTTTGAGACCATATGTGACGAATACTTTGAGTTCCTGCTGCTCCTATACTTCTCGTCTTGATCTGTTGAAGCTGCTAACCCAGCTTATAATCAAAACGCATTCCTCATTACATAGAAATGTTTGTGATGGTTATTCCTTCTGTTACGACTCAAACTTGTCCAACTGCTGAAGCATTTGAAAGATGGTGATATTCTGAGTTGGCAGGGGAGGCAGAGATGGCATTCTCATTAATGGAGTCATGACAAGGTCTCCTCCGTCTGTGAGGGTGTGATGCCGCTTTCGTACTCCTCGAGCTGGAGGCTCTGTATCCATGGCAGCTGTTCTTTCTCTGTTGTCTGCCATGGCTCCAGTTGTCTCTGCTCTCTTCCTTAAGCTTTCTGCAAACCTTTTATCATGCATTCCTCCATCCTGCAAAAGTCATACGGATCATATGTAAGAGAATCCTCCCTGAACTTCAGAATGTACTTCAAAATGCATTGAAGTTTTTTTTTTTGGTCTCCATAATAGATGTTTTGAGGGCCTTTAGAATAATCCCGACAATTGTTTTAGTGAAAGAATAATATTAGGCACACACATTATTTTACATCTGTATTATTTTTATCATCTAACTACAGGTAATTTCATCTCTCTTTTTTTCTATATTTATTTATAGTTTGATTCTATCAACTCAATATAACGTGAGGTGATGTGCACTTTAAAATTTTACACCAAGTATTATTCTAGTAAAATCAAAGGGGTATATGTATAACTATCTTGGTAAACATCCAAATGAGAAATGTGTTATGTTATTTATTTTTACAAACGCCTTTGATACATATGTTAATAATGACTCAATTATTAATTAATAATCGACTAACAACATTTTTTTTAGAAAAATAAATTATTAGTCTGTTAATTAATACACGATAACAAATAATTGACTCATAATTAATTGGTGTAAGTCATGCGTGAGATTTTAAATAAAAAGAACTCATCAATAACCGGTGTATGGGAGGCATATATCGTTTGAGGTGTAAAAATAACATAACTCATGACTGTATAACAGAATTTATTTTGCTTTGTTTCAAAGCAAACAATCTGCATAGTGATGTTCATTTCGGATATAGTATCTTATTATTTCGAAGACTTCCGTCCTGTTCTGTGTGATTTTCTATGCCGTACAGTACCCTAAAAAGTCACCCTCCACACCAGTAATTCAAAAGCTAGAAATAGGAGCTGTAATGGGTGTACTCCTACTCCAAAATGTGTCTGCATATTTGGATCTATTGGTTCTTAGAATGAGTTAAAGGGTAGTGCAAATATACCAAATTTTTTTTATGTGTAGTATATCAAATTCTTAGACGCCCTATAAAAGCTGAATCTACTTGTTTAAATATTATATTGTATATAAAGCACACCACCTGAAAATTTCTAATTCGGCCCCTTAGCTAACAAGAGACACTATTATGTGAATACAACCACAATGCAAATGCAGAAATGGGCTTATCTCTAAGGAAACCACATCAAACTATATGTCATTGGCTTAAAGCAAACATAAAAAAACGAATCTGCATTGTTTTTCTTTACCATGCAAAACCTTGTTTCCCATCGTAAGATAAGTAGATAACTAATGTATAAATAGCATATGCTTACATTGATAACTGAAGATTCAGGCATTGGGCATTTCACCGGACGATCTTCATCTGGTGGCTCCATAGGGTGTTCAACTGGGCAGAAATCTGTGTTTTTCTCAACCCCCTGATGATGATGCACTTCCATAATGATATTCCCTTGTTGTGTTGCACTAGTCTCATCTATTAAGGGAAACTCGCTCTCCTTTTCGTCCTAAAATGTACAAAAGATGTTAGTAAATCTCATTAAAGTGTCACAAGTCACAAGAATAGAAGAAGAAAAAAAAAACAGTAAAAATTCTTCACTATTACCACATTGTCCAGTTACCCATTTTGTCAAAATGAATAATTTGGAGAGACAGACAAAGAAAAACAGGTTTAAGAGCACTTACAAAATTATCCCCGCATGAAAATCCCATGAACATATAAGCTCATGCCAGAGAAGCTGAGAAAATGTTGGTTTGTCTGTGTGTGTTTGTTTGTGTCTTTGAGAAAGAGAGAGAGAGAGAGAGAGAGAGGAAAAGATATCTAAAGAGAAAGACAGCATAAAAAGGAGCAGAGCAGGGTGAAAGAGGAGAGGAAGGAAGGTGGCAATGTGGGATCGCCCTATGCTAGTACAGTTGAAGAGGAAAGAAAGAGAATACAACCCCGACAAACTTACTCATTTTTAATCATACCACTTTTTACACTACATAAAATTAATTAATGAAATATAAATTTATAGTTAATAACGTATAGAAATTAATTAATGAAAAATAAAAAAATAATTAATGACATATATAAATTGATTAACATATCAAGGTGAAAGGGTTATATATTTATACATATTTATTAATTAATAATTTATATTTCATTAACTAACTTTTTATAGTGTTAAAAAAAATATATATACTGTTTGAAATAAGATGAACATTATTGAAGAGAATAACTCTTATAAGTCTAGTCTACCATATACACTTTAATTTAACGCGTGTAAGGTTGTAAAATCATGTTACAAATATATTTATCTTTAAAAAATCATTTACTAATTTAAAAATGTAAAAAATGATGTAATAAACTATAACTACATAATAATTAATGAGACCGAAGATGGAAGATTCCCATTGGGATTTTGCTAGTGCTTTTAAAATTTTAACCTTTTGCTTTCTTTTTTCTTTTTTTTATCTGGGTCCTTGTCACTTGGCGAATCAGAGGCATGGCTTTTATGCTGCTTTGCTGCTTTTTAAGAAGGGTAGCAGTGTAGTTTGGTTGAAAATGTTAGCATCCCCTCTCTCTCTCTCTCCCCCTCTATCCCATACACTTTCTGCTTTTCTTGGATTTTGCAGGAGAGGGAAATGCCCAACAGATTTTGTGCTTGCTGCTAACTTACACCCATCGTAAAGAGTATATATATATATATATATCAAAGCTTAGAAAATGAGCTGTGGTGAAAGAGAAAGCGAGAGCCGAAAGCTAAAATATAGCGTCATTGGCATGACTTTAGTCTTCACACTTTTGAAGTAGCCGTTCGTTTATATCGATGTAACATTCGTAAAGTAGGGCAATATGGTGTATAGCATGTAGTAGTTTCAATATCGAAGCTAAATAATATATACATGCGCAATAAAACTTTTTTCACAGGTATGCATATGAACATGGTAGAAATTGGAATGATAAATCTTTTTATTATGTACTTCTTGTAGTATGTTATATAAGTGGTTCTCGACACAATGTTCTTGTAAAGTTGATTGATTCTGATATTGAGGATAAAGGTGCAACTGGTAGGGAACTCTTAAGAGATCTGCAACTGTTTCTAATGCTAACTTTTTCATAATATGATTTATGTATTTTAAGGTTTTTTTTCATATTTTTGACGTCCTAACATTTAAAAATTGCGTACTCATATTAGAATTTTTAAGTTCAGATTTTATTGAAATTGAGTTGATTAATATAGGTTTGCTTTTGTTATATAGCTTTTAATGGATCCGAACAGTAAAAGAGAATTATTTTAAAAAAGTCATATAAAAATTTAAAAATATAGACAGCCAACAACTATATATATATGAAAGTGCCGGCTTCATAGTACTGAATAACCTGCCTAACAATAAATGCTAAATGTTTGATAATGGATCCCACACAAAAAAAAAACATGTTCCCACCGTTATATTTGTTTTACCCATACTTTGTGTGCCTATATATATTGTTGAGTTTTTCTTAACTTTCCAAATAAAATATCCTTGTGGTGTATAGAAAACGATGCTATTTATATTATGTGGAACAATAGTATTATTTATACACTATATATCGTTTTCTTTTGGCATAAATACATTATATTCCTACAGATCTCCTTTTATACTTTTCCCTTTGCGAAAAAGGGAGAGATAGGGAGAGAGAAAAAAAAAAGAAGTAAGTTTCTCTGTCCATTTTTTTAAAAAGAAAATTTGTAAAAATATGATGTCCGAATAACGGTTTACGTGGAAACATCTTCAATGACTGGCTCCTTTATGTCGGCTTGTATATTATTATTTTTGGTCTACGTATCTTGTGAGTGATAGGACGTCTATGATTTATGATACAAACATAAGATGTCTCTATTGCCATTTTAGTCAGTTGTAAAAATTTTAATTATTTTAATAATTAATTATTATATAATTTTTTTTATAATTTATTATAATTAATTTATTTTTATATTTAAATATATTAATTAAAAATTATTTTAAATTAATATGTTTTATTTAGTTATTATAAAAAATTATTTTTACGTATTAAATTATTAAAATAAATATAAAATAATTAAAAAAATTATTTGATTGAGGATAAAATAATATTTATATATAAAAGTGTAATAATAATCTATAAGTTAAAATCATAAGTTTCAATCTTCATTATTATAAAAAATAACTTAAATTTTTTTTTTTATTTTATATTAAATTTCGTATAAAATGAAGTTAATTTTGTAAAATATGATTAAATATTATTTACAAAAGCTTTTTTCTTTAAAAAAAGCTTAAAAAAACTTTTTAAAGTTGAACCAAACATGCACATATTATGAAAAAAAATTTACTTAAACTTAAAACATCACAATTGGGTGTATTAGAATAACTAAAATTTAATATTTTTATGAATTTTTATAAAATTAATTGTGTGATACAAAGATTTAAAATTATAATTGTGAGTCATCGTGACATATTTCTTATCATACTGTGTTATGATAGGATTCAACGATCAAAGGAAGTTCTTGATTACAAACCCTTGCTTTTAACATTTTAAAATCTTAATGTTAAGTTTTGGATTGATGTTAAATGAGTGAGTTGGAAAAGGGCAACACTAAAATCGTGTATGTCTTAGCTTTGTTAAGCCGCAGTTATGGTTGGGGCTTTTCAGCAAAAGTAAGATAATACATCGAATGAAGCAAAGACCTTGTGAAATTTCATTTAAATTCAAGCTAAATGCCCTATAATCTAGCTCGTTGGAGCAATAATTTTCTTGTTGAAATCAACCTCTTGAAGGTGTCTAGATGGATGCATCTAGAGCGAAGTTACCCAAAGAAAAATAATAATGAATAAATGAATACCGTAATTGTTTTTATACAATGGCGATAGAATTGTCTAAACATATTACCTCTTATAAACTCTCCAATATATGACGGTAGAATTGTCTAAACCTATAACCTTTTATAAACTATACTCTTTTTGCTGTTCCTTTTATAAACTATATTCAATATCATGTATATTTTGCTTGTGATAGAGAACGGGGCACTAGGCCCAAAAGGCAAAACAAAGTAACAAAAATAAAGATTAAACTATCAATTTGATTCTCTAAATATTCACTTAACATCAATTTAATCTTTTTAAAAATTTTGACATTAAATTAGTTTTCTAAAAAATTAAAATAACATTAAAACAGTCCTTTTTAAAATTATATGGAACTTCATGAAAAGATAATTTTTATGTCATTTTAAATTTTTAGAGGACTAATTTAATGGCACATGAGGAAACAGAACCCCACTTATATATGAGCAAACAAAACTGGCAACACAGATGGGGGCCGTTCACACGAAATATTGACCCTTCAAAAGCCCATATGCCACTCCACTTTGAGGCCATTTAAAAAACCCCAAAGGAGGAGCAGTTCCCCAGATTGTGTTCATTTTCATCACGTAGCAATAACTCTTCATAACCCCAAGAACTTGCATTGCCTTTTGAAGGACCAATAAAGTTGAGCTTCACCCGAAGGGGGTCACCCAAGAAATGTAGAAGGCTACTTTACTAGCGGAGTTTGGGGCTTGACAGTAACCATGTGGGACCACAATACCCTTCACATAATTCTAGTCCAAATAAAAGCATACAATTCAAATTATGTATAAATTTAGAACCCCAAATTTAAGTTGGGATGAAGAAACAACCAGTTTTAGCCATCTTAAGTCAATTATAATCCTTTTAGGTAGTTAGTGTTGGAAATTTAAATTTGATACATTTATTTAATTAATTATTATTTATGTTTTAGTACATTCATGTATTTGTAAGTTTTAAGTATTTATCTATTGTTACTAGGACCAAAAGAGATGTACTTGATCTCATCCCAAACAGTTGAGAATAGTGAACAATGTTGCACCTCCTTGTGTGGCAGTAGCAAAGAGAGGGTGGTGTATTTGCAAGGCACTATGACGTTCAAGTTAGGATATACATTAGGAGGAAGAGGAGTTTAGGAATAGATAGATGTTTGACTGGCCAAACCCTGTATTTATAGCATGTGATTACTCATTACTTGTAAGGGAAGTAATATCTGAGGAGATGTAGTTTTCCAATAATTAGGATTCTAGTAGTTATAGGAGATATGATCTTAATTATCCTCATTAGATGAGGGGATACTGATAGGATTTAGTATTCTTTAGAAGTTGGGTCAATAAGCCTCCAAATCGAAGTAGGACAGAGTCGTTATGGGCTGGCCAAATTAGGCAGCGTCTGTTGGGCCTTGAATCCTAGATTCTAGTTCAGAACACCTATGCATGTACTTAATTAATAGGTATATTTAATATTTTAAAGTTAAGTTCATTGTAAGGGTTGTCAAGAGGTATCAATACCTTATAAATAGTCTTGTATTTTTGTTTTTCATGTAAGTCAAGAGTAAGCCAAATAAAGCCAACAATATCAATTCAAGTGAGTTTCATTAGAGTGTGAGTGTTTTCCTTCTCTACCATCTCCTTCAAAGTGCTATCAAGAGCCATATAATTTTTTTGAAGATGTCTAATTCTTCTTTTCTGATTCCCAAACTCACAAAAGACTTATGATAATTGGTATATTAACATGAAGGCGATTATTGGTTCCCAAGAGACATGGGAGATGATTGAGAATTGGTATGCTGAGTCAGAGAATGAAGGAGCCTTGAGTCAAGCTCAAAGGTACAATTTGCAAAAGAATCACATATTGGATCAATCTGCTCTTATTATTATTCATGCGGCCTTGGATGATGTAATGTTAGATAAGGTTATGTTTTCAAAGGAATAGACAATGTGAAGAAGGTTTGTCTACAAACATTAAGAGTTGAGTTTAAATCCTTATATATGAAGGAGTCTAAGTCTATCCATGACTAATTTTACAAGATTATTGGTAGTTCTCAATCAAATAAAGCAATATGGTGAGAAACTTGAAGATGTTCGTGTGGTGGAGAAAATAATTCGTTCTCTTGACTCAATATGATTTTGCTGTCATGGCTATTAAACAATCACAAAATTTGAAGACCATGTTTATTAATGAATTACGAGGATTTTTGCAAGCCTATGAAGAAAGATTAAAGAAGAAGGGGCCTATTCACTCCAAGCAAAGGTCTTTTTTAAAAAAAAAAGAGCAAGAGCATGTTAATTCAAAACGATGAGGAGGAAGAAAGTATGATAAATCTAATATTGAATACTATAATTATTTCAAATATAGCCATTATACTAATGAATGTTGAAGTTCTCCTACCAATGAAGAAGAAGCCTATCTTGTTGAAGAGAAAGAAGATGAAGAGCAACTTTTGTTATTGTCAAGCAAATGAGATGAAGACAAGATTTTGTGGTATTTGACATTAGTGCAAGCTATCATTTGAGTGAAAACATGAACTTATTTACTAATTTTGATGAGAGTTGTAGAGGCCAAATTGTCTTTGGAGATGATATAAAAGTACAAATTGAAGGCAATATGATATTCTAGGCTTGTCTAACTTGTCCCCTACAAGGAGTGTTTATGCCATGACGCCTCAAGAAGAAGCATGGAGTTGTAAGAAGGCTAGTAGGCTAGTGTCTCTCAGTTGTCCAATTTTGGATGTATTGCATATGCTAATGTTCTTAAAGTTGATGATAAAAGTGAGAAGCTTGTCTTTAATGGCTATGATTCAAATTCCAAAGACTACAAACTCTACAACCCTATTAATAGGAAATTTGTTGTTAGTAGAGATGTTGACTTTAATGAAGAAAGTTCGTCGGAGTGGACGGTTTCTTCAAAGGAATGTGATGCCTCAATTCCTTTGCTTAAATTGTCTAATCAAGAAGCAAGAGAAGATATTGCTACACCTCCTCCTTTACCAAATCGTAATGGCTATGTTAGCTTATCTCAAGGTCCTAAATGTACAAGAAGTCTTATGAAAATTTATGAAGTGGATTGAAACATACAACTTTATTTTTTCTCTTTGTTGACATCAAGTTACTACTATATTTTAAAGAAGTGTTTTTTTTTTCCTCAAAACTCAATTGAAATCACCAAAAAGGATCAAGTTTAAGGGGGTGTTAGAAATTTAAACTTGATACATTCACTTAATCAATTATTATTCATGTTTTGGCACATTCATGTATTTATAGATTCGAAGTATCTTAATAGGTGCATTTAATATTTTAGAGTTAAGTTCATTATAAGGTTTGTCAAGAAGTATTGTGTGTACCTTATAAATAGTCTTGTATTTGTGCTTTTTATATAAGTCAAGAGTAAGCCAAGTAAAGCCCGAAATATCAATTCAAGTTTCACAAGAGTAAATGTTTTTCATTTATACCATCTCCTTCAATTAGAGTAAATGTTTCTCTTTTGTACCATCTCCTTCAATTAGGTCTTCCTCTTGGAAGAGACTCTCAATGGTATAAATTAAGAAACATGGAAGGTCTTTCTCTAAACTTTTATGGAGTGAAGTTGGACCTAACACGCTCATATAATATTGATCTTCATAAACTTTCTCGTCTAGGATTATTGTATGATTAGGCCTATATTAATACTGTGAGTTACATCAATCTATCTAAAGGTATAGCAAGCCTAAATTCAAGTTTCAACCCATTTTATATGAAATCTAAACTACCAACAATTATTGGCAGCCTACTATAAAAATAATAATCTAACACTAAATTCCCACCAAGAAACTAAGTCCAACTATTCCTACAAACCATTTTCCCTCCCACATCATCCTGAACTCAGCACAGTGTCGAAGCACATGCAATGTATCTTCGACTTCCAACTCACAGGAGTAAATTAGAGCAAAAAAAGAATTTGTTGAACAAATAAGGGGTTGTGCATAATGGTAAACAAATTATGGTCTAAAAAAAAGAGAAATATTTGAGTCTTGAAGACGTCAATTTAATTTGGAGAGTGCTTAACTGTATTACTTTGTATCTAAAAAAATTAGTCTCACACCGAAAAAATGTGAGAATATTTTAAAAAATTAAAAAAATAAAATAAAATACAGAAGAGCAGTCATTCTACTTGTGCCTTGCCTCGTTAATTGGACTGAAGTAAGTTGTCCACAATAGATTAATAGGTCCTTCTATATATAAAAATTAAACTTTGTCCTTTTTTTGAAATTTAAAACTTCTTTTATCCACATATCTATTCAGAATTCATCCTTGAATTCTCAACAAGTATTTCTATTGGAACACTCGTAGCATCCTACAGGGCTAATAGAAAATTTACCATTGGAACACCCTCCTCACAGGAATCTATCAACAATTCAACACTATATATCCGTGTGCATATATAGCAGAAGACTTGGCTTTAATTAACTGCATCAATGTATCATTTGAGAAAAAATCAGTGAACGGAGAAAAATTTCAGCTCCCTTCATTACCAACATACTTAGAAATAGTTTTCAACACCAGAAATCCTTCATTAGGAAGCCACCAATAGTAGATCTAGAACCAACATTCCACCATGAGTTTTGCATCATCACAGAACCAAAGTCTAGCAATATATTTTCCCTCAGGACAGAATCAGCAGACTTGGCTAATGTTACGTGCAAAAATTCATCCTTAGGAAAATTCGTAGCTCGCATGTAAGAAATTGGCATAGACGTAATAATTAATTTGGCTAATTAATGTTTACATGTCCTACCAATGAGAGGCAACCAGATTTGCCGGCCACTAAGCTTTGAAGCAATATTATCAATATCGTTTTTATAAGTCCTTCTAGAAGCACGACCATTAAAAAATAAAAATAAAAAATAAAACAAGCTCCCAGACTGCACCAAACGTTTGTGGATCGAGAGAAGCCAATAACATAAACAATATTTGTACTTGTACCCACAACATCAGTCATTCACAGAATCAAACTGGCAATGCCTTGAACACATGTAAAGCAGTCTCAGCATGGCATCTTGGAATAAGAGGATCAAGTTTGAGTGTTATTTTAGTGTGTGATGTGATTTAATAGAAGAGAGTATGTTAAAAAGAGTGTGATAGAGAATGTATTTTTAACATCCTTAAAATAATATTATCTACACATGTTTACACACACATTATTTT
Source organism: Ormosia emarginata (assembly GCA_029884605.1). Taxonomy (NCBI): domain Eukaryota; kingdom Viridiplantae; phylum Streptophyta; class Magnoliopsida; order Fabales; family Fabaceae; genus Ormosia; species Ormosia emarginata. The sequence continues at coordinate 5,640,848 of JAQQTP010000025.1, forward strand.
ATATTTACAAGATAAGACCCTTTTAAAATAAGTTTATATTTAAAATGAATAAATAAATGTATATTCATTCTTAATTTAATAAAGTGCATAGAGATCTCAACTCACTAAATAATTTAAAAATAAATACACTCTTACTTACTTATTTTAAAAATAAACTCATTTTAAATATTTTTTTATATTTAATTTACACAATTTTTATCATGTGATTACATCTAAATCCACCATATTTTCTACATATACATATTTTGATTTTGCTACCTCATAAAGATTTGCTTAATGCTCATGTGCACCAAATATTATTTGCCATGGCATCTTAGACAAGCATAAGAATGATAAATTCCTTCTGGCCCAATTAACGTTGTTGAGAAACCTATCTTTAGTCATGAGCCACAACAACAAAAATTGAATCAGCTTTGGGCCCTGTCCCTTCCAAATAGAATTATATATATTAGGACAACTCATCTCATTAAGGAAAGCAAAATAAAGCGTGTTTTTGGCGGACACACATCATTAAGATAGCACGCTTACAACCTTGACTATGAAGAATTCCACCACACGAAGACCAAAAATATACTATGATGAGACACAAACAAAACAACAAGTACAGCACATTATCATCAGAGAAACAAGTAGAAAGCCTTTCTATTTGTTGTCTCTATTATCCACACGTCCAAACCATATACAATTAACAAGAGTTCATTTCAACGACTTACAAAAACTTAAAAATAAAAATTCAACAAAAGAAAAAGAGTGAGAAAGAGAGAGAAGAAAGAAAAGAAAGAAAGAAAGAAATAAGGGAAGGTTTGTGAAATAGGGGGAAACCACCACCCCTATTTTCACAAACTGGTGGCCTTGATTTTGCAAAGAAAAAGAATAGCAAAAGATGAGGCTATGGAAAAGGGCCACCGGGCTTCTCAAGGACAGGAACAGCATCTGGGTTGCAAAATTCTCAGGGCACAGTCCTTGCCGCAACCCTGATCTCGAAGCGGTGATCATCATGGCCACGAGCCATGATGAATACCGCATCGATTGCAAGAATGTTCAAAGAGTTTTCCAATGGATACGTACATCACCATTGTACCTCAAACCTCTTGTGAGGGCTCTTTCCATGCGCATGCAAAAGACTAAAAGCTGGGTTGTTGCCCTCAAAGGCTTGATGCTCATGCATGGCGTTTTCTCTTGTGACCTACCCGTGGTGCAAAGGATGGGAAGGTTACCCTTTGATCTTTCAAACTTCACAGATGGACACTTGAACCCTTCAAAGGCTTGGGGTTTCAACGCTTTTGTACGTGCATATTTTGCATATTTGGATCATAGGTCAGCGTTTGTGTCCTCCGAGGTTAAGAAGCAGCAGAACAACAAGAACAAGAATAATAATAATAAGGAGGTTGAGGTTGAAGAAACATTGATGGAAGAGCTTGAGAAGTTGCAAAAGTTGCAGGCCATGATTGACCTACTTTTGCAGATCAAGCCAGGGAATATGAACATGAACGTTGGTCTTATTCTTGAAGCCATGGATTGTGTTATAGTTGAGGTTTTTGATGTGTATAGCAAGTTTTGCAAGAAGATTGCAAGGGTGTTGTTGAGGATATATGATATTGGTGGAAAAGTGGAAGCTGGTATTGGACTCAAGGTTCTGCAGAAAGCAACAACTCAAGGGGATGAACTCTCTTTGTACTTTGAGTTTTGTAGAGACATTGGTGTCCTCAATGCCTCTCAATGCCCCAAGATTCAGAGAATCCCTGAAGAAGACATTCAAGATCTTGAAAGGATCATCAGTGGTGCCTCTGAGAAGAAAAGCTTGGAGGGTAATGGTGTTGGTGTTGGTGTTGTTGCAAATGAGGAGAAGGCCATTATGGTAAGAGATTGTTCTGCCACTGCAACAACCATTTCACAGCGTAGGGAATCAGAGAATGGTTTAACGACGGTTATCACTCACAAATGGGAGGTGTTTGATGATGATATAATGGTTAATGGTGTTAAAGGAAATTATAATGTCTCCAATGGTATGAGGCCTATTGTCACAACAACAACCAACCCTTTTGAGGAATCATCATATAGCCTCGTACCTTACCATCCTGTTCACAATCAAGTTGTTCTTCCTGATCTAATTAGTTTTTAGAATCATAGCACCGGGGGTTATATATGGTTCCCTTTTCATTCTATACGTATATTCATTCTTTTGGGAAAAAAAAGGAAATATGGAAAAGTGGAAACCAAAAGGGTAAAGTTCTTCTGATGTCTTCTCTTCTCCACATTAGCAGAAGAATTTGTGATTCCCCTTTCTTCGGTATTAGGAAAATTTTAAAACTTGTAAAATTATGTTCTTATTGTTGTTGATGTTATATGATAATTAATTAGATATTGAAGTTACAGAGCATGTCTTTCCATCTTTGATTTTTTTTTTTTTTGTTTCTCTTTTTTTCTCCCTTGGATGTTAACTTGTTTTGAACATTTTGAAGATTAGATATATATGTTGATCATGGACCTAAGACCATTTTGAATTTTTTGGATTTTCTGTAAAATGTGAAAGATATTCTTGTCGTGGCAGCATAATGGCAGGGGGTGCATCTATAATTGTATACTATGTATGATTTAATGGAAAAATTTTCAAACAGGAAGGGATAGTCTTTAGCAACAACAAAACAAAACTGATCATTTTAGCTTAGTAGAGTCTTTAAGACACATGAGGGTTTGAGTAACCAGTTATAGTTATAGGCTTCTAGCTTTGAAGCATAAGAAACTTGAAACCAGGAATTTCATGAACATCTTAGTTAATATGCTACGATGTACCATTTATCACTGTCTGGAATGCCACCATGAAGAGATGGTATCCTTACAGATTCTGCCAGATGTTTGATTTGAAGCAGTTGAGTCTTCTACGAAGTCAATTGTCAATTTCTGTGATTAATACTATGCTGCCATCATGTTTAAATCTTGGACTGTTATTTTATTATAAACCATTGTAGAGTGATAATTAGCATGATGCCTTGCTAGGAGCACTTGGCTTATTGCTCATGAATTGTTTCCTCCACTGCTCTCCTCTCGTTGAAGTTCTCTTCTTAATTCTGGTTGAATAAATTTTACATTTCATCTCCTGAAGTCAACAAACCAATAATGATCAATTGTTTAACAAATTTTGATCAGGACTAGAAGACTATATGCTACTAAGAACATGCATGATTTAGGGCCCATTTAGGATACAAAATAAATGCATTAGAAAAGTTATGAATTTCTGAAAAACTATAATTTTCTAAAGATGCATCAAGCTTTTAAACCATTTCAATCAGTTATCAGGAGTTTTTTAATTTTTTTTTAAATTTTCTATAATGTCAAATGAAACCTTGCTATTTACGACATCAAAATCCAAAAACTCTTGGCTGGACATTTATCTTTATGATTATTCTTTTGTATACATATATTTATATCTGTTATTCACTGTTGCATGTTCCTAGCACTTTAGCATTGATTTTTTATCCTCTATGTGTCGCATAGCATCTCTAATTTATCACCGACATGGAGACACCCATGTTCTTGCTTCCAAGGTTAGATAAAATGCTGATGCATAATGTTTTTTTACCCACCACAAGTTCCCACTCAACGATTCAATAATTTTTTCTTTTCTTCCTTTTTTAGTTTTTCAGGATTAGATAACACGTTCATGTATTTGTATTTGTTATGTGCTCTGTCCTCGCATAGCATATTGCATTCATCTCATCATTAGAGATGGGGTTGATGCCTTATGTTCTCCGTATCACATAAGGTTAATAATTGGACTATGTTCTCTTGAATAATTAATCAATTGAATTTTAATTGGTTTTGAAAATTTGTTTTCATTGGAATCCCTAATGGCCTAATCTTTAACCACTCAAGTTATTCAATCTCAAAGTATAGAATTATGAATTAGAAATCTAAAGGGATGAGAAGTCTAAATCTTTGCATTTCCTTGATCTCCAATAGATCCAGAAGGAAAAGTTTACAATGCTCCTAAAAGAGTTTGAAGCATTGATACTTCTTTGACTTTACCTCATATTTTCAGTCTTTTGATTTTTTTATTTGTTTTTATTATTTACAAAAAATCCACTTTTATTTATTTCTCAACCCATTATTTCTTTATATATCAAAACTCTTTCTTCATCAAGCTATGGTCGTCTCCGGCTTCACCGTCAACAGCGACTTCTTCTCCAACGACATCATTTCAACCCACAAATCCACCTTCAATCGCGGCTTCACCGTCATCGCCAACATACTCAAACACATCGAGCCTCAACATGAGAATTTTGCATCTTTGGGTGAAAGCATCTAACTTGTGTATGCTTTTGGTTCATGATGGTTGTTGTTGTCTTGTTTTAAATGAGGGAAAAATGGTTGTTTGGGTGGTGCAGGGGCGGAGGTTCGTAGATCTAGACAGAGGACTGAGGACGAGGTGCGGCGCGGCGCAGTAGAGAGGTACGGTGGATCTAAGCTGTTGACGGTGCGTGGGGTCGCGGATCAGGACGGTTGGAGGTTGTTGTGGATGATATCTAGAATCGAGTCATGTCCAAGTGGGTCGGAGTATGTTCTCGGGTCGTACAGTCAGGTGCCTCAGACGCAGTGGTTCTTCTCGAAAACGATGACGTTGTGGCCTTTGCGTTGAAACTCCCAAGCAACGACGAGACCAGCAACACCAACTCCGATAATTACAACTTTGGGTGGCTATGGTGGCGATGAAGCATCTCTGGTGAGGCGCAATGGGCTGTGAGTCGCGGTGGCTAGACGCAGGCTCCAATGACAGTTCTGTCCTAGCTGCATCACCACCCAAACGATGGAGAGAAAAATGAACAAGGATGACAACCATGGTAACAACGGAGAGAAAAAGAGAAGGGAGAAAAAGAATTGAAGATGAATTAAAATGTAAATAATAAAAATTAAGGGATCAATTATGTAAATTAAAAAATTAATAATATTACCTGTCAAATAAGTAACAAGTCATAAATCTCTACCATTGATTTTTTTTATACATGATCAATGGCTATGAAGTTTGGAGCATCTATATTCAAATCTTCGTTAGAAGCATTATAAATGCCTTCAGATCCAAAAATTCTAAGATAACTAAATACCCTAATTGGTTAATTTTTGAAGAAGCCATGTTCTCCAGAAAATTCTTTCGTAAGAATTTTGGGCCCTAGAGATAGTGTATCAACTTTTCCTGGTGTTGATCTTCACCTTTTGTGAGGGCACTTAGGTCAATTTATTCCTCAGCATGGTCTAACCTTAGGTCCATCTATGTTGCTATCATTGTGGGAGGCATTTAAAATGCTATTATTGAAGTTTTGAGCATCAATGCTCTAACAAAAATTACATGTTATAACTGGTAAAATTCTTTCACTTTTTTTTTCCCTCTCATTGTCCTTCAATTCAAATTGAAGCAGAGAACATTTAGTTTCTGGGCTTTCACGTGAAAAGCTCAAAATTGTATCTTCCATCAGTTCTGCAAGAATGGCCTCGCCCATCTCAAAACCAACTGTTTCAGCATGAAGTCAAAGGTCCATCCATGTTCCACTTCTTGCCATGTCTTTCTTAACAATTTGCTCCAAAGTACGTGGTGGGGGCAAGGGAAGGATATGCCAGCACACTCCTTCCCAGACCTTGAGAATAACCTTTTTCATATTTGGAGTTGGAGTTGGCCTTATGCTAGGATTTCCTGTTCTGCAAAATCGTTCTTTTCCGACTCTTTCTCTTTATTGTACATCTTTGCAGTTTCTGCAAAACAAAAGTTTTTTTTTTTTTTAACTTGCTTTCTTTGAATTTTTTCTCTTTATCTTTATTAGTAGCTACAAATACAAATTGTCAATAAATAAAATCAATACAAATTACCAATAAATAAAATCAATAATGTAAAAATAAGGGGTTATAGCAAATGAAGTAAATTTGATAAACTTAGACAAAGGAAACGACGGAAAAGGTTATGGAGCACAGACAATGGAAAAGGTAAAAGAGAAAGAAAGGAGAGAGAAAATAAGAGGAAAAAATAATAAAGAGAAGAATGAAAAACAAAAATATATGATGAAGGTAACTTGTATGACAAGTTACATGTAACACTTTTTAGTCATTGATCAGTTTTATAGTATTTTTGGAACAAAATCTACAATAATAAATTATGAAACATCATGCTCTTGTTTATGAGTACTTAAAAATGTTTTAATATTATGATGGATTTTCAAATCTATGAAAGTACCAGTAGATTTTGAATAAAAGAAAATTTTTGAATTATTAAGGTTAAATTATTGTTCCTTGAGATGTTTAAATAAGTTTTATAATTTAAAAATTATAATTAAATTTTTATAATTTTAATTTTTTTTAAATGATCCTAATAGTTAAAGTTGTGTGATAGAGCTCTTATAGTACGTTAGAGCTCTTATAGTACGTTGGATTCAGGACCGCAATTTAAAAATTTCGATACTATAAAAAACTAAAAGTAGTCGATTGGCACATTCTTGCCACCCTACCAGCACTATCTAGTTTAATTAATTTTTATTCCTATTCTTTATATTTCAAATTGAACTATTTAAAACCATCTTTTTCTACAGATTATTAGGGTGTACCCTCCCTTATCAAGCGTGTTTTTTTTTTCCAACTAAAAAGAGATTAAAAATTTCTAATGAGGCAAATGCTAAAGCAACTTTTTTATTTCTGAGAAAAGCCCCTCTGATCTCTGCGCATCATAAATTACAAACCATATTGATATTGATTGGGATCAGCTCATTAAATATTAACTGGATTTAGCTCAACACGGGTGAGTGAATATTTGAATAAATATCTTAAATTTAAATCATGGTAATAATTTTTCAATGAAAAGAAAAGATTTACAAGCCATATTGTAGCCTTTCAATCAATTCACATTTAAAATGTTTACCCGTGTACTGTGTACAATTTACCTACTTTCGAGAAATTCAAATTGTTGTTGCACATGTATTTAGCTAAGATTTGTGCCAAACAGATCAATGTAATCTTAGGTTTTCCAATTTAAGAATGCATCCATACTTTAGGTCAACATCCATATTTTTCTTAGGAGTTGCCAACTATTGCCAAAAGGTTCTGACTATCATTAAAAATACAACTTATTCATAACAAATAGTAAATCAACCTATGAAGACCAAATTCCTATTTTTGAACCTGGAACAGCTAACTTAGTGCCAACCCTATGTCTCACATGAGCCAACTAAAAATAGGGGAGCTAATGAATTCTATTCACAGGGTAAAAGATCACTGGTATCTAATCATGTCTCCCTCGCCTTCAGTTTTTCAATTCATTGTGCTATAATACAATTGAAGCATAGAAATTTTGCTAGACTACAGACTAGACATCAAAATTCCAACCCATTCCAGAAATTTGGCTAGACTACAGACTCACAAGAAATTTTACCTCTCAATTGTTAAGGGAAAAAAACTTTTGAAAATATTCAGTTTTCCTGTGAAAAAAATATAGCTAAACCAGATTTGGGGAAAAAGACATTGTTCATTCAATTATTTCCCATTGTGACTCTAGATTGTTCATAACACGACTGAGAAATAGATAATACAAAGACAGTAATATGGTATACAATCATGAAGTTACACAAAGCACATCAGAGACTTACTCACAATGAACTAGACCACTGAATTAATTAACAACAGCCAGCTTACACATCCATCCAAAATTCACAGGTCAGCCTGCAAGGGACAAAATGGCTAGGCACTGGGTTCTCCATCCTATAAGTCCCAGGTTTGGATCTCATTGGTATCAGACGGGGTAGGATTATATAGGAAAGGGATAGACTCTTACCCCCATTGTATTTGTATAGCCTCTAAAACTCTGAAGGCCCCGAAAAAGGAAATCTCAGGTTAAACCATGGTCTGCTAGAACTCCAACTGAAAGATAATGTACACCTAATGAAGCACATTTCAAGCAGCATCCACTTATAGTATTTTTATCAACCCTATACAATTACAAAACTAAAGGGTTAAATCAAAGAAACAAAGGCAGCATATAATTAATGAAACTTTAAGCCAAAAGAATGAAGAAAAGATAATTCATTATTAATAGAAACACATCTGAAATAAAGATCATAGCATTGCAAAATCTTGACAAAATTAAATTAAAATGTGAATGAGTATTATCCAAAAATAGTCCATCTAGTAATAACTCATCTACATAAATGTTGATGCCATGCAGCATAAAGCATCCCTTATCACATAAGCCGAAAAGGGAAAAAGAGCGAAAGAACTGGAATGTCCAAATTTTGGGTAGAAGTACCACGACGGAAAATTCTTGGATAGCAAATAACTCAACATCTGTGTGAAAGACCACACAGGTGGATATACAAGTGAAACAGACCAAATATCCTGTGTCTCAGCAGCACCCATCTACCTGATAGTGACAAACTTGTTGGTGCCATGTCTAGCCCAATAAGTCTTCAGATCAATTGGGTTACCAAAATTATAACCTTCAGCTGCAAGTTTCTCTAAAACCTTTTTAAAAGCACCTTGGCTCATTTTCCGCCCAGCTATCCTTGCACCACGCCTTTTTATGCTCATAGGCAAAGGATATATTGACACATTTGTGGTACAACAAGCCGATTGCCAACCACCACAGCCCCAACGATAACACTGCTGAGAAGTCCCGGTACATGAACAAACTGGAATAGGTAGACCAGAAATATCCATATCAATTCCATTTATTACAAGCTCCATGGTCTTCTTCATTGGCTTCACGCGTTGAACTGAAACATTGCCATTATCCTTTGGCTTCCTAGGTTTCTTAGCTTTTGGAGTTGTTAGAGCAACCCTACCTTGCCTTTTCTTTGATTGGCCACCTTCCTTTTTAACAACCGAGTCTTCAATTGTATCCACCTTCTCATCTCTTGATGTATCAGGTGGCTGTATCATTTGCAAGGAGGGAGCTGCTGATGTTTCTGGAAGAACAGCATAATTAGGATTTGTGGGCTGCATATTAAAAAACCTATCTCTCTGGCTTATCCAACTATCTCTGACATAGTTCATTGGAATTGGTGGTTCGGAAACAACACAATCTCGAGGGTGAAAGGTTCCATTTGCACCAACAAACATAGATGGATCACGACCAGGCAAAAATGGTTTTGTGTCACGATCCACCATACCAGGCATGAGCTGCAGACCAAGATGCCCGCCTTTGAAGGGTTCATAGTAACCCCAATTGGGCATGTTCAACACATCATCATCCATGAGAACTACATAACACGAAACAAAAGATCATAAAGTTCCAAGATTTGTCTTTTGCTTCTTCTTCTTCTTTCAGTGAACATCATTAAAATCTTAACACAACACGATTAAAAGGAAACACATTCATGAAGCAATAAAATCCATGAACTGAATCAGAGAAAATAAATTAAACCAATCCTGATAACCACTTAACAGGGAAAAAATAATTATAGATTGATGAATCAAATAGATCTTCCCAGGTAAATGAAACACAATACAATTTGATTGGTAAATCAGAAAATATTAAGAATAAACAACCACAAAATTCAATGAAAAAATTGAAAATGTCAGAGATTATCAAAGCCAAATTATTAAATCAGGCTCAAATAAGTCTAGATTTACCATTTCCGAGTAAAAAAATCGGAACTTCCTCGATCTAATCACCACAAAGCGGAAAGCCTGCAATCTGAATGTCATTGTGATTCCAACATTTTCTTAGGAACCAAACAGAACACACACAAAAGGAGAGTATCATCCCATGCAGATCCACAATTCCCATTTAGGGTTTCAAAATTTGAGAACTTTAAGGGGGAGATCTTGCTTTATAATGGTGAAGAAAAACAAATTCATATAACAAAATACATATATATAATGATGCAAATGAGAGAGGTTCAACGGTAGAAGAAGGACCCCATCTATTCAAATTTTAAAGGGGAGAGAGAAAGAGAAAGAGAGAGGAGAGAGAGAGAGATGAGATAGGAGAGAGAAAACTTACTTGGTGGGTGCAAACGGCTCTTTAGGGTTTGGCCCTTCTGGAGAGAGAAAGATGAGAGAGACAGAAATCTGAAGGAGAGAGAGAGAGAGAGAGAAAGGGAAAGAGAGAGGAGAGAGAGAATGAGCTAACAATATGAACGAGAATGTGAGTGATACATGGAGCAAAAAAAAATAGGATATGTATGGGCATATATAATATATTTAGCACAAGGCATTTTAAAAATCCAAAGGATATCTAGCTTTTGGAAGGTGTGGTAGGCACATATATAGAAAGAGCCTTAAAAAATTAAGAGAGAGACAAGGGCCTTATAGATATGGACAACGTAGATTGAGAGAAATGGAAAGAAAAAATGTTGGGCTTTCGATAGGACTTCTTTGTTCATGCCAATTTGTCTCAATCCATTGATTGAATATGTAACTTTCATGTCAAATTCATTATCTTGAAAGTTAGATCACTTTATTAGAAGGTGTTTAAATTTGAGTATTTGAAAAGCAACATAAATTTTAAAAGTTTAACATTAATAATAAATCATATTTTATTATATATATGATTTTTAATGTAATTATTATAAGTATAAAATATTTTTAATAATTTAATAATAATTAAATGATAATATAAAAAAATTTACATTGATAATACATTTAAATTAAATATAAATTTTAAATATATCAAAAAAAATTGAATACCAAAGTTTTAAAGCTAAAATGTAAGAAATTTTCTTTAACTATTAAAGATAATAGAATTAAAAAAATTTTAATTTCAATTCCAATTCTATCAATTGGAATTGAATTAATTTTAAATTTATGTTTGGATGTAAAGAATGAATCTAAAAAATGCAATTCTATGTTTATGTATGATCCAAAAATATATATATATATATATATATATATATATATATATATATATATATATATATATATATTATAATTAAAATTAAAAAATTTACATTAAAATTTTATTTAACATTAAATATATGAATATTTACTATATTTTTTTTTTTTTTCTCAAATTTAATTTTAACCTCATCAACAAATAATAACTAAAAAGTTTCATTACAAAATAAATAAATAAACTTGTCCTATAAAGTGAAGACACATTGTTCATGTCAGATATGAAACTTCAAACATAAAAAACATCCACTTCAAAACCTAACTTAAAAATAAATTCAAAATTAAATGTCTTCTTCAAAAATAGACAATAAAAATTCTAAGGCCAAATATATATTGTCAATTTTATTAATTCTTGATTTGCATCAAGATCCATGATTTTCTAAGTATAACAAAAAGAGCCTTAAATGGCTCATACTTTCTTGCATCACCAGTAAGAATATCGTAAGCTCGGAGCAATTCTTGTTCTTCTAAATCTGAAATTTTAGAAAGCTCGGCGAATATTTCTTCAGCGCTTGCTTTAATAGGATCATGTGAATAAGCTTTACAGATAGTGTTAGCCATATGAGTAACAACAATTGCAAGTGTGTCACCAGAGCTATTTCTCTTTCTTTGAAGATTTTGATTCAGCATAGAAGAAGTTGGTTGCTTAGCCGAAGTTGGTGTAGATTCAGGTGTATCAAAAATTGTCTCCTCAATAATATTTGAATTGATATTGTTTGTATTCTCTTCTTGTTCAATCTCTTTCATGGTTTCATCACCAGTCACAGCACCATCTCCTATAGCACAATCTTGTCCATAAATAGTAGCTAAATCTTCCTAATTTTCAATTTGTTTGTATCTATAACTACTTGCTTCTGGATGAGACTGAAAATAAATATGCCAAGTAATACTATTTATGTATAAATATTAATATAAAAAAATAAAAGTAAAGAAACCAAGCTCAAGTTTAATACATTGACATAATCTTTCCAAACTTGATCGCTGTGAATCTGCACCATATTGCAATCCCAATCCCAACCAAAGCCGCTAGTGCCAAGTATGTTAGTAATGATAGCACAATATTTATCCCAAGTTTTAAGACGAGACACAATGTTGTCCTTGGTGATTACAACGTTGCATTATTCTAAAATATGCTAGTTGCTAGATATGAAATCACTCTGTTACTCTCCCATAATATCTTAAAAAGGCTCAAAAAAGGCATGCTTAGTGAGACATAATTTATCTCATCTATTTCTGAGCACAAAAATAAGTTTAGGATTTGCAGTACAACACACTTTTAAGTTCAGTAGCACAAGTGCTTTTAGACAACAGATTCTCATGATAAATTACTTCTAAATTACTAATTATCACAGTGAACCCCTATTCAAGCATATGTTTTCCTTATTAAGTCTGTTTAAGAGCAAGGGAAGCAATAAGACTAAGCTTTCTTATAGCTCAAACAATTTAAAAAAAGGAAAACATATGCTTGAATAGGGGTTCACTGTGATAATTAGCAATTTAGAAGTAATTTATCATAAGCCCAAGATACTACTATTTCAAGGGATTTTATGGTATGATGAGCTGTAGGATATTGATCAGTTCATATGAACCTAACAGTTCACTTTAGATGTTCAACATTACAATCTACAATTTTTTTATATTTACCAAATCAATCTTTCTCCATTGCATTAAATTTTTTCAATGGGGTTTTGAATGCTAGCAGCTTTTCATTACATGCATGATATGAGATGAAGCTTCTGATTTTGGTTATCCACGATAAAAAAGGAACAAAGATGAGCACAAAAGAGGCTTCATAAACAAGCTATAACATACAATCAAACAAAAGCACATGAGAGGCAAAAAATTAGGAATGCCCAAATCATAGTGTTATGCACCATACATGAAAGTCATAGGGAGGAATCATAGGGAGAAATCATAATGCCCAAATCATACAGAAAAATCATAGGGCTCCCTCATCTCTCTCATCCGTATGCCCCCTAAGCACCAAACTTCTGCAATCTCCACTTTTACATTCTGCCAACCCATCTCCTCACTCTCTCAGCAAATCCAAACCCAGACGCCTTCACCCACACATTTCTTTCTCTTACAACCACTCTCACCTCTGCAACACGCGACATCTCCACGCCCTCACGAAGCCTACCAACTAGAATGTTTTCCTCCTTCACCCATGCACAAAAACTCCACCCAAGACGCAAATAGGACAGGCAGCAGCAAAGAGGACATGTAACAAAGATGATAGAGACATACCTCGTCAAAGCTGTTGGTTGGACGTCTTTGAAGAAGATGGAGTGGAGCATGAGAGGCACGGGCACGCTGGTTGGATGTCTTTGAAGAAGATGGAGTATAGCAGGAGAGGTAGGGGCACGTCTTTTAGTTTTTTCAATTGAAATATGATTTTAATTCTAGAGTATGAAATTGGTAATTTTTATGGTATGAGTTAAGAATTGAGAATGAGTAGGGTTAGTTATTTTCTAATTCCATAGAATTGTGCTATGAAATTATGATTCTAATTCAAACAAGACTTCTAAACATAAAAATTAAAATTAATAAATCTAATTCCAATTCCAAATGACAATTCCATGTCTAATTCCAGACGCCAAACAAGGTGTTAGTCAATTTCAAAAAATTGCCTTATAATTCAAAATTCAACAACTTTATTCTTTTAACTTATCAAACTGTGTATAATGACCTCTTATAAGATTTTTTACATATGTACAAGGAGTTAATTTTACACTATATTGCACAATTTGGTATATTTAAGAAGTCAAGTTATTAAGTTTTAAACTATATAAATTTTTTTGAAAATAACTTATAGTTTAAGGGGTTTCCTTGCATTTTAGCTAATTTTAAAAGATGACTTAAGAGATAAATAAGATTGAATTACATAGTTGAAGAGCTTTTTGCAATGTCAAGGGCAAGAAAGTATATTTGTGAAAGGGAGAAAAAAATACTAAAGAAAAGAATTTGAATGTTGTACTGATATTTAAATTTTATTACGTCATATGTTTTTTTATTTATTTACAAAATGGGATTAGGGTGACAGTAAACTCGAATCATAAGTAAATATGATCTTATGGGATTCCAAGGTCTAAAGTGACATAGATATGATCCTTTCAATAGAAATTTTTCTTAAAGTTAAACACACGTCCTTCTTTTAAAGACGCATCACGCTTTTATTGTACCATTATCCCAATGGATTTTGGATAAGATGTTATCATAATTTATAAGTCTCATATGATAATGAAGTGTCATAAGGGTGAATGATATTGTCAAGATGTATCAATTTAACTTGACCTATTCTCTTTATATTAGATGGCCTAAATGTATTTACTTATTGATTAACCTCACTCAATAAGGATAATCCTTTTGAGTATATTAAAGAAGAGTAATAATATATGTCACAAAAGTTTTTTTTACCAAATATGTCACGAATGATGATGTGCATAACTCCCTTTTTCTTTTTGAGAATTGCTATTTAGTATTAATAGTTTTCTATAAACTTTGTTACGAAACAGGTAGACCAATCAGGTGAGACGTATAAACAAGAATGGCAAGATGAAACACACTTTTGAAGTCAAACATAAATGGGTTATGTGCCACGTTTTATTTGTACGTCATTTCGTGAATTTTTTTTCCATCATTTAGCATTTTTTATCTTTTTTCTTATAAACCCAAATGTAACTATTGGTTAATTTAGTTTCTCATGTAAAGTAAAAATAAATTCAACACTTTCAACATTGTCTCAATATAATGAGCTTGGCATAAAGAAACTTTCAAAAGAAAGAAATTTACCTTTTGGTATAGGTTTTTGAAGTACTAAAAAAGATTCTCAACAAAATGATTCAAATTAAAGAACTTGCACAATGTAAAAGAAATTAAATTGTATTAATAACTTTAACTGAAGCAAAGTACAAGAAATTGAAATGAGTATTAAAATACAAAGTAAAGTAAATTACATAAAATAAATTTAAAAATTATAAAGAAATGATGTAAAATGTTTAAAAATGCAAAAGAAAATAATAAATTGACTAGAATATGAAGGAAAAATTGTAAAATACTAAAAAATTAAAGGTAAAATGAATGAAACATAAGAGTTTTTGGTGTGATGATTCAAGAATCTATTCTTCATTGCTTTAAATGCCTATTTATAGAGTTAGAACTTGAAAAACTACTACTTCACTGCACTTTTAGACCTCAAAGCACATTCTCCTTAATTTTAGAGACTCGATCTTCATTCCCTTTAGACTCGATCTTCATTCCCTTTGATGAAATTTGGCCTGGAACATGGAGCTCTTTGGATGAACTTCCAGCTTGATTCATATCCAAAAACTACCAAGAAAATGGCCATGTTTACACTTCCTTCAATTTGAACGTGAAGAGGTAACCATCCTTAACCTCTATTCTTATTTTCATGGGATCTTCTCTATCATACTCAACACCCAAGTTATTGACTTGGTCAAACTTATTTTGTACTAGCTTTCTCCCTATGAAGCTCACCGTTTTGGAGCTCCAATTGATCTAGAGTAGCACTTTCCTAATTGGATCGCATCAGCCCATGTCTTTGTCTAGCTGCTACTGGATCATGGGTGTAACTACATATTTTTAGAGTGCCAACAGTAACCAAAAAAAAAATGAAAATGAACTATTTCAAACAACATCATAGCAACTATTCATAGATAAGCTCGTAGAAATTCTTTTGAGAGTAAGGACCCGTTTGATATACAGGATATGATAAGGTCTTATTGTATTATGCTTGATAGTATAAGATTTGATAAAATTTTAATATTATTTAATGTTTAAGGCGATATTGTATAAGATAATATGTTATATAAGATAATACTATTATGTATTTATTGATGTATTGTATAATACTGAATATAAAAAAAAAAAATTAACACCTTTGATAAAAAAAATACCCTTTAATAAAGAAAATATATTATATTCATCAAAATTTATCATGTTATACTAATTTTTGGAGAAAAAAAAAAACACTAGCTTTTAATCTCTAATCTCTAATTTATACTAAAACAAAAGCTCACCTTTAGATAACAAACTTGGACTTAAGTTAAACAAACTTGGACTTAAGTTAACTCAGGCCCTAACTCGAAAGAACATACTCAAATAAAAAAAATAGGAAGAGCAAATTTCCCTAGATGTGAGATGACACAGAGTTTAAGAAAAGGGGTGGCAGTGTTGCAGGTTCAACAGGAGCAAGGGCATGGAGACAGTGCTCGACGACTAGGCAACAATTGTTTTGATTGATGACGGAGAAGGTGGTTCATAGGGTGATTGAAGTTGTTTATGGCGGAGGAAGGCGGTGACAAGTTGTGATGGTGTGTGTTTGGTGTGACGAGTAGAGGTCTGCAACCATGGATGGGACTGTGCAATCCTACTTGTGGTGGTCTGGACGAGATCAACATGTGGGGAATGACGGTGACCAGTGGAGGCAAGATTGGGTTACATTGTAAAGGAGGAGACAACAAAAGATTGGTGTTCGAATGATAGGATTGTAAAGGAAATATTTTCATATGAGCTTCTCTATCAAAACTTAATCAAACTAATCTGTTATGCGTAAAATACACTAAGAGCAAGTGCACGATATCATATAGTAATATAGAACTTGAGTCTCAGTTGTCAATTCTACGAGGAATAAGAGGTAATTACTAGATTCGTTAAACCCTTGGTTATTTAAACAATTGTAGTCGTAAGAAGAAACTCAAAATAAAATCAAACCTTAGATAAAGAAGAATGATGGACAATCAAACAATATAGAGATAAATCACTTAGAGGGAAACTAGGACGCAATGTTCACTTGAATCCAATTAACCAAATTTTCATTCATTTATGGTGTAAGATAATTTTCTTGCCAATGTTCTCTTAATTGCTATTGAATCCCAATGGTCATGGATAAACAATATTCTATTCCTAAATTATTCACCTATTTGGTCATTTAGTTGAATTAACTAGGAATGCATTAAGCATCAATTCAAGAGATTAATTAACAAAATCGTCAATTCAATTAGTAGAATAAATTGATATTTAGTCATTCACCAATGTAATCTTAGGTTTATTATATAGGTCCACTCATTGGTTGTGGATGGTCACCGATTAAACAACGAATTAAAACATGGCAAAAGTGATCAAGTCTTGACAAGAATTCAAACAATATAATAAACTCAACTGAAATTATCTTAATCAAATTCGAATTAAAGATCAATTATTTAGGAAAACAAGATTCCCCATAGCCCTAGTTATGGGATTAGTTACTTATGTTCGATAACAAACCCAAATCATAATACAAATCCATAGAAGAAAAACCTAAATAAAATGAGAAGACTAGAGGGAAGAGAAATCAAAACCCCTTTTACAGTGATTGTGATCTTCAAGCTTTCAAGAATTTCGTCCTCTCTTCGTAGTCGTCTTCTAGAGATTCATAGTAATTTTCTTTTCTGATTTGTCTCTCAAAGTCTGTCGTCGTAAAAGTGTGTCTCAAGTTTAGGGATTTGCTTCTATTTATAATAGTGAGGGGCAAAAATTGTTGTTTTTACACACAGGAAGCCTCACATGACCGTGTCTAAGATAGACACGGCCGTGTGAGCTTAAAAATCACGTAACTTGCAACGTTAAGAGATACACGATTGTGTTTCCTAGTAAGAAGCTTTCTTCAAGTTAGATAAGACAATGTCTAATTTCTCAATCGCTCATGAGTTGATACAGGGCCCTGTCTAAGCCAAAATGGTTCTCTTTTGTTCTGAAAACACAGTGTCTTTGTCTACTTTCACTCCAAATGTGATAAACCTCTTTAATATGCAAAAACGAAGACAATCATAAGGTTCATCTAAAATTCACTAATAAACATAAGTGAATCACCATAATTTATCCAGTTTGAGACTATAGAATATAGGCTTATCATAATCCTACCCCTCAAGGCCTGATTAAGTTATACGTTATTTTAATGTATAAGAGGGATATGTTATATAAGTTTATACAATACTATGATCACACCAAACAACTGATAAAGTCATAATATATTGTACAAACTTAGCCTATCAAGTCTTATAGGTCATGTCAAACGTGCCTTAATAAACATTTTCCATTAAAGAAATAACCAAAAACCTCATCAAACATTTTCATCTAATCATCTCCTTTTTCTATGAATCTTGATGTTTTTTAAACAATCAAATAAATTTTTTTCATAATTCTTAATTAAAATTCAACAACAAACAAATATATTTAGACAAACTACAAAGTTTTTTTTTTTTTTACAGGGATACATAGACAACTTGGGTAAGCTTAACTTGTAAATATTTTTAATATTTATTTATTTAATTTAATTCATGGAATAAGTTTAATATTATTTAGATTATTGATAATTCACTCAATTAACTCTAAAATAATTATATTCAGACGGATGTATTAAGAATGAAGTGAAATTTATTTTATATTTATTCATCTACTTAATTTTATATATTATCATATATATGTTTAACATTTAAGACTACCTTCAAACACTTTCCAATAATGAGAGTATTTATATTTTTATATAAAATATTGAGTAAATAACAGAAATTATCCTTGAAGTTTGGCTAAATTATACCAAACCTCAATCTTACACGAGAATTGCACTATGCCCCAATTGAGTGGATAACATTAATGTGTTAGTTACTTGACTCACCTAAGTTAACAGTGGTTAAGCTTCATTAACCATTTCTTGAATAGCAAGTCACCCTCACTATTAAAACAGGGGAAATTCTTAGATAGGTATAGTTTACCACGTCATTACTTAGACACTCAAATTATTATTTAACATGTGCAAAAGTATTGTGAATGATTGATGTGATTCTATGATAGTCTCTACTATTTTACACATGTCAAATAATGATTTGAGTGTTTATAATAGACTGTGCTCATATAAGAATTACTCATTAAAACAGACCCATTGGTAGCAAAAAACAAAAACCGCAACCGCAGACCAGAAACCCATTTGTCCCCCTTCGCATGCTGGTTGCACCATGAAATTCAAGCTTTGACCTTTCTCATGTAAGGGTTGGTGTAACTTGATAGACTCTCACAAATCACAATGGCTATATCTAACTTAGTTAACGAAGGCCAGATGAAGATATTGCATTGTCTCTTCATCATTCTCACGTAAATGGCGACTGTAACCACAGGTAGGTGAACTTGGATTTTGTTTAGCTGTAAGGTTTCTGGTGAGGTTATGGGTGTTGAATTTTTCTAGTTTGAACTATTTCGTTTTCGTTGGTGATGAAAGATTTTGTAGTGTAGAGAGTAACCAACCAGGAAGATGAGTTCACTGGGCAATTGATGTTTTTGGTGAGTGTGGATTGGTGCCTGAATTGGCTAGCATGCAGTTATATTTTTATGGAGTTGAGAATGCTCACGGAAGATTAAGAATTTGGATATTCTTAAATTATTTTTTTTTCTCAAATGGTTAAGTGGAGGAGAGAGACAAATACAAAATTTATTAATGAAATTCAATTAAAATTTATAAAATTTCTTTTATAATATTTGTATTTTTTTTTTTACTTGATCACTTAAAAAAAATGATCCAAATTCGGTAGATTTGATGACACTCCTGCGTAAAGTGCCAAGGTCACTACAGGTAGGTGAGACTGGTTAAGTGTTTTTCTTATTAACATTTTTTTGGTTAACATTGGTTAAGTGAGAAAATTTCGTTAAAATGTCCTCACTTCACCGTTATTGTCATTGCTTAGGTGAGGCGGAGTGTAATTTTTATGTAAAATTGGGGTTTTACATCATTTAGCCAAACTTTAAAAATAGTTTATGTTATTTACCCTAAAATATTTTCCTAAATTCTTTACTGACGAGAACAATTTTCTAAAGAATTATACAACTTTTTTGTAGACATTTTGTTTTTGAACTTTATTTTCTCTAAGATATCTACTAGACTTTTTCTTAGAAAGGGGAAAAGGTTTCAGTTTGTGTTATCTTTGATGCATACAAGTTATATACACTTTTCAAAAGAATCTCGTTATTCATTCAATTGTATACATTTAATTTTTTTTAAATTTTCTCATAAATTTATTTTATGTCTCGTAAAAATATTACAATTATATAAAATATAATTTAACATATTTTTTATACAAATATACAATAGACATACATTTACCATATTTAAATTAGACATTAAACATTATCCTTTCAAAGACACTTTACAATGGTTGCATAACAGGGGCAAAATTATTATTTTAACTAGGAACTAGTTTCATTGTGATGTGCATGTTAAGAACTTTCCAACGGTACTTGACTTAC
The DNA here is from genome assembly GCA_029884605.1 of Ormosia emarginata. NCBI lineage: Eukaryota > Viridiplantae > Streptophyta > Magnoliopsida > Fabales > Fabaceae > Ormosia > Ormosia emarginata. The sequence goes on from JAQQTP010000025.1 coordinate 5,661,005, forward strand.
TTTTTTTTACCATAATTTACCTTAATTAGTATATATCCCATGAGATGTGTAACATTCTGAAAATCATGTTAGGCTTGTAATTAGTTACAAAGGTAATATATTACTTGTTTAAGTTTTTTGAGTTTGTTTATATATATAAATTATTTTTTAAAACGACTGAGATAATTTTGCTTTAAGTTTAAACATAGAAAATTTATTTTTTTAAGTTTGATAAAAGTTCCAAGAGAATCGAGTTTTATTTTTAAAGATATTGATTGTGCATTTGAATACCAAATGACTAGAAGCAGATATAGAAAATCATGAAAATGGTGAAATAACAATTTAGATGAATCCTATGATTTATTCTAAAGTTGTTGGAAGCTGGAAAATTTGAATTAGCACAATTCGGGTGTCCTTAGCAGATAAGTTCAGTGTAGAAACTTAAGTTAATCTTTTCTCTTAATTCCCTCCATGTCCCACCCCCTATTTCTCTCTTCTCCCTCGGCAGAGAACCGAAAAACAGAGAAAGAAGAAAGAAAAGAAAGAAAAGGAAGAAAGAAAAGGGAAAAGAAGAAGGGAAGGGGAAAAGAGGAAGAGGAAGATCAATGATCAAGTTCAATGCTTCAAGTCTTCAAGAGGTAAGGGGATTTCTATTCATTTATCCCTCTTTGATTATCCTTGAATATAGTTTGGGGTTTTGAATAGAAACAAGGGTTTAGATAGCCAAATCCATGTTTTTAACTTGGTTTTTGATTCCAAGAACTAGGTTAGGAAAACTTAAGCTTAGATAATGCTAGATGGCTAGTTATGGTTCAAGAACAACCTTAGAATCCATAGAAAATGGATTTGAAGAATAGTTAAAGTTATGTGATTTTGGACCTAGATCTATGCCCCAAGAGAATTAACAGGTTGTAAAAGAGTTACAATAAGTTTAGAGGCCTAGATTGGTGTTAGAAATCACATAGAAAATGATCTTGAATGATTGGAATTGAGAATTGTTCCAAAGGAACCATTTTCGGATTCTGCAGAATTCTGTAAAATCCAGTGAGCAGTCAGCGATGTTTGCTGCATAACTCGAGCTGTAGATATCAGAATCACTTGATTCTGGTGCCATTTGAAAGCTAACACATAAGGCTTCATGTGGTAAAAATTTCAGAATTATTGAGCAAGCCAATCAATACCAGTTTCGGTTTGAATCCAAGGCAAATTCTGCAGAAAAAGGCATTCTGGCAGTCAGTAAACCAGATTGCATAATTTCTTGCTCCGATATCGTATGGACATGAAACCGGTGCCATTTGAAAGCTAAGACATAAGGCTTCATGTGGTAAAAATTTCAGAATTTTTCCACATGTAGTTTACTCCCAATTTCAGTTTAAAGTTAGGTCAGAAATGGGTAAATCAAAGAATGCTCTGTTTTGACCTCTACAAAATATCACATAACTTTGGCTACACTTAGCCAAATGAGGCAAGGTTTGTGGCATTGGAAAGATATGAGAGAAAACTAGTTCTCCCTAAAATTTCAGAATTTTAGAAGTTATAATGCATGTTTGGTGCAATCTTGAAAATCAGCCTTTTTAGGCAAGATTTGAGGTGTTTTTGAGAAAGTTGGACACTAGAATTTTTAGTAGCACCTTAGGCAACTTAGTGTTGCATTAGATATCACTTAAGATGTAATGAGATGGTGCAATGAAGATAAGTATGCTAGTAGACATAATAGTATTCACTCTAGTAGAGAATTAAAAAAGTGTGAACCCAGAGAAATATATTTAAAGTTGTGAACGTATTTCTCATAGAGGTAGAGCTAGTAGTGCAAGTATAGAGATTATGTAGTGATTATGCAAGAGTTAGGCATAACACCACATTATGCACAGACATTCATACATTTATACATTTGCATTTCTAAGAAAAGTTAAGGCAATGAAAATTGAGAAAAAAGTTAGTTCACAGTTCAGAAAGTGGGTTAAGAAGGTAACATATTCCCTCTCCATTGTAAAGAGGAATAGCAGATTCATGATATTCATGACATTGTATTCACAGAAAGAAAGATGGTAGGTTATAGGAGGTTATATATTCTCTCCCTACCATAAAGAGGAATAGTAAGTTTATGACATTATAAATCTCTGAGATGGAGATTCATGACATTATTTATGACATTGCACTTATATATCACATATTCAAAAGCATAATCATACCTCATATCTCGCATCATAATATCATTGCATTACTTGACGTGTGATTTGGTTGCTCAATGTTATTGTTCCATTGTATTTAGTTCAATAATTGATTATTTTCGAACATGCATTGACAATTGTATTGGCAAATGTCTTATCTTGTAAAGAAGAATTAGTTTAGAGTTATGGCTAGACTGAGAACATTACATAAAGAGAGAATATGTATGTTCCTAGAGTAAAGAATAAAAATTCGAAAGATTATACTGATTTATTTATGATATTATGATTGAGTAAGGAATAATGATTTAATTGCTAGTTAAAGTTTTATTTCAGATATTTATGGATTGTATGATATTAGACATTAATTGGTACATTATCCTTTCAAAGACACTTTACAATGGTTGAAGATTCAAAGACAATGGGAAGATAAAGCATGAAGAATATAGTTATTTTTGATTAATAGATAGAATGTATAGATTTTAAAAGAAAATTGTGTAATAGTGAAAAGTTATGTATATAAGATAATGTTTCCACAAGGCTCTCCATACGGATTTATTTGTATAAATGATGGATTAGTTTATTAAGTTTACCATAATTTATCAGGGTATAACTAGATTTATATATGATGTTACAAGATGCATAGGATTTTCTTTTAATTTAGATAAATTTTTAAATTAAGAATGATATTTAAAATTTAAAAAAGTGCATAATATTTAAATTAAAAGAGATTTTTAATTTAAAAGTATTTTAATTTTAGATTTATTCATAAAAATTTGAAATTTGATTAAGTTGATATATAAAGAATTGATATAGAAGTGATTAAGTAAATTTGGGAATATATTACGAAGATTTGATTTGTTGCACATGAGGAGAAGAAATAAGGAAGATTTGAGTGAATAAAGAGAATAAATTTAGGAAAAATTAATGATAAGGACCATTAATAAGTAATATTTAATTTAAAAGAACAAAAAAGTTAAAACTATTAAAAATGTCTGTTTAAATTTTAATTAAAGAAAATGATTATTTAATTTTATTTAATAGTCAAAATTATTTTTAATGAAATTTTTATTTGAAAAGTTAATCACTCAAAAATAACAAATAATCACTTAATATGAAGTAGAAATTATTTATGAATTTCTTTTATATAAAACTTAATTTAAAATTATTAGTCACTCAATGATAACTAACGACCACTCAATAAAAAGTAATAATCATTTGTAAATTTCTCTCTAGTTTCATGTATTTTATATATTAAACTTTATTTGAAATATTAGACCCTTGATCACAATAAATGATCACTCAATAAAAAGTAATCATTCATATTTTTCTATATAGAATTTAATTTAAAATTGTTAACCACTCAGTGATAACTAATGACCACTCAATCAAAGACAATAATCATTCACAAGTTTTTTTCTAATTTCATGTATTTTATTTATTGAACTTCATTTGAAACGTTAGGCACTCAGTGATAACAAATGACCACTTAGTAAGAAGCAGTAGTCATTTGTAAATTTCTTTTGTATATAACTTAATTTGAAATTGTTAGTCATTCAATAACAACTAATGACCATTCAATAAAAGACAACTAATAACTACACATTAAGAGTATTATTGTCTATTAGGTGAAATTAAATGGTCTTTCTTTCTAATTAAAATTTGAAAAATCATTTTTAATAATTTTAACTTTTTTTATCCCTTTAAATTAAATATTACTCCTTAAAGGTTATTGACATTAATTTTCTCATAAACTTAAAAGGAGAGTTAAGATCGAAAAAATGACATACGACAATTGAAGAAAGAGAATACAACAACAACAACAACCAACTATTTTCCCACTAGGTGGGGTCGGCTACATGGATCAAATGATGCCATTGTGTCTTATCATAAACCAAGTCTTCAAAAATATCATACAAATCGAATTTTTTTTAATTGTTTTACCTATAGTCTTTCTTGGTTTCCCTCTACCTCTAGCTATTAGGCTATCTCTACCTGATCTACTCTTTTTACAAGAGCTTTTAAGGGTCTTCTCCTTATATGTCCAAATCACCTAAGACGAGATTCTCCCATCTTTTCCACAATAGGTGCTATCCTTACTTTCATTTTAATGCATTCATTCTTAATCTTATCTTGTCTTGTATGACCACACATCTAGCACAACATCCTCATCTCAGCGATACTAATCTTATATTCTTGTTGGCTTTTTACCACTCAGCATTCATTACCATACAATATCGCAGGCCTTATAGTTGTGCGATAAAATTTATCCTTAAGCTTAAGGGACACTTTTCTATCACAAATAACTCTTGAAGCACTCCTTCAATTCATCCATCCAGCTTGAATCTTATGGTTTACATCTCCTAATATCTCTCAGTCATTCTGTATGATAGATCTAAGATACTTAAACAGTGTGACTTGTGGTATAGTATGGTCTCTAATTTTCATCGCTAAACTAGTATTAGCACACTTCTTACTGAACTTGTATTCCATATACTTCATCTTACTCCTGCTTAGACGGAAATCATGTTTTTCCAAAACTCGTCTCCATAGCTCTAGCTTCCTATTTGTTTCCTCTTTCGACTCTCCAACTAAGACTATATCATATACAAAAAGCATGCATTGTTGAACTGGCTCTTGGATATGCATAGTAAACATATTTAATACCAAGGTAAAAAGATAAGGATTCAAAGTTGACTCTTGGTGCAGTCCTATAGTTATAAGGAAATCTTTTGTGACTCCACCATGTGTTCTCACACTAGTTTTAACTCCATCATACATATCTTGAATTGCTTGAATATAAGCGATACAAACTCATTTTTTCTCTAAAGCTTTTCACAAGACCTATCTCGGTACCCTATTGTAGGCTTTTTCAATGAAAACTATGTGTAGGTCTTTGTGCTTCCTCTGATACCTCTCCATCAATCTTCGTAGAAGATAGATTGCTTCCATAGTTGACCTCCCAGGTATAAAACTTAATTGATTCTCTGAAATATAAGTCTTTTGTCTTAATTTCTATTCAATTACTCTTTCTCATAACTTCATGATATGACTCATGAGCTTAATCCCTCTGTAATTTGCACAGTTTTGTATATCTCTCTTCTTATAAATACGGATTAAAGTTTTTCTCCTCCATTCATTCGGTATTTTCTTATACCTCATTATTTTGTTAAACAGCTCTGTGAGTCAGCTTATACATTTATCTCTTATGCACTTTTATACCTCAATAGGTATATTATCCGGTCCGACCACTTTTTTATTATTCATCATCTTCAATACTTCTTTTACCTCAAACTCTCGAATTCTACAATAAAAAGTTTTATTTTGGTCATCCTCCCTAATGTTTAGAATGTTTGATTCTCTTAATATCATATGTCCCTTATTAAATAACTTGTGAAAATAAATCTTCCATCGATCCTTGATGTCTTATTCTATAACCAAGACTTTTTCCTCTTCATCCTTAATGCATTTTACGTTATCCAAGTCTCTTGTCTTCATTTATCTACTTTTAGCAAGTCTATAAATATTCTTTTATTCGTCTTTGGTGCCCAAAGATTGATATAACTCATTGAACGCTTTATATTTCGTCTCGCTCACCGCTTTCTTAGTATCTTTTTTAGCTGCCTTATATTTTTCCTAATTTTCATCATTTTTACACATGTGCCAAGCTTTATAACATTCTCTTTTAACATTAATCTTATCTTATATACTTGCGTCACACCACCAAGATTCTTTATCCTTGGGTCCAAAGCCTCTTGATTCACCGAGTGTCTCTTTTGCTAGCTTCATAATCCCTTTAGTCAGCTTATCCCACATATCATTAGCACTCCCTTGTACCTCCCAAATCTCTTCCTCCATAATCCTCCTCTGAAAGAGCATTTGTTTTCCTCCCTTTAGCTGCCACAATTTGATCATTGAGACTTTATCTCGACAATTTCTCCTAACTCTTATCTTAACTCGTACATCCATAACCAAAACTTTGTATTGGGTAGTCAAGCTCTCTCTAGGGATAACTTTGCAATCCATACAAAGCTTTCTATCAGATTTCCTTATTAGAAAAAAAAATCAATTTTGGAGCAAGAACCCCTGCTTCTGTATGTGATAAGATGCTCTTCTCACTTCCTAAAATAAATGTTAGCTATTGTAAAATCAAAAGCTACTGAAAAATCTAGAATCACTTTACCCTTTACATTAGTTACTCCTAGACCATACCCCCCATGCAAACTCTCATACCCCTAGATTCGCTCCCCACATGACCATTTAGGTCCCCTCCTAGAAAAATCTTCTCTCCTAATGATATTCCTTGAACTAAACCTTTTAAATCCTCTCAAAATTTTATCTTGTAGTGCTCGTCTAACCCTACTTAGGGTGCATACGTATTAATAACATTAAAAGTTTCTTATTCCACAACAAACTTCAAAGCTATGATCCTATCTCCGAACCTTCTCACATCCACAACATTATTCTTTCAATTCTTATCTACTATTATGCCTACCTCATTTCTAGATTTTACCTTACTAGAGTACCAAAGCTTAAAACCCAAAGTATCGAGTTCCTTTGCATTTTTTCCAACTCACTTAGTTTCTTGTAGGCACATAAAATTAATTCTCCTCCTAATCATGGTGTCAATTATTTTCATTGATTTACTTGTAAGTGTACCTATATTCCAAGTTCTAAAACGCATCATATTCTTATGAACTAGCTTCTTTATCCAAACTCATTCACGAAAATGTGAGAATCTTTACTTATTTCTCACTACATCCAGGTGGCGATGCAGTAACTCTTACTCATTTAACACTGTACTCAAGTCATACAACCCATTATTTAAGGGCAACGACCTAATATTAACACAATCACATTTTTATCTATGTCATAAAGATTCAACAAAGTTTTATATTAGCTGTCAATTGCTTAACACAACCTTCCTTTTTTATCTGAGCTTGAGACCGGCTATATAATGATTTGCAACAAAGCTCAACATAGGCAGAGTTGAAGAAAGAAAATACCATAAAAAAAAAATTATACTCTCAAGGAGAAAGAGAATATGATAAAAAAAAATCTCACTCTAAAAAAATAGTACTCTCATTTATAAAACTATAACTAGAATTGTACCAATGTAATGCACGGTGAGTTTGTTTTAAAATGATTAAAGAGTTTATTTATAAAACAATTAATATTTATGTAATATAATCTCAAAAAATTTAAAATATATGCAAAAGAATTGTATCTTTCATTAAAAAGTTTTATACATTGTGGAGAGCAACAATATTTTGACTACTTGTATGCATATATTTATTTGTATTATTTTGAATCATGCGCAAACTTATAAAGCACAAAGGTGTTAAATGTTCTTTGTCCATACGGATGACCCCATTAACTTAACTTGCACCATTCTATAAAATATAGGTTAGGCTAGGCTAGATAATTGAGTTTATTTTTTTTTTTAACTTAGTGGAACTAACCTGACATCAATCAATTTGGGTATGAGATTTTTATTTTTATTTTCAACTCGGTCAAACTGGTATCTACCGAACCACCTTAATTTTATATTTTTAATAATATTTTAATATAAAACAATATTATTTTGGTTATTTTTAAAATTTTTAATATAAAACAATATCATTTTAGTAGAATTAAAAAAAAACAAAAAAACAAAAGCATATAACCTGATTACCCAACCCAAACATATTTTCACAAAAAATTTCTCCCATGAATAGAGATATTAATATATTTTTATATAAAATTTTTTTTTTTATCTCTATTTTCATATAAAATTTTTAATCGCTGTATAATATTGCAAAAAAATATTTCCATATGTATATATAAAAAAACATATTATGAAATAAATTAAATAACAAAATAATTTTATTTCTCAATAATAAATAACATTCAATTAAACACAATAAAAAATAAAAAATGCCAAATATTACACTAAAAACACAACCACCTTGAAGTTTATAAAAAAATTGCCAAATCATGCACTAAAATCACAGTAAATCTACATAATGACTTTAACATAATTGTTTTAAGAAAACTCAGCACTCAAAATCCGTACGAACATCAATCTCATTAGAAAAAAAAAAAAACTAAATTCATGTAAGATAAGACAAATTGAGTTCAATATTATAAAAAAAATAATTTGCACATAATAATATATTGGTGTAATGGAAATTGTAAAACTAATGCTTTAACACAGCTACAATAATAAGCTTCAAAACATAAAATAAAATAAAACAAACAAAAAGACCAAATAAGAATAATTGTATTCTTACTAAACTAAAAAAAGAATATATAATTTTGAAGAAAAATGATATTCAATAGCTTAGAGAGAGAGAGAGAGTTACTAACATGATTGATTTTGAGAAAAAAGCTACAAAAATGATCAAATATAAAAGTTAGGAGTAGAAGAGATTACACAAAAAAAAAAATTAAAAGAAACATAATCAAATATATAAAAGGACAGAAAAACGATGAACATAATAAATAAAATAACATAAACATTACCCAAAAAAAAATTCACTTAAACAATGAAGAAATACACTCATTAACAGCCCTATCAATTTATGTATTGTTTTGTCATCATTTTGACATGTTAAATCATTAATATAAGAAATATAAGTGAACTCTCTTTTCAAACCAATTGTTCTGTAGTAATGTCATTTGCACAGGCTTAAACCAACCAAAGAACAATGATTTTACTAACTGAATTAATTGAAATTCTATCATTCTTCATCCATAACACATTTCAAGGTGTTGCCTTTTAGAAATGGGGGGCCTTGGCGAGTTCGACGACCAAGTTAGGCAGTGACTCGGTGCCGAGTTGACAGGGTTGGATCGATTTGGACAATCTTAGGGGCTCTTGGGAAATTTGGATTCAACTGCGGGGAAGATGGGTTTACTGGGCAATTGATGTTTTTGGTGAATGTGGATTGGTGCCTGAATTGGGCAGCATGCAGTTATATGTTTATGTAGTTGAGAACGCTCATGGTAGGTTAGATGACACTCCTGCGTAAAGTGCCAAGATCACTAAGGGAAGTGACACTAGTTAAGAGTGTGTTTGGTTTGTAGTTAAAATATTTTAAAAGTAAGTTGGGAACATTAAAAGATATGTCAATATGTTTGAAAAAAAAATTTGTTAACAAAATTTAGTTAACTTCAACGAAAAATGATCCTCAAGTTTTAGTTTGAGTGAAAGCAAAATTTTTTTACTTTTTCATTGGGCAAAGTTCGTTGTAAAGCATTTTCTCTTTTAATCTTGCTTCAAAAGTGATTTTAATCTTTAATCTAAATAACATTCATTTTATCAAACTCACTTTTAAGATAAAAGTTCCTAAACATAAATTACGTTATTACAAATTCACTTTTAATTAAACTTAAGTTTACAAAATCAAGTTGACTCAAACTTAAATTTACCAACTCTAATCCAAACACACACTAAGTGTTTTTCTTTATAAAAATTTTTTAGTTAACCTTGGTTAAGTGAGAAAATTTCGTTAAAATGTCCTCACTTCACCGTTGTTGTAATTGCTTAGGTGAGGCGGAGTGCTATTTTCATGTAAGATTCGGGTTTTATATCATTTAGCCAAACTTCAAAAACAGTTTCTGTTATTTACCCTAAAATATTTTCCTAAATTCTTTACTGACGAGAACAATTTTCTAAAGGATTATATAACTATTTGTAGACATTTTGTTTTTGGGCTTTATTTTCTCTAAGATATCTATTAGACTTTTTCTTAGAAAGGGGAAAAGGTTTCAGTTTATGTTCTCTTTGACGCATACAAGTTACATACACTTTTCAAAGACAGTTTACTATTCAAAGGTTGCATAATAGGGGCAAAATTATTATTTTAACTAGGAACTAGTTTCATTGTCATGTGCATGTTAAGAACTTTCCAACGGTACTTGACTTACTCTTTTTTACCATAATTTACCTTAACTAGTATATATCTTGTGCGATGCATGAGATTTTTTTTTTAATTTAGATAAAATTTTAAATTAAGAATGATATTTAAAATTAAAAAAGTGCATAATATTTAGATTAAAAGATATTTTTAATTTAAAAGTATTTTAATTTTAGATTTGTTCATAAAAATTTGAAATTCGATTAAGATGATGACATATGCTATTATGTACTCCTTTGAGTTATGGTGCAACATACACCTTTAAAATTATCTGTAATTAGAGGTTGCAAATTAACTTTCCATTTTCAGCACCGTTTTTTGATACATTGGATAACCATCGAACCACCGTCAACCCCGCCACCCATCGCCGACGCCCATCCACATGAAACATCAACCCAATTGATCCAGTCCAAACAACTACCACCCAGAATGAAATTTAAATAAACACATAGATTAAAAAAAAAAACCAAAGGTGTCAGAAGATGGTCTTCATATGACTAAAACAGAGAGCAAACAGTGACATGGCTAGAGATCAGACGACAACGGGTGGTGGCGTTGCGGTGGAAGGTGACACGCAGCGCTGGCGAGGTTGGGCGGTAGTACGTGAGTAGTTGTTGAGGTCGCATTCTCAGGGTGCCGATGATGGGGTGTGCGATGATTGCGGGTTGTAATTTGGTGTTGGACACAGTAGGGGCTCAGTGGTTTGGTACGGGTGGCAATGGGTTGTGGCTGGCAGTGGTTTGTCACAGATCCAGGGGCACTGACATGCGAGGTTACTGCAGGAGGAAGAGGGGAGGGGGACCTTCTCCGCCACCAACCACTCGCTTGAACCACGGAACCTGTCGGACCTCCAAGCTTAGACCACCATAGCCATCCAACTTGCGTCGAGCCCCTAAACCGCCATCAACATCGTCGTCTGTCTCTCCCTCATTAACGCCACATCGTCGTTGGAGAGAAGGTGCAGCGGCGGATGGAGATGCTGGAGAATGAAGATGAAGTTTGGGTAACCAATTCTATAAGTTGTGGGTCATAGAATTTGTCCCTTGATATATTTTATATATAAATCAATAGTTGCGATATAAGGTGTAGCATACACCCTAATTTATGGGGTGCATAGTAGACGATGCCTTAAGATGATATATAAGAAATTGATATAGAAGTGATTAATAAGTAAATTTGAGAATTTATTAAAAAAATTGATTTGTAACTCATAAGGAGAAGAAATGGGGAATACTTGAGTGAATAGAGAGAATAAACTTAGGAAAAATTAATAATAATGATCATTAAGGAGTAATATTTAATTTAAAGGAATAAAAAAGTTAAAATTATTAAAAGTGATTGTTCAAATTTTAATTAAAGAAAATGATCATTTAATTTTTCTTAATAGTCAAAATTTCCTTTAATAAAAATTTTATTTAAAAAGTTAGTCACTCAAAGATAACAAATAACCATTCAATATGAAACAATAATCATTTGTAAATTTCTTTCATATAGAACTTAGTTTAAAATTATTAGTCACTCGATCCTAAAGTTGTTTTCAAAATAAAATGTCTTCAAAATTGAAAAAATAAAAATAATTTTACCCAAGTGAGAAAATGTTAAAATTTTCTTATGTGAATTATAATTAATTGTTATATTTTATTTATAAAAATTGAGCTGATAATATGATCTGAAATATAAACAAACACTGTAAATTCAATATTAATATTGATTCATATTATGAATTATGCACACCTATTATTGAATTAGCGTGATTAAATGACAAAAGTGTAAGCCTAATTAACCCTTAATCTATTAAAGTTTATTCCGAATAATGTATCTTGATGAGAGATTCTCTTGTTATCATAAGTAAGCAGTTAAGTCTTCTTCACTACTACCATCATATGATATTTAACTTATCCTTACTATTGCAAAAGATAGATAATGAGAATAATCAGCTAGGAAGCAATTTTTGTCAATATCTCAGCCAATCATCAATAGCCAACTCAGATTAGCTTTATATTTTGCTATAACATTATTGGTGTATTGAATTTATATAACTACATAAATAGAAAAAAAAAATTTGAATGCCATGATTTTTCCGTGCAGCAAAGAAAGTGAAAGAACTCACAGGGTTCAAAGTGTGACACTCTGACAAAACCAAACCCATTCAGCATCAAAGGGAGGAAGAATCATGAGAGGGGTGGAGTCCAGCATTGTCAGATCAGAAATCATCGGCATCCATAAATCATGATACCTGCCAAAATGGAACGCTGTCAACAACACACCGTCAAATGAGGTTACCAAACAGGGGAAGCTCTATTGTGAAGAGTTAACCTTCCCATGGCTTCACGACAGGGGCAGTATTGGGAATGATCTCTCATTCTGGGAACCAAACCTTCAAGATCCGCCCATGAGTATCTGGATTAGAACCAAGTGAGAGAGAGGGATTTGGGGGAATTTTAGGAGATTCAAAATTCCAATGGCTTTTCTAGGTCCTAATTTGGTCTAAAGGTGCCTTGTGCGGAGTTTTGGATGGGGGAACCCATGATTCAGGGGCATCGTTTCTAGTCTCAAATGGTGCCCAAAGTGTTGAGCAATGCCCTTAACGTATATGAGGGTGTGGGAGGAAGAGATAAAGAATTTAGTGGCAGAGGATTTGGGGCTTTAGCCAATTGAAATTTCAAATTTGAAAGAGAGAGACACCTTCATGGATGAAGAGAAGACAAATCTGGGAAGAATAAGAAAGAAAAACGAAAATAAAACGTCCTCCATTTAGAATGAAAGTCAGTCACTTTTTTATTTTCCCAAATATTAATGGTTCAAATTATGCATAGACCTCACATAATCTATACAAGCATCGACATAGCTTTTTGAGGGTTGTCCCCCAAATTTTTTATAGATTTTTTTTTTGAATAGTATGTTCTTAATAAAGAAAATTTTAATGTCTTTTATATGCGCGTCCTTGTGAATTGGGATGGAGTTTTTCCTTTCTTACTAAATATTCATTTGAAGTAAACATAACCTTGTTTTTAAATTAGTTTAGAAGATGGTTTTAGCATATTTCAATCTTAAAATACATGTTTGAAAATGAATTATAGTGTATCTACATAACTAAGGTAATATGCTAATATTACTTGATTTTGATTTAAGATGGTTTTTTAGGCAGTAATTATATGAAAGATATGGGCTTTCAATTATCAGGTACTTAAATTAAAATTAACATCAAGAAAAAAATAATTTCATTATTATTGTATTTATTTTTTATTTAAAAAAGGTTCAAGTTGTTGCCCTCTCAAATTTTTGGATCTAAGTTCTGCCACTAATACAAGTATCTTTTCTCCCATTTAAAATGTACTGACAAGTTTTGATAGAGGGTCGATATCAACAAAAAAAAGATCTCAGGGTCGCTTCCTAAACTAAGATATCAACTTTCCTAAATAAGAACTGGGTTAGACTACTATTCCCATTTTTGTGGGGTATAGGCCTTTAGCCTTCTACCCGTTGGGCCAAAGCCCATTTATATTTGCATCCATGTGTATGCTGAATTGCTGATATATTACGTGTTTATTTTTCATTTTACATAAAGGATATCTATTCTAAAGTAAGAGATATACTTTAAAAAATAAAAATAAAATCTTAATCATTAATAAAAAAATTAAGAGAGTGAATTATCAAATATATATAATTTATTATATAAATACATGTATCTTATAAAATCTTAAACACTTAATTTTTTTTATCAACGATTAAATCCACATTCTACTTTCTAAAATGCAGTGGAGCCAAATCTTTAAAGGAATGCTCTCTTTCTTTCTTTCTCTCTTTTATTCGTCTTTTTCCTTATCTTATCATTTCCTTTCACGCATGTATTTGGTAAGTGATCTTATTTGCTAGCACATGTTAGGGAAGACCCAAAAAGTAAGATCTAATGAAGGGACCAACATTTGGTTGCGCGAGCAAGGTTGCGTATTTTATAGAATCTCTAGTTCGTAATAGAGTCTCCAATTTAACTTGAATCTCCCGAAGTTTTGGCCAATGTGTCAATCGGCTTCCTTCGTGTTCCTGTTTTTCTTGTTTTCAAGAAAAGAAATAATGAATCCTTAATTCAACTAAAGTATTAATAATTAATTATTAAAATTAATCTCACAACAATACATATAAATTATGAAATACTTAGTGAAAGACTAAAAATTAAATTAAACATAGACTTACTTAATTGAATGTACCTTTTATAGAAGAATACGTAGACTTTATCTATAAAATCTACTAATGCCATATGGGCTTCGTTGTCACTCTAAAATTTTTTTTCCATACACATGTGACATTAACAGTTTATGACAAGTTAAAAGTTTAGGCTCACTTTTCGATTCATAATATGAACGAATCATTTACAAACAGTTAACACGTTTCTTAAAAGAATTGAAACAGTTGAATTTTGATTTTTTTTTTTGTTTTATACGATAAGGGTATCTCTTGAAGTAATAAAGTCCGCCAAATGATTTTAAGGGCACACTCTTGGCCTAATACATTTGGAAGAATAAATCCTCATGGTATTTTTGCCTAAGGTTTGAAGTTGAGTACTTGAGTTATAAAGTACTAGTAATTTTACCCCCGGAGTGCTAGTAATTCTACCCATGTGATGTACGACAAATATAAATTATTTTATTGATAATTATATAAATATAAATTAAATTATCTTCTATGTATTTATTTGAAATTATCCACTAATCACATTTATGTTGATTATGTATATATTTAGTGTATTATATAGTTATTATCTTACCTAATAATAGTTATTTGTATTGAAAGTAAATTATAATTCAAAACAAATTTTACTAGTAATGTCATAAGTTTGAATCTTAAAATTGTCATTTTGATAAACGTTTGATTTAACTATTACCGTCAATTTAAAATTATATGAGCAATTGTAATATATTTAAATATAGTCACTGTCTTAAAATTTTAAAATCTACTTAGATGTCAAAATATCATTTTGACAAAGTGAAATATAGTGAAAAATTATTAATAACAAAAAATATTATTATATGATTTTGAGAAATGGTTAATAAACCAATAATTGATATTAATTTTTTTTTTTGTGAGCATAGTTGCTATTAATTTGAATAACATATTAATTTTCTTTTATGAGCAATTGCTTTTTTTTTTTTCAATGAGTGAATAACATTAAATTGTATCAATCTTGATGGATGAGAAAATCAAAATGAAAGAAATCTTAAAGAAATTTTGTTCAGAATCATGAAACTAAATTATGATTTTCGTAATGCAACCATTTCCTCTAAAAAATTCATAACAAAATATTAGTTAATTAATTTTTCTAATAATATAAATTACATTTGAATTATTGTTATAAATAAAATGAAATTGCAATGAGTAAAATGAAAATAGAATTTACTCAAAAATAAATAAACTAAAAAAAGAATAGCCTTTTGCAACAATCAATATCAAATTATCAGCTTAATTAATAATAATCTCAATGTCACACAGTGCTTATTTCATTTGATTACAAACTACATATTGCTCCTAAATTTAAATTAGACCGCATTACTTTTTTTTTGAGTTGTTTTGAAAAATATAGGAAAATAATAACAAAGGTTGATAAAAATAATTGTTATAATAAAATTTAGACTAATAATTTATCTCTTATGCTCAGTTAATTATTCTTAAAATGTATCAATTATTGAAATACAAAATAGAATCAATTAAGAAAATTTAAAAGTTAACTACAATATATGTATATATTAATTAATAATTAAATTCTCTTTCCATAACAATATATTCATTTCATATAAGAAAAGAACATGTAGAATAATAATTACAACAACAACATTATATTACATGCACATATTAAAGAGATTTGCATGAGAATAACCCTATTAGTTTCTTTGAATTAAAACACAGCATTAATTCAAATAAAAAGTTGATCCTTGTCATGGGGAACGTTCCAAGAAGTAATGTGAAAAAGGTGTATTTCAACTTCACTGCAAGCAACGGATTCTATATAATAGAGAAGTTCATAACATTGAATGATTAACAAATGTAGGTGTACTCACATAAACAAATAAAATAAAAAACAAATGCAAAGCAATCCAAGTTTAGGTACTAAATCCAAAAAGTTTTGGAAGCTAAGATTATCAATGTGATCTGTCAAATATTGAAAAAAAAAATCATAAAATTCTCTTTCTATCAATGTCTCACAATAGTAAATTAGATGAAAAATCATTATAACAATATAAGGCAATACTTGCCTTTAACTCAATCTGATCAAATCTTGCAAGTGCACGTCTTCCCTTTGTTGCAACATATTGAGGTACAATCACCTCATCAAAGTAATGTGACTATTTTGATAAAACTATATTAAATAATATAAATGAAGATGCCAAATATTGTAGGTCCAGATAACAATCAAATATTATCAGTCTCGTCAAAATATAGAAAAGGGGTTTATTAATTATTATCCATTAAATTATTATAGTATAAAAATCAATGCAAATAAAAACAAAATCAGAAATATATGCTAATCATGGTGTAAGATCAAATGGGTTTAATTTATTGAATACATATTAAAAACTTTGCATACCTTTTTTCCAAAAATAGTTTCAATTCAACATTTATGCATATAGTTTCAAGCCGACACTCGTGCCTCCTTCAAACAATCCCTCCAGTCTGTTCTTGATGGAAAGCATAGAGGGAGAGAGAATTAAATTTAAGAGAATTCAATTAAGAAGATGAAGAGAGTGAATGAGGAAAAAAAATTCATAGTACTTCTTATAGAGAGATTAGGAGGAAGCAAATGTAGAACAAAAATTAACCCCACATAACTCGCTCACACCCATGACAACAACCACAACCAAAGTTCTCCTTACACTATAGTAGTTGCAAACACTCATTCATCAACCAAAGCCTCAAGCCAATACCACTACAATCAAGCACCATACATTTCATAGTATCCGAGCCACCACAACAAAATAATTCCTTGTAAATTCCCATATCTATTGTGAACCAAAACCCAACTCTACCAAAATCACCAAAACTTCCACAGTCAAGCCTTAGAGGATACCTTCTAAACCCCCACTAATATCAACACCCACAAAGCCAAACAACTCATTCCTAACAACATATTTGAACCCACCATATCCCTTCAAATAGAACAATCAATACCCCTCAAACTCATCCAATGACATCGTACTAGAGCTTCCACTGAACAATGCCTTCACCCCGACCCATAGTGAACCTAACATTCCTCCATCCTCAAGCCATACCCACCACCCCCAAGTCAAAAACCCCATGGCAGAGAATCGTCGACCACCATAGAGCACCATCATCTCCACCACCAAGTCATTATGACCAACCAGCAACCACCACCACCCACGAACACTCCAACCGCTACACCACTCATTGCCGCTGCCAACATGATGTATAAAAATGAGCAAAAAGAAACATACAAAAGTATGTTAATTTAATTGCAATATGACTTGACATAAAAGAAACATACCCTTATAAGATTTTATTCCAAACTCAGGTTCCATCATGGAGATCCTAGTCTTAATTCAACTAAAGCCTTCACCTTTCTTTACATTTTTTTTATTTTTGTGTTGCCCACTAAACAAAGAATATAGGAAAACCACAAAGCAAAAAGAGCTTAGAATTAGATGAATCAGCATTTGAAATACTTACAAATGGATTAGATGAAAAACAATGTCTTTGTTTGAGCAGAGTCAAAGAGAAGAGAGAACAGGGAAGGAGATTTCTTTTTTTGTTACAATTTCAGAGGAAAGAAATAGCCTAACAAAAACAAGTAAAAGTCACATATAAAATATAAAACTTAAAAACTAATTATGAAAAATTAAATGATCAAAATCAGATTTATTTTATTCAATGAAAAAAATTGTAAAGTTACAAAAACACCCTCAAATTGGACGAGAAAAGTAGCCCTAGGCGAGTAGCAATTAGAGTGCTTCATAAGAATCTGAAAATATTTAAATGTTATTGAGTGAGATGTGTGAAACTATTAAAGACAATTAAGAGTTATTTTCATAGAAAATAGAATACACTTAAACTCTAATTAATGGGAAATTAAATTTTAGAAATAATTAAATTAACAAATAACAAAAATTACCAAATTAACCTCAAATTAGGAGAGAAAGTAAACCCTAGGACTAATCTAGAGTTACACCAAGATACTTCTCTTTTATATATAAATAAATAAAAGATAAAAAGATATGATGACCGATTACTCACCTAACTGTGTCAAGGTTTGTGAGCATAGTATTTTAATGAAGGAACCATCGAATTTCATTATTAAACTTCTTACACATGATTTAAGTTTTTTAAAAATTCAATCTTCAAATAAATAAATAAAATCTTAAAAAAAATTCTTCTTTCATAAGATTATCTAAATTAGTCATTAAATATTATGTGAGTAAAAATTAAATATTAAGTGAGTGAAATTTATAATGAAAATATAATTAAAAGAGTTGTATAGGAATCATAAGGCGTGGAAAAAATCAAAGGTAATTAAAATAGTTGCATAGGAAATTTAAAATACTTAATATTGTTGAAAGTTATAATGGAAATATAATTAAGAGAGTTGTATATGAATTGTAAGACTTGAAAATAATCAAAGGTAATTAAAATAGTTGGTTAAGAAATTTAAAATACTTAATTTTATTGGAAATTCTAAAGTAATTAATTAAAAGCATTTAAATATAAAATACCTTAAATACTCTAAATTTAGGAGGGAAAGTAAACCGTAAGAAACCTTAAGGCAACACCAATGTATTCTATTGATATATACAATAAAAGATAGTTCCTTAACTACTAGGCTAACCGCTTTAAGTTAATTGAATTTTGAAATATATACATATAAATTGTTTGTAATTGCAATTATATAATATAATTTGATCAATGAGAATTTTTTGTCCCTTAATTTTATATCATATTTTATTTTTTATCACAAATATTTTATCAATTTAATTTTGATTTATTGTTACTATAAAAAAATTTATATTATCATTTAATTATTTATTAATATGTCACTGAAGAAATTTGACTATAAAATTTACTACTTTAACTTTTTTATATATTGAGTGAACAATACATGATTAAGTAACATCGCATAAAATTTTACTATGAGAATTTATTATTATTGGTTCATGCTAGAGCACCTGAAAATTTCTCTATCATGATAGTAAATCAAAATTTAACTGTTTTTCAAGGGCGGCTCAACCATGTCCATAAGACTAATAAAGTCCTTGCTTGAAGCTCCCCATTTTTTGTCCAAATTTTAGGCTCCATAATTTAATAATATGATATTTATAATTTATATAATGATTACACTTATTCATAATAAATTAAGTCCCCTAATTTCTCTAACTTAATGCTTAATAAATTTCTTTCTCTCTTTCCTAGCTTGCTTTGTGAGAATATATATAGGTGGAGGTGTAGAAAAGTAGTGCATGTGTGCTAGCGTGCATCGTCTATGTGTGCAACATGCGTTATCTTAAGAGGCAATGTGCAACATGCATCTTCTTGTGCATGCAATCTGCATTATATTAATTTTATTAAATAAATTAAAGGTCTAATTATTAAATTTTAGTTTTAGATCGCCAATTATCTTAAGTTGGTCCTGGTGACAGGAATATGGAGCCTAAGTAGCACATTCAACTTCTTCTCACTAACAATAAAAATATAAATGAGTTGAGTAAAGTCGAGCACTTGAAGTTCAAACTTGATTTATGAAAAAATAAGTTGTTCAAGTTTGACATTTTTATTTAAATAAATGAGTCAAATTTAAAGCTTGAACTTGACTTGTTTTAAAATATAAAAGCTTGGACTTGGGTTGTTAAACTCATTTATAACTTGATTATTTTCTTTCTTTTTATCAAATTTCTTTTAAAGTATTTTTTAATTTTTTTAAATTTACTAAGCTAATAATTAGTAAGCATCTTTATGGCAGAAGATGAATTAAAAATAAAAATAAAAACCTTTTCATTTTCATAATTCATTACATAAAATGATAAAATATTCATAACCTTGTACCATTACAAAAAAAAAAATTTCAAAATAAGTTTTAACACTTAAAAATGTTCAATACATTTTAACAATGAAATATTCTTCTTTCTTTGTGCAAAGAGATAGAGTCCATTAACAACGATATATATTTGTTGTTAACATTTTATAAATACTTATTAAGATAAATAATTTTAACAATCTTTCAAAATATATATATATATATATATATATATATATATATATATATATAATTGATTTATTTGCGAGCTTTTAATGTTGAGCTCATAAAATTTGAGTTTGACTCATATATATAATCGAGCCTAAATACACTACAAGAAATTTGTGTATCATTGGTAGACATATTTGTTGGAAATTGGACAAAAATCTACCCAGATTTTGGGTAGCTGGAAAAACGCTTGCCATAATAACCAAACACTGTAAAAAAATTCGTCGAAAATAATTCCACTACTATAAATTTAGCTTTTAAAAATTGAAAAATCAATCTCTAAATCAAGAAAATCGATCTCTAAAATAATTAGAGACCGATTTAAATCGATCTCTAAAAGCCTCGTAGCTAAATATTAGAAACTGATTTAGAGACTGATTTTAAAAAGACTGATTTTTTCAATCTCTAAATCGGTTGTTAATTTTCGGTCAAATATTGGTCAATTATATTTCAAAAATGTACACTAGAGACCAAATTTTTAAAGACCGATTTAGAGATCAAATTTTTAGAGACCAATTTTTCGGTCTTTAAATCAGTTTCTAAATCGGTCTCTAAAAGCATTGATATATTATATATTTTATAGAATCAGTTACTAAATCGGTCTCTAAATTAGAGACCGATTTATCAATCTCTAAATCGGTCTCTAAAATCTCTAAATGTCTTTTTTAATAATCACTAGAAGATCCATATGTAATACCCAAACTTCAATTTAATCTATATTATTATTCTTTTTGTTGTTTTTCAAAGAGGAAAACTCTGAATTTTTCTTATTTCAATTTACTGTAAAATATAGAGAAATATATAGGAGAAAACATGGCTACAGGTTTGCCACAAAATCTCTTAAATTAAACATTAAGCATATTCCTTCAACCAATTTGCCAATAAAATGGAGCATCAATGAGTATGTATAAACTTTATATAATAATTGTCAATTGCACTCTAATGGAAGTAATAGCATACAAATCTTGATAATTGATTAGCTCTTTACCTTCTTAACAAAGGGAAAACACTATAATCTGACTAAAGAAGAAAAGTCAGACAAATACGTTTTCTTTCTTTAATGCATGAGATATAGACTTGCACATACATTTTAATTCAAAAAATACAAGGATTTTCATAAAAGAGAAAGAGAGAGAGAGAGAGAGAGAGAGAGAGAGAGAGAGAGATACAAGGATTTGTTACTATCAAGATGATTCTTAAACAAAAGACAAGAGAAACAAATAATTTCAAAAATTGAATCCACCTTAAGCATGAAATTTGCTCTTGCTACAAGATAAGTCATTTCATCATCTTTATCAGGACTAACTCCGAGTCTTTCTTTGAAAAGGTCAGCAAATTTATATGTTCTATCACCAGTAGCCTTTGTCACAAAATATATATGGTCTGCACATGGAATTTATATGCTCCACCACCAGTAGCCTTTGTCACTAGCGTATGGACAATAACATTGAATTTTATCTCAGAAACAACAATAAGGAAAACAAAGTATTGAAACACTAATAAAATGATACTTCAACATATGGTTATTAAAAAACCTTATTATAACAAATGTGGAATTGCCAATTGTACGTTAAGGATAATAGGAAATAAGCTTGACATGCACTTAACATGCCAACTATAATCTTAACAGATAAAGTAGACACATGCATCATAACAGCGCCCCAGGTAAAATATTATTTCAGCAATAGCAACAAGCATAATGCTAACAAATTTTTACCTATACAAAGGGAATTTCCTACCACCTCTTGATATAAAATCTTGAAAACAAATTAAAGTTGAGTGAAATACAATAATCTTAATTTGATACTTAAAATTTGGAAGTTGATCATATATGTACTTGTATCAAATACCTAAACATGAGAAGCTTCTACTATATTTGGAAATTGAATTTTCTTCGGTATAAATTGTGCAAACATCATTTCCTTTTATTTTAAACCATAAATTATGTATTCACAGAAAGGATTTCATAATAAAATGGAGTAAAAACCTTTCGGTGGAGAGATTAAAAATGGAGTAAATAATATGTTCACAGAAAGGATTTTTCTATCTTTTTTTTAGTAATATAAAAACAATTAATTGTCAAAACAATAATCTTCTCCAAAGAAAAGAATGTCTACTTTAATCTTATCTAGCCCCAAAAACTAGACTAACTTCAACCAATGTGTATCGTCTAGCTACAAACTAGTAGAAGTTTGGAAAAATTTGATGTCAGAAGAGTCTTGAGAAGCATTGAGAATGGTATGTTCAAGTTAAAAACTTCATTTCTAAACTTTGTAAGTTCCTAGCCTTTTTGCTTAACGTGTAAATTCAAAAACAAGATCTCACGGATATTTGGGGCATTGCTCCAATTTTATGAAAGAAAAGGCATCATTTTACCGTTTAATGAAATTTAATGTACAACCTTGATCAAAGCATATAAAAGAGGTCATACCGCAATACGCTAGGAATTAATCCTGCATAGAGACTAGGAACACCTCTTTGCTAACAATCTTGACACAAGTTACCAGTGCATTCATCCTTGTTGCCCGAACTTGCATTTGAAGCTGTCTCCTTACAACTTCAAAGGGATATGTAGCAGCTTCAAAATAACAACCAGCAATAACACCATATAATAAAGTTCTAATGGGACCCAATTCCAGTTGTTCCAAATAGGGGTGTGCAAAAAATCCAAAAGAACCAAACCAAACTTTAAATTGAACCAAACCACTCCATAAATAACATATTTTTCTGAACCAGTTTTTTAACCCAAACCGTTTTCTTTTAAAAAAGTAGTTTGGTTAACCATTTTTATCCAATTCGGTTCATTCCTACTAAACCTAACCTTTTTAGAAATATCATTCGAAACCAACTCTCAAACTCGGTCCTCCCTCCCTCACGTTTACGAGTTTTTGAACCCTAACCCCCAAATCAATAATCCTAACCCTAAATCAATAATCACGATTCGACGAGGTCTCTATTCACTACGTTTGCTAACATAACTGACACGTTGTGTAACTGCGTTTTCTACCGGGTCAATCGCGTCTTATCTTTCCTTGATCCGCATCTTAATCTTTACGCCCGCTTCGATCTGCATCTTAAACGATTTGCGTAAGTTGTTGTTGTTGTATATCTTGATATAGGTACTTTTTTTTTTGCTAAAAAATCTTGCTATAGATTTGTTTGTTTTAGTTTTGTTTTAGATTATGGTACAACTTCAGTTGCTTGATGAAATGCCTAGGCTAGGTTTATTTGTTCGACATTGATGGCCAACTAATTGAAGTCGTGCAATCCAACTAATTCCTAGTCGGTTTTCATTTCCATTGCCATTTCTTTTTGTAAGTAAAGCTAATATTACGGGATATTTGCAATTTTTTTGGTTTTTGCATTGAAATTTTAAAGATCTTGATATTATAAACTTTATAATACAATATACAACGATGGCATTTATGTGAACCAAAATTATTATTATTATTTTGGTATTGTACATTTTCTTCCCGAAAAGAATAAGCTGTTAAAATGATTTTTTTGTCTTTGTCTGTTTCTTGTTTGGATTAATTTATTTCATGGTCCTACCATTTTTTTTTTTTTCTTTTTTGTTTGTTTCTTTTATTTTATTATCGAGAACACCATATAATAAAGTTCTAATAGGACTTCCAAATCAATTTCCATTCCATTGTTTGTTTTGTTTTTTTTTTTTTTGTTCCAAAGCATTCAACCCTTGAATATCATAAACACCATCATGAAGAGTTCACACATTTAAAGGTTTGTTATTCCACTTTGTTGACTTCTATTGAATCAAGTTTGGTCTTTTGATTGACACATGGAAGTGGGGATTACGTGTCATAAATCATGTTGTACTAGGAAAATGTTAGTCCAAGTTGTCTTCTTAGTTTATCACCCCTGAGATATAGTGAAGAAACAACATCTTGTTATCCCGCAATGTTCAACTCGCTTATCATGTAGTGGTAGTTCTATCCCTTGTTCATTGGGGGAACTTATTAAGAGATTTTATTAAGGTGCCGTTTTTTTTTAAGTGGAATGCTAGAAGAGGGTAGGCACTAGACAAACATTATATTTTGAGTATTTAGTACAAATACAAGCCATAGAGACAGAGAGGATAACTTCTAGGGTGGAGGGTGGTGTTAAAATGGGGTTTTCGACCAAGCAATTATTAGGAAGTGTTTCCAAATTTCAGTGATGAAAGAGGGAACTTAACAAAGCAAAATGTGTTTTCATTTTAGACATGTCTAATATGATGCCTTATAAGATTTAATATTTCTTGATTGCCTTTCTTTTTTTTGGCTTAAGATAGTCTATTCTTTTGCATGTTTTCATTAGTTCATTGATATACATCACATGTCCTCATTTCTTGCATACATTAGCAATTTGTTTTAGTAGTTTATTGGACATTTTTTTTACATTGGTGATTACTCCTTTTGAGTGTTTCTTACAAAATCTGATCATAGACTTTAGTTGAGGAAAAGGACAAAAAATTAAAGGAGTTGCAAGATAATATTGTTCTTTGTAAATTTTACTCCCCAAAGCAAGATGGGGAAGATGCTGATGGCTAAATTATATTCATTTTTTCATGAATCCTTTTGAATTATAAAATTATAAGATATGGTAACAAATTGATAATCTAGTTTCTACCATCTATGAAGAACCTTACCATCACTCCATTCAGTTTGCACCTCATAATCTATTCCCGATCTGGATTGCGTTCTATTCATTGTTCTTCTCTCTGCGTTCATCTCCCATTCTGCGTTCATCTCTCTGCGTTGATCAACGTCTTCAACTCTTCATTGATTTTCTTCTGCTATGTTGAGGTTAATAATTGATTTCTTATTTTACATACAGATGTCATCAATGGGTGATCTGAATGACTTTTCGGTCTCTAAGTAATTACTTTTTCAGTTTGCATGAAATCTTTTGTAAAGTTGTGATCTCCTTTATGAGAGATTTTGGTGTCCACGCTCACGTATTGACTTTCCTTGTCTGAAACAGGTTTTGACATTTCTGAATGACATATTTGGCACCATACTCGTAAGTGTCCTATGTTGTCATTTATGTCTTTATTCATTCCTATGATGTTTGTTCTCTTGCAGTTTTGCTTAATAGTCCACCAATTTTCGAGAGAATTTTTAGTGATGAATTCATAGTGGACATTATTGGTGCCCTTGAGTGTAAGTTCATTCTTCATAAATTTATTTCCCAATTAAGTGAAATGAGGTTTTCATGTTTAGCCATTATATCATGTATGTACATTTGTTTTTCTGCTTTTTTTTTTTTTAATAATTTTTCTGTTGAACAAACCCTTCTAAATTAAATATGTTTTATGATATCTTGGTTGTATTTTACCATTCCTTACTTGCTGATAGAGGTTTAAAAATTAGGAGATGTAGTTGATTACTTGATTTTTAGATGGTTTCATTTTAATTTATTCATTCTTAAGCCCAAACCCCAGGTTTTCTAAATCCAACTGTTCGAACCGATTTTTAAGTCCAAATCGGTTCTGGACCAGTTTTTTAAATCCAAACCGGTTCTGAACCGGTTTTAAACCCAAACTGGTTTTGAAATCGGTTTAAATCCAAATTGGTTCTTAACCGGTTCAGAACTGGTTCTAAACTGGTTCGCCGAACCAAAACCGGTTCAGATCCAAAAAGAAACCAGTTCGGTTTTTGAACCAAACCTCTTTATAGGTTGGGTTCGGTTTGGTTCGATTTTTCATGCCGAACCGAACCATGCCCACCCCTAGTTCCAAAGCATTCAACCCTTGAATATCATAAACACCATAGAAGATAGCAGCTGAAGGTGCCATGCTGATAATGGAGGGTACTAAGCACTCGTAAAGAGAAAAGAAGCCCTCAGTTTTGATTAGGTGGCGGAATGCACCAATTACACCTCCCAAGGCTTTACCACCTGGTGCTATCATTACTGTCATGATCTGAAAGAAATCACTCTTAGATTGCAACTACAACAAAATTTAATTAAAACTTGTACTATATTGGAATAGTTTGTTTGAGTAGGCAATATGAAATTTGTAGGAAACTTAGCAACAAATTATAAGTTTAATTTACTGGAAACTTACCAATGGATAAATCCGCCGAAAATGTTGTTATTTTTAAAAAAAATTAAATAACTATCAACCAGCCTCCTAATTTGTGTATATCACTTTCAATTGTCAATAGCCTCTCCATTATTTGATATGCTATATGTGAAAGACTCAACATAAGATCAAGAGACAATCAAAGACTTGTGATCATTAGTGGATAATGTTTTATGAGCTATGGCTTTCAGTTTACAACAATCAGCTTCAAGCTTAGCCACCTTCTTTTATACTTTCCAAATGTTGCTTGCTTGTTGTTTCAGTAGCTTGGGTACTCAAATCCCTCTCAATGATCTTGAATTCTAGTTCCTCATGTAAAGATTATAGCTCACTTTTAAGACTTGAATTCTCTTTCTCCACATCCTCAAGCCTCTAGTGAAGATAAGAACTAATTGATGTAGCAGCATCTGCTTTAGCTATTTGAAGTTGAGCCTCAAGCTCAACAACTTTCCCCTCATGCTCAGAATTTTTGGATTTCCAACCATAAGAGTTCATTTGGATAGCGGAATTAAAATTGAAATATAGAATTTTAAGTTGAGTCGCAATTCTTTCAGAATTAGAATTGGTTCATAATCTTAAATTCTATATTTGGAGTTGTCAAAGAATTATGATAAGAAATTGTAATTCTAAATTTAATTATAATTTTATTGTTTAAAGGTATGATCTAAAATATTAAAAAATTATTTAAAAAATTAAAATTAATAAAAATATTCATACAATAATATTTTTATAATATAATAGTCATATTTTTTCGTAAAGAAATTTTCACTAATTTTTTAGAAAAAAATTAAATAACTATTATAATCATTTTTATATAAATATAAAAATAATTTTTTATATAAATATAAAATCTCAATAAATATGATTGTTCATAAATAAATGTGGAGAGAGAGAGTTTAATTTTTAATTTATGAAATTAACAATTCTTAATATATAGGTTAAGAATTGAGAAAAACTTAACTTAGTTGTTTTTCAATTCCAAAGAATTAATTTATAGAATTATAATTCCAATTCTAAATGGCATTCCAAACATAAAATTTGAAATTAAGAGATCTAATTCCAATTCTAAATTATAATTTCATCCTCAATTCTAGGAACCAAACGGATACTAAGAGTTATTTGCAACAACTTCATGGATCTTTTGTTCTTGCTCTTCTCTAGCTTGTCAAAGCTGTCTCATACACTCCTTGAGTGTTTCATCAAGATGACTAACTACAACATTTCATAATTTCGGCGATTGATCGGAGAAGGAGAAGGAAGAGAAAAGAGAGGAAGAGAAGAGAAATAGGTAAGAAGGCTTTGTGGGTGTAATAATAATTAAATTTTTGGTGGATTTTTTGTTGGCTCGATTTGTCACAAACTGATAAAAACTGCCACATTGATTTCCATTCCTTTTCCAACAGTTTAATCCGCCGTAAGCTTATTCTAGCAAAATTTATCGACTGGAAAATTTGAAAAACTATCGCATCAATTTATGTTCCTTTTCTCGTTGATTTTCCCGCAGCTCAATCTACTGTAAACTGTTTTCAGCAGATTTCCAAGTAGGCTTTATCTGCCAAAAATTTGAGAAACTGCCACATTGATTTTCATTCCTTTTGCAGTGGTTGTTTTGAGCGGATTTTTTCGTAAAATTTATCTACTAGAAGTTTGTTTCACTTTTTATATATCTTTTGAAGTATTTCTTTTATTTTTAGATAAATGTGTCTGCCAAAAAGTAATTATTTACCAATGAATATGATTATACCGAAAAATGTCAACGGTAATAAGAGAATTTCTTGTAATAATTAAAGCTTGTGTTTGTTTGTTTAGTTAAATAAATAAATTTGATCAAACCTTTAATGTATTGAACTCTAAATAATTCATAAATAGTTTAGTTCATTTACACCCCTAACTGACATGAATAATAAGCATAATTAGAAGTTTTAAATCACAATTCTTTGATGCTATCACTAACATCCTTTCACAATCATTGTTTTTGTTTCCAAACACACGTCTGAAGAAAAGGGAAAAGGGCAAAAGAGAGTTGGGTCTTCAATTGAGAAGGAGCCAAGTAGATACAAGTGGTGTTGATCCCCTCCTTCCCTGATGCACACTTATGCCACCATGTCGGTCCTCAAGGCTAGACAAAAAGCTACTTGACTTCATGCCCTACATTCCACCTTCGCCGGAGTTTAACAATCCATAAAAGTCCCTTGATCGTTTCATCACTTCCACCTTTCATCCAATATCAGAATTTGAGCTTAGGAGATGCATCATCTGTTGTTGTCGTTGCTGGTTTGGCTGCTAATGGTGCAGGTGCAACTAGAGCTGCTCTTGCTGATGGTGCTGGAGTTGACGATATAAACACAACTTTGAAGCTGTAAGAAGCTTCAAAAAGAGAGGGGCTCTTTCTTTTTTTTAATGCAATAAAAAAAAAGGGCTCTTTTTTTTTAAAAAAAAAAATTTGCAACCAAATCAAAAGCCTCCATTATTGTGTTCCTTTTCAACTGATTATGGTTAATGAAGTTAACTTTGTTATTAGAATTTCGCCTTTGTTAATCAAGTTTGCAACTTCATTACTAAGAAAATTAAGTTCACTAGTCACTACAAATAAATAAAGTAGTTTGATGGTAATTTAACAAGAACAAATTACTATGAATCTCACTAACAGATGAACTACGGTAAAAGATTTTCACTTACATCATAATTAACAACACCTATAAGTAATAACACTTTTGATAGTCAATGGTGTTTGTATTTCGCCAAAGTACTTTTCCTTTCTAGTGTCCATGAGTTGCAGTATTAGAGGGGAGACACTCCGCCGTGAAAGAGGTAGAAGACGATGATCTAAGGGCGAAGGAGGAGGTCGATGGATCTGAGAAAGTCAACAAATCTGGTGCGGTGGTGGTGGTTGTCACCGCCATTCATGATAGAGGTGACTAGCTAAAGGGGTTTGGTGCTGCTGTAGGGTTTGATACTTTGTGAGATGTCTCAGGTTTTCATTTGTTAAATTGGGTCATAAGAGACTCTTAGATCCTGTAGATTTTAATAACCCGAACCAATCCGATTCATAATTTTCTTTGGATCAAAATATACCTAATTCATTGGATTGAGTTGAATTGGACAGTGTCGAATATTTGATTCATTGTCATCTCTGTGTAGTGTGCACCGTCTGTGCATGTAGCATATATGTCATTTGTGCGTGTAATGTACAACATATATTATATTAATTTTATTAAATAAATTAAATATCTCATTATCAAAGTTTAACTTTAGGCTATCAATTCTCTTAAATTAGCTTTGCTCTTTTTTCTTTGTTCTTGTCAGCTATACATTTTTTTCCCGTAAAATAATGCAATGTTTTTCTAAAGCTAACTGTCAAGGTCAAAGATGAAAAAGTGGCGAGGTGTTTAGGGAATGAATGGAAAAGAAGAAAAGGAGAACCTGAGAGGATGAAGATAAATTGGCATTTTTCAGTCGATGGGAATCTAGGATAAAGCTTGAAGGTACTGCACTGTGCCATCTTGACTAAG
The DNA here is from genome assembly GCA_029884605.1 of Ormosia emarginata. Taxonomy (NCBI): domain Eukaryota; kingdom Viridiplantae; phylum Streptophyta; class Magnoliopsida; order Fabales; family Fabaceae; genus Ormosia; species Ormosia emarginata. The sequence continues at coordinate 5,690,890 of JAQQTP010000025.1, forward strand.
CGTTGTGGTTGGGTCCTACAGTCCTAGTGCTGGGTAAAAGCGTAATCTTGATGAGATTCCCTAATTTTACTAGGCAAAAGAATAATCTTGGCGAGATTCCTGGGCGTTGGGTAATTGGGTCCCAGGGGTGATGGATCCGAATGGTCTTGGTCTTTTTGTTTTTTTTTTTAAGTCTATCATTATTTTATTGTAAGCTGGTATGATTTGATTCATGTAATTAATCTTATTTAGAAGAAAAAAGTTTTGGTTCTTATTGTATTATAATTTCATTGCATGAGTAATTTAACAAATCCAAGAATCCAAGCTTTAAACAATCCAATTTTATTTAGTCCTTATACAATGTCTTCTTGGATGTATTGTGTGTTTTGTACAGAGTAAAATAGAATATTTTACTGTTAAAGTGCATCATGGTGAAAACTTTGGGTTTGATGAGCCTGAGTTGGCCTATGTGGATGGTAAAACATATTGGGTAGTTGCAATGATGGCACATGGAATTATTGGGACGTGTGTGAATATGTGACTGTGTTCTGAAATATAGTTGAGCTACTACACCAATATAATATTGGGAAATGTGGTACAAGATTCTTGGACCTACATTAGATATCGGGCTGTGCCTATGGTAGATGAATAGATTGCACTACATTTAGCCAACATAGTCGTGGACTACAATGTGTTAAAACGAAATTATGAAAGGATGCAAACAACAGATGAATAAATGGGCCAATATTATGAAATAATTATGCAAAAGATGAAGAAGGGCACTTACCGTCTGTTTGTTTTGAGAGAAAATGAGAGGAGAGAAGATGAGAGGAGAGAAAAAGAGAAGAATATTCTATTTTTTCTTGTTTGACTCAACAGAGAAAATGGAGAAGACAGAAAAAAAATTTGTGGGATCTACATAAATTTTTTTCTCTCCTTAGATGCGGAGAAAATTGGAGAGGATGTGTGGTAGCACATGAAATTATCATTATACCCTAACTTAATATCAGATTATGCATCTGACCCTCCTCCTTCTTCCTGGGTTCTTGTTTGTGCGGCACGACGGGCGGCATGACGGGCAGCGCGACGGGCGGCAGCTGGTTGGCTGTGTTCGCTGGGTTGGTGGGCGACGTGCGGCTGATCGGATCTGAGCCCGAACGGTAGCTTGAATGCGCGCGGTGGATCTGGGTCGAGCGGCGCATGGTTGCAGAGATCGATGAGGTTGCGCACGGTTGCAGGCCTCGTGGACGCTGCCGAAGGATTCGCCGGCAATAAACCACAGGACAGAGCGGGAGAGGCTCCGGCGAGGAGGCTCCGCTCAGATCCAGCCCCGCCGGTCAGCTCCAACTGTGCGATGTCGTGACGTCCTTGCTCCTTCAACATCGCTCCGCTCAGATTCAACCGCGGAGAACGATGGGACTGGTGGACGGATCCGGGTCGCGGTGCTTGCCGGAGCCACGCACCTCGGGCCACCACTCAAGCTGTACCCACCAGAACAGGCATTCCACCGCTGCTGAACAACACCGAAGCCGCGAAGAGAAAACACAGAAGAAAAATATAAACCACAATATCAGAAAAGGGATGGGGATGGGTATGGAGGTGGGAAGGTATGGGGCATTCATAGGGTTGGGGGATGGGGAGGGGTTGGGTCGTGGGGTGAGAAAAAAAAAGGGAAAGTGCCGAGGGATGATACAAAAATGAGAGAAAAAACAATAAAAAAATTAAAGTTTAAATAATTTTATATATTAAAATATTTTGAATTAAATTAATATATTATAAAGATATATATGTCATTTTATATAATTATATCTTCGTTTTTTTATTTATTCTCATTTTCTTTCTTCTCATTTTCTCTTCATCCAAACAACTAAAATTTCTCTCTACTTTTCTTGCCATTTTCTTTCTTCTCTATTTTCTCTCTTCTCATTTTCTATCTTCTCATTTTCTCTCCTCATCCAAACAAAGTAGGGAGAGATAGTGACGATAGTGTATTAAACATACGGTTCAATGACAGTAAAGAGATGGCGCTGACTCTTTTTTTATGTAATATCTATAAAGGCAATGGTAAAGAGAGACACGTGAAGGAGTTACCAGAAAGGAGACACGAGACTCATAAGGGGTTGGGAACTATAATCTCAAAGGAGAAAAATGTTTGAGTTCTGGATATATCACTTAGGTGAAGGGTCTAACCGTATTATTATAATGTCTAAATAGATTAGTATCAGGGAATACCTTAGAAAACCAAAAGAGAAGAGACATACGAGAGTTATAAGAGCCATATTATTGAAATGAGCTAGAGCGTCCATCAAAGCGCGTTCGAAGCAAGAAAAAATCCATTGATTGAGACTAAACCAAAGCAAGGTAGAACAGCAACCTGAAAGCAAAATAGAAGGCTTCCAGCAGAGGCAAAGCTTTTGAAAAAAAAAAAGATAGAAAGTGTTAGTTATATAATAAAAATCATTTATGTACCTTCACTAAACATATTAAATTTTTGGAAGAGTTAGTTAAACTGTTGGGTAAAGATAGATAAATGCGTTTATTATATATCTAATAGAAAGGGCTAAAGAAGCTGAGAAGCAGGAGGCCAAAAGCCCTTAATTATTGGGGTTAAATTCGACAATAAATAGAGAATATCATAGTGAATCACTCCACTGTATTCCCAATGAATGATGGTGTAAACAAGCCATTGAAAAAATGAACGAATGTGTGTGGAAATGTATTTCGTATGTCAGTATGAATGGTATATGATTGACTGGAACACAAAGGAGTGTAGTTGCAGGACAAGCATCCCTTATCGTCATATGCCATATGTTGAAATTAAAATGAAATTGAATTCATAAATACATGCATGAGAATCCAAAGGGTTATTATATTCCTGCATTTTTTTAGGAAGGAAGCTTAATTAAGTTTCATGTTACCATACTCAACCCCACAAATAGGCCGAAATGTATATGACCAATCATTTCTCAGGATAATGTTATACCACAACAAAAGCGCATGAATATTATGTTTGGATGACAGGTGGAGGAATGAAAATAATTTTCTGTATTTAAGAATTTTAAAATATATAGGAACGGAACACATGGAGAATCATTCCTCTCATCTTCTCTTCAAATGTCTAATTTTTGTTTCTCTCAAAATTGAGATGGAATGGGAAGAACACATATTCCGTTTCGTCCCGTTAATGAATCTTCCAAGCAAAGAGAGAGAAAACTATGTTCTATTCATTCTCTTTCTTTTTTGTCTATCTCCACCTATTATGTTTTGTTCCATTAATGAAAAAACATCCAAACACAGGGAAAATGTGAAATTCATCCTTCTTCACATGTTTATGATGACAAGGAGGTCAATTGTTGTTGCTTTTAATGTCATGACATCTCTCTCAAAAGTTTAATATATTAAGTAAAGACACATGAATGACTTTATTATATTTCTAATACATCTCTTCCCGTAAGAACTCATTAAACTTGAAACGTGAACAATTTACATGCCCATTTTTACTATATGTTTTTTTATTTAATTTTTATTTAAAAGAATGAAGACATCAATGATTGAATACATGATCACTTGATCATAGAAGCTCTAATATCATGTTATGAACTATTTCTCTCAAAAGTTTAAGTTATTAGGCGAAATCACATAAATTACTTTATTATATCTCTAACACTTGATGGAATTAGACAACATAGTGCATCCCAATCTCAAAAAAGGGTATTTTTCTTTGACCCCAAAGGAATTAAATTGTAGCTAGGAATTTTGTTTATGTACTAAATGTGGTGATTTCCATTTTCATGCTTGTTTAGGCCAAGGAAAAATCCAAACTTAACACATCACCGCAGCCTTTGAAGGCTAACTCTACCAATGTAAGTTGCTACTAGGCTTTTCATTCACCTCTAGTTAATTATTTTAATAATTTTGCCATTCACGTGTGGTTATTTTCATTAACTAGTGGTTATTAACTTCAATTGCAGATACCTTCAACTTCATTTACTATTAAAGGGCATCCATGTGTGATCGGGATGAATTTGAAAGCTGCTGTTCCAGCATCAACATTATCATCTTAGAGCCCCGGCCCCAGGGGGGCTTGGTGGGTTCATTTAATTACTCAACTCCAATCTTCTTAGCATAGTGAAATGTACCAGAAATAATGAACCCAGATATCTAAGCAAAAAGTAAATTCATGTTCAATGTTGCATTTTAGGTTGATTCGTAATTTTGTAGTTTTTAATTATATTTTGGCTTTAAACTCCTGAAACATTCTGAAAAGTTGTTTAGAATCGACATGCTAGTGTGGCTAATGGTATAATTAATGTGATTCTGAACAATGTCCATCTCATTTGGATTATTTTGAAGAAAATGCAATATTGTTTGAAATTTTGAGTGTAAGAGAAAAAAGATTTATACTGGTGTAAGTTGATCCCCTTTTATATATATATGTATGTATATATATAACAATAACATTCAAGTCGGCCTAATCCAAAAAAATTGAAACAAGTTGCTCAATGTAAAAAGTTTGAACAATTTGACGTGAAAAAATTGATGTGCAAATAATATAATTCTTAAAACATATTCCCACTCTACAGTAGCTTTTGGCGTGCTTATATTTATGAATTTTTGTACCACGAATGTGTAGCACAATGTGCGAGCACGCACATTTGAGTGCAAAAGAGGCACCAAAGTCAGGTGGGATATTGTGCGGTGATAATCTGCTAGATTATCTATTTTTTCAAAATCTCTTGAGTAGATTTCACCGTTTAAACTCAACTTTTGACATTGTTTTGACTTTAAAATAGTTTTATTTGATCTTTTGAGTTTATCCATTTTATTTTATTAGATTGAGTTCATTTTGATTTGGATCATTAGTACCTTAGCTCAATTGCCGTTGTTTTGATTGTAGGCATCAAGGGAAATACTCAAGAAAAGAGGATTAACAGTCTTGAAGGAAGATGAAGTGTAGATTTGATGGATACTAAGCGCCTAGGTGCTACAGACTCAGCGCCTAGGTGCCCTTGAAGACTCAGAAAACTCTTCCTGGATGTTGAGCGCCCAGACGCTCAAGACGAAACGCCTAGGCACTCTGAATTATGAAAGAAGGGATGTACTGGACATCCAGCCCTTAGGCGCTCCAGACGCAGCGCCTAGACGCCCATAACAAAGTATAAATTCACATTCTGACCTAATTTGAGGGGACAGTCAGCAGAGGAGGCAAGAAGGACGAACCAGCCCTATTTTGGAGAGTTTTGGGGTATTCTGAAGAGAAGAAATTGTGGAAACGAATCGGATCTTTACCTGCTTATGGAGTTTGCTCTATTCTATTCTCTTATTCTAGTTTTTTCTTCGTTGTTATGTATAGTTAAACTTCCCTTTGTTGGAATTGAGTGGATTTTGATGGATTTTGCTTGTATTTGACTTGGGATTCAGTTATGCTTAATGGATTCTTCTGTTTTGAGTTTACAATCTCTGTTCTTAAAGCTTTTTAAGGTTTGATTATTCCTTAGAATGATTTTTAAGTTTATGCATTGGATGAAAATTTGATGTATAAATTTTGTTTGAGATTGTGAACCTTGTGATTTGTTGTGCTAGGAATAGTCGATGAATGCTCGTTATCTCGTTGGATTCTTGATCTTAATGTTTTTTTCTTTTTATAATCATCTAAGGAATTAGGGTTTTTAACTAGGATTTAAGGTTCTTGTGCCTAAGGAATTAGGACTTGGATTTTTAGGCGAATCTAATAACAAAATAGAAGTAGAAATTTGGTTTAACCCCAAATTAATATGCAACAAATGAAATCAAATGAAACTTAATCCCAACTCTTCATTAATTGATTGTTTTTCATCTCGCATACCAAGTGTTTGTTAAATTGTCAAGTAGAAAAATAAAAAAAATATTGTCTTTGGTGAGTTCATGTATTTCTCTTATTTTGTTATTAGAGCTCACTTTGATCCAAATCTTAGTTTAAATAGAAACTAATTTCATGAATTAGTATTTGACCATCGATCCGTGAGAACGATATTCGATTTCTCACTATTTTTATTACTTGACGATCCAGTACACTTGCCGTGGTCCCATCATGTGTCATTTGTGATGAGTAATTCTTACATATTTTAATGGTATTATGCTCAATCCAACAGTTTGATAAAAATGTAACATATAAATTATATAACCATATAAGTCATTAAATTGAACTTGAAATATTTTTAATAAATCTCAAATCAAATCTCAGTTGTTAAAAATATTAATCTCAAAATAACTTAGAATTTCTCTTAGCCTTAGGTGAGTAATATGTGGTATAGATAAGTTGAACTAGATGTTTCCATCGCAATTAGTTTTGAGATTCATAATGTTTTATTTCAACATATTATTGTTCTAAAATAGATAATCCTTTTTTTTTGAACTGATCTAAAATAGATAATCTTTTTTTATACTTTCTGATATAATTATAGTTGTATAACTCATATTAAAAGTTATCCGGTCATAAGGCTAGGTTACTGGGTCAACGATCTGACTGTGTGTCAAGTGGTTGAATCAGAAAATTCAAACTAAAAAAATAAAAGAATACTATATAAAAAAAATACCTCATATAAAAATACTATATGAAAAATAATATAATAAAATAAATAATATGAAACATACTTTATATGATGTAACCAAATTAATAATGATAATAGTATAGCATCATTTTTAAAACTTAGATTGAATGAATAATATAAATTAAAAAACTAAGAACATAATTCAATAAAAACACTTGGTCCAATGACATATAATATACTTAATTACAAAGATATTTCATGTATCAAACTCAAATCTTACAACTAAGCATTTTAAAATTTTATATATCTAAAAACTTCAATTATCCGAATTTAATCAGGTCACTACACTTACCCATAATGCACAAGAATCGAACCAGCCTAAAGACTAAATAATGGATTTTCTTGCCAGATCGGTCTGTCTGATTCAAATAACTATGGATATAATTAAATCTTTTTTGGCAATGGATATAATTTAATTAGAAGTTCTCGAATAAGTTGGTAACAATTTAATATTAATCCTAGTTATTTACATCAATTTTCTTTACTAATTTTGATATATTTATTTTTAAATTCTAACCTCCAAAATTTTTAAAACTTAGCATGACATATTTTTTTTACCATGATTATTAAATATTAATATATATATATATATATATATATATATATATATATATATATATATATATATATTAGTAATTTAGAAAATGTATAATAGTTAATTGCATAATATTACAATTTTTTTTGCATAATTGTAAATAATAAAAAAATAAACTTCATAATTAATCATGACCAACATCGAAATGGTGGCTTTTATTATTAAAGACTAAATAATATTCACAAATTTAGTATTAATTAATACACTATAAATTATGCAAATATACTTTTTTTTTATTAACTTTGGATATTTTGCTTTGAAACTTCAAACAAAAGTTGTTATAATATTTGCCTTTACCTATAAATATCTCTTGACATGGTTTTAACTTAAATATTCATATAAGATCTCCTACCTTGCTTACACTTGAGCCTAGCAATTCCCCATCCAAGTTATAGATCTTTGTTACAAAAAAAAAAAAACAAGAGAGAGAAGATGAAAGATTTAGGAGAGAAGAGAAGGAAGGGAGGGGAGGTGGCTAGAGTTACAAATGAGGGAATCATTTAAGCTGGTTAGGGTGGCAAAATATTACGACACTGGTACGAATGCCATGTTGGGTAAGTCTAACATGGAAAAATTAGAGGAAGAAATGGAAGGGTTTAAGCCTTGGTTTTGAAAATGAAAAGGAAAGAGAAATAGAGTAAAAAAAGAATCAATGGTTAATATTGTTAGAAATAAGTCTAAAATAACAAGGAAATTTGAAACTAATAGATGTAAAGAGGAACAATAATAGTGGTTAGACAACACATGTTAAGTATGAATCCACAGGACATTGCAAATAAATGTTACTATCATTTCAGCAAAATAACGAGTTAACAGTCTTATCAAAATTTGTTTTTTTTTCCAATATAGCATCAAAAACACCAATAACTATAATATTCGTCCTAGTCAAATCATTGATTCTAATACCACTTTATTAGAAAGAGAAAAATCCAAAATATTAAGAAGATCTACAAACAAGTGGATTTAAAGAGGAACACCAACAATATTGCCGGTTACTATGTTTTAGTCCAAAATTTTAAAATAATAAGTTTATGGGTAGGGATGGCAACGGGGCGAGACAGAGGCGGGTAGTGCTTTTTCTGCCCCTGCCCTTGTATCCATTTGTGATCTCACATGTAGACAGAGGTATCTATAGATATCTGTGGATAGTTAATAATTTAAAATAAAATATTAAAAATTATAAAAAGAAACATAAAAAAATAAATTTTAACATCACATACCATAACTTTGTTCAACAATATAAGATTTTTACAAAATTAAAAGAATATTATAAATAACAAATTAAATTTAATTATATTTTGTAATAATCATCTACATAAATAACTATTATATAAATTATATATATTTTTTAACAAGTTTTATCATTATGAGGTCATTCAATAAAAAATTATTTTAAAATAATAAAAATATATATATTTTCATCTCTTCTCAAAGTTAAAAAAAAATTAATATATATTATATATATTAAATAAAAAATATATTTTACGGATTTGCAATTATCTGCAGAACAGGTACTATAATCTTCGTCTCCGTCCTCATTTATTAAATGAGTACTCAACCCCTGTCCCATTGCAAGTAATCCCCGCAGATCCCGATTGGCACGGATAATTTTACTATCCTTATTTACGGGTCCATTCATTTACAAAATTTTTACTTTATCCATTTCTTAACAATATAAAACTTCTTTTACTCACATATATTCTTAAAATTCATATTTGAGTTCCAAACAAATATATTTTTCCTTTACCATGGGGCTTTGGCACCTCTATTTCCATTGGAATGCATGGCACAAATATTCTGTCATACGTTTTAGCGCAAATGACAAGGAAAAAAAAATTACAACGTGACAAAAGTTACAATATATATGAAAAAAGTTTCAAAATGCTTTGAAGTTGTACTTTGTTTGAAACTATGCCTTAATATTAGGAATGTCAGGAGGCAGTAAGGGTGTAAATGAGTTAAGTCAAATTAAGTATTTTAAACTCATATTTGACTTATGAAAATAATAGGGTATTTAAGTTTGGTTCATTAACATAAACGAATTAAATTTAAAATTTGAGTTTGATTTGTTTATAAATATGAAGTTTGAGGTTGGTTTTTTAACTAATTTATACCTTGATTATTTTTATTCCCTTTATCCCTTTCCTTGAAGTATTTTTTAAGTTTATTAATTTAATATTTAATAGATATATTTATTTTAGAAGATGAAATAAAAGAAAGAAGAAAGTAAAAGACTCTTTAAAAATTTGAGTTAAGTAAGTAGTTGATAATAATAAATAAAATTACAATTATCTTGATAGAATTATAATTTATTAAGTAATGACAATATATAAATTATTATCACTACTTATACATTTTCTTATATAAAATTAGTTTTTTTGTGATATATATATATATATATATGTGTGTGTGTGTGTGTGTGTGTGAACTATTCACGAGTTTTTAATATCAAACCTATAAAGTTTGAGCTTGACTCTCATTTATATAAGTGAGTCTAAATTTAAGTTTAAACTTGTTTGTTTAATTAAACAAATAAATTTGATTGAGCATTTAACAAGTCGATACTACAAAAATTTGGGTAATTAGTTGAGGTCAGTTTGGTTGTTTAACTGCAATTTTTTACTGTAGCTAAATGACCAATCATCGAGTAGTTTACGAATAGTTTTACTCATTTACATTCCTATGAGTGATAGTACTTTCCCCAACTCCCGCCTCTGATGTAGATACTCATTTATGATACTCATGGAGAGGTGAGCTTCCATAAATATTTAATATTTTAAAATAAAATCTTAAAAATCATAAAATAATTTAAATAAACTTTGACTTCAAATATCACAACTTTGTTTAACAATTTAGAATACTTCAAAATTAAAATAATATCACTAATAACATACAAACTTTAATTATATTTTATAATAATCAATTCACATGAATAATTATTATATAAGTGAATATTTTTCAACACTTTTTATCATTATAGATTCATTCAAAATTTTATTTTAAAATAATAAAAATGTATAAATTTTCTTCTCTTCTCAAAATAAAAAATAATAATTATAATATATATAAAATATTAAATAAAAGTATACATGAGTAAAAAATCATTTGTAATATAAAGACTCTAATTTTTGTCCTTTTAATTTATTCTTATCATCAATCATGTTACTTCTAATAAAATTATGTCAATTAAAAAAATAATGTCAACTAATAAAAAGTGTAACAATATTTTATTAGTAGACATAAAGAAAGAAAGAGAAGATTTAAATCCTATTTGTAATCATCTATGAAGCACAGACACAAACACGAATATGAATACGGGACACATCAAATTTTAAAAAATTATAAGATACAGACACAACATATATATAAAAATTAATATCAAAGTAAATTAAAGAATTTGGTTTATATATATATATATATATATATATATATATATATATATTATATATATATATATATATATATAATTTCAAAATTTAAGAAAAAAATTTATAATTCATTAATATTATTTTTATAAGCCTCGAAAATTTACAATATCTTAATATATGTAATATGTCTAATATTTGTTACCTAGTAAACCCCTCTTAAAAAATATAGAACATAATTTCTATTGATATATTTTAAAAAACTTCTTAAACTAACTTCTCCTAGTAGAATTAACTATGTACAAGTACATGTGCATAAAAAAAAGTTATCTAGAGAGAATATTGGTGTATGTGAAGCAAACTTCAATGACGACAAAGTGGACGACTTGATACGAGTAAAGGTAGATGAAGCAGATGAAAATAGTGATATGTGAAAAGATAAAACTTAAAAATCTAATAATGATTGAAAAAATAAAACTTGAAATACTGATATGTAAAAATAGTGACTTAGGACGTCAGTTATATGATTGAGCTTGAGTTGGTTACGGGCTTACTAATTGAACGTTAGTCATAGAAACTAATTTTTTTTAAAAAAATATTATTAGGTCGTGTTCAAGTCATGTTTTAAACATGTTTAAGTATGTTTGAGATATGTCTAAGCGTGTCCGAAACATATCCAAATTGAAAAAAAATATTTTTAATCGAACACATTCAAACACACAAAATATATGTATCATATAAGTATTCTCATATGTCCGATATATAGACATATCTCAAAAATAATGTCTCCGTGCTTCATAGGTACCCACAACTAAGAAAGAAATAATACAAGTGAGTTCATACTTCATACCTGAGCTCAACTGATATCTCCTTTGGCGTTTAGCAGAAGATTTATGTAGTTAGAGAAATTTTTATCTAAACATGATGTATCATAATTAGGTGTATTAAGTTAATTAAAATTTAATATTTTTATAGATATTTATATTTTATAATTAATTTTACAATACTCTATAAAAATATTAAATCTTAATTGATTTAATGTATCTAATTGAATATATCATATTTATATAAGAATTTCTCAACGTGATTATACGTTGGGGGTTCAATCCAATATACCCTCTCTGTAATGTATTCGCTCCAGCACTGGAAGTGTCACCTGCCGCCCGTTTCTTGCGCCAATGGGAACTGAATTTTTTCTTTTACTCTATCCCCATTATTCACCCTGCTGTTTGGCTCTTATATGTAAAGAGCTGTGACTTTGTCACATGTCACGTGAGAGAGAGGATGTGGGTGTGTGAGGTCACGCGATATGGGGATCTCTTGGCCGGCATTTATTCATGCAAATTAAGAGTGCCATGAATAATGACTATGGTGTTGTTTTCTTACATGGTGGAGGATGTTTTTTTGTTGTTTCTCTCCAAATTCTGGGTGTGGGGCTCAAAAGTTTCAACCATATGTGATTGAATTGGTTCAGCACCAAGCAAAACAACTCCCATGAGAAATTATTAGATGTTACTTTGAACTATTGATTGTATAAGAGATTCTCAGTTATTCTTACACTAAGGAAAGGGATTTCTTGTGCTGTGTATTTTTTAATGTGTCTCACATTAATTATAATATTAAAAAATATAATTAAAATAAGAAATAATAATAGTTTATAAAACTAATGTGATACATATTAAATAATATAAAAAATATATATATCATTTCAATAATGTAAGTCATTGTTGTTTTTTACAGTAATATTTTTAATACAATTTTGCATACTTGTTAAAAAAAAATTAAAATAAAAAATTTTAAATGAAAATGAAATATTCAATAAACATTAGAAATATTTCAAAATAGTACACTATTAAAAAGCTCGAAAGTAATCTAAAAGATTAATACATCAATCTAAAAAAAGAAACCTGAATTTCTGAGAACTTAATATGAGCAATCACACAGTATTTTAGCTTCTTTAACGTATGATCTTAGAATATTTGTTAGTAGAACCCCGTAATAATCCCCCTAATCGCATATATACACACTGTAGAGGGAGCTTTATAAACAAGACTTGCCTTCAACTTCACCTGCTCGAGGTGAGGGGTCAATGAAACAACAAAGCAAGAAAAGCTCGTGGACAAAGAAAAAGCTAGGAAAAGCCTTAAAGAAAGCTGATTACATAAAGCAATAGCTTTTTCTTCCTTCTCTCTATCTTCCTCTTTCTCTCTCTCCCTTCTGCTGTGCCACTATCAATTCTCATTTTTCTTTCTAGGAGTAAAGCTGAAACCCACTATTTCAACAATTCAACTCCACCAGCTGTACTGGTTTGTGGGAATTAATTGTGTAGCTCCTCCCAACATATAATCCTCAAAGGCAACACACACAAAATTCCACCCATGCTAGACAACACTGCTTCTTCTGGTGCACCATGTTCTTCTGATGCAGCTTTTGCATTATCTGAAAATGGGCTTGCTAACAAAAGAAAAAGAAGACCAGCAGGCACACCAGGTAAGAGCTAGCTAACAGAAAAGTTTTCCTTTTTTGGGGTCGGAATTTTTCTTAAGTTTCAAGCTTTTACCTGCAACAAAATTTCTGGGGTGTTTTTATTTCCTCCAAAGTTAATTTCTTTATCTTCCTCCTTTGTGCAGATCCAGATGCTGAGGTTGTGTCTCTCTCACCCAAGACCTTGTTGGAATCTGACAGATATGTGTGTGAGATCTGCAACCAGGGGTTTCAAAGAGACCAGAACCTTCAAATGCACAGGAGAAGGCATAAGGTGCCATGGAAATTACTGAAGAGGGAGACACAAGGGCTGAAGAAGAAGGTGTTTGTTTGTCCTGAGCCAAGTTGTTTGCACCATGACCCTTGTCATGCACTTGGTGACCTTGTGGGAATCAAGAAGCACTTCAGAAGGAAGCATAGCAATCACAAGCAGTGGGTTTGTGACAAGTGCTCCAAAGGGTATGCAGTTCAATCAGATTTCAAAGCACACATCAAAACCTGTGGCACTAGAGGCCATTCGTGTGACTGCGGCCGTGTGTTTTCCAGGTTTGTGTTTTCTTCTCGGACAACTATGTTGTTCATTCCAAAATCCAAGTTTCCAACTCTCTCTCTCTCTTTCTTGGTGTCTGTGTGGCTCAGATTCAGCCCCTGCTGAGCAATTGTTTTTGTTCTTAACGCAAACCAAGTTATTATTATTATTTTACTTCTTAAATTATGTATATTTGATTATTCTTCTGCAACTTCATTGGAAGTCAAACCCTAAAATTCTAGTTACATGGTAGAGAGAAACAAAAATTCTAAATCTCAAATACCTTTTATGACAAAGATTTTCCATCTTCCTGAGGATATTAATATAGAAATTTTCTATTTTGGAAATTATAATTAAAACATAAGTTGAAAATTTTCAAATTCATAAGCATTATCTAATGAATAGTATATATTCTGGCTTTGCACATCGTCTCGGGGAGCCAATGGCAGCTTTAAGTTTGAGGACACAGTATATCTCTACACTTTTATTGATAAACTAAACAAGAGCCAATAAACCATAGCCCATAGGAGGGAACCACCTATTTCTCAGCACTTATGGAGACCCCTTTTGATCACTCTGTCTTATTTGTTTTATTATATACTATACTATTCAATTTGAACTTACCCACATAATCCATAGACCAGATCTTTGATTAATTAATTTTTTTATTGCTTTATGTTTGTTTTATAAACACCAAATGAATAAGGTTTTCATACACATATATCTTAGTTTGACCAAGTTATAATTCCCTATTAGCCACTTGGTTAGAGACAATTAGATGAAGCTAGATGAAGTAAATTTTTTTTTTTACTTACACTCATTTTTATGATCCACTTTCATCTAATAATATATATATAACATAACTATATATAAATATATATATATATATACATAACATAATCTAATCTAATATATAATCTCCTTTAATTATTCTAAACTTTTGTCTTTTCAGGGTTGAGAGTTTCATAGAACATCAAGATGCCTGCACTGTTCGGCAGCACCGGCCAGACTTACAAACACTGCAGCCTGCATGCTCTTCTAGAACAGCTTCAAGCACAAGTCCATCTAGTGACGCAAATTTTAGTATAGCCCCATCATTGCAAGGACTGCCACTTCCAAAACCAGCTGATCAACCAGCTTCCTTATTAATTTCAGAGATACACAATAATAAGCCCAGCACCTCGGATCAGCTTCATAACTTAGAACTTCAGCTCTTACCTTCTTCAATAAATTCTCAAGAAAAAAGAAGCTCAAAGGAAAACTATGAAACTCATTTGAAACTTTCAATAGGTTCATGTAGTAATGACAAAGGGAGTGAATCAGAGAGACCAAGTTCTGAAACACATAGGAGTCCACATGCAGAAAGGAATAATGTGAATGATTTCACATTGGAAATAGCAAGGTTGAAAGAGTTTGTTAGTGAGGAGATGAAGTTGGCCATGGCAGAAAAGGCTTATGCAGAAGAGGCTAGAAGAGAAGCTAAACGTCAAATTGAGATAGCTGAACTTGAGTTTGAGAATGCCAAAAGGATAAGGAAACAAGCACAAGCTGAGCTTGGAAATGCTGAAGCATTGAGAAAACAAGCCATCAAGAAGATGAGCTCCACTGTTATGGAAATAACCTGCCAAGCTTGCAAGCAACAATTCCAGTCTTCAACTGCTGGGGTTCCATCAGAAGAGACCTCCATCGTGATGAGTTACATGTCCTCAGCCACCACAGAAGGGGAAGCAGAATGACATATACAGTAACCAAACCCCATAATGCTGTTCAGAAAAAGAAAGATAAAATAAAATCTGCCTAAGGGAAAGATGATATCGCTACAAGAAGTAATGGTTCTTTTCTTATTATTTTTTCTTCTTTTTTCCTGTTTTCTTTTCCCTTGATTAGGTGAAATTTGTATTATTTAAAGAAAGTTCATATTCTTTATTAATATTGTTGTCGAGATGCAGTGTTTAGGAGTTAATTTGAGTCTGACAATTGTTGAAGGTTTGATTAAAGGTGAGTTGTAACATGTTTTGTTCATTTGACATATTCATATCTGTTCATTTGTTACATGAAAAAAAATTCAAGATCTTGTAAAGTTAGCTTCACCCTTATGTCTAACCTAATTACGTTATAGGCAATTTTTGGCAGTAAAAGCTCGTTTGGAGTTCTTTCCACTTTTCTTCTCCAAAAATATTATATATTAATCCAGAATACTGGTTGGATACCACTTACAATTGTGGCTTAAATAGTAACCAGAAAACTTTAGTAAGCAGAAATTTTAGATTCTAATTCCGGATTAGACTAAGAAAAATTTGAGAAAAACTAGTAGGGGGATATCTATAACAAAAATTGCAATTCTTTTCCATGGTCAATTATATATGGAAATATCCAGTATGGATTATACGGATTATACATTAGAGGCAATGCATGCATGTGGTAAGGAAAAAAGTAGAATTGTTTATTATTGTTTTCACAAAAAATTGAGACAATGATATTAATGTTCTTGGACTAAAGTATGATGTTTGATATGTCAGTTTGCTTGTGCATATGGACCCTTTAGGTTATATTAAATGAATGACACATGTGACATTCATCTGGGTGAATGATAGCAGGGGTTGGGACCATTTTCTCTATATGATCCAAAAGGGGCTATATCTCCCTTTTGAGGTCGAATTCAATGTGGGAATACAAAAAGAAATAGAGGGAGAAAGAGTGAGAGATGGAGGGGTCGTTTTCCCTGCATATGTGCTCCTTTTAAATGCATTTATATAAAAAAACATATCATGTTTTTCAGTGCCACAGTTGAAATGGTTGTGCATAAGCATCCGTCCCTCTCAACATAAACAAACGCATACAAGGCTCTAAAGACGCACATACTTTTAACAGGGGAGGGGGAGGGTGCAGTGTCAGCAGCATAGTGCTGGTACAGTAGCTTTTTCATTAATTTAGGTGCAAAATGCCATGGAGTCCATGTCATTTTTTTAAATTTAATTAAGTGTTTGTGTAACAACTGTTCTAAGAGCATATGAAGGATTCAAATAACGAAAAGCCTTAAATAAAAAATAAAGTATATTCTTTTATAAAATAAAGCATTTAATATATTAAAAAATTTTAAAAAATATTTTTATTTTTTTTATTTTTAACTCCTTAACAAGGATTCTTATCGCACTTATTAGTAAAATTCTAAATTTAAAAATGGATGTTTCTCAATTTAATTTTTTTAAGGTTAAAATATATTTTTATTTTTTTATGTGATATTTATTTTTAATTTGGTCCTTAAACCAAAAAAAGTTTTCAATTTATTCTATATATATACAATTATTTTCAATTTAATCATCGCAATCTGTTACACAATTAAGTATATGGTTCAAATTGAAAATGAGTGTTACATGTAAGATTAAAAATATAAGTTAAAATATATTTTTAGTTTATATACATATCACTTATTTTTAATTTGGTCTCTATACTTCATAATAATTTAGTCTATATACAATAGCATACATCAGAAACTAAATTAAAAAATGATTGTACGTATAGGAATTAATTTAAAAACTTTTTTAGTATAAGTAACAAATTAAAAATAAGTGTCAGGAATAAAAATATATGTTAACTTTTTTTTATTGTATCTTTTTCTCTATTGGAATTTGGAAGGGAACTTTCATGCTGTTGAAATTTGAATTGAAAATTGTACCAAAAAAATTGAATTAAAAAAAATTAGTCTGAGCTTTTCTTTTGGACTAGTAACTGAAATTATATTGGCCTTTTTAATTAGACTTTTTTCTATTATACATTAAAAATATTTTCACATTAGCTTTTACATTAAAAATGTTTTCACATTAATGAAAAAATAATTTTTAAATACTTTTAACTGTTTGGATAAGATTATAAAAAAATTAGAATTTAAAGATAATCAATTTATTTACTTTTTATGATAAGTTAGAATGAGTTGTTTCGGATAAAAAAAATAGGAGAAAAAAATTACTAGTTTGTTATTTTAAAATTAATTTTTTTTAAGCTTATCCAAACATACCTTTAGATTAACTTCTTTTTTTATTTATTTTTTCAAGGAAATTTAAATTTATGTATAATGTATATTTATCAAGTTGTCAAAAATAAATATAAATAGCACATAAAAAAATATAACTAGGATTTAATTAATAAAAATTGATTTTAGAAATTAAATGTGTAAAATATATTTTACCTAATTTATAATTGAAAAAAGAATTGAATAAATTTTCTTTCATTCTATTTTTACTTTGTGCTCATTTTAGTTTTTATTTTACTAATTTATCTATCCTAATATTTTATTTATGAATTACATGTAACGTTATACTTATAATTATTTTCCATTTAAATTATTTTAATAATAATGTGTTAATTACTATTAATGCGATAACATTAAATAAATTTTTTTAAAGTGACATGTTATCGTTCAATAAAATAATTTAGATAAAATAATATTAAACAAAACAGATACATTGGAGGAATAATAAAATAAATGAGTTAAAAAAGAACAGAATAAAAAGACTTGATTAAAACTTTAAAAAGAAATAACACAAAATGATGAGGGAAAGTGGGTTGTGGTGTTTGGTGGTGATTGTTCTTTGACAATTCAAACCAAAGCAAAAGCGATGGCAGAGGGAAGGTGCTACAGCAGGGTTACCCTGTCAATGATATCTAGTGTTTGGGACCACGTGCACCTCTTTCTTTACCCACCTTTTAATGCAACCCTTCCCTTTTTGGCTTTCTATGGTAGATAGCTACTACCCAAAATTTTGGCTCTGTACTCTGTAGATAGCTACGGTACAAGAGTTCTTTTTCTTTCAGTAGTTTTAAAAAGTAACAACGTATTAAGGGGGGAATCATTCTATTATCCATAAGTTAGAATAACTTGTGGAATTCAGGTGGATAGAGCTTCATGCCAACGATCTGAAATGTCCATATCCTCACTCGTACACAAGGACAGTCTTTTATTATTATTATTATTATTATTATTATTATTATTATTATTATTATTAGCGTAATGATCAGTATTACGCATTTATCGGCAGCATGTGTTTGTCACGTTTTGCAAACTGAATCGAATTGGCTGGTTTCAACTGATTTAGTCGTGAATCAAATTAATAATCGATCCAGTTACTTCTGTTAAACTAATGTTTTGAAAATCGGCTCAAGAACCATCGAACCAACTTCAAACCCGTGAATCATTCGAACTAAATAACATTCTAACAACTAAACTGGTTCAAGTTGTTACTAAAAAATTGGAAGTGCAAGAACTGGGTGGCAAACTTAAGCCCCTTTAAAAATCAACCCTCCATTCTATCACTTGGCCATGGGCATTTTATATGTTTGGCATGTATTACTAGTCTATCGTCGTGTAAATTTTACGGGATATATTTTTTATTTTTTAATAATATAATTGTTATTTAAAAATTTAATTTTGTTTATTTATGTTAACTTTTATTGATTTTTAATTGTAATTTTAACACATAATTATTTTGTAAATTAAAAATAAAAATTTCAATTTAAATTATTTTATATAACACTTATGATTTAGTTTACATAGAACAATTTTTTTCTGCGTCATACAAAATTGTTTTAACTTTATATAATACAATAATTTAATATCCCGTGTTGAATAGATATATAAATAGTGAAACTACACTAATTAGAAATACAAAGAATGAATGGATTAAAATATTAATGCAATATTATGAAAAAGAATAACAATTTCTTTTCATCAACCCATATTTTGATTGATAATATATATATATATATATATATATATATATATATATATATATATATATATACTTATTTTATAGATACTTTATAATGATGAGATTATTTAGTTAAAAAAGTAGCAATTAGATGAAAATGAATCTAATAGTGAAAATGAGTATAAGTCAAAAAAGAGAGAGAGTTGAGAGAGAGAGAGAAGCAAACATAATTAAATATCCAAGTAAAATTATGAAAAAAAATACTTATTGTAAAAAGTATAAAGGATTTACATAATAATTTTACAAGTTATTTTAAATAAGATGATTTTGTAATTTTAAAATAAATAAAACATTTGTATAATAAAAAACTATAAAAATATAGCAATCTTGTATTTCAATTAACATACATTTCATATTTAAAATGTATAAATTTTAGTAAAAAGTTAAATTTCAAAATCAATATTAGTAACTGATAATTTGAAAGGGGAAGTTGCTATTAGCATTTTAAATTGTTTATCTATACTCTTCATTAGTTACTCATAATTTATTTTTAGAAAAATTAAATTGTGATTAATTAGTAAAGAGTGTGAATAAATAATTAAAGTATCAATAACCTTACCTTTCAAAAATATAGTGATTTTAAATTTACTAATAAACTCAATAATTAAATAAATTTAAATATCAAATTAAATTACATAATAGTACAAAATAAAATCATAAGGACAATAATTAAGAGGTGCGCGTGGCTTTAGTGAATGTTGCAACTTGCAACACTTGTCTGGGTTTAATTACCGAAGAGTGAAAAGCTGATGAAGAAACTTCAAGCTTGAGAGAAGGGAAAAAAAATAATGTTACATAGTTAAAAAAAATAGTTAGAATTTTGATAGAATATAAGAAGAAAAGTATATTTTAGGAAAGATCTTTACTATTGATATTAAATAAACTAACATAAAATTTAAGCTATCAATTTAAAATGTAACAGTAAAAATTTATTTTGGATTAATGTATTTCAAAAGCATGCAATAATTTTTCAAATACAAAGGTGACTGTTGAATGGAACAACATGCTAAGAATCATTAATCTATTAAAAATTAATAAATATGTTATATCATTCTGATAAAAATTATAATTTATTAGAGTTTTTCAAAAAGAAGAAACACACAAAAACAAAAACAAAAGAGAGAAATCAAGAAAAAAATAAGAGAAAGAAATTGAGAAAAGAAACCGAAAAAAGAAAAAGAGGAAAGAAAAATTAAGAGAACCAAATTAACACAAAAAAGGAAGAACTGTAAATCAATTTTTTTACTAATTTGTTGTCCAATTCAGTTTTTAGAACTTTGATTTGTCAAACTATAGTTTATATTTTTATTAAGATAAAAAAATAAATAATAAAAAATATAAAGTAAATTATAACTGTATAATAAATCGGTGAAAAGTATATGAAGACAACGTAATTAAAGAGTAAAAAATATTTATAATTTTGTTTTTATGTTTTTACATCTTTAAATGATTAATAATATGTATTTATAGTTTTATCTCTTTATATTTTACTTTAAATAATTAAGTGAATAATTAATAATAATAATTTGAAAAAATTAAACATCAAAATGAGAAATTTTCATTATAATATTATTTCTATTATGTTATTATAAATTATAGATAGATAGTAAAAATATACTTTTTCTTTTTTCACTGGATTATGCTGTAGAACAATCGAGCGTTTCAACACTCTACTGTTAATCATTAGATGCATGCGTGGTTTTTCTTTTTTTAAGATTAACAAAACATTTCAATCTTTTAATTTCAAGTTTTGGATTTTCACACACAGAAAACTCGATCGATTTTAGGCTCGAGTGTTTACTAATAGAGTAATACTAAATGGTACGAGAAGTCCTATGCGAATGGTGCATAGACAAATGGCTTCTTGTTTTAAGCGCAAATTAAAACGATTGTGAGACCCCAATTTAGTTCAAATTACATGCAAGATTTGCAGGAATTATTCCACATTCTTATTAATAACAATTTTACGAAATCAATTTTTTACTAATTAGCAATTAGCAATTTTCTTAATAATAATATCCTTGATTCGGAATCTGTAATTCGTCTCCATGTTATATGCCCCAAAGCCCAAGCTACATGGAGGATCTCCCCTGTGATGCTGGATGCTACTGCTCTATCTCATGTTGATACTTGATATATATGCTTTCTTAGTGGCTTTCCTTGACTGATGCCTTGAGAAGTAGTCATGCATCAGATGGGTATATGGCGTTGGCAACCTACACATTGTGGAGACTGTAGATTGATAGAAATGACCAGGTTTTTAATGCAAAATTATGGTCACTAAATGCAACTGTTTCTAAAGCCAATGAAGAATGGAAGGAATTTTATTAAGAATTAAGATTCTCTCATGTTCTAACAGGAACATAACGAAGTTTTTGTTGTATATCTCTCTATTTATTTTGAATGATAAATAACTTAAAATAAAAATTTAAAAATAAATAAATAATAAAATATAAAAATGAATCTCATCTTATTTCTATTAAAACATGAGAAGATTATGGTCCCTTTATCAAGAAGCTAATAGGCTCCTTTAGATAGATTATCTCTAATGTTTTTTATTGCCACTCTCTATGTAGAGTGTGCTCTTGGGTTTAAATAATAAATACACTTTGTCTGGGTTTGTTTTTGTCTTTTGTGAAGGAAATTCCTGTAAACTCTCCTTTTCTATAATGATAAATTCATAACTTTTAATAATAAAAAAATTAAAAAAAGGTGTTTCCACACCTTTCAATGCTCACTTAAATGTTAGCTTTGCCTAACCAAAGATACTTTCCTTAACTTTTGAGCCCATGCACCGTAGGTAAATTCGCACAATTTATACTCTCACTATAATAAATAAGAATTTTTCTCATATCTATCTATTTTAATGAATTTAACCGTAAAAGTACGAGCACATTCGGCGAATTAAATTGATTTACGTCTATTTGGGATTTTGGATTAATTATAACATGGTGGGGCTTGTAATGTTGCAATATAATTAAGCGGGGTCAATCTTTTGTCTTGAATAAAAATCTGATTCAAGTGGACTTCTCCTAGGTGGAATTCCAATTTTTATGGATATCAGGATATGTGATACGTAACTGTAAAACAATTTTCAACGATCCCACTAAAATAAAAGTATAATCCATAGTGATATATAACATTTTTTTTTATCTGATAACAATATTTATTTTTATACCATTCAAAATTAATTAATAATATAAATTTTATATCACCATTATAAATAGGAGTTTTGCCAATATTATCTAACGGATAATGTTTTTTGCACATTTAAAATATTAATATTTATCTTTGTAAATTTTTAAGAGAAATGTTAAACCATGTAAGCGTAATATACAAATAGAATAAGTTTTGAGTGAATTAAAAAAAAGTTAAAATATTTTTGATAAATGAATAGATGTTATCTAGATGTAAGGGATCATCTATATGTATTCTATATTATTATGAAGGGATTTTTCATTTGGTATCTTATTTTATTTTATTTTCTGAAATGTTATTATTATTATTTAATTAAATATAAATATAAAAAATAAAATTACAAATATTCTTTACTTTGCAATTATAACTACTTTCAAGCATTTCTTAACCTTTTATTATGTAGTTACATTTTTTTAATTTTTTTAAAAAAACTATAGCTACGTTTAGTACATCATATAAAAAAACTTGATAATATAAGTTAATACTATTAAGTCTTATTCAATATTTGGTACATTCACGATATAGTATAATAAAATCAGGTCAAATCATTTTATACTATTCTAAGCTGATAACTCTATCCCCTCCCCTCTTACATGATAAGACCTGATATGATTTCTATTCTTATCATATCATCAACTTCATCTTTATCACTTATCTCCCTTTATTCTTAACACCACCACCACTAACCTTACCCCACCACCACCACCATTGTCCGTCGTGCTCTGTCATGGGTGGTCGCTATGAATCACACAACTGAGGTATCACCCAGACCACCTCACCACGGATCTAGAACCAACGTTTGCCGCACAACCATTGCCGAACCGAAGCAGCAACCATCGTGCACCTTATCATCGGCAACCCATGACGTTACCTCAACCACCACCTCAAACTCAATGGTTGGCGACCCGCAACTTGCTACCACCAATACCATCGAGCCTTTCCACACTGAAATAGACCCCCACTTCGAACCACTGAAACCTCCTATGCCTCAGCCGTTTGAACCACACGAACCCAGGCCGCCACCACCCCAAACCAAGATCTGCCATAGACAACACCCAAACCTAGAGATTCTCCGTTGCGCCCCCTCGTCGTCGATCTGCCAAGATCAAACCTCAGACCATCTCGCCGTCGAGCTGTGAGTCACCAAGCCCTGCTACGCGAGTCTCTACTGTAGCTGCGACGCAGCCGATCGCCTTTGTCTGATCACCGGTCTTCCTTCGCCATCATACCAAACCCCTTTGAATATCCTTGTTCCTGCGTCCCCTCTCAAAAACCAGGACCTTTTTTCATTTGTTGTTTTCTTAATTAAGTCTTAACATAATCAAACTCGTTCGAGTGTACAGGGGTTTGGGTTTGTTTGACTTTTTGAAGGTGGGATCTCTGGCGGCAATAGTGGTGATAAGGATTTCCGGCAGCGATGGGTGAGAGAAGAGTTGGATTTCCAGCACAAAAGGCTTGTTTTCTTCTTTTTTTTTCTAATTATTTTGACTTCTATACTAAAGGACATTTTGGTCTTAAAAAAAAGATATTATACAATCAACTAATTTATCATTTTGTTATCAAACAAAAGATAGAATTATGTCTTATCTATTAGTTATACTATTATGCTTTATACTATCATATCATTTTATCTTATATTATATTATCATGTGTATCAAACGAGACCTATATAACTATAAGAAACTATTTTTTTTTAAATTGTATAATATCTTATCTAAAAATAAAAAATACAGATATAGAGGCACATAATATCCACCAAAACATGCATTAGTAACAATTATGTTATTTATCTCCGAAACTTTATATAAAGAAAAAAAATTATAACTATCTTCACCCACAATTTTTTGTTTACTCAATTATTATATACTTGAATCAATATTTAAAAACTTGAATCGGAGATTCAACTAGCTAGACCTCTGGATCATGGTTTAATTAACTCAATTAGTTAAATTTGTTATTAAATCATAATTAAACCGTGATTGAACCATATAATGTTTGATATGAAAATATAACCAATTTACAATTCAATTGATTCAACCTAGGAATGGCAATGGGGACCCGCCCACACCTCAGCCCCCGTCTCATTTATGGGTACACATTTACGATACCCACAGAAGGAGGCGAGTATCAATGAGTATACCCACAAATATCTAATAACTTAAAATAAAATTTTAAAAATAAAAAAAAAAAGCACAAATAAAATAAAATTTTAACATCACATACAATAATATCTTTCATCAATTTAAAATTCTTACAACATTAAATGAATGTCACTCACAAATAATATATCAAATTCAATTATATTTTATACTAATCAATTTACACAAATAATTATTATAAGAATAGTATATATTCATTAAAAAAACTCATTGTAAAATAATAAGAATATAATTTTTCATTTCATCTCAAAGTGAAAGAAAAAAATAATAATATATGTAAAATGAATTTGGATCCCCTCATGTCATTTTTCTCTCATGTGATCAAGTGAAAGAAAGAGATAAACACAAAGATATTTATTAGTAGAACTCAATCATAATTTGTGAAATTTCTTTTATAACATTTATGTCTATTTCACTATTCTACTTGACCACATGAGAGAAAAAATAATATGAAATGATCCAAATTCGTGTAAAATACTAAATAAAAAAAAATATTTAACGAATTCGATATTACATGTGAGACATGTAATATGATTCCTGTCCCATCTCATTTATTAAACTAGTACCCATCCCTCATTTATTTTACTTGCTAGAAAATTTTTATATATCTTAAAATTATAAATCTATTATGCTTTTTTCATAGAAAGTAGTATTAATGTGACTATTATCAATTTTTGTGTGTGTGTATAAAGTTAGTTCATCTTACAGAAGTTTACTTGTAGGCCATCTAGAATTGGTTATGCACAAACATAGATTGGTTGTGCGCACAAACACGACTCTATACTTCGTATTTGTGGAGACTTTGGATATTAGGCGCTAAGTAAATTATCCAAGGAAGCAGGAGCCAATTAACACTTTTCCAACGTGAATAGAATTTAGTAAAGTTTTAAGGAGATGAATTGGCTGTGGTTTGTTAAACTTGGAATTTATCCAATCAACCTTGTATTGGGTTATAAGTCATCTCTCATGCTTTGTGAGGGACAGAAATGATAAGCCATGTATATAGTAGTATAATTTTTTTTCCAATGGGGGCGTGTATTCCTACACCCAACAATGCGGGCATGTCCTTGGATATCTATATTCTATAATAGAAAAACACTATCCTGCCCAAATAATTTCGCATCGAGTAAAGCTGTCAATGGATCAAGTTGAGTTAAATTAGGTTTAACTTAAACTTGGCTTACTTAGAAATTGAGTCTATTTTTTTAATTAAAACTTGACTCACCTTAAAGCTCACAAGTAGTTTGAGTTTAATGAATTAATATTAAATCTTATATTAATTGAGTTTTTTTAAACTCAATGACTTAATAAATTAGACTCAAATTTATAACTCAATAAAATATATATTCTTTTCATATGTTTAGTTATAAAATAATTTAATCAGAACCAAATAAAAAAATAAAATCAAATGAAAAATATACACTAAGTTATATATATATATATATATGAAAAATGATCAATTTACTTCGATGTAAGTTAAAAGTATTCTTATATCATTAAATAATATTTTATTAAATAATTTTCTCACAAAATTCACCATTAAATTGAAAATTCTTATTATATAAATCATATTTATAAAATTATACATTAATCTAAAATTGTTGAGTACTTCATTAATATATGTCAATATATATTAACGTAATATATACTTTTAAAATATATAAAAATAAGAATTACTTGATTATGTTCTTATTAATATTTAATTTTTACAAATTTCACATTAAAATAATAAATAATTATAATTTAATAATTAAATTGATAAAAATTACATTTTATAAAAAATTATTAAATGATATAAATATGTCAAATTTTATAATAATGCAACTTAATCTCTCTCTCTCTCTCTCTCTATATATATATATATATATATATATATATATATATATATATATATATATGGACATATCTAGTAGTGAGAGAAGTAGTTATTATGAGAGTGTGAGAAGAATAAATCTTGACCATACAATCATACATGGATGGTCAAGATTACAAGTTACTTAAATGTCATGTGACTACTTAAAAAAGTTACATACATTTATGTTCTAATCTTAACCATTCATATAAGATTTAATGATCAAGATTTACTCCTATCACCCTTTCACAATAAATATTCCTCTCACGTGATATACTTCCTATATATATATTCATAAGCTAATGAGTAGTGAAACATGTGAAAAATTAAGTTTAAGGCCGGCTCATTTATCAAAATTAGCAAAGATTTTCAACTTATTAAGTTGTTGATGAATCCAACAAGTTCACTGGCTGATTCAATTTCTTGCGGACTCTAGTCCCATGTGTTTATTGGATGCATATAAAATGGTGGGACCCAAACTAATAGACCCCACCTACATGTGGGACCCACTTTTGTTTAAAACTTTATGAAATGATGTGATAAAATCACCCTAGCTAAGTAATAGGACTTTCTATTCTATACAATTATAAATAGCAAGTAAAATCATATAGAACCTAAATAAATATAGATCGAAAGAAAAAAATGTTTTAAATTATAAAAAAATATGCATAATTAATTTATTTTGATAGAATAAAAAATATATATTAAAATAAAAAATATTTAAAATTATAAAAAAATATGTATAATTAATTAAAAAGATAATTCAAATTTAAAATTTAAAGAAATAAAAGCTAATTGAAAATAATATATGTCATTGTTAGAGAAAGAATAATTTAAGAGATTAAATCATTTTCAAAATATTGTACTCTAATTTATTATATATAGGTAGATTTCTTCTTTTGGTCACAATTTTTTTTTCCAAAATATTATTAATATAAAAAATGAAATAAAAAAAATTTGTAAATGCTTCTTATTTTGCAGTTGTAATTTTTTTAAAACCCTGTTTAACTTCCCACATTGTGATTGTAGACTTTTTTAAAATAAAATTTTGTAATTATAATGGACTTTTCATTGCTATTTATTTTTTTAATCATTACTAAAAATAAAAAATGTGGATATCGAAACATTAATTTATATAGAGATTTTTTTTTTTCCTTGCTCGGGTATTCCCTCAATTTCGTTCAGGGTCTTCCAGCAAAGCAAGGGATCTATCTCCATTTCAAGACTGCCATCAACATAAGATTTAAAGTAAGAATATAAATCACTTAATTAGAAGGGATTCTTGGATTTGAACCCAAACCATGATCAAACGCCATGGTTTAGTACAGATAAAGTTGATTAAACAACTATCCTTCCTTTAATCCAAAAGTGTGTAGAAAAAATTATCAGAAAAAGTATGTAAAAAAAAAAAACACATAAAAGTATATTATATCCATATCATAGAAACTATTTAAACATGTTATTTTCGTTATATACCTCATATAATAATTATACCTTTGGAAGATGCTAGTTAGTTCAACTAGTAAAAACCTCCACAGTTGATTATAAAGTCTCGAGATCAAATTTCATTTTCACCCTCTCTCTTTTCGGTATGTGTGCAAAAAATTACTTTTTGGTTGAAATATATAGGATTTTCCAATCAAATTATCTGACAAATTTTTTTTTTATAACCTTTGACATTTCACTTCCAGTTTGTCCATTAGCACAATTAAATGCTTTAAATTTTTAAAAAGGTTAATAATAATATATATCATTTTTTTGAAAAAATAATTCCAACAGACAAGACTTCAAGGTCTTATGAAGATTAATGCTGATGCGGCTGTATACTCAGACCAAAATCCGGCTGGCCTTGGTATGGTATATGGGATCATGATAGCTTCTCAAGGTGGTTTTCTTCAGAGTTCAGACAATGCACGGTAGCAGCTGCAGGTCTTGATCCTTTAAGGGGTGAGCTGCTGCTGGCTGTAACCTGAAGGTGGTGTGGTTTTCTTCTTCTTTCTTCTTATTGTTATTGCTATTCTTATTGTCATTATTATTTTAAAATTTTTAGGGTGTTGCCTCTAGGGTGTACCATCCTATATGGTTGAGATTGAGAGATGAGGATTGAAGATTTTTTTTCCAATTGTCTGCTGCTTCAAGACATCAACATGTGTGCTTGTTGGTTTGTTGATTGCGGTTATACTCATGGATTTATGTAATGAAGTTGCTGATGCTTTGGCCCATTTGGCCTTTTCTTTATTCAGCTTAGCTGTGGATCCACGAAGTTTCAGATTCTTCTTTATAAAATTTGACTTTCTCATTTAATAAAAAAAAATAAAGAATCTTCTTAAACTTTGTAAAAACTTTAAATAAAATAAACAAACTGCAATAAAGTAAAACTAATGTGCAAAGTTAAAGGAGGACCTATATATATAGGGTTTACTCTATAAATAATTCACCGTGGTTGTTAACTTTTTCATTTGCCATCACTTATTATCTCACACAAAACGTGATGAGTAATATTAATTTTAAAAATAGAATGATAAATTTGCTTGAGAAAATATTATTGTTTAATGTGAAAATTTGTCATTCTAATAGTCACTCTTCATAGTTCATAACAGAATAATTACAAAAATATGATTATTTTATTATCAAGAGTGGTTGTTCTGTTGAGACTTTTGTTAATTTTTTTTTAATGAAATAATTTCCCTTCACAGTAATTTTTTTGTTGTGATTATATTATTATAAAAAAAAGAACTTTAAAAAATAAAATGAATAGATGCCAAACTAGAACACGAAACGCGTATTATTTGTACTACTAAATAATAATTCTTCCAAATTGTTTTGACGCATTTTGATGGTAGGTTATATTTCCATGAGCATAATATAATAATCAGAAACAGAAAACATAAACAATCAGAACTCAGAAGGCGATAGTATACTATACACTATACAGTTTTTTTATTTCTTACATAAATAAAATGTTTAAGCAAGAGTATTGTCACAAGCCTCAACATGAAGTTATGTGTACTTAAAATCGCCTATCGAGGAGGAATTGCTAGTAACAGGAATTAAACTTAAGCAAGGTGGTTCGATCCTTACCAACTGAATCAACTCCTTGGTTGAGAAAATTAGTGGCATTATGCCAGTCCCGTTAATCTCAAGCTTATGACACCTCTTAATGTTTTGGAGCCAATGCCATATTTTCTTAGGAATGCCACATTTGCTTTCCATATGGTGGATTCAAAGATTAATTGTTCTTAAATGGTGAATAAGTAAGTCATCATTCTTTTGCATATCACCTGTATGTTTGGTGAATTGCCTTATAGTTGATTGGATTAGATCAGCTTAATTTAATGAGTGATCTCTTAGTCCTGATTTCATATGTAGTTACTCCAATTTTAATATTGGTTGAAGTTACATTGTATCATTGTCTGACAACAATTACTAAATAACACAACAAATGAAGAAAGAAATTGAGAAACTAGGCACAAGAAACTCAGTAACAGCTGTAGAGAAAATCTTACAAGCTTCATATACCTTCATTCACTTGTCATAATTATGGACAATAATATTATGGTTCAAGTTCAAGCACTGTTGCTGCTTCCATCGGTTGATCCAGGCATCAGCTCTCTCAGCATGGCCACTACCTGCAACATATTTGGCCTTTTGGAAGGCAAGTCATCAACACACTGCAAAGTAATCTCCAAATACCTTATCATCTCTTTCACTTCTTTCACTTCTGCTTCATCTGTTCCTTGAGTCACCAAAAGCAAGTCAGGGTCAATCACTTCCATTTGTTTCCCTTCACGTACCTTAATCTTGGCCCACCCCACCAAGTTTGTGTCTCCAAAGTCCTCCTTATCAGTAGGGCGTTTCCCAGTAAGCAGTTCCAACATCACAACCCCAAATGAGTACACATCTCCCTTGGCAGTGCACCTGAAACTTTGGTAGTACTCTGGTGGAACATATCCTGGTGTTCCTGCTAGTGTGCTCACACTAAGATGTGTATCAAGGGCACTTATTAGTCTTGCCATTCCAAAATCTGAGACCCTTGACTCCATTTCATGGTCAAGTAGCACATTGCTTGATTTCATGTCTCTGTGTATGATGTGTGGGATGCAATTGTGGTGCAGAAAACAAAGTCCTTTAGCAGCACCTCTTGCAATCTTTTTCCTTTCTTCCCATGTTAAAATTCGTCGATCACGTGTCTTTGTTCTCCCATGAAGCATTTCTTCTAGGCTTCCATACTCCATGTATTCATAAACAAGGAGCCTCTCTTCACCAACTTTGCAGTACCCCAACAAAGGGACAAGGTTTCTATGCTTGATCTTCCCTAAGGTTTCCATCTCAGCCATGAATTCTCTATCACCCTGGCAGCTCAGTCTAATGAGCTTCTTTATTGCAACACTTGACCCGTCCTTGAGTGTGGCCTTGAACACTTCACCAAAGCCACCACACCCTATAAGGCTTGCTGCTGAGAAGCCATTGGTTGCTTCAATCAGCTGTGAGAACTTGAGCTTCCTCAGCTGCCTCTGAAATGTTGCCACATTAATGCTTAGTGGCTCTTTCTCTTTGTCAATCTTCCATGTTGTGGCAGCGTGTGATGCTTGCAAGCTATTAAGCATCTTGACTTCCTCAGCCTCCTTCCTCCTCACACGCAATGCAATGGCCCACACAATTAAGATACATATAGAAGCAACAGAAATGAGAATTCCCATCACAATGCTATTAGCCCATGATGCAGCTGTTGTTCTATGGCCTCCTTTGCTAGCATCATCACTTGGATTTGTTGTGGGTTGGTTGTTGTCATCGTTTCGACATTCAGGCAATGGAACACCACAAAGACCAGGGTTGTTTGAATACTGGCTAGCTGGAAGTGTACTTAGTTGTCCCCTAGATGGAATTTGCCCTGTTAACTCATTGTTAGATAGATCAATTTGCACCAAGAATGAGAGGTTTGAGAATGAGTCTGGGATATGACCCTGCAGCCTGTTATGTGATGCATCAAACACACCCAAATTCTTGAGCTGGCCAAGTGATGAAGGGATTTCACCAGATAACTGATTGTGAGACAATTCTAGAACCTGTAAGGCCACCATGTCTCCAAATTCTTCAGGGATTTTGCCACGAAGCTCGTTGTAGGAAAGATCAAGATACTCCAAAGTCTGGTACTTGGTGAACAGGCTGAGGACAGGACCAGAATACAGTCTTGTGAAATCACAAGTCCTCAGTGTTGGAACCTGCAAGAGCCTTTCAGGTCTAATTCCAGAGAATTCTAACAAACCTCCAACTCCTTTGCATGAGTTTCCAACATTTCTTACAAACACCAAAGTGTTTCCTGATAGGATCCCAAACAATGACTTTGCTCCTAGCTGCCTTCCAAGTCTAGGTGGGATCTCACCTGTGAGCTTGTTGCTGTTCAAGTCCAACCACACCAAACTGCTGCAGTTTGCTAGCTCTGCTGGTATCTCTCCAGTCAAGCTGTTGTTTCCAAGCTGCAGAACTGCTAGCCTTGTCAAGAAGCCAAACTCTCTTGGTATTTCACCAGTGAGTCCATTGCTTGTCAGTGATATCCATTCAAGATTGCTGCAGTTGAACAACTCAATGGGAATTCCACCAGTGAGGCGGTTATTGTTCAGTATAAGATCCTTAAGATTCCTGCATTGACCCAACTTTGGTGGGATTTTTCCTTCCAAGCCATTGAACCATGCTATTAGCTGCTCAAGATTTTCAAGTTGTCCAAGCTCATCAGGTATTGAACCATTGAGATAGTTGAGACTCAAATCAAGTGTCTTCAGTTGTGAGCACTTTGACAGTTCAGCTGGGATTTCTCCTGTGATGACGTTATCTGGCATTCTCAGCTCCTCAAGTGAGGCTGCACCTGGACATATATCTCTGGGGATGGATCCAGAAATTTTATTTGAGCTGAAATCCACAATCCTCAATTTTTTGCAGGAAGATATTGAAGATGGAAATGGCCCAGAGATACCATTATATCCCAACCTCAGTTCCTGTAATGATCCAAGGTTCTGAAAGATTGAATCTGGTAATTGCCCTGACATGTTGTTGTTAGATATATCAAGAAGTTGCAGCCAAGTGCAAGTAGAGAAACTAGATGGGATTGAACCTGAGATGTTGTTCAAGAAAAGTTTAAGTTCTAAAAGGGAAGCACATGCATTTCCCAATTCAGAAGGGATCCAGCCAATAAGTTGATTGTGGGAAAGATCCAAAGTCTGGAGTTTGTTTAGCTGACCCAAAGCTTTTGGGATTTCCCCAGAAATCAAATTGTTGGCTAAATTCAAGATTTTAAGGCTGGTGCAGTTTGACAAAGAGATTGGAATTGAGTCTGATAAACGGTTTCCAGATAGATCAAGTTGCAACAAGGAGTTGCACTCAATTTTCAGACCAGAAATTGAGCCTGTCAAATTGTTGGAAGAGAGGTCAAGGTCCTGCAGTTTATCAGAATTTTGCAAGAAATTTTCAGGTATGGGGCCTGTCAAGTTGTTGTAAGAAAGATTCACAACAACAAGGTTTGGACACTTGAAGAAAAGGTTGTCAGGGACAGGACCTGAAACTCCACCAAAGGACAGATCAAGCTGTGTCAAACTATATGGGAGCTGAAGCAAAGAAGTAGAATTTACAGAAAATGCATTCAAAGACAACTTCAGAACAGACAACATATCTAAAGAAGATAGAGGGTCAAGAGAAATAGCCCCAGCTAAATTATTATTCCCATTAAGATCAAGCTGAGTAACTCTTCCTTGGGTGCAAGAAACTCCATACCAGTTGCATGGGTTCCTATTTAGCTGCCACCCTGACAAAACTCTATTTGGATCCTTCATCATCTTTTTGAACATAAGAAGAGCCTGTGCATCTGTCTTGATGGAAGAAACTGCTGCAGCTTCTTCAGTCATAGGAAACAAAAGAGTCATCATCATAAGGAGGAGTGTTAAAGTGAGATGAGGAAAAAGCTGAACTGGGTTGTTCTCCATCGAGAAAACAAGCTTGTACAAAGCCAGAACACAGGTCTGGGGGAGAAAAAGAGAGAGAGAGAGAAGCCTGCAAAGATCTTGCAGAGAGATATAGAGTGAAGCTGTGTAGAGAGAGGAAAGACACAGTGAGAGTGGTGAGTATGATGGGAATTTGTTGTGGCAAAACCTTTAGGAAAAGGAGTTGCTTTTTGTGTTTTATAAAATTGAGAGGAGGGAACGTGAGATGGAATAGAAAAATGCTAGTTACTCATTTTTATTCTTTACGTGTATCTCATATTTAAAACTATATAATAAAATTAGAATATAAATATATAAAAGATATAATAAAATTAATTGTAATTAAATGATAAAAATTATAAAAATATAAAGAAATAGATGTAAGTATGAAAATAATATTATTAAAAAGAAAAAAGGTTGTGGCTGGTGGGTATGTAATGTACTTGTACGTTTGTTGGTATAATAAACAGTTGTAGAGCAGAGATAGCGAGACTCCGAGAACTGAGAGAAATAAGAGAATTTAGTGAAAGGATTGATTTGACTTTTGGTCAAGGGATTTGGGACCCACAGTCAAAGGTCTATATCTAAAGATCGGCGCTATAGAGAAGAAAAATACCTGACACC